>JAIVEN010000023.1:25467500-26667500 GCA_026686845.1 Adenanthera pavonina
CTTCCTCAACCATGATTTCCATGACCTCCTCTTTGAAATGACCCTCTCCAATTTCCACATGCTGAGTCACTCTTGAAAGGTAGATTTGCAAACGCACCAGACATATTCATCATAGCTGCATTCTGGAGTTGTTCCAAACGGGTTTCAAAGGTGAGTAGACTGGCTTGAAGATCTATCCAAGTTAGTCCTTCTTTGTCTGATAGAGTGACAATAATTGGAGTGTATTCACTATCTAGTCTAGATTGGGTCAGCATAATGAGATCCAATTTGTCAGCAATGGATTTGATTTTATTTAAATAATCTTCCATCTTCATAGTTCCTTTTCAAATCCTCTGTAACTCATTTCTCAAGAGAATGATGTGTGAACGGGAATGTGCTTCAACCAAAGCTTGTGCAGACTTCCAAAGTTGATGACTCGTCTTGCAGTGCAGTAGTTGTGAAGCGATCTCAGGGGACATATTCGCCAGAAGCCACCCAAATAAGATTTGGTCAACAGAGACCCAATCTTCATACTCAACATTTGGAGTAGTGGCAGTATCATCAATAAACTCTAGTGGAACAGTTTTAGTCTCGAGGAGGTAGCCATCCAATTTGTGACCTCGAGCAATATGAAGCATGATCGATTGCCATAACATATAGTTGGATCTGTCCAACTTGACAGATCCTACTTGATTCAGCGAACTTAAGAGAGGAACAGTTTTGCTCGCGGTAATAGTGGCAGCGATAGGAGTTATGGGTACCGTAGGTTGTTGTGACCCCATTGACCCAGCAGAGGAAGAATCTTGATTTGGTGAGCTGCTCATGGCAGCTAGGCTCATTTGCGCTCTGATACCAAGATCTGTTTCTGAGTATTTTCAGAGAAAAGAAGGCTTGAGCTATTTTCCTTCTTAATTAGCTACAGAGCCTTGCCCAGTGTTATTGTATAATGTACAAACCCTAAAAGAGTTAAGCCAATAACTAAAGGCCATGATGAATACAAGATAAGAATGAGGAGAAATACAACGTATGACAGAAAGCAAAACATAAGTGTATAGCAAGACAGATAGTGGGCCGAGGTGAAGATTAGGAGGTTTGGGCCTTACTAACCATATATATATATATTTGTATGTTGGATTCACATAACTTGTATTAATGCTTATACAAAGTCATCTCTTTTGTTGCTGGTCGTCTCCATCTTCCCTTTCCCTTTAATGCTCCCACTAACAAAGTCAAGATTGTAAAGCACAGGCAAAATAACGATGGTGCAAAAGAAAACGAGGACAGGTCCAACGATCCAAAGCAAAAGTGGCAGAGCCGAATAGAAGAGCCTGGTTTTTTTGAGTCAAATATAATAAATAAATAAATTATTTACCAATATATATTATGTTAGAAAGAATTTACCGATCTATATTAATAAAAATCGATGATCAGAAAATCGATGAGTACGTTGTGAATAAATCGATGAATGGAAACACGACTTAAATATTTTTTTTAAATAAAAAAGCTGGCCGACGAGCTCATTTTAAAGCAAGTGGATTGTTAATCAATCGACTTAGCTTTTGTTTTATTTTTTTAAACTAATCAATTCTGTTGTTGCATTATGTTGATGTGGCTTATGTCTTTACATACTCACACATTCAATTGCCAACCGTCTTATTATTAGCTATTAGTTATTACAAACTTATTATTCAGTTTTTTTTACCAACTTCTTTTCTTTTCCTCTAATTTTGTTAGATATATTATTACATTCCATTATCAAGACAAAATGTATTTTTTTATTATGCAGTGATTTCATTTTTATCATTTATTTATTATTTATTATTATATTATTAATATTGTAACTAACGTTAGACTTAATGAAAGGAGTGAAATTAAAAAGAGTAAACTTAGAATTTTTTTAAAAAATTTAAGAATATAATAAATAATTTTTAATATATGTGAAATCCCTTCTATTATCTTATAAATTTAGAATTAATAATTTTTTAATATAAAAAATTAATAGTTTAGAACATGAATAAAATTGAGATTCATTGCTTAATCAATTATTTTTAAATAAAGAAAACATATGAATTGAATAGCCTATAGACTTGCTAGTTAATATTTTTTTAAAAGGAAAAAAGATAAAAGATCTATAATAAAAAAATATTTTTAAATAAATAATTTCAGTTAAAAATTTAGTTTATGTCAGTTGAAAATTCAATGTATATAACTCAGAAATTTTCAAATTAGGTCTTAATTAATAAATAATTTTATTTTTGGATTTTTAACTATTATTCTCCCCTCTTATCTTTTTAAACATTCAAAAGCAGGTAGATTGGGTAACCAATCAACTTGCTTTTATTTTCTTTTATTTTTTTAATAGACTTTTTTATTTTAACGACTCTTTTATTATTATTTTTAGATACGTTTTCTCTATATCATATTATTAATATAAAATGAGGTTTTTTTTTATAATATAAGATAATATCTAGTGATTTGTTATTGTTATTTCTTATTTTTTGAATTATTAGTATTATAAATTATCTTATATTTAATGAAAGAAGTAAAATTATTAGGGGTAATATTTGAAAATTTTATTTTTTAAATTTAAAAATGTAATAAATGTTTCTTAATATATGTAAAACCTCTCCCATTATCTTATAATATGGGACTAAGAGAGTAACAAAAATATAATGATTTGATTTGTATAATGATTAGAATAAATTATTTTTATAATAAATAGAAAAATAATAGTTTATAATAAAAATTATAATTAGTTTATTATTAAGAAAATATTACTAGTAAATAAATCCTAACAAATATCAAATAAAAAAAATTATATCATTATTATTGTTTAATAATCATAAAAAAGATAAAAAAATTAATTAAGAGTTGAAAAAGTTAAATAATAAATAACTAATAATAAGCAATTAATAATGATAAAATAACACTATAATTAAGTAGCAAATATGTAAAACTGCTAATGTAAATTTAATAATTAATTGATAAAAATAATTGATTATAAAATGAAAATGATGATTGATTAGTAATAATTAGCTATTATGTACGAAAATTTGCTCATCTCATACATAGTAACTATCGATACCACATCTTGCTCTTCTTCTATTACGTCATGGTCGTTCTGGTTGTATGTCCTCTTTTGTATGGTGCGATTCAGGTAAATTAATTCTTGATGGTGTTTATGCAGTATTCAAATCAAACCAAGTAGAGTCAGCCAGAGAAATTGACTGGCGTGGAGTCTCAAATGTTTGATTTGATGGCTCACCATGTTGAAATAAATACATGTTATACTCGGTATTGAATAATGTTGAGTCACCCAATAAAGACATGAATGATCCAGACTGATAAGGAATAGGAGAGCTAAATGGGGGCAATGAGGATGGCGGCATGAAAGAAGAAGATGCAGCTCCTACAAATGTACTGGATGTGGCCAAAGTAGTAGCATTATCTCGTTGCATTGTATTTTCTTCTTGAGAAGCAATTGGTGGCCTGGTTGATAAATAGCCATCACATCGTTTACTTGGTCTTCTACACTGAGGAATCTGTGGACGTGGTGGCTCTTGTGCAGGTGAAGCAGGCTCAACTTCCATGTTCAAGCGTTGCTCTCTCATTGCAATCAATATATTACGTTGGTCTTGAGCTACCCTTGTATGAAAATCATTTGACATTTCTGGAGGGTAAGTAATGGCAAGCCTATACAAATCTTCAGCTATATCATCCTGAAATTAATAATAAAACATTAGATTATGATGTTGTCTATGTTTAGAAAAAAAATACAATGACGGTGAAAAGAGATGAAGAAGTTACCACATAACCAGTTGCACTACAAGTAGGATGGATCCAACGTCGCGTACGTCTCCAATACCACTGCATGTACTCAGATGTACGATGAAACACCTCATTTGCTTGAGGAGCATCAATAATAGCATAAGGCCAATTAAACCATGCTTCAAGGAAGATTTTGTGAGCTTCAATCCAATTTTTTGAGGTTTTCCCTCGCAACTATGTTGTGTGAAAATTGTTCAAGTTAGTCGGAGGCATAGGAATTGGCTACTGGAAACCAAATTGCCTTAGAACACGATTAGAGTGATGCCATTCTATTATGTGAAAGCATATAAGGGGGACAGAAGCACGCCAAATATCACTTGTTTCCAAGCAATAATATGGAATGAGGCCAAGATTCCTAGGAGATTCATAGGGCTGCCAAATGATCTCATCATCAGCCATTGCATTAAGTAAACTCCTATAACGTTGTAAGGCCAAGCGATTAGAATGAGGGGCTAATCATATGTTCCTCCACCTATGATTATAACAAAGAACATGTTAAAATAAGTATGATTTTAATAAGTTAATATGAAATATTTATAGTGCATTTTTAGTATACCGAAATCCCAAGGGTGGTAAAAGAGGATAGCATCATTATTTGGACTTAATGATGGTGGTCGCTCTTGTGCTAGTACAGGAAAGCGATCCCATGCCCATAAATGTAGTAATGCTAAGCAGCCACCAATATTCACCTTAGAAGGGTTAGTGGCATTGCACATTTCTCTGTATAGGTGAGCTAACACTGCTGAACCCCAACTATATTTTCCAGCTTCCTTAAAATTTGCTAATAAAGGAAGATACATTAAATAAACCCTATGACCAGACCTATCTGGCATCAGATATCCACCAATTAATTTAAGTATATACGCATGTGAAAAATATCGTTTTTCCTTATTTGAGGCATTATCATCCAACTGACTAAAATGATCTTCCAACCAATTCAAAAATAGCCTTTGTTCGTATATGTTCTCTAAAGGTGGACAAATTCCAAGGTAGCATTCACACACCTTTGGCCAATTATTTGTTGTTTGACCAATTATAGGAAGCTGCACAAGGAAGGCCTAATTGTATAGCTACATCCTCTAAAGTTATGGTGCATTCTCCACGTGTACTGTGAAAGGTATGAGTCTCAGGATGCCATCTCTCAATAAGTGTAGAGATCAAACTTCGATCATACTCAAATTGGCCTAGTCGAGAAACACCGTAGAATGCAACTTGTCTAAGATACTTAATTATTTGGATTGGAGGCTCACCTAATTACATGAATCGCCGAGTATTAAGGATTCTATCAACCTACAAAATAAATGGAAACAAAGTTGATGGAAAAGCATAACAATTAGTAATATGTGAAGATTTTTACTTACATTATTGTCCCATACTGCCTGTGAAATATGTCACTCTTGTAGGTATAATAATGAGCCATCCACTGGGCCTGATTGAATGACCTGATGTGGCTGCTTCATTTGTTAAAAGTCTCTGCATTGGATGGAGTAAATAGTGTTCAATATTAAAAAAATTATAATAATACAACACATGGTAAAAGTCTCTGCATTTGATGGAGTAAACAGTGTCCAATATTAAAAAAAATTATAATAATGCAACCCATGCTTTAGATTAATAATACAAATTTCATTACATTTCACAAAAGTCAAACGCACATAGTTTCATACAAATTACTGCCTAGATGGTAGAGTCTGTGGACAATTCAACCGATTGTGACCTATTTGCCTATACAACCCACATTTGTTAGGTTGTCCTGGTGTGGTCCAATCCATCACATTACGAATGCGAGTTGAGCGAGGGTGACCTTTCACTCGAATCATTGATGAGTCAGGAATCAAGTGAGGACCATCAAATTCTGGCCAATGAACCTCATCTCCTATTGGTATAAACTCATTGCTATAGGCTGATTGCATGGATTCCAACTTGAATACAGGATCCACGAATTGTACATAGTCAATGCCTACTAGAGCACATGCGGCTATCACATGCATACATGGATATTTCTCAGCATAGAACTCTCTACAATCACTTTTTTTTTGGCTAAGGTTCAGCCCGCAACAATGACCAAATTGATGAGCCGCAATATTATATGGTTCATCGACCTCAAATGATGTTGCTATTCTGTCATACTGGTGAACAATACATGCAGATGCGGCTTGTGTAACTGTATCTAATTTCCTGTTTAATGTTTCAGAAAACATTTGCCTTGCTACTATCTATGCATGAACTTATTGGGCACGTTTAACAAAATAACCATTCACCCCATAGAAGGTTGCCTTCACCAAACCTGCAATAGGCAAACTTCGTACACCTTTAAATACACCATTCATGCACTCTGCAAGGTTTGTTGTCATATGACCATAGCGCCGACCCTTAATGTCATGTGCACGACACCATTGCTCTTTCTTAATAGCTCCAATCCATCTAGCAGCGTCCAGATGCAACAATGTGAATTCTTCCAATTGTTTGTCAACAACTGCCTGCTCATATGCATACCCTGTCTATAATTATAAAGTTAATGGCAAAGAATGCTAATCATATGTTTGTAAATTATTAAGGTTCGTGAATCTCACCAATCTTTATAAACTTCTGCTTCAACCAATTTGTTTTGTATACTTTGTGTAGGTTTGAAGCCACATGCCTTAGACAAAAAACATGATATCCATATGGTGGTTGCCATCCAACACGATGGTCTGCAACAGCTTCCATAATTGATGGATGTCTATCTGATATCAAGCATATTCCTTTCTTTCTCTTTACAACATAGATATGCACATTGTATAAAAACCATGACCAAGCTGATTTTGTCTCCCCCTCAACCACAGCAAAGGCAAGTGGCACTACATTTCGATTACCATCTTGAGATATTACCATGAGAAATGTGCCCTTATATTTCCCATATAAGAAAGTTCCATCTACTTGTACTATAGGCTTTAGATGCTCAAAGGCGTCAATGCATGGCTTAAATGCCCAAAATACGCGATGAAACAGCTCCACATGTTGCTCATCATCATTGACATTTGAAGTTTGCTTGCATGTATATTTGACAATCGACCCAGGCATAAAATGCTCAACTGCAGCTAACCACCTTGGTAATAAAGCATATGATGTCTCCCAATTGCACCAAACAGTGGCGATCACTAATTGTTTTGCCTTCCATGCTTTTCGATATGATACTATGTACCCAAACATGGATTGCATTCGCTCAATGATTTGTGAAACTTTCACATTTGGTTTGTCAGTCACCATGGCCACAATACAAGAAGAGATAAGATCATCATCCAACTTGGGATGATCTTGTGTTAATGATGTAGACAAACATGTATGAGGCCCTTCATATTTTGTAATAGTCCAAAAACTATCACTTACTTTCTTGGAAGCCCTCACTCTCCATTTGCAACCGTTTCCATAGTTGATTCATCGAAATTCTTGAGATTTTCTACTTGAAAGATACACCTTGAATGTGTGATGCACTCGAACATTATATAACTTGACTGCACGTTTTAAAACACGAGCATTGTTAAATATCTGACCAGGAAATAGCTCATGGTTATCATTGAGAGGTAGAATATCCCCAAGTTCACTAAAATTAGGAGCCATAGCAAATTCTATATCAACCTGAGATAAGAAAACAAGGGCAGGCTTATCGTTGTGATTCATATCACCATTATCCTCATTGATGTTCTCATTGATCTCATCATCATCATCATTGTCATTCCCATCATCAACACTAACATGAGAATCGTATTCATTGTCATCCTCAAAGTCATCCATTATGTTTTCTGTTGGAAAAGGAGAAAATGATGATCAATCATTGCCAATATACACAAATTGTTCAAACTGGCCTATGTTTTCAGTTGGAGGTACTGGGGATGATGGTCTAGCATCTCCAATGGTTGGAGAAGGATCAAATGGATGGAAATTTTCCATATACGTGCTAATCATGACTCCTTGTTGCTCTGGAAGTGTATATCCACTATAGTTCTCCGTTGGGTGTGATTCTAGATGATGATCAAGTTCCACATTAGAAATATTTGCATACATCTCTACACACGTCAAGTGAGTAGAGAATCGAGAATGCAGTTGCCACATTCTTTGTAAATCATATCATCTAGTATTTTCCATCCCCTGTACCGAAGTGGATTTATGGAAATTGGAGTTTTATATAAAAGATTTATCACAATTTGATTTGGAAGAAGATTGAGATTTTGGCCGACAACTTGCTTTAGTCTAACCAAAGTAATGTCAGAATCAACACTTATTATTCTCATATCGTTTGACTCGAATGTCACACCATCTGGGCCATAAAAAATTTGTCCATTTGCATATATACACAGAAGCATTGATCTATTGTCCATTCCACTTCCTAATTTTATTTTCATGGATAAAGTGACATTAAATAAAAAAATTACATTAATTCCACATAAACAAATATTTGAAAAGAATTCTAATTATGAATGGCCAAAATCATGTATTTTTTTAACTAAAATCTACTTTATATCTAGAGCTTAGCACTAAGAGTATCTCTTGAACCATGATATTATTTTTAAAAAATTTAACAATAAAATGAAAAAAAATTTTCATCCAATGTAAAATAGTTTTTTATTTTATACAATGGAAGAGAAAATAATGAAAAACAAAAAACTAACAAGCATAACATGTTCACGTATTGCTACACGTCCAAGTTATATTTTCAAGTGTTGTAGTAAAAAACAAAGTGATACCCAGGTAACTCAGATAAAACCCTCTTAGCCAACATGTCAAATAATAGTTATTTAAAAATTACATCTCCATAGTTTTTATTTGCATGCGATGTCCTTTTTTTTTTTTAAATGAACGGACAACAATTATTTAATAGTGTTGAATATATGAAATTTATTACAAACTTCAGTAGAAGTGAGGAATATAAATAATTTTTTTAACTCTTTTTAAATCTACTTTAAAATTTTATGAGCTATAAAAAATATAAGTTTATTCTGATTAAAAATTAAATATTTTAATAAAAATGAAATATACAAAATGATTGTTTATTTTCTTTGAATTTGATCATGCTGTTGAAAAATGAAACCTAAATATAAATTTATCTTCATTAAAAATTATTAGTTTCATAAAAAATAAAACTTAAAAAAATATACATTTATTTTCATGGATAGAGTGGCATTAAATAAAAAAATTATATTAATTTCACATAAACAAATATTTTAAAAGAATTCTAATTATGAATGGCCAAAATCATGGATTTTTTAACTAAAATCAACTCTATATCTAGAGCTTAGCAATAAGAGTATCTCTTGAACCATGATATTATTTTTAAAAAATTTAACAATAAAATGAAAAAAAATTTTGTCCAATGTAAAATAGTTTTTTATTTTATACAATGAAAGAGAAAATAATGAAAACCATAAAAACTAACAAGCATAACATGCTCACGTATTACTAGTGTCCAAGTCATATTTTCAAGTGTTGTAACAAAAAACAAAGTGATACCCAGGTAACTCAGATAAAACCCTCTCAACCAACATGTAAAATAATAGTTATTTAATAATTATAACTCCACAGTTTTTATTTGCATGCGATGTCATTTTTTTTAAATGAACGAACAACAATTATTTAATGGTGTTGAATATATGAAATTTATTACAAATTTCAGTACACGTGAAGAATAAGTGAGGAATATAAATGATTTTTTGACTCTTTTTTAAATCTATTTTAAAATTTTATGAGCCATAAAAAATTATAAGTTTATTCTGATTAAAAATTGAATATTTTCATAAAAATGAAATATAAACAATGATTGTTTATTTTCTTTGAAACTGATCATACTATTGAAAAACGAAACCCAAATATAAATTTATCTTCATTAAAAATTATTAGTTTCATAAAAAATAAAACATGAAAAAATATACGTTTATTTTCATGTAAAATGTAAATTTTATTTCTATTTTTTTTATTTTTATTCTTAAATATATATCAAATATTCATTACATAAATATCAAATAAATATTAAGAAAAATGGTGTCACAGTCTCATACCCTCATACTTTAATAACTTAATCTAGCTAAAGCATTAAACTAAGACATTATATTGTATCAAATAAACAACTCATTTTACTAACAAAAATGTTATACAAAACTAAAAAGTGCAAATTTTAAATTAAAACATATACAAAATTTACTAACAATAATATTAAAGAAGATGAAAGAAAGAAAAATACCAATGTGAGATGAAGCTCTGTAGATAAAACTCCAAGCACATGCAACAAGTTAGAATTGATGAGAGAATGAAGATGACAATTATGGCAAGAAAACGCAGCAAATATTCCAAAAGAAGATGAAAACTAAGGAGTTGGAATAAGAGACAAAGCGATAAAATGAAGAAGTTACAACATGAATATTTAAGTAGATAACTATTGTTTCTGTATAATCACGGTGGGAGCATTATTTTTTCAAATAATTACTGAAGTACATATTAGATGTTGCATGCAGAGATTCTCTACCTCTCTGCATGCAACGTCTATCATAAGTCACAAGAAGTTAAAAAAAAAAGTTGAAATGTCTTTCAAGTGCAGTTTATGAGGTACCAAAAAAAAAAAAAGAAACTCCAAATATCTTTCACGCAACATCAATTATGAGGAACAAAAAGTTAAAAAAAAATATTTGAAATGTCTTTCACTCAAAAGCACGCGTGTAAAATATGAGCATGAGAAAGGGGAATGGGAAAGGAGAATCTGAATTAGACAAAATTTGTAGGCTATGAAAAAATCTTGTCAAAAAAACATTATTCAAGAATCTAGTCAGGATTGGAATCCTGACCAAATTATACGATACATACAGACCCATGAATCAACTTGCTTCATTTTGAAGAGGGAGTGTACTTGACTCCATCAATTAAAAAATTAAAAAATAATAATAGTAAAATGAAGGGGAAATTTTCTACTTTATTTTTAAAAAAATAAAAACACACTATTTGATATTTAATAGATTTATTTACTAAAAATTATTTCCTAATAATAAACTAGTTATAATTTTTATTATAAGCAATTTTTTTCTATTTATTATAAAAATAATTCATTCTAATCATTATACAAACCAAATCATTATATTTTTATTACTCTCTTTATCCCATATTATAAGATAATAAGAGAGATTTTACATATATTAAGAAATATTTATTACATTTTTAAATTAAAAAAATAAAAATTTCAAATTTTACTTATATTAATTTCATTCATTTCATTAAATATAACATAATTTACAATACTAATAATATAATAAATAAAGGATAAAAACAACAAATTACTACATATTATGAGAAAAAAATCACCTGAGATAGATAGAAAGACGATGTCTAAAAAAATTTAAAAAAAATTAAAAAAAAGTTTATTAAAATAAAATTCATTTATTAAAAAAAAAAAGTAAGTCGTTTGAATGGTAAAAAGGGGGGGGGGGAAATAACAAGAAATTATCCAAAATTAACAATATTTTTCAATCAGAACCCAATTTAAAAATTTCTATGTCATATAAATTAAATTTTCAATTGAGATAAATTAACTTTTCAACTAAAACTAATGATTTAAAAATATTTTTTATTACATGTCTTGAAATATCTTTTTCTTTTTTAAAAAATTACCCATTAGTAAGTCAATGACCTACACAATGGACTTGCTTTTTTTATTTAAAAAATTGATTAACTAATGAATCCCAATTTTTTTATTTTTTAAACTATTATTTTTTTCATAATTATAAAATCATTAATTCTAATCATTATACACATTAAATTATTGTATTGTTGTTACTTCATTCGTCTTATATTATATTATAAAGTAATTGAAGGATTTTTATCGCATATTAAAAATAATCTATTATATTAAAAATAATTTATTATATTTCTAATTTTTTAAAATAAAATTTTAAGGTTACTCTCTTAATTTAATTCCTTTTATTAACTATAAGAAAATTTATAATACAAGTTATGATATTAATAATGCAATAATGGAAAAAATAACATCACTATATTATCATAACAGCAAAAATAACATCCTATATTATCATATGTAAAAAAAAAAAGACACGTCTTATTATCGTAACGGAACAGACACACACACACATATATATATATGTAAAAAAAAAATAAGTCTGTTGAAAAAAAATTAAAAATAAAAAGTAAAAGCAAGTCAATTAATAATCAATCGACTTACTTGAGACTTGTTTATCCCACTGTTCATGACCAATAAGTCGATTGGCTACCAATCGACTTTCTTTTTTATTTAAAAAAAAATAAGTCGTGTATCCATTGATCGATTTATTCACAGCGTGTTCGTCAATTTTTTTATCATCAATTTTTATTATTATATATCAGTAAATTTTTTCTAACACAATATATATTAGTAAATAATTTATTTATTTATTATATTTTGTTCAAAAAATAAAAAATCCAACAGCCTATTGCCCAGTGTTGAGCACAGTGCCTTTTTCCAAAAGCTGAGTCATGTATTGTGGGGTCACCATGGACGTGACGACGTCGTCGTGTGGAGTGCATATGAGGAGGCTCACTTGGCTCAGAACCCTGATGGACAGAGTGTGACAGAAGAAGGAGAATAACAATATGGTGAAAATCGTCACGTACTTGAGGGAGACCACGAATTTACTGTACTGAGCTCCGTAGACGGCGTCGTTTAGAGGCTTCTTCACGCTGTAAGTGCTGCTTATCACTGCGGCTAGACCTGCTGCTAGGAGGATCGATGTGGTGGCCATAAGCGTGCACCCCATTATCAAATTCCGAAGCGACTGAACGGCCAGGATGTTCTTCTCTTCGATATCCTGTACGGATCAAGAAAATTATTTAAATATACGCATTATATATGCATACATGAAAGCACACACATAAAAATGTATTTATATGGATTATAAGAAAAGTTTACTTTTTGTTAACGTTTATGAGGATTGCTATTTCACCTTTAAAGACTACTTTCGGCATTATTGAGTCAGAGGATCGTGACATTAATCATGGGTTTTATCAGCAAGCTATCGGATATATAATTGATGACTTCCAATATTTCTCTATTATTCAAAAAGTTTACTTTTTGTTAAGCTTTATGTGGATTGCTATTTCACCTTTAGAGACTACTTTCGGCATTATTGAGCCAGAGGATCATGACATTAATCATGCTTTTTATCAGCAAGCTATCGGATATATAATTGATGACTTCCAATATTTCTCTATTATTCAAAAAGTTTAATTTTTTCTTAGAAAATTCATATCATCTGTTACGAGAATATTAACCGAAATTAATAAATTTGGGGACTATGTTGTTAATGACTGTCCGTGTAGCGAAGAGATGGTTTGCGAATTAAAGCTAGACATGCCCAGTGTGTATTTATATATAGACATTTGCAATTTTATTAGGCTCATTATTAAAGAACAAGGTCGAACAAAATTGTGTGGACGAGATGATTGATAGATTCGTAAGGAACAAAACAATACATGGTGACCCAACAAGAATTTTTAGGATGAAAAGATCTAATCTTTTTTTTTCTTTTTCATTTATAACTAAAGATATTTCTTAACTGAAAACTAATTCCTTCAAGACATAGAGCTCATCGAATTAAGCTGGTTTTGCCTCTCCTAACAAAGGGTTTTTTTATACTCATAACCAATAATTGAACCTAAAATAATATATGTAAGAAATACAACTATCTATATAAACTACGCGGAGATCTTGTTGGCAAAGATCTAGTCTTTTCATTTATTCTTGGATGAATAATGCAAAGATTTTTAATTATAATTAATTAGAAGCACTAGAGAGTCAGAGACCACGGAAAGAAAAGGAAGTGTCTTAATTGACCAACTTTTGAATGAAAGGGATGCGTCATATTTTGCTAAAGACCCTACTTTCGTGTAGTGAGATAATTGATTGAAACGTGTAGGCCACACAACTGAATGTACGTAGATTCCCTCCTATATTCAATTTTGATCATTAGTCATTTCAAGATTCCAAACTGAGTACAAATACGTCTAATTAAAGATTCCCATGTTCAACTTTGGTCACATTACGTTGCGTGTATATATGTACTGTGCTTTCGCTGATAGACCAAATTCAATGTGAACTTTAGATTATTATATCCAAGGGTGCTTTTTCAGATTTTAAATTCAAGGAACATAACTGGTGAGAGAAGGATTTTAGTATGGAACGCCTGGGTTGGTAGGTGATTCTAGAAGAGAATAATTAATAGTCGATGAAATTAGAAGTTAATAAAAGATTTTCAACTTTTTTTTTCTTGGAATATTTGATATCCTAAATTTATTCTATTTTAATTGAAGGATTTATTAGAGTCCTGACTAATTTGGATCGAGTCAAGTGGGACCACAAAGAGCGGCAAACTAATCTTTTAATTCTTCTTCCTTTTGTATTTTGATGATATGCTATAACTTCAAAATTTTGGAAAAGAAAAATTATTTTACAAAGGGAAAGAAATTTTTATTCCTTACTTTTCCCCTTCATTTTTGTTTACATTCCATTTGATCCTTCCACCTTCCAGTCATAACTTTCAATTCACCAACACGAATTTTAAAGTCCTCTCAAAGTGTCAATAAGATCTAAAGAGAGGTATAAAAAGTTAGTGTTTTCTTTGAACACACATATATATACATTATTAGATTCCAAGAAACTCCTAATTATAATCGGATTAGGATTAAAGACTCCAAATATATATGACATTCCAAGTGTTTGATTTGGGTTCAGTTCTTATATTATCTAATCCATAGCACGTTCTCTCTACTAAAAAAGAAAATCTGCAACAAATATAATTAATATCCATCTAAGCTTGGGTATCGAATCCGGAGAAAACATTTAGTGGTATTTAAAAGCAGCAAATTGTTTGTACAAAAACTCGGTTTTTTTTGTTATATATCTCAACTAACTGTGCAGCCCGAAGCGTATTGGGTTTAATTAATGAGCTAATGCTAAAATGTTTTCATAAACTCAAATTAACCTTTCACAAGAACTATCTATAATTAAAGGTGACAATCAGAATGAAAAAGCAGCAACATATACAGTTGGATTTAATGAGCTAGGGTTTTCAGATAAAAAAGACTAATATAATTACCTTCAAGATGGAAGGCACCCAGAAGCGTCGACTATGAGAGTTGATTACGATGGTGGTGGTGAAAGGCTGTGTACGAGCCCTATGCCATAACCAAACATAATAAGCAATGGTAATTACAAACCCTAAAGGCACCAGCATCGCATCCAGATAATACTTTTTCCATTCCATGTTTCCCTTCTCCTTGCTTTGATGCTATAAGATCAATTATTTGTCTCACTTATAATATTTCCTCATTTTTCAGACTCAGCACTTGGCATGTATTTATAGAGGAAAATCGCGTGTGTGGCACAAGAAAAAGTAAAATTATTGACACCTAGAGCTTTCTGGAAGATTTAATGTAATGGATTTTGATTCTTATTATGCATGTCCTTTTATCCATTCCCAATTTTAAAGACATTGTGCTTTAAATAAAAGAAAAGGAAAGGAAAGAAAAAGACGTCACCCTAGTGTGCATTATTGTTGATTTATATTTTTGGACAAAAAATTATATTTGATAGATTTTTCTTTTTTTAAACAAAAAATACGATAAAATCTATTTTTAACAGTCAATTATATATATTAGGACAAATCAGATCGATTGACATTAGTGTTAATCAAAATTGATATCATATATCACAAATAAAAAAAATCATTGAATAATAACTTTTTATAGTTTTAACTTCTTTTCCAAAGTCTATCATTGGATTATTATGAGAAAATATCATTCTCATAGTATTGGACTCTACAAAATTTATTTTATGTCCTATGATTTAAAATTAATGCATACCTAAATAGAGTAAAGAAATAACACAATTTTAGAAACTAGAACTCTTCTCCGTACGTTGCAAATACGGGATAGAGCAAATTTACTACATTCAAATTAACAAATGCGATTAATTCAACATGCATGTTATCAATACAAAAATATTACAGTAGAGTTGAACAGCCTAACCTATTGTGTAAAGCACCCTCCAAAAATATTAAACAATTAACACATCGTGAGTGTTTTTTAATTTTTTTTCTAAATCTGATTATTCAATCATATCTTGAACTTCCATTGCCTGAATGCCTGTATTTGGCACAGTTTGCAACTTGTACTTTTTAAAAAAAAATTATTTCAAAGTTTTCATTATTCCCTCATTAGATTGGTTAGAAATTATTAGTCCACATGAAATTATGATAGATGTATCTCTGGTATGTGTCTGTGATTGTAAAGTCAACCGCTAGTAAAAGAGTATAATGGAGACACTGGATAAAATATTGCTGTATTACCGATAAAAGGTTAGCGGAACCTTCTTTATATGCTAGAAGAGTTTTATTTTATAGCACAAAATTAGCTGACCTCAGTTAATCATAAGCAGTAAACAGTAAAATAAATTTGGTCTGTGACTTTCGAGAGGCAGAGTCTCTCCCTCCAAGACCAGTCTTCTTCCTTGCCTCTGCCATCACACGACCCAAGGACAAAAGTCACTAACCCTTTTGGGATGGGCCAGCAACCCAAAAGAAAACTCAAGGTGTTAAATTTGAATTGTGCGTTATTAATTGCATGATATTATTAGGTCGGGGATGTTCTTGAGGAAAAAAGAACTTTTAATTTGAGACTTAATTATTTATTTTTAATAGACAAGACCTCCTTTGGTCACAAAAATATATAGTGAATTTAACAACCTCCTATCTCGTTAAAGTTAATTATATATCTTAATTTTTGTAAAAAATTTTCCAAAATCACCTCATTTTAATTTCTATTTTTTTTATTCTCTCTCCACCATAAGAAAAAGTCAAATATTCACTCTAATTAATGTCTATGGTAAATTGGAGCAAAAATGAAAAAAATTTTAAATGATGGTTAACTTTGGTGAAACCAATTATTAATCATTATCTAATAATTATTATTTCCTCTAGTCCTATTTATGAGAAAAAACCTACTTCACAGATATTAAAAAAAATAATTTTAATTAGTTAAAACTAATCAATTTATCTCACACTTTAAATTTTTTTCAAAATCACACATACTTAATTTAATATGTTAATTTGAATTACTAACATAATTAATGCACTATTAATTCTTTTTAAAGAGCCTTAATGAATGGTAATTTAAAAAAATATATATATTAATGCATCACTAACTCATTTTTTTCTTTATATTTAGCACTATCAAAAGAAAGAAATTTTTTTATAAATAGGATTAGATGGAATACTATACTTATTCTTATCATCTATAATTGACCAATTTGTATTATTTCATTTTTAACAAAAGAGACAAACTATGGTGTGGGAATACTATTTGTATTATTTTATTAAAAAAAATAACACAATGCAAAACGTGGTGGGACAATATGATTTATAATATTTCGTTAAAAAAATAACACAGTGCACAAAATGCGGTGGGGAGGTCCCATTTTTATTAAAGACACAACTGCATTCAAATCGTTTTTGGACCAAACGATTTGTATTATTTTATTAGAAAAAACACAATGCAAAACGCATTCCCCCATTCCGATTATAAATGGAGTATTTTGGTAAAATATTTCAAAGTTATAAAGTTATGGTATGTGGATCTTATTATTTTTTTTAAAATTTGTAGCGTTCTGCTCTGCTTAGTTTTCCAAGAAAAACATGTGTAGTAGCAAATAGCCAAATATACACTTAGAAGCTTGCTTGGTAAGTTTACCATAAATGATTGGTGTGAAAAATATGTGCTATTATTGAAGCGGCTGATCCATTCACCTACGAAAAATTAATGTCTCACTTGCATCGCCAGGCGGTTGATCCAAATGCCTGTGAAGGTCCAAAAACCACAGAGACATGACGTGGGTATCTACAAATATGTTTATCTCTTTCTTTTCCAATCAGCTTCCCCTCCCTTCCACCCACTTTCGTGCTTTCTCACTACATATATGGCACCGTCAATCTCCTGCAGCACCGAGTTGTTCAGAGTCTGCACTTACTTTTTCCTCTTTTGCCAAGCTTCCATACTTTACGATGAAAGTAGCAGCAGGGATGCCTCTTTCTGGAAACTGTCATCGGGAAAACACACTGACTTTGGGGGTAAAATAAGGCTTAATAAGGATTGAAACGCTGAAGTTATCAACGTTTCATCCTTTCTTTTATTGTTATTTTGTTTTTTAAATGTATCTTCTAATTTCCTTCCTTTTTTCCTTTTTTAAAGTAAATAATTAAAAGCATATTCAGAACTTGGGTATAAACTTCCAATAGTCTTCGTCCTAGTAAAAGGAATTATAATTACTTAAATATAATATCTTAAGTCCGAGACTATGTGAATGTTCAAACTTAATTAGTCAAAGCCCTAAATGGTTACTAAATACGAGAGGGATGGATCCAAAAAAAAATCTTGAGAATAAAGAGATTGATGATTTTTTTATTTTATATTTTCCAATTCTTTTATTTTTTATCTTAAATAATCTCAAAGAAAATAAAGATTGGCTTAATCATAGGATTTTTATTCAATTTTTTGGATTTTTAGATATTTTTTTTAAAGATAGAATGAAATAAGAAAAACTCAAAACGATTTTTTTTTTGTGTTTTTTGTTAGAATGGCCAAATAAAACACGTTATTCACGATCTTGCTGCAGTTAAGGCACACATGCAATGATGCAATATCCAGCTTCTTGAGTTATTCATGAATATATTTCAATACAAGAAGACGACTCACTTAACAGGCTTTTTATAGGATAACATTTCTTGGGATTTTTTCTGCAATATCAATGACATGTTGTTTAGTTTGAAAAGATAAAAGGATTCCCTACTTGGACAAGATAAAACTTGAAGTCTCAGATCTGGGATGTACACAACATGTTTATAGATGTAATTAATTTGTCACCACTAACCTTTGTTTCATGGGTTATCCATATTTTTCTAAGTTTTGACAGAAAACTGAAAAGTAGGTAGAGTGGCTAGACTGGTATTAGGAATTTTAATTTCAGGAGAAAGAACAGAAAGGTGCAGTTGTTTCAATTTTTTAAACAAATAGGTTAGTTGATTATTATTTGTTGGATTCTCATATTCAAGGAGAAGAAATAGGAACGGCAAGAAAAAGACGACGATGTGAATAATCCAAAAATTATAATAATATAAAATAAAATAAAAGAATATAATTGGTTGGAATCTTTGCTACATGATGTAATACAAATGAAAATATTAAAATTGTGCTTTAGGAAAAATGAAAATATATATCCACAAGAGGTCCTTCAATATGCCTTTTTTCTATATAACATTTCCATACTTGATTTTGTGATTTTCTTTTAAATTTATCTCCTTGTTTGATATATGACCTCCTAGGTGACCATTTGCTGTGTTGTCAAAGGCTCTAGAATTTCACAAGATTAAAAACTGCCATTTTGCTATTCTTATAACTTCCTCCATAAAAGGCAGAGGAGACGTTTTGAGGGTATGGAATGGTCAGTCAAATGATATTGAGACACTAATTTTTATTATAAATTTGAACTCTCATGCGCTGCTGACAAACTTAAGTTAATTGTCCCTCAAATGCATTTTTATACTTATACATATAGGTTTAAGGTAATATATGATTTTGATGAATCCTTTCTAATGGTATATTGCTAACTGTCATGAACTGTTATATATTGCTAAATGTCATCTTATTTGCTAACAAAAGATCAGACTTTTATTTTATGCTTCTTCTTCTTCTTTTGTAAATGTCCCATCATAAATTTTGATTTTGATAGAAATTCTAATTTTGGTTTACGCTGATTTTGATTATCTATGTGATTTCTTGAATTTAAATTTGTCAAATATAAATGAAAAATTAGTTATTTCAAATGCTACTAATTTTTTAAAAAAAGAAAAAGGCATAAGTTGGCAGTTGTTTAAAACAACAGCCAACAAAAGTAATTAAAATAAAAAAATTTAAATAGATAATTAAAAAAAAAATTTGTTGTTTTTGTATATAACCGCCAACGAATGTCTACTTTTGTTGGCGGTTATTAACCACAAACAAAAATCTCCACTTTTCTCGACGTTGGTATTCTTAACAGTTAATAACCACTAAGAAAATTCAAAATAACCGCCAAGAAAAACTTATTTTGGTGTAGTATTTTGGACTTGCTCATTGACAATAACCCATATAACATGAACTTCAAGTCTTTGTTGATGATGCCCTTAAAAAGGTGGTTGTTTTAGCTGCTCTACTTCTCTGGAAGATCTTGAGCAAGAATAGTAGTCTTGAATGGGTCATCACCCTTTTTCTTTAGCAATTGTTCCATACACTCTTCTTGTTGGTCTCTGTCTCATTCAATCCATGTATGGGATGAGCTCATTTGGTCTACTAGTTTAGATTGCGTTTGTTCAATCTGTAATATGGTTCAACGTGCTACTAGTGATGTATGAATTTAGAGTAGCAAGGATCCTCATTGCGGAGCAATTCCCCAACATACTGTTGGTTCTATTTCTTTATCCAAAGTAAAGATAAATATTGCTTTCCCCAATAATAATGAGCAGATAGCAAATGATGCTGAGATTGGTGCCGATGGGAATCTTGAGGCAGATGTGATAACCTCCTGTGCATCCTTATCACCAAGGATTTCTACTGATAGTCGTAAATCAGAAGAGTTTGGATGCTCTTGCACCACTTAGCACAGAACAAGAAAAGGGCAAAGTCAACTGCAAAAAGAATTGCCATGAGGAAGAAGAAACTGCCTGTGTCCTACGTTCAAGTTATCTAGAATCCTTCCAGTAGGGTTGTCACCTCTAGCTGTAATTGCCATCACCATGTTCACCAGTGTTACATCTTACACTTTAAAGCTTTTCCCATGAAAACTGTTTAGTTTTAATGTAATAAAATAGCCTTAGAAAACTTGAACCAATTAAAAATTTAAAACTTTCTAAAACTATTTCTTGTAATTTTTTAGTTTACTGCACAACAATTTTTCAAAAACCATAATTAAATATAGAAAAATTATTTTTTAGTGATTCAAGTGTATAAAAATCGTTCACATCTTGGGAAAAAATAAGAAACCAGGAAATGAACGCACCGGTTCGTACAATTTATTATATACATATTACTGTTCATTTCCGCATCCCTATTTCTGTCCGAAAATTGAATCTTAATTTTAAAAATTCATTTCTGTTAATATAAAAAGTCATTTTATGCATACTTAGCATCATTAGAAAACTTCACATGTCTACTTTCTAAACATATTTTTATTATACATTTATTTTACTTCTACTGATCAAAGCATTAATATATATCATCAGAGGTTAGAAATAATGTCTACTGGAGTAGTTTTGGTAAAACAGGAATAACTAGCATTATATAGCTCTAAATATTATTAGTTAGGCTGACTTCCCAAGAGGGGGGTGAATTGGGAAGATTAAAAATTTTCTGCACAAAGTGAAAACGATGAAGAAAGCAAGGTATAAAGAAAAACAGAGTATAAAGCAATAAGCTAAAGAAAGAAGAGATAGAGAGAAGAAAAACTCATATATTTATCCTGGTTCGGTCTCTCCACTTAACCTACGTCCATTCCCCCAGTCACCACTTGAGATTTTCCACTATACTGCAAGAATTCAATGAGCTTCTTGCAAACGCCACAGTACAACGTATATGCTCTGTTTTCTAGAGCTCACTCAATCACTCTTAGCACTTTCACTATATGTTTTACAATCCCTTGTGATATCTCCTCACAAGTAAATCTATCTTTCAGATGAAGATTATATTGTTTACAAAGATGAAACTCTCTTGAATAGAGTGAATATGAAAGTTGAAGTACAAGTATTAAAGTAAGAGGGTAAAAGTCTTTGAGTAGAAGATTTGGCAGAATTTCAGCATATACAAAGTTTGATTCGTTACCCACAACTTCAAATGATGTTGTATTTATAGATTTAATTAGGTCCCAATTATTCATTAGAGACAAAATCTATCCATTGGGGAAGTTATCCAACGGTTACTCTGAAAAACTATCCGTTAACCAACCGCATTTAATGCTTCTGACATACTGAAATTCGAATTTTGGTTGGTTAACAGATGAATTTTGAAAAAACCGAAGGTTAAAGCTTCCAACGTTGAAATACTGAAGTACGTCAGTTCATCAGGTGAAATTCGAATTTTGGAACTTAGAAAATATTTTCATGTTGTGACATACGAATTTTCAAGAAGAAAGTTTTTCTGTTAAGTGTGAACAGTATTTTCAATTTGCTACAGTGCCCTCGAAATTCAAATTTTGGAACCCCAAAATTCATCTGTCCGCAGCAGGCTCAAAAGGCACAGTAGTTCATTTACTTCAAAATTCGAATTTTCAAAGAGTGAAATTCGTCTATCATAGAAATCTCTTTTCAGACTTATTTCAACATTCGAATTTGTAAACACTGTCCTTCATATGTCATCATGTCATTTCAACAGACTCACAAATTTAGCTTCTGAAATTCGAATTTTCATGTTCAAAGTTCGTCTGTCAGTGAGCAGTTTTGAAACTCAATATGATCTTGATTTCAGATGAACTTTAACATTGTTTCAGATGAATTTCTTCAGTTTTCATAAATTTCATTTTGTATGAAATTCGAATGTTCAAAACCCAAAGTTCGTCTGTAGCTCAACAGCTTCTTTCAGACACTTATGAAAATTTGAATTTTGTAAAAGTAAAATTTGTCTGTCAGAGAGGCATCTTTTCAGACTTATTCAGTTTTAACTCGAAATTCGAATTTCTAAAGCCAAAGTTCGAATTTCCAATATGACAGTTCAATATAATCTTTTCAAACTTCGTCTGTTGGTGGGTATTTTTCAAATATTTCATTATTTAACATAAAATCGAGTTTTTAAAACATCTTTTCATCAAATCAAAATCTTTTACCCATAACAAAAGATCCTACAACAATCCTAGCAATGATTACTCAGATTTTCTTCACTTAAGACACTTTGAGCTCCTTTGATATCTTCAATCCAAACTCTTTGATGTTGGTTTGGAATCATCAAAACTCTTGATTCAACAAATATAACCAAACTAGTGTCATCTTGTTCCTAAGACATAGGCCTATCTATACATGTAGACCAATAAATTTTTGGAGATATGTACAAATTTATACAGTAACCAGAAGTAAATGGTATATAAATAGAATATTAACAGCTTTCAGCATAATCATTGTTCCTCATGCTCCACATGCTTCCTTTTGCCATGACTTGACCCTAACATTGATTAACTATGGAGTGAGATTGGAAAATCTTAGTAGTCAACTTGCACATGCCATTATGTCATCACAAAATATTTGAAAGCATATAAAACATAACATACTTTCATTAAATCATCAAAACTTTCATGTTGTTTAACAAAATTTTGGCAGCATAACAGTTTAGTAAATGGGTATCCCATGGCTTAACCCTTAACATAAAACAGCCACCAATCATATAAAAACATTCATAACAGCAACATAGTATTATTTACAATTCATCATAACATATAAAACATCCATAAACAATAATATTAAGTAATGGCAAGAGACTATATTGGAGCTTTACTAACTTTTCTTTGAATCTTGCTTTCACTTAACTTTACATCACTTCCTTAACTTGATTGAAGCCTAGGGTATCATTAAACCTTAAGCTAAATGAAAGAAAAAAGATACTAAAAGAGATTTAGGAGAAGAAGCTTACCTCTTAGAGACCTCCTCTAATCTCTCTTTCCTTCCTCTCTTCCTTCTCCTTCCTTCTATCTTTCTCTCTCTACATGCCCTTCCTCCTTCTCTCTCTAACACCCTTTTGGTGTTTCACAAATGAGCAAATGGCAAGGGAGAGAAGGGTTCTATTTATAGGAAAGTGGGTGAGTGTGAGCCCTTAGATTGCTTCTTGATCTGAGGGCTCATGTTTTTTCTTCAATATTTTATGTTACTTTACCATTTTAACCCAAGATATTTTTGGCTTTGTGAGAGGAATGGGTAGGGGCATTTTTGTCCAATGATTTTTGGCCAAAAAGTCAAAAAGTGAATATGTACTTTTATTACTTTATCATATTCTTTTGAATCTAGTTTATGTACTTTTTCTTGAGTTTTCCTTTATATACTATATCTTTATCTTTTTACTTTATTTGTTGGACCCATTGCCTTTTCCTCTTTACTTTTTCATATGAGGTCCACCAGTCTTATTTACTTTTTACTATTCATCTCCCCTAGCATTTACTATTTACGTGATGTGGGACCTGCAGTTTATCGGACTTGTACTTTTTCCTCTCCAGACCCACATATCCAATATCACTTATACTTTTAACCTGCACCGGAGTACTATGATTTTATTTTCTCTCTCTTCTATTGTAAAATGACCATTTTGCCCTTACCTTTAGCAAAATGACTATTTTGCCCTTTTAAGTCCCTTTTTTTTATTTCTATAATATTTTGGGCCTTAAACCTATTTAATTACATATTCATACTTCCCCAATCATCATAAATTAATCCAGAATAATTTAATATTATTCATAATATTTTCGAGTTGTAATATACATATATGAAAATTGGAGATGTTACAACCAGCATGTTGCTCGCAAAGTTTCCAAGGGAGATTGAAGCCATACAGACAGAACTCCCAAAACTATTTATTCCATCTGGGGCTTGCCCATTGAAGAACTCCATTTGACCAACATACATGAACACTTCTGAAGCACCAACCAGAAACTGTGGGATCTGCCAAAATATGCTCATAGAACTGACTTTCTGCCCAGGAGAGACATGTCTCAGCCTTATAATCTCAGTGGTACCAGTTGCAATCATGGTTAGCATTCCAATAACTAGGCCAATTCCAATTCTTTGAAGCTCAGTTAGTCCCCTAGGGTTCCCACTTAGTCTTCCTGCTAACGGAACTAGGATCTGGCAATAGATTCCAGTGCACACAAGAACACTACCGATGCTGAAAACAGACATGCTGGCTGCTGGTAAGTGAAAATCACCTATGTAGGAGTTCATGACATCACCTTGCTCAACAAAAAGAGAACCCATTGGCATTTGGGTAAATGCAACAAATTATAGTGCAGAGCCAAACTGGTTACATTCTTAGGACGCACTTGGCTTCCTCAACTTGAGTTACAGTACAAAACCTCCACGGACTCTTTGGCTCACTCACATTATCCTCTGTTACTGTTGCAGCCTCGTCCAAGAATCTAACGAACATAAGTGAATGAGATAAGTTCCTTTTTTGGTGACGGATAAAAGTCCAAGCTCAGATCAATCTTAAAGATTAAGAATGATGTTAATGGAGAAGCTACTTTCTCAATTGAAAATTTGATACATATACCGTTACTACATTTGTTCACAGTTCACAAACTTGAAAAATCTATGAGTAAAATTACAACACAAAACAGACATTCAAACTCAAAGCTACATGTGCCTCACTTGACATTTAGAAAAAAAATCACATGGACATAAATGAAGGAAACTTCCAGCATATTCATCATTACGGACCAGTACTTTCTAAGCTTTTTGGGTTTTGGATCATAATCTTGCAATCGGGCAAGTTATTCTTTTTCTGAGAATTATATTAGTACCTATATGGTTTTGTTTCATCAAAATGACTAAGAAAGGGTGACAACGGTTATTAATTTGCTATCAAACACTTGCTTGCATTCATGGGTGTGCAGAATCTTCCTGCTCCTTTTTATAGCATATTCTGGACCTTCAACCTCATAAAGTAGAGCCGTAGAGCCTTTGATGAATCAACACCATGGTTCCTAGCAGCAGCCATAAACAGACACACATTATTATATAATTAACCACTTTATTATTAGCTCGGCTGACTTGCTGAAAAAAACTTGGGTGCAAGTTCTTCCTATTTGCTACCAGATTCTTGATTAGAATTATAGCATGTAGAGGAACTTTGTTTTTTAAGAGCTAATTATAAGGTTTTAACATTACAGTCACACGATATTATTCTGATATTGCAGATAAAATGCTCAAGAAAACCCTATGTAGTACCTAAATGCGATGAGAGCCCATGCAAGACACATAACACTTGCATATGTGGTTGGGTTTCTTATTAGATTGCTCCACATGGTGCACAGGATGATCCTTGCTCCAACACCTTTTGGGAGATTTTCCTTCGGTCCTTCATCACTTCCACCCATGTCTCTCTAGCGGAACTAATAAAAAATAAGAGTTCATATCAGTAATATACCATGATAAAGCTACTTATTATTGAATTTTAAAACAAGACTTACTATAGTTTCTTAGGAATTTGTTCAGATTTTTCAATATATATAATAAACAGACATACATTTTTTACTGTAGAGTGAAGCGAGAACTTACATCCAAGTTTTTTCACAAGTTAGTTGAGTTTGACTCAACTTTTTTAATCTGTTACATTTTGAAGAGAAGGCTCAGAAGCATTGACTGTGCCCTCAAAATCAAAGGATGGATGTTCCACTCTGCTGCTATCATATCTAAGATAGTTCCTTTTAGAAGTACCCTAAGATGGACTACATCACTCTCTTTTTTCAAACTCTCATGATTTTTATCTGAATAAATAATGTAATACTCTTTCTATTCTTATATACAAGCCATTTTTAATTATTTTACATTAACAAAGAAAATTAATTAAAGTTGGTTAGAATTCTTGAAAATTTCAAAAATTACCAAAACTTTACAATGTTACTCTTATTAAATTATAATTTAATAATAATTATATCTCTCTCAATTCCTCTCTTGATCATAAATATTTTGGATAAAATAGGAAAAAAGAATTTAATTTATTTTAAATTTTATAAAATGACTTATACTTTAAATACATTAAAAGCTTCTAAAATATAGGCACAGAGGGAATACATTATATGACTATAGATGTGATGGAGCTATACCACTAACGGAGGCACAAGAACGAATCAAAACAGCAGCTCCAGCTCCAGCTTCTTCCTTGTCAGCAACAACATTCAGCATTATGTGGAGACCATAACAAAGATAAACATACAAGTGTCCACCAGGTCCAAACTATAAGTTTGAGACAAGCTATTAAAAGAAATTAGTCTATAAATTATTCAGCATCAATGAAGGCAGAGATTAAGGTGAAAAAATGCATTAAAGATAGAATATGAAGCATCTTACTCAGCATACAGACCAAATTATTCAGCTCGTCATAGTCGATTTGGAATTACAGCAATAACTGCCCCCTTAAGCACTCCAATCAACGCATATCATATCACGGCTTCTCTCGCTGTGAAGTCCGAATGGGAGCTCAATGCTCCTGAGCCTCCCTCTCTCTGGCATCAGTTTTCTGATTCACTCACCCAAACTATTTCTCAGCATCGCCACAAGTTTTCCTCTCTCAGAGACCAGCCTGGATCCAATCTTCTTCTTTCACTCTTGCAGGGAGTTTTCCCTATCCTTCATTGGGGCCGTCACTATACTCTCACTAAATTTAGAAACGACATACTCGCTGGTCTCACCATTGCCAGTCTCAGCATTCCCCAGGTGAATGACTATATAGTTTCGTTTTTAACTTAAAAGTCATGCACACATCTTGGGTAACCACACCCCCTCCCCAAAACTCCCTATTTGGTTTCTTTTAGAAGCATCCAAGATGGACTACTTCCCTCTCTTTTTCCAAACTCTTTTGGTTTATATATCTAAATAGAAATCCTTGGTGATAAGGATGCCCAGGAGGTTATCACATTGGCTTCAAGATTCCGGCACCAATCTCACCATCAGTTTCTAACTGCTCACTATCATTGGGGAAGCTGTAATTATCTTCAGAAGAAGCAATAGAACCAGCAGTGTTGGGGAATTGCTCTGTAATGAGGATCCTTGCTGCTCTAAATTCATACATCACTAGTAGCACGTTGAACCATATTACAGATTGAACCACCGCAATCTGAGCTAGTAGACCAAATGAGCTCATCCCATATATGGATTGGATGAGAGGAAGCCCAACAAGAAGAGTGTTCAGAACAATTGCCAAAGCAAAAAAAGGTGATGACGCATTCAAAACTACTATTCTTGCTTAGGAACTTCCAGAGAAGTGGAGCAGCTAAAACAACCACCTTTTGAAAGGCATCAGCAACAAAGGCATGCAAATTCATGTTGTATGGGTTATTGTCAATGAGCAAATCCAAAATTAAAAATGGAACAGTAAAATAATTCAGAAACTTGGTGATTCCAGCGCATTAACCGCATCCACAAACAAATGCAACAAAAACCTAGGATGATGGCGATATACAGAGGCACAGCAGCCGCAACAATTCCAAAATAATCCCGAGCTCTCTTCCTACGATTCAAACAAAGAGATGATTATGTAGAGAGTGACATTTGGAGGGGAGCGGAAGAAATTGAGGCAAGTCATTGCTATTTGTTTCCTAATGCAACTTTATCCGTATAAACAAACCTTATGTTCAATCTATTACATAATCACTTAACTAACAACCCTACCTTAAACACCTGTGCATCCTATGATCTTGTTGCAAGCTGAAATTGTCTATTAACATCACATAAATGTTCATGGCTAATTTAGTTTAGACTTTAGATGGCATCCAACCAAAATAATAGATCTCGAACTAGCTGCTATAACTAACTGACCAAAAGCATTTCTGAAATGACATATATAGTGTTACCCTAAAAAGCATACACTAAAACACAAAAGCCATAAGTACGCAGCCATGCTTTCTAGAATTGTGCAAACTTAACCTCACATTTTTTTCAATTAACAATTCAAGACAGCTAACAATATTATACCATTAGAAAGGATTCATCAAAATCATATAATTAGAAGTTACAGCATTACCAAGTTACCTTAAACCTATATGTAATTATAACAAAGCATGTAAAGAACAATTAACTTTAAGTTTGTCAGCAGCGCATGTATGTTCAAATTTATAACAAAATTAGTGTTTCAATATTATTTGATTCACGACCCTAAAAAAGCCCTTTGCCTTTTCTGGAGGAAGTCATAAGAATAGCAAAATGGTAGTTTTTGATCTTGTGAAATTCAAGAGCTCTCGACATAACAACAAATTAATGGGCACCGGGGAGGTCCTGTATCAAACAAGTGATAAATTTAAAAGAAAATCACAAAATCAATTTTTGAAGTGTTACATAGACAAAAGGTATATTGAAGGATCACTTGTGAATATTTAATTGCATTTATCCTATAGGGCAATATACATCATGTACGTAGCAACTATATTCCGACAAATTATATCATTTTTATAATTTGATATTAACAGTTAACACATTATTTTGAATTGTTCACATGGTCTTCTTTTTCTTACCATCCTATTTCTTCACCTCGAATATGTGAATCCAACAAATAGTAATCAACTAATCTATTTGTTAAAAAAAAAATGGAAACAACTGCACTTTTTCTTTCCCTTTGAAAATGACATTAATCCTACCAGTCCAACCACTCTACCTACTTCTCAGTTCTCTCTTTCAAGACTTCAAAACAGAAGGATAACCCTATGAAACAAAGAGGCTAGTAATGACAAATTACATCTATAGTATGTTCACATCCCAGATCAAATTCAAGTTTTATCATCTAAATAGGGAATCCTTTTATCTTTTCAAACTAGACTAAATGTCATTATTCTAATATTGCAGACAAACCGAGAGGGGTTCAAGTGTGTTGGGCAATTCGAAAAGTTTGTGGAACTCGTGTGAGCGTGATATTGACAACCTAAGGTAACCGGGTATTTATTTTATGTGATTGTATGTTGATATATGTATATATATATGCATGTTCCTTTTCATACCACGATATCCGTTGTGTATGTGTATGGCTTTCCTACATATCATGGTATGCACAGCTAGTTGATGTATGATGATTGTATATATTGTGTATGTATGATGTGTAGCATCCCCATACCATTGCATGCTAGCAAGTCCATATGATGATTGTGATGATAATGATGTATATATGTGTGTAGAGGCATGTTGGCATGACATTGACATCATCACCATATGATTGCATAGTGAGAGATTGATGATGAGGTGATGATGATATGATGTGATATGAGATGATGATATGATAAAGATCCCTGTTGCTAAATCCTCTCCATGGGAGAGCTAGGCGGTAAAGGACAATATGATATGATAAAATATCCCTGTCATTAAATCCTCTCCTTAGGAGAGCCAGGTGGTAGTGGATTTGGGGATGCACCTTCCCTAAATCACCATTAGTTCGTGATGGTCCAGGGGAAGAAGAGCCACAGTCCAAACTCTCGTGTAACCATTGGCCGAGTTGCATTAGGGTAAGGTGAGCTTGGTGATGTCCCAGAATTAGTCTTCACCGACTGTTAGAAGGGAATCATCTATTGAAATATCTTATGATGATGACAGCTCGTGGTTCTAGCCGTGTATGAGGGAGAACATGCATACCATTCATTAGCATTGCATTTCACAATTGTGTGGATCAGTATATATATATGTTGTATGTGGTTGTTCCCGGTTACTGAAACTTTGTCTCACAACCCTCTCCTATAACTAACTTTTCAAGTGAAGGTTCTAACACTAGTCCTGAGAAGCAGAGGGAGTAGCAGCGGAGGTGGGAATACTAGGTCTATGTAGTTTATGTGTATTTTGGATATGTATTTTATGCCAAGTAGGATAGAAGGTTTTGTAATGAATATAAGACAAAGTAAGGATTGTTATGGATGGTTGTATGTATGGTTATATATGGAAAAGGTGTTGTTTATGGTATGTATGTGTTGTATATGTGTTATGTATGATGAAAGTTAGAATTGGGCCTGAGTGGTGTGTTTTAGGGCCTGTAGCCCGTTTGTCAAGTTGGGGTCTCGAGGGGTCAAATCTCAGAAGAGTGGTTCCTTTGGGGTGAAACCTCTTTGAACAAGTTGGTTTGGGATTATTAGACCTGTATGAATGGTCTTTGAGTGACCATTTGCCTTTGGTGGCAATTGGAGATGGTTAGTGGTGAGTTTTGGTCAATAAGTGGCTAAAATGGTGTCGAGAGTCCAGAATCTCCATATGGAGTTAGTTTGAGGTGAAAGTGGTGTCTATGGATAGTTTAGGACTAGATTGACTTGTAGGAGTTGGAATCAAGTTAAATAAAGGTCGAAGTACAAAGTTATACGCGTCAGAAGTTTGTCCCGGTGTATGGAAGTTGCTGATATGGAAAATCAGCAGGGGGCGCCACGGCGCCAGAGGAGGCTGAAGCATATGCAAAACAAGGGAGACCAGAGCCGTGGTAGTACTGTAGCGACCGCGGCCCCAGCCCAATTTTTGGTGTTTTTGGGATTTGTTTTTGCTATTCTAAAGTTTTGGAGTGTCGTTTTGAGATATCGGGGTTGTGTTTAGTTGGTTTTTGGAGTTTTTGGTTGAGTCTTAAGGTGTCAGGAGGTGAGGTGTTACATATGTTCTTAATGTAATGCTATTAGTTGATGCCGATGCCTTTTCATTTCATACTATCAGCTGTTGTGATATGTGCTTAGGCTTATATGAGCGATTATCTAAATTCTTTTATGTGTTAAAAAAGAAGAAGAGATCACCATTTCCTAAATTGTTGATCGCAACTTATTGCAATGATGTGCCTACTTCAATCACATGATGCCTCTCTTTGTGACTTCATTTTTTTTTCTTTCATTCTTTTATAGAATTGGAGGACATTGTTATGTTTTTAGCTTCTTTGTGGTGCCTAGCCAATGGTTATTTTCTCTTGTCCTGTTGTGTTCATTTGTGCTAAAACATACACAGCTGCTTCCTTTTTTTCTCACATAGTAATAAAATAAGCTTGTACTGCAGGGTTTCTCTTGACGGCCTTCCAGTTCCTCTGCAAGAGAAGTAGTGGGTCAAGAGTTGGCTGAAGAACAAAATCTCAAGTGTCAAGATCTTAAAGAAGTTTCTTTGGAAACTAAATGTGGTATAACACCACTTGCAACAGGAAAAATGCCTCACTCTTCTAACCTGTGCTGGCAAACCTGAGATTCATAGTGTAACTATTAAAAGTTTGACCTTGTGTTCAACACTCTATGATGTTCCTACTTCAATGAAGATTGAAGATTCTGAAATATTTTTAAGTCTGCTGAAAATGGCAGAAAAGATTCTCCCCAATCAGATTCATTTACTCTAAAGGTAAAAAAGGAGTTCCCTAATGACAATGATGATTATCTAGATCATATTTTGTTGAAGTACATCAAAGGATGCTGCTAGCATGGTACTGAATGTTGATTAAAGATATATCTTTCATCTTTAAGTTTTTTGCATGTTTATGTTCCTTTGACAATAAATTCTTCCATTTTCCTTCCTGATATTTTGAAACTAACAAACAAAGTTTATCACAACGAAATAACAACATTTTATTACAAGATATAATCACTTTGAGATATCAAAACAAACCAAATACTTAATCATTATAAATAGCCGGGATGGAATTTTCTTGTTCTTCTATTGAACATGAAAATTCTTTTTTCCATATAGCAAGAAGATGATAGCATTGTCAAATCAAGTTCCTGAGGTAATTTATTATCTTTTACTTCTGATTAGTTGGATGAATCCCTTATTGGAAAAAGTTAACTGGTTCTTGTGATTTAGTATCACTTTTTGATAATTAGAATTAAGTTGTTTGGTTGTTGTAAAACATCTGGAACCCAGGTTGAATTGTCAAAGCCTCTTGACATTTATTAGTTAAATAATTTTTCTTTTTACTAAAGGTTTTGTTTTCCCCTTGCCTTTTTGTCTTGTTTCTTGATGCTCTGTTGCCAATTTAGATTTTTACTGTCTTGGTCAAATTCATTTAGTAATGTAGGAGAAATTGGCAGTTATTCTCTAGTAGTCAAGCTGATATTGAACGTCAAAGGGTTTTGAGATTTTTGAGAGGGTCATATAAAGGATGAGGCTTGAAATTGGAGGAATTTGAAGTTAATTTATGCTGTCAAAGTAATAACCAGAAATTGAAGCAATTTAGTGTTTTAATAACCAGCAATTGAAGCAATTTAGTATTTTGGGATTTTTAAGATTTTTGCAAGGGTCATATAAAGGATGAGGCTTGAAATTGGAGGAATTTGAAATTTATTTACGCTGTCATATAAATATTGATTACTTTATGTGTCTTTTCCTTTGAAATTTGAACTGATATGTGAGTGCTTAGCAAATTTGGTGATCTTGGTTAGATGATAGTTTTGATGGATTTTTGTATTAGAATGAAAATTTTTATCCTGAAGGACAAATTTTTCTACATGAAAGTGATCAATTCATGAGGTAGTGCAAGATCTGATTTTATTTATTTTTTTCATGTTTGGAATCAATATTTCTTTTTGAGATTTCAGGATACCTGTTAATTTGTAAAGTGCTAATCTCTTGTTTCCTTTGTTTTTCCAATCAGTTGCACATTGGCATTTTAATATTTGCTTCAATTGCTCCTGCAACTATCTTCAAGGGATTGATATTCACTCAAGGTGGCCTAGTGTTGTTTAATGTTCATGTATTGTTTCTACTAGATCATAATAATAATAATCTTATATTCATTATTAGTTTTGTGTATTTTGTTTTTTATTTGTAGGTTGTATCCTAGGTTTTTTTTTATTTTATTCTTTTTTTAAGTTGTATTGATAAGGTTTGTTTATTTCAAGTTTGTCAAATTGAATGTTATCGATTCTAGAATTAAAGGCAAGTGGTGTAAGTTTGTTTACTCGACATCCTTTCTTCCTATTATGAAAAATTAGTGTTTGTGAGTTGCTTCATTATGAACCAGCGAAGGAAAAAAAAATAACTTGTTTGATTATTAACAAAGAAAATGAGAGGGTTTAATAAGAAAAATTTATATTTCTTGTTGCCACGTTACCATTCAATGGTTCACATCATATCATACTCTTTATAAAAGTTGAAATATAATTTCATGTGTGACATGGGAGTTTGACAGATAATATATGACTATAAGGTACTAAATTAGAGAGTTACTTTGTATCTGAAGGAGGAAAGTAGGATTTCATAAAGGAATGTAGTTGTCCAAATTTTAAGATAATATAGTCTAAATATGGGAACTGAAACACACTACAATATTGTAGTCTTAGAGAGAAAAGGGAAAACTAACAGAGGAAGACCAAGTTTGAATTTTTTATCAAATATAAGACATGAAAAATGTAGAAGGTATTTATCTAAAACTGAAATTCCCTGCAAGAATTTCCATATTGGGATACTTAATATAAGTAGATGCTGATAAAAGAAATGGTCATTCAATTTATGGAGGAAGCATGGTATTACTTGCCCAGTATAGCAAGGGCTACCTGTTGGCATTTTGTGACATGTTTGTTCCAGTTATAGATATTGAAGTACTAGCTATACATTAGGAATAGAAGAATCTATAGTAAGTCCCATGACTATGAGGTATATTGAGGGAAAAGTGATCCAATTGACACATTTTGACTTGTGGTCAAAATATTCTAGTACAAGTATTTTCACATGTACATTGGTAATCTAAGAGGGATCCTCAAAATATGCTAATACTAACAATGTTAGTAGGAAGAAGATATGATGTGCAATTGCATCTTCTTCATGTATTATGAAACCTGTTCATAGAAATTATACTTTGTATGAACACTTAAAGTAATGTAAATGGCATTAATAGATATGGAAAGGTAACATGATGACTTATAATATATGATGGATACCTTCATGTATTTGGTATCATTAAATTATGAAACACTTCTTGATACACAACATTGGCTATTTTATCTGAGGGATTGTTGTCAGAGTCGTATATCAAAATCTTCAATCCAACCGTCCTTTTTGTTCTAGACAAAGCTACATAAAGCAATCCATGACTGAAAACTGGTTTTGGCAAGTAAATTCCAACATGTTGAAGTGACTGCCCCTGGCTTTTATTGATAGTCATCACAAAGGAGAGGGTGATAGGGAATTGTCTCCTTTGCATCTTGAATGACTATCTTGATTCAGAGGGATTCATGTCCATCCTATCTATGAGTACTTTTTGGTTTGGATGGGATCCGTTTAATGTTACAGCTTCAATGACATGGTCTCCAAGCTGAGTTACTTGTAAGTGTGTGCCATTACAGAGTCCAGATAATTGGTCAATGTTTTGTAGAAGCATGATGGGTGCACCAACTTTCAGTGTCAGTTTATGGGGTGGCATGCTAGACCAGTTGATGCTATTCAAGAACTCTGTTGGATATAAGTCCTCAAATGAATTTCCTTCACAGCTTGCCTTGCAAATCGAATCAGAGCTGACATAGTCAATGCTTTCACCTGGCAGTGATGAACAAACAAACTCATTGATCTGAGTAACTATGTCAATATTTGGTACTAATATTGCCCTATCTGTGAAATAATGTGGATTTGACAAGTTGTGGCATAGCTCAAGATATATAGCTGAGACAATGGCTTCTAATGGATTAGTGAACTTAATAATCAATAATTGATGAGGGATTTGAATCTCATTGATCCCATCTTTGGCTTTGCCAATTTTACCACTTCCTAGATCAAGTAACCATTGAGAAAACTGCTTTACTTCATTTTGGTCAATTACTGATGGAGATGACTACAACCTCATATTAATTGTCAGCTCAAAAAGTTTGCAGTGATTCCATGGATATGATGAATTGATTGTGTTGTATACAATATCAGCTCTTGTAGCTTTTAGGATCATAGGAAGTATTTTCCGGAAGTCACCATCCATTACTATGCATTTACCACTAAATGGTAGCTTATAGCTATTAGGCATTTCTGATCTCATAATGTCCTTCATTGATCGATCAAATGCCTCAATTGCATGTTTCCTAACCATGGGAGCTTCATCTCAAATGATAAGTTTTGCTTTTCTGATCAATTTAGCTAAGTCAGAATTTTGCTTGATGCTACACACTTAATCCTCATGGATTTGAATTAGTATAGCAAATCTGGAATGTGTTGTTCTACCCCCTGGTAGAAGTGTTGCTACAATTCCACTGGATGCGACATTAATCACTATGTTCCCTTTTGCACATAGTGTGGATGACAATGCATTCCAGAGGAACATTTTGCCAATGCCACTATATCCATAAACAAAGAAAAACTTGTGTGTAGGTGAGTTTGTATACTCAATGACAGTATAAAAATTAGCTTTTGTTCAGATGTCAAGGAGGAGAGTAACTTATTAGCTTCTAACTTCAAAGCTTCTTCAGCACACTTAGGTTCAATTTTGGAAAGAAAAGCATAATTGTTCATTTGATCCCTAAGTTGTCTTATGGTTTTAGCTTTCTCTTGAACATCCCCAATCACTTGATCAACTGGATGATTCCTTTGATATCTCCAAGCTCTAGGGAGTTCTTAAGACATTTTCTCATTGTTTTCAAATTCAAGATCTTTCTCCTGAATATCTTCCTCTATGTTAATAGATTCAGATATTTTTGAAGGATCAATTTTATCTTTTTAAGAGAGATTCAAGTTCTTGAAATTGGAAATAAGATTATCTTCATCAAAGACATGCTTGGAAAAGGTTTCATTCTCAATAAACACAATATGCATAGATTCTTCTATACTTCTAGTCTTTTTATTGAAAACTTTATATGCTTTGCTTCTACTAAAGTAGCCCAGAAATATACCTGCATTGAATTTGGCGTCAAACTTACCCAGATACTCCTTTCCATTGTTGTGGATGAAACATTTACAGCCGAATATAAGTAAGTGTGAGAGGTTTGGTTTCCTTCTTTTGTATAGCTCATAAGGTATCTTCCCCAGAATTGGTCTGATGTAGGCTCAATTGATGATATAGCTTGCTGTGTTTACTATATCAGCACAGAAAACTTGTGGTAGCTCCTTTTCGTTTAGCATTGCTCTTGCCATTTCTCCAATTGTGTTATTCTTTCTCTTCACCACTCCATTTTGGTGAGGAGTCCTTGGTGCTGAAAAGTTGTGATCAATTTCATGCTCTTTACAGTACTCTAGAAAGCTCGAATTTTCAAATTCTCCTCCATGGTCAGACCTGGTAAACACAATAAAAATACCTTTCTCATTTTACACTTTCTTGGCTAAGGTTACAAATGCATAAATGTTTCACTTTTGGAAGAAAGAAACAAAGTCTAAGTAAATCTAGAGTAATCATCTACAATTACAAGTATATACAGGTTTCCACCAATGCTTTTTACTCTAGATGGACCTATCAAATCCATATGCAATAGTTGCAGTGGTCTAGATGTGGTAATTATATTTTTAGATTTGAAAGAAGATTTGGTTTGTTTTCCTTTAAGGCATGTATCACATTCTTTATCTTTTTCAAAAGAGATTTTTTAGTAAACCAGTGACTAAATCATTCTTAATCAATTTTGATAACTAGTTCATGTTAACATGTGCAGTCTTCTATACCACAACCATCATTATCTTTACTAATTAAATAGACAAAATCTAAGGAAGGAAATTCATCAAGATCATTAGTATAGCAGTTACCATCCCTTTGAGCCTTAAGGAATACTTTACAATCACTTTTTTGGATGACCAGGCAAAACTTTGAGTCAAATAGTACTCGGTTCCCTTTGTCACATGTCTAACTCACACTCAGTAGGTTGTGGTTGAGGCCAATTAGAAACAGCACCTCATCTATAGATGTTTCAGGATTTTTGCCCACAATATCAATGCTAACTATTCTACCATATTGGTCACCTCCATAGGTCATCTTTCCTCCTTTCTTATCTCTAAGGGTGATGAACTTATCTTTATCACTAGTCATATGGGTTGAGCAAACACTGTCCATATACCATTTGTTGATTTTTCTTTCTCTAAGATAAATCTCATCTTCATGATCACTGTGGGATGAGCTTGGAGTCTCTTCAGATGTAAGTACCATCAAGCAGATATTAGCAATTTCTTCCTCATCATCATCTTTTTCATCTGAGCTGTTGCCCCAGATTAATGAGATGTATACCCTCTTCTTCTTGCCCTAGTCAGCAACTTTCTTTTCTTTCACTTGCTTCTTTAGGAATTATGGATAATCCCATTTGATGTGACATTACTTTTTACATTCATAGCATGTGACAGTCTCTTTTCCTTCTTTCTTATTGTCTCCAGCTGCTCCTTTCTTGAAGAGTCTTTTATTTCTTTTCTTGTTATAGAACCTTCTGAATTTTCTGACCATCATAGCCAGAGTCTCTTCATCTAGTTCATCGCCATCATCAAATTCTTCTTCTTTTTCTTCTGCAGCTTTTAAAGTAAGGCCTTTCTTTTTCCTGTCTTGACCTGCTTCCTTAAGAACCTTCATTTTTCCCACATACTCTTCAAGGCTACCGAAGAGTGCTGTGACAGAAGCCATTGACTCTCCTCTAGCTTCCTCTATTGCTGTTACTATTGGTTGCCAATCCAGAGGAAGAGCTCTAAGGATTTTTCTGACTTTCTCTGGCTGAGTGTACTCCTTGCCAAGACTCTTTAGTTGATTCACAATGAGGGTGAATATCTTTTGCAGCTCTTTGATACTCTTACCTTCTACCATTCTGAAGCTTTCATACTTGTCAATGCAGGAGTTCAATTTGTTCTCTCTTACTCCAGTGGTTCCTTTATAAGCGATTTCTAAAGTGTCCCACATACCCTTGGCTGTGGAACATTGTGATACTCTGTAGAATTCATCCTGGTTTAATGCACTGACCAGGCAGTGTTTTACCTTAAAGTTTAGTAGGACTTTTCTCTTATCTTCCTCATTTCACTCGTCATCTGGCTTCTCCTTGTATTTCCCATCATCCTGCAGCTTCATTGAGACAAAATCCCCCTTTTAGATGATAGACCAAATGTCCAAATCAATGGACTGGAGATAGATTTGCATTCTTATCTTCCAGTATACATAGTGTTCTCCACTGAAGTCAGGTAGTCTGTTTGTGTTATTTCCCTCAGGTAGAATACTCTCTCCAAAGCCAGCAATTGAATTTCCTGGATTGTTAGATCCTTTGTTTGAGAGACTAGCCTCTGATACCACTTGTTAGATATGCTGGCTTCCCAAGAGTGGGGTGAATTAGGAAGATTAAAATTTTCTACGAAAGTGTAAGAGAGTAGTGAAAGTAAGAGTGACAGTAAAAACATAGTATAAAATATAACCAACTAAAAAACAAGATAAGGAAAGAGAAGACACAAATATTTATCTTTGTTCGGTCTCTTTCTCTTGACCTACATCCAGTCCTCAAGTTACCACTTGAGATTTTTTACTATCTTGCAAGAATTCAGTGGGCTTCTTGTAATGTCTCAGTACAGCTTAATGCTCTGTTCCAAGAGCTTATAATCTCACTCTCTGCACTCTAGCTAAGTGCTTTCCAAATCCCTAGTAAAATCTCCTCACAAGAAAATCTTTCTTCCAAATGAAGATAAGATTGATTACAGCAAATGAATTCTCTAATTTAGAGTGTATATGAAAGTTGAAGTACAAGATATGAAGTATGTGAGAGCAAAAGACTTTGACTCAAGAATTTTGCAGAGTTTCTGTATATACAATGTAAAATCATTTTCCACATCTTCAAATGAAGTTCTATTTATAGATTTATGTCTTAACTATATGTTAGAGACAAGATCTAGTCGTTAGAGATGTTATCCAACAATTACTCTGAAAAACTATCTATTTACCAATCGCATTTAATGCGTCTGACATTCAAAGTTCAAATTTTGGTGTGTTAACAGATGAATTTCACAGAGACCGTAAGCGAAAGACTTTAACGTTGAACCTCGAAGTTCATCTGTTCTAAAGAAAAGTTCAAATTTTCATCTTTAACAGATATTTCTATGTTGAAACATATGAATTTTCAAGTTTAAAGTTCTTCTAGTAAGTGTGAACAATTGTTCCATATTGCTATAGTGCCTTCAAAGTTCGAATTTTGGTGCCCAAAATTCGTCTATCAATGGATAGCTCAATATGGTAAAATAGTTCTTCTATCAAATTTTCAAAATCAAAGTTCTTCTATCAGAGGACTAACTTAGAACTCTTTTTAAACTTCACTTTTAGATAAACTTTGACATATCTTCAGACAAATTTTTCATTTTTCATAGTTTGTGTTTTACCCAAAATTTGAATTTTCAAAGATGAAATTTATCTGTCAGAGGGACTTCTTTTCTGACTAATATATTTTCAATCTGAAGTTCAAATTTTAGATATCGAAATTCGAATTTTCAAAGTAACAAATCAAGTTTAACACTTCAAAATTCGTCTAATAGTGGATATTTTTCAAATACTTCATGAGTCATCTTAAAAACACATTTTTAAAACATTCTTGTGCAAGATCAAAGTCTTTTACTCATTTGAATACAATAAGAAATCCTGTATATAATCTTATACTCATTTTTCTTGGATTTCTTCACTTGAATCTTTTGTACACCTTTGATATCTTGCTTCCAAGCTCTAGTTGGTTTAGAATCATCAAAACACTTGATTCAATAAATGTCCCTGTCTTGATCGTGATTCTTCTCCTCTTCTATACTCTCTTGAGCCATTAAGCATAGATTGACAATTTCATCATCTTCTGCTGCTTCCTATTCATCTGAACTATCTCCCCTGATGGTTGATACGAAAGCCTTCTTCTTTTTCCCTTTGTTAGCCTTCTTGTCCTTTCCTTGTTTCTTGCTTAGCAGAGGACATTGCCATTTGATATGTCCAAGTTTCTTGCATTTGTAGCATATGATGGAGTCTTTGTTCTGTTTCTTGCTGCTCGTGGCTCTATCCTTCTTTGCAAATCTTTTGAATTTCTTCTTTCCATACATTCTACCAAATCTTCTTACCAGCATAACCATTGTTTCTTCACCTAGCTCATCATCTTCATCAGAATCATTATCATCTTCTAATTCTACCTTGAGAACCAGGCTTTTTTTTTTCTTGTCATAAGATGAGGATTCTTTAAGGGCTTTCAACTTCCCTTCATATTCTTCAAGGCTTCCAAAGAGAGCTGTGACAAATGTCATTGATTCTCCTCTGGCTTCTTCTATCGCTATCATCTTTGGTTGTCATTCAATGGGCAAGGCTCTGAGAATTTTTTTGAATTTCTCAGATTGAGTGTATTCCTTCCCAAGGCTCTTCAACCGATTCACAATGAGGGTGAATCTCTTCTGTAGATCCTTGATATTTTCACCCTCCTTCATTTTGAAGCTTTCATACCTATAGAATTCATCTTGGTTGAGTACACAGACCAGGCACTGCTTAGCTTTATAGTTGAGTAAGATCCTTCTTTTATCCTCCTTGTTCCATTCCTCTTCAAGTTTCTCTATGTACTTCCTATCATCTTGCAGTTTCATTAGGACAATGTCTCCCTTCTGGAAGACTGACCAAATATCCAAGTCAATGGACTGGAGATAGATTTGTATCCTCATTTTTCAGTATTCATAATGCTCTCCATTGAAGCCAGGAGATCTGTTGGTATTATTTACTTCAGGAAGAATGCTTTCACCAAAGTCAGCCATGTATTCTCCCAGATTGTTAGATCCGTCAATTGGGAGTCGAGTTCTGGTACCACTTATTAGGTTAGCTTACTTCCCAAGGTGAGAGTGAATTGGGAAGATTGAAATTTTCTGCAAAATTGAAATATAATAATGATAATAAAAGTTGCTGAAAAATAAAGTATAAAGTATAAAGAACAGTTGCAAAGTAAATAAGAAGAGGACATAAAGATTTATCCTGGTTTGGTTTACTCCATTTGACCTACGTTCAGTCCTCAAGCCACCACTTGAGATTTCTCCACTATATTTTTCAAGATTTGAATAGATTCTTGCAAAAACTACAGTATAACCCCAGCTCGAACTTTGAACTGAACAGAACACTCTCATTCTTCTCACCCAAGAGTAAGAACAAATCTCTTAGTGTCTTCTCATACTAAGAGTTATCTACAAGCGTGTAGAAATATACAAGTCAAGATATGAAAACTCTCTCTCAAAAGAGTGGATATGAAAATTTAAGAACAACGAATGAGCTAAACAGAGGGTAGGTAAGCTTTGAATAAATTAGTAATCAATTCTGTAGAGTTTTGCCGTTTATATGTTTTTCCTCATTACCCAACAAATTAAATGAGGTCCTATACATAGTTTTAGAGTAAAATTATCCATTGAAAGCAAGATTAGCCATTACCCTTAGAAAAATAGTTGTTCATCTACTGCATTAAATGCATCTAACAGAGGTTATGCGGATAATTTTCTCAGATTATACGAATAACAGGTGACCATTGGCTCTTGGTTTTAACGTTATGCATTCGTTATGCAGATAACCTAGCTAAGTTATGCGGATAACGTTCATTCCAAAATGACTAAGTTTTAGCTCAAGAAAATTTTCATGAAAACCGACTCAGTTGTTTGGATAACGTTCAATCTTCTCAAACTGAGTTTTTGAAAAACATAGGTTATCAGGATAACCTCCTTAGGTTATGCGGATAACGTATTTAACTTAGGAAGGTCCAAGAGTACTATAACATAGGTTATGCGGATAACCTACTTAATAGAAAAACATCCAAGTGCTCTGTAACACACGTTATACGGATAACCTCCCTAGGTTATGCAAATAATGAGCTGTAAAGTACAAGTGACCTTTACTGTTCACTTCTTTATATGAATAAGGTAACCACCTTATCAAGATAACCATCTGGACCGAGATGAGTACATGGTGGACACCTAAGTTATGTGGATAACCTCAATCCTTTTCATGAAATCAAAGAGAGAACACTTAGAAAAGCTTTGAGATTGAGACTTTATCCTCATAACCTTCATAAGTTTTGCGCATAAGGTAACCCTTTTCATGGAAACCATTTTGAAAACATAAGCTAATAACTAATCATTCTATTAGATGCCTCATTTAATATTGAGACAAGCAGAATTAAAGCTTAACTACCTTTTTTTTGCAAATGGATTCCTAAAATATGTGTAAAAACTCTTCAACCTTCAGGAATCTCCATCTTTATTCTCCATATGACTTGGGCTCCTTTGATATTGGATTTTCAAGCTAAATATTGTTTAGAATCATCAAAACCATCTAAATTAACACTTTGTACAGCCAAGAAAATTAATTAGTGGCATGGAGATCAACAAGGATCGTCAAGTTGGTTAATTATTTCAATCTCAAAAGAAGTATATTTGAAAGGACAAAGGTACCTGACCAATTTAATATGTGTGTGTGTGTGTGTGTGTGTGTGTGTGTGTGTGTGTTTGTGTGTGTGCATGCTTAAGTATGCAAGCTTGTGCTATTTTGATAGGAATGAGCTACTTTGAGAGAAATAGAAATAGAAAAATAAATTCCATAAAAAGGGAATTTTTCTTTTATTTAAAGAAAGTTTGAATGATGTGTACAAAAAAAATTTTACAAGAATTTCTCTCTCATTCTCCCTTTCAAGAAATCCATTTCATGTGTACCAAACTTAACCTTTTAAATCTTGTTGCACATTTTAATTCTCATGATCATCTTTGTCCAAAAACTGAGGAGGAGATTAAATACATTTCAAGTGCTCCTTATTCATTAAAAGCAAGAACAAAGCATTTTTCACTTTTCAGGCTGTGACCATGGTAAAAAATGTCATTGAATATACCAAAGAGGGAATGAAAAATCATCTGGTTTTTGCACTCTCTTGAGGAACAAAGCATTTTTCTGAGGCTTTAAATTTGGGTGATGATTCTTTTAGGAGGAACATTGATTAAAAGCATATTGGGAGTTTGATAAGGCTAGACTGACTTCTTTTAGGAGGAACATTGATTAAAAGCAGATTTGGATGTTGATAAGGCTAGATTGACTTAGACACATCATCAACATCATTTAGGTAAAGTGTTCTTCAATGCTTAATTTTCTTCTTTTCTTTTTGTTGGGATGATTTATACAATCAATGTCTGTGTTTTTTACTCTTTATATGTTATAGATTCCAAAAAAGAAACGTGGGACAGGTTAGTTGAATTCAAGACTCATGGCTTGATTTATGTTTATAGATTAGATCCAATTATTTTTGCGTGTCATGATCTTGATTCTTCAATGTGTGATGGTCGTCATATAATTAGTCTTACAGCATGTGTGATGTATTGATTGGAGAAACATAATCATGGAGTTAGAAAAGTAAGCATGATTTGCTGAGGCTATACATATTTTTATTATTGTGATGGGTAGTGATTGTAACTAAATGTGTTTAATTAATTAATTAAATAACATATCATTATTATGTTATAGTTAATTAAATACAATCTATATATTGATGGATCCTTAGGGTGAATGTAACAACCCTCATTACACTATCATGAACTTAGTCTTGAGCTAATAAGAAGTATGCTTATTAAAATATGTAGTACCGGAGGAACTAAGATAGAGGAAGAATAAAAAGGAGGCAAAAGCACTCCATACCGCAGCGAACGAATCAGGGAGCTTGAGTATTTTTCAAATAGAAGGGTCTCACAACGCATTGAACTTATCGTTTGCCGTGACGCCAGACTCTGAACTTTGATAAATTTGAAACATCTCAGTCAAACAAAACAAAAAGAATCAAATGGAAATAAGAAGATCTTTGCTAAGGTTTCATTTCTCCAATCTTTGAGAGTGAATTTCGGACCTTGAGAGCTTATATTTTGGTTGCTAAGTGATCTCTCCTCTCCTCTTTCCTCTTTCTCTTCAGTTTTTAGGTGGATTTTTGGGTATATGCATGGGAATCCCGATTTGGTCAGATTCTATCTATTAAAATGGTTGCTAAGGGATCAACGAAGTGTTATTTAGTATTATTAATGCTTGGGTATGATTTTTAAAGGAAATATGTATGAATTATGCCAAACCCTAAGTTGAGTATGGGTGAGGGAGTGTCAAATCCAAATTCGAAGGTTTGATGCATAAGTTGAATGGTTGTATGTGGCCCATTGGTACATGAATATGTTGTTGGAACCTTAGGTTAAGCATAATTGGTTGAGTTATGGATTTGGTTAAGTTCTATATTATGTTAATTGGGAATGTTACGATGTTGTAGAGGTCATTTAGTTAATCAGAAGTGATTCGGCTCATGTTCGATGTCGAAACTATGGGTTTAGCCCGTGTATGTGGTGTTGACGATTTCAAGTAACGAGGTGTTTATTTTACAATGGTTGATTTGTATTTATATATATACATATATATATGCATGTTTCTGTTCATACAACAATATCATTATGTGTGTGTATGGTTTCCTATACATATCGTGGTATGCACACAACTAGATGATGTATGAATCCCTATCCTTAGTACTTCTATATGATGATAATAAGCATGAAGTGATATGTGTATATATGTGATTTCATAACACACTCATATGATAGCATACTAGCATGGTATAGATGATAGTTATGATAATGATGATTATTGCATAGTGGCATGACATGAAGATCATCATCTCCACATGGGCATAGTAAGATATAGTGGATTGGGAGTTGATGATGAGATGAAATATAATGACATGATATGATGATATGATAAAAGATCTCTGCCACTAAATCCTCTCTTATGGCCTAGAAAGCCAGGCAGTAGTGGACTGCACCTTTCCCAAATTACCACCAATTCAGGTGGTTTAGGAGAAGGAAAGCCATGGTCCAAGTATTAGTGTGACCTTTGGTCGGGTTACATTAGTTTGAGGTGAGCTAGGTGATGTTCTAAAATCATCTTTCACCGGTTGTTGGAAGGGAATCACCTATTGGAAATGTCATGTGATAACATTAGCTCGTGGTTCTAGCCGGGTATGAGAGAGACATGCATACCATGACATGTTGCATTACATTGTACCATGTGCATATTTGTGGAGACTGATGATATAGGTTGCATGTGATTGTGCTCCCAGTTATTGAGACTTTGTCTCATACTCTCAATGGCTAACATTTCAAATGAAGACTTTGGCACTAGTCCGGAGAATACCAAGAAGTCATAAGGCCTCTCCATCTTTGGGAGTATCAATTGTAATCCAATAGTTATACCACTTTGGTTTATGTAATGATCTATGCCGAGTAGAGTTGCGTGTATGTATGTATGGTCTTGTTATCTTGGGAGTGATGTTGTGTATGTTATATGATGATATGGATGATTGTGATGATGTTGATGTAATGGTATTGAAGATGATGGATGATATGTCATAGGTGTAGATATATGCTATGTATCATTTATATGTCTGTGATAATGATTTGGGCCCTAGCATGGCTCATTGTTGTTGGAGCATATGTCTGTGAGCTGGATTGGTTGTATGTGTGAGTCCAAAGTGGTTTTGGGCTTAAATTGTGTGATTTGGGACATATAGCCTATTATGTGAATTTTGGGTTCAAGAGGGTCAAATCTCAGAGAAGTAGTTTCTGTAGGATGAAGCCTTCTTGAATAAATTGGTTGAGTCAAACAGGACCTGTGTGAATGGTTCTCAAGTGCCAAATAGCTAGGGTTGGCAATTGAGGCCTATAGGTGGTATGGTTTGGTCAAAAGATGACCAAATTGGTCATAAGCATCCAAAATCTCTATACAAAGATGGATTGAGATAAAACTGGTGTCTATAGTCCGATTGAGATGAGATTGACCTGTAAGAGTTGGAATCAAGTCAATCAGAAGTCAAAGTACAAAATTGTGCATGGCAGAAGTTCACCTGAAAAATCAGCAATTTGCCAATACATGTTTTAACATGGGTGCCACGGCACCAAAAGTTTGGCCGCAACGCCAAGTGCTACTACCTCTCCCAGGCCGTGGTTGCACTGTAGCTTACCGCGGCTCAGCCCTGTTCTGGTCCTATTTAGAGTTTTTCTGTGTTCTTAAGGTTTTAGGAGTTTTTTCAGGATATTCTGGGAGTAGGTCATTACAGTGAATTTGTAGCAATCAATATTATAATTGAATGACTCTTGACATTTAGTTTTAACTAATCCCCCTAAAGATGAATCCCTAGCATCTAGTGTGTTCCAATTGATAAGATCATTTATTGAATTACTTTCATACACTCGTATTAATTCATTATTATCAGCATACTTGAATTCTTAGATTGCAACTATAGAATGGAAAACAGTAAGTTTGAATAGAAGTTTAAACCATAAGATTAAGTTTGAATAGAAGTTTAAATTCTATATATGTGGGTTCAAGTGTAGAATATTCTGAGTATTTTTATTATTGTGATCAGCTCTGAATTCTTATACGATAATTTCAATAGATCATGCACTTTCTTGTTAAATTAAAATTTTTTTGCATTACATAAAATTTGAAAAATAAAATGTACTATTCATAATTATATTTTATTCTTTATATTTGTGTTGGTTTTAATTTTTCTCTAGAACAAACTTGTAAGTTTTTGAACATGAAAGGAGCACACTATACTCGTTTTATTGACGTCATCAATGTTACTTCTTACATTTTAAGGTATTTTCCATGAAAACTACTTACTTTTAATTCATAGTGTTTGAATGCTTGAACTAATAAAAAAAACTAAAATTGTATAAAATTGTTTTTCATAGTTTTTACATTGCATAGTAAACTTTTAAAATTCATAATTAAATGTAGAAAAAATTATTTGATAGTGGTTCAAGTTTTGAAAAATCTTTCACATCTTGAATTTCATGGAAAAAATATGAAACTAGAAAATAGATGCACAGATTCATAAAGTTTATTGTGTAAATTTTACCATTCATTTTTTAGTTCCTGTTTCTGTCCGAAACCTGAGCCTCAATTTTAAAAATTCATTTCTCATAAAATACAAAGTCATTTGGTGTATACTTAGCATCATTGGAAAGCTTTACATATCTACTTTCTAGCTTTATTTTGTAGATTTATTTTACTCCTACTGGCCAGAACATCAACATAAACATTAAAGGGTCAGAACTATTTTAAACTAGAACAATTTTGGGAATACAAGCATAGCTTCCATTATATAACTCCAAATGGAGTTAAACTAGTGCCAAAACATCTATAAGACATGGCTCTATACATCCATATAAACATCTAAATTTTTGGAGTAATACACAAATTTTCATAGAATAAAAAAATAGACAGTAAATACAATCATAAACAATTTTTAGCATATTAGCTAGCCTCATCATCCTTCCATGCTTTTGCTCTTTCCTTTGCTTCTACTTGACCCTATCATTGGGGAAACTTGGGGGTGAGATGGGGACATCTCAGTAGTGATATTGCATATATAATTATATCATAACAAACATTTAAAACATTAGAAACATTGCATAATTTTATGAAAACATATATAAATATCATATTGTCTCACAAAAATTCAGCAGCATAATAGTTTAGAAAAAAGATATCGCGAGTTTTAGCCGTCTTCATAAAACAGCCACCAATCATGAAAAACAATCACAACAGTAGCATGAAACATTTTCATAAAATATAAATATTCATAAATATCAATTATACAATAACAAAAATCATAACAACGTGCTACCTTGAAGCTTTAACCTTTGGCTTCCTTTTGGTCTTTACTCTTACTTTGCTTTACTTCTCAAGCTTGTTGTGAGCCTATATATATCATCAAACATTTCTTAATGACTTGATATCCTCATTTGAGTTCCTAAATATATAATGGACCCTAAACTTTGACATTATGCAAACCAAGTTCAAGCTTTAATCTTTTAACCTTTCTTGACTATTTGGCATGCCTAAAATTTGTTGGAAGCATTAATTTCTTAAGAATCCAACCCTAAGGCCAAGATCATTATTTGGCTGAGACATACCCCCTTAAGACCCATGATGGAAAAACTCAATCTTTCATCATGTAAGCATGCACTTTAGACATTATGTAATCCCTTAAACTCATCCTTACTATTAGCTAAATGAAACATACACCCTTGCTTCCATTTTCATGCTTAGCCATGGGTTAGGTGTTACATCTTATATTTTAAAGCTTTTCTCATGAAAATGGTTTTGTTTTAACCTATGAAAACAGTCTTAGAAAACTTGAATCAATTAAAACTTTAAACTCTATAAAATTGTTTTTCATAGTTTTTACAACTCATTGCGCAATAAACTTTCAAAATTCATAATTAAATATGGAAAAATTATTTGATAGTGATTCAAGTTTTTAAAAATCCTCACATCTTGAATTTTATGTGACAAATATGAAAATGGAAAATTGACGCATGAACTCATATAGTTTAGTATTTAAACTTTATTGTTCATTTTCGCATCACTAATTCTATCCGAAATCTAAGCCTTAAATTTGAAAACTTGTTTCTCTTAAAGTAAAGAGCCATTTGGTGCATACTTAGTATCTTTGGAAAAATTTGAATGTCTACTTTCTAGATATGTTTATGTTGTATATTTATTTTACTCCTACTAGCCAGAATATTATTTTAAACCTTCAAGGGTCTGAAACAACTTTTATTGGAGCAGTTTTGGCAAAACATACATAACTACCATTATATAACTCCAAATACAATGTCATTTTGTTCTTGAAACATAGATCTCTCTATACATATAGACCAATGAATTTTTAGAGACATGTACGAATTTATACAGTAACCAGAAGTAGATATTACATAAACATAACATTAACAGCTTTCAGTAAGGTTCCATCATAATTATTTCTCATACTCCACATGCTTCCCTTCAAAGGCGGACGCAGCTCTTCAATCTTGGGGGGGCCAAATTTTATATATATGGGGAAAATATAAATATTTTCTATTGATATTCATGTAGTATTGAATAGCAATGTGTGTGTGAATGATATAAGAGATAATTTTATAACCCCCTCTACTATTATGTAGGCAAGTCAAATGGATATATATAACATTATATATATATATATTATATATATATATTTGTGTGTATGTGTGTATGTATATATAGATATATGGGGGAGTTAGTTTACTGGGAAAATCATTTTAGATGTTTTATATACACAATATACATGAGGACTTACATGGAAAGGGCAAGAAGTTGGGAGGGGCCACAGGCCCCCCTGTGATATACTTGGGTCCGCCACTGCTTTCCTTTGCCATGACTTGGCCTTGTCATTAGTTAACTATGGGGTGAGATTGGAAAATCTCAGTAGTCAACTTATACATGCTATCATATCATCACAAAAATATTTGAAAGCATATAAAACATAACATACTTTCATTAAATTATCAAAACTTCTATGTTATCTAACAAAATTTTGGCAGTAAAATAGCTTAGTAAATGGGCATCTCGGGGCTTAGCCCGTAATATAAAAAAGCTACCAATCATAGAAAAATATTCATAATAGTAACATGACATCATTTACAAATCATAATAACATATAAAATATTCATAAGTAATAACATTAAGTAAGGGCAAGAGACTACCTTGGAGCTTTATTAACTTTTCTTTGAACCTTGCTTTTACTTAGATTTATATCACTTCCTTAACTTGATTGAAGCCTATAACATCATTAAATCTTAAGCTAAATGAAAGGAAAAAGATACTGGAAGAGATTAAGAGGAGAGACTTATCTTGAAGACTCCTTGCCTTGCTCCTCCTTCCTTCCTTCTCCTTCCTTCTCTCCCTCTCTTTCTCTCTCTAGCCCACCTTCTCCCTCTCTCTCTCTAAAGCCTCCCAAGCCTTCAACCAAATGAGCAAATTGCAAGGGGAGAAGGGGTCTATTTATAGAAAAAGTGAGTGAGTAAGAGCCCTTGGATTGCTTCTTGGTCTAAAGGCTCAAGTTTTTCCTTTAATATTTTATGTTACTTTATCATTGTACAAAAGATATTTAGTTTTGTGAGCCGAATGGGTAAGGGTATTTTTGTCCAACTAAGGGGTTGAAATGCTTTTACTTTTTATCTTTTACTTTTTACTTTTACCTAGTCCAATAAATTTTTAAGTAATTACTTTTTCACCATACCTTTTACCATACATAGTAAATAATCTTTACTAATCCCCCTTTATATTATGGTAAAAGTATACTAATCTTTAACTCTTACCCGATTCAATACTTCTATGGTGAGGTCCACCTATCTGACTTTTTACTATTCATCTCCTCGGTAGTTACTATTCACATGAGACCCACCTTTTATCAAACTTGTTTTCTTCTGTGGGCTCACATAACCAATAATACTTGTACTTTTAGCTTATACCGAAATATTATAATATTATTTTTTCTCCTTTATATTGTAAAATGACCATTTTACCCTTACCTTTTTGGTAAAATGATCGTTTTACCCTTTTCAGCCCTTTTTTTATTTTTTATGATACTTTGGGCCTTAAACACATTTAATTAAATATCCAAGCTTCCCCAATTATTATAAATTAATCCAGAACAATTTAATATCATTCATAATATCATCTTATCATAATATATATACATGAAAAATGGAGATGTTACATTAGGACTTTGGTACAGGGAAGAAAAATACTCCAAACCCTAACTCAACCTATGCTAAACAAGAGGGAAAGGAACACTAGAGAGATTGGAAAGAAAAACTTACATTTGAAACTTTGAACTTGCCTTCCTCCTCTTCTTCCTTCCTTTCCTTCTTTCTCTCTTCCTCTTCCTCTTCCTCTTCTCTTTATGCCAACATTATCTCCCCCACACCCTTTAGGTGTTTACAAATGAACAAAGAAAATGGGAGAGGTCTTGGGGTATTTATAGTAAAAGCGGATGCACCTTAACCCTTGGATTTAAATGTGATCAAATGGCTTGACATTAATCCTCTTTATTTTATGTAACTTTACTATTTTACCGACAGATATTTTAGGCAATGTGAGAAAGTGTAGAAGGACATTTTTGTCCAGCTTTTCCCTTGAATTTCGGTTTTCAAGATAAAAAGAGGGAAAATGTACTTTTTGACTTTTACAAATTAATTTATTTATGGTTTGAGTGCCTTTTTATATGAGTTTTCTATTTACTTTATCTGCGAAACCCATTGCATTTTCCTCTTTACTTTTTCATGTAAGGTCCACTTGTCTTGCTTAATTTTCACTATTTATTTCTCTGACATTTATTATTTACGTGGGACCCGCATTTTATCGGATTTATACTTTTTCCTCTTCAAACTCACATAACTAGCATCATTTATACTTTTAATCTACATCAAAGTATTATAGTATTATTTTCTCTTTCTTCTAAAATAATCATTTTGTCTTTTTTAAGCCCCTTTTTTTTTTACATTTTTATACTATTTTGGACATTAAATCTATTTAATTAAATATCCAAATTTCTCTAAACATAATAAATTTATCTGTAAAATAATTTTATATCATTCATAGCACCATATGGTCATGAATTACATATATAAAAATTGGAATGTTAGAGTCGATGCACGACAAACGACTTAGAGGACCAATTTGATTAATTTGAATATTCAAAACACTTTCGGCCAAAAAAAAATTGAAAACACTTGCATGGAAAGTGAAATCGTTTTGAATTAGTCAAATGATAGTGACTTCAAAAATGAAAAACGTAATCCCAGGAGGCTTATCATTTATTGGCCAAAAAAAGAAGCGGAAGCTTATTATATACACACACATATAATGTACTGAAGAGATTGATTTTGAATTTGTTAAACATCAGTTTTTGTAGAATTAATTTTGTATCATGATTATAGTAAAAATTAATTTTTGACTAACGTGTTTATATTTGAATAATTTATTTAAAAATTGGTTTTGACAAAAATGATTATATTTGGATTATTTTAATTAAAAACACTTTTAGTACAATAATTTTTTTCAAGTTTTAATAAATAAATTTTCTTTTTCCAATATCTATTTAATATATATACATTTGTATATATATGTTTGTGTAAAAAAAAGTTCAAAATTATTTTATTTTATTTTATTTATTTCTATCAATTTGACTTATAATTTTTTTCAAATTAAACTTAAACTCTATCTAATGATTAATTTAATTTTCTTGAACTAAAATTCAATCTGTATTTATTTAATTAGGAATATAGTCTATCTGATGTAATATTTTCTTATAAATTTTAATTCATAGAGATTAAAATTTGTGAAGGGGCATTTTGGTCATTAAATAGGAGAAATTTATGAAAATTTTATTTTTCTTTTTTAATTTTTTTCTCATTTTTATTAGTCTATTTTTATCTAATTTTATTTTAATTGATTCACCTCATCTCCTTTTCACCTAATTTCACTCAACCAACAAGGCCTACGCTAACCACCCATTCCTCGCACGCACAAACCAATATAAATGTGTGTGTGAGGAAGGATTTCCAAACAAGGATTCAGCGCGCGATCGTTGGTGGGTTAGCCATAATTAAGAGAGCACTCTAGCTTAAATAATGTTTTTGGATTTTGTGAGTTTAAGTGATTATTTGATGGATAATGAGAAGAACAAGTGAAATAAGTGATTATAGGATAACAAATGATTATAATAAGTAGAAAAAATCAGCTTATCTCATAATTACTTATTTAAAATATAATTGCTTATGATATCCAGAGAAATGTTTGGCAAATTTTAAAAATAAGTATTTATGAATCCCCACAATCAATTATATCAAATATCCAAAAAGGCCCAAAGCCGACCAAAGTAGTAAAGTAGTTACAGAGAAGCAGCCCCTAAGAGACAACAATAATTGTGAAGGTAGCTAATTTCAATGGATAAATAATGGAAGGATTTCCATTTTATTTCATTCCATACGCCAGTATAAATGAGATGCACTATTTATAGGCACCAGTACATTATATGAAATTAAAAAAATAACATTATTAATAAATTATGAATATTGTAGTTTGCTATAAATTTTATACTTTTTGTTTGATATATATGGCTATAATTTTTCATTGACCCAACTTGTAAGGGGGTGTTTGGTTCATTTTTTACAAAAAGAAACTATGGTTTTTTAAAAGATGTGTTTGGTTAAATACAGGTGAAACACAAACTGACTTTTTGAAAAATGAAAAGTGGGTTAAACTATGGTTTTGGAAAAAAAGGAGAAAAGTTACTTTTTCTTTAACAAAACGTGGATTTTGGAAAAAGAGAAATAAATTTACTATATATTATACTTCTAAAAATGTTTTTAACCCCTACCATTTAAACAGATTTTTTGTCAAACTTACTTTTACAAAAAGAATATCCAAACATAACAACTTTTAACAAACTTACTTTATCTAAATGTTATTTTTATAAATTTTATTTATTTTAATTTAATTTTATAAAATAAAAAATCAAACGGACCCTAAGTCTTTAAACGCGCTAGGAGCATACTGTACTCGTTCTATTGACATCATCCATGCAGGTGAGACGACCTAGAGGGCCAATTTGATTAATTTGGGTATTCAAAACACACTTTAAAAAAAAAAGACAAGAAAAGAAAAAACTTTCAAAACACTAATTGGGCAAGCACAAAACGCCACATTACATAGTCTACCTTTCGTGCTTTACAATTTGCATGGAAAGTGACACCATTTGGAATTAGTCAAATGATGTGACTTTCAGAAAAGAAAAACATAGTCTAGCCCAAAAAAAAAACAGAGAGAGAAACGTAGTCCCAGAAGGCATGTGTGTGTGTGTGTGTGTGTGTGTGTGTGTGGATAATATATTCTACAAGTAGTTCTTGTAATTAAATCGACCCAAATATGGAATTATAAGATACAGCTTTCTTTTAAGTCATCCGAAAAAAAATTATAATTTCTAAATGAACAACCATTTCCTTTTTGAAATTTTTGTATAATATGAGATGGCTTCAAAGTTTAGCAGTGTAAGATAAATATCAAGTATATATAAGGATAAGAAATCATAAAGATATAAATTATAGTTTATCTTGCCTATAATATGCACATGAATAGATGCAAAAGTAAAGGTCCATACTATACGGAAATAAACATCATCACAGAATCTCACCCCAAAAAAAATCATCACAGAAACAGCAATAAATAACCTATATAAGTCAGCTTCCTATAAACATTATCATGAAAGTAATTGCAATTGGTCTTTCCTCTCATATATATAATTATATAGATGCAAAAGAAAAAGGTCAAAATTACTTGGTGCATCGGGCATATAATCATACAAAGTTCTTACTGTATGAAGATGAACGTTAATAAACATCATCATCACACAGCAATAACTTATATTAGTGACCTTCATTTCATCGAACTGTTGGATGATCAAGTTCGGAGAAGACCGACCCAGAAAGCAATGACTGATCCTCACTGCTCGAAGTGTTCATCTTGCTGGCCTTTGATTCGCTCCTTGATCCATCACTACTCGTGAAAGCTACGTTACTTTCTTCCACGTTTGTCACTTTTCTCAGCAGAGCCCTTTCCTTGCTTTTTCCTTCAAATTGGGTCCCACCAAGCCCCATTATTTCCTCAGTGCTCCCTTGAAGCTGCAACGCAAACTCGAGGCCCCACACAACATCACTCATCGATGGTCGTTCATTCCCATCATCTACCAAACATCTTAGTGCCAAGTCGCTGAATGCTTTTAAGCACTCTGGTGTGATACTTTCTGTGAGGAAGGGATCAACGGTTTGATGAATCACACCCTCCTGATGGCATTTCCGTACCCACTCTACTAAACTTGCCTTCTGCTTCTCCGCGTTACGTAGCAGTGGTGGCCTTCCACACAGTACTTCGAGTAATACAACTCCAAAAGAGTAAACGTCAGACTTTTGAGTCAACCGTCGACGCTTATAGTATTCTGGGTCCAAATATCCAACACTTCCTTTTACCACTGTGCTAATGTGAGACTTCGACATCCCTGTGGGACCAATTTTAGATAATCCGAAGTCGGAAACCTTAGCCACCCATTTCTCATCTATTAAGATATTTGTTGTCTTCACATCACGATGAATGATATTGTCGTTCGCCCCAGTATGAAGATAGTGCAGTCCACGCGCTGCACCAAGGCACATCTCCAACCTTTGCTTCCAAGAGAGTGGTTGGCTGTCAGAATCGTAAAGGTGGTCACCGAGGGTCCCACGAGCCATGAACTCGTAGACAAGGATCATCTCGTTGCCATCGTTACAGTAACCGATGAGAGACACTAAATGAAGGTGACGAAGTTGAGAGAGCATTTCAATCTCAGTCTGGAATTCGTGGAGCCCTTGTTGCGAACCTTGTTTGAGACGTTTGATTGCCACGGGAACCGTACTGTCGTCAATGTAGCCTTTATAGACGTTACCAAATCCTCCCACACCCACAATGAAAACGTCATCGAAATTACTAGAGGCTGCTCTTATCTCAGATATTGAAAAGCGGCGACACAAATCTGACGGCAATGTTGGCCCATGGGATTTGTTTGTTTTCGAAGTGGTTTCTCCCCACCACGAGCTTCCTTCTTTGACTGGAGCTCTACTCAATCGTCGGAGAATCAATAGAACAATAAGAGATAGCACAACGAAGCATAAAGCTGCCCCTACGACAATGGGAATTACCCTCGTTTTCTTTGCATTCTTAGATGACTTTGATGGTGGTGGCAGGTATAGAAGTGGATCGGGATTAGGACCACCGAGATTGTCACTGTAGTCACTTATTTTAAGAATTTCTATGCCATTCAATAACACATCTCTGTAAGTGCTTCTCGCAGTTGGGTGTGGTTGTAACTTAATTGAAAGATTCTGTTTCTTCAAGCCCCCTTCACTCCGCATAGACACAGCGTAGTCCTTATGTACAGGAACTTGCAGGTCGCCACTCCACTGGACCACATCGGCTAGACCCTCCACCAAAATATCAGATATAAAGATCTGAAATACTCTGTCTCCAGCTTTTCGAATGTTTAGATCAAAATCACAAAAATGCAATCTCACCATATAAGTAAACTCTGAGTCAACTTCAAATTCCCAAGTCACATTATATTTGGACGTTTCATTCATCCCGTAGTTTCGTGCAGTCATGTATACTTCATCAGGTGCAAAATAATTTTGATCATCTTTGTAGATTGGCTTTAAACCAAAACCTGCCGATACACTTAGTGAGCGCTCTATCTCCACATACGGCCTATCTTCGTACCAATTCCGGAACATGCCAGTATCACCTTCAGGAGGGATCTACCTCCCACCAACGTTCATTCTATACACAGTTTCGAGAGCACGGTTGTTTCCTACCGGAAACTGGTCGTTTCTACCATCTAACATCATCGCCTGGAGGTTGTCTGGGTTGGTGTAATAAAGATAGGTGGGCATGGAGACGACCTCGATCCCATTGACAAAAGCATAGGCGTTTGGATGAGATGGGCTGGGCATGAAGCTTACGTTTAGCCTCTGACCTGGCTCAACGTTGACGCAATACTCTTGCACAATGGTTTCTTGGGCAGCGTCGTCGGCGGTCAGTGGGGCATTGAAGTCCTTAAGAAGGGTGTAAGATCCTGCTTTGACGGAGAAGAGAGCGTCGGAGAGATGGAAGTTAGGGTAGGAATATGGGTAAAAGTAGAGGCGAATAAACTTCTTGCCGTCGGTCACGGGAAATGAGTAGGAGAATTCGGAGCGAGAGAGGCGGGCGGTGCCGTAGGGGATCGTTGGGCTGACTGGTGCGTCGGCGTTGACAGAATGGTTGCCATAGTGGGGTTCAATGGGAGAGAATATTCTGGAGCCAATGTCTCCAGTCCAGTTTCGGTGATCTGGGGAAGGAAGGTTGCCGGAGCTACCGCAGTCGACTGCAAAATCATCAACAGGAGTGTAGGAGGTGACACAGATAGAGAAAAGAATTTGGAAGAACAAGAGGAAGGACACGACGATTGCTGGTGGCTTATTCATATTGGAGACAACGCTCTGGCTGAAGCTCACCTCAGTAGTGACGGCAGGGAAACTGATCCGTGAGAGCCAATTTTTGACGAGCTTGCTTCTATGTGTGGATGGGTTTACTTATATATATATATATATATATATATATAATATTTCCTGTTAGTTACATTGAGATTAGATGTGTTTAAAAAAAATTAAAATATCAGAGGGAGCTTTTTATTTTTTGCCACCAACATGTTCTTCCCATTTCTGAAAAAAAAAACGAAGATTGGTGATAGTTGATTAATAACTAAGACATTAATAGGTGAAATAATTTTTTGTTTGTTTAAATATGTTTGTGATTATACTTTTAGTTTTTAATTAATAAAAATGAAATGAATCATTTTATGAACTATTTAGTAATGAAGAAATTAATTTTTAAGAAACTATTTAATAAAGTATTATTTTGTAATTTTTTGGTGAATAGTATTATTTTATATTTAATGTGTTCTTAGAAATAAAATCGCCACATAAAAGGGAAAAAAAAAGACTTTGATCTTGGATTTTTCTCCCCGCTCAAAACTTTATTTGATACGAAGCAAAGAAAGGTAAAATGCACTTGTAATATAATGTAATATAGTGTTGCAAAGATTTTTTTTAATTAATTTATTAATAATATAATTAAAATTAATTATTTTAACAATTTTTTATTAAAAAAATTAAAAAAAATTTGTTTTATTGTTTCTAAGATGAGGGGCAATCTAGAATATCGTATTTTTATTTTTTCCTATCTTTATAGAAACTAAACTAACCAATTTTTCTTTAATCAACTATTTTGCCTTTCTTTAGCTACCTTATCTTTTGGTTAAAAAAATCAAAATATCAAAATATTTAAAAATTAATACTAAAATTTGCTTTATTTTCAAATTAAGATAAAATTTGTTTAAATAAAAATAAAAAATTTTCTAATTTTCATGTCAGAATAGAAAATTTTTCTATTCTAGTGTCAAAAAAAATTTTATTTTGATTTAAAAATTTTCTATTCTTATTTGAAAAAAATTATATTCTGACTTTAAAATAAAATGAACTTTTGTCTCATTTTCCAAATACATGTTTTTTTTTTATCAAAACCCAATTTTCAAAAAAAAAATTATGCTTATCTAGAATGCGGTAAAGTATTTAGAACAATGGTCTCACCGGAAATACTTTTTTGTGACACCTTTTCTTTTCTTTTTTTTTTCTTTTTTTATATTTATGTCATGTTAAGTTAACCAAATGGCCCTAGTATTATTGGCGTCACCCATGGCAGCTTCAACTTGTAGCCAAGTCCTGTCGCAGTCTCCATATGCAGACAACACATCCGGAAAATGAGTAATAAAGTTAGAGAGAGAGAGAGAGAGAGAGAGAGAGACAATCGCCAAACAAAAAGAAAAGGAAGGAAAAAGGAAAATAAACTGATAAGTCAATCAAACTTTTAGTTTTTCACTGATATATATAAATTCATCATTACAAATTATAATGCAATTATTATAATTTTATTATATAATTATATTATTATTTATACATGAATTAGTTTAAAATATAGTCTCTTTAAAGGATTTTTTTTCTTATGATCATAGTTTTTTTGGTTAAACTTAAATAAGGGGAGTAAATGTTTTCGTTCTTTATTGAATTGTAAGTAATGGATTCTTATATGTTACTGAGCTTTTTTATAAGAGATAAATAGTTATTTTATCAAAATTAAGAAAAATAATTAAAATTAGTTAAGTATGATTTATATGTTACAAATTTATTTTTTAAAAAAAAAGTTTATATTTAGTGGTGCAACCTTTTAACTACTTTAAAAACCACATACTTAATAGATTCCTTTTAAATGGAAAATAATCACTACCTCATTCCTCATAAATGAAAATTTTGAATTATTGATTATAGATCACCTCTATACTTGTTCTCTATATATAATTTTATCCATTAATTATAATCGAATGATTGAAAAAATAGTTTATAAATAAATAATATATTTGATTTAATGATTTACATTTACTATTATGAGTAGAATTTTCTTAAAAAATCAATAATGCTTATTTATAGTTGTTATTAAAATGAATAATATATTTTATTTAAAGTAACAATCCATGATCTTTATCATTTAAATCAAAATCAGTAGATTAGATTATGTATAAAGAGAAATATAAAAAAAAAGTATGGAAATGATTCAAATCCATAATACATAAAATGAAAGGTAGAAATGAAATAAGTTCATAAATGTATGAGACAATGTGACCATATTTTTTATAAATAAGACTAAAAATTACTCCATAAATTCTCTTATAAAAAGAACCGGAGAAAACATTTTTCGGGCTAGAAAAATCCAGAACAAACCCATTTGTTAGAATGTTTTTTGGCCAACAATTACCGCATTTATGGGATTGCCCATTCTCTCCAAAAATGGTGGGAATGAGCATTCCCACTATAGAATCAAATTTGATACCGAAAAAAAATACCCCCGTTGCCCAAGAAATGTTAACCTATAAAGAGCTTGTTATCAAAGCTCTCACTAGTCGGAAGAAGCATTTGTCTGCTCATGAGATGGACTTTATGGCCATTATTTTTTGCTGTCAAGCAAAGGAAAATCTACTTATGGAGGGAAAAGTTTAATTATCCCAAGACTGACCTTATTTTTTGCTGTCAAGCATTTGCAAACTGAAAGTTCAACACATCTCAAAACAAAAATTCAGGATCAGATCTATAAGGATCAATTTAGAATATTAATCCAAAAACTCACTTAAATATTCATAATTAAACATGTAATAATGTGTGATCCTCGTGGAGACATGTAATACAAACCAGCAAAGTAAGCCATCGAAGAATCAAAGTAGAAGAAGGAGCTCACCAAAGAATGGAAGCAGTGAAGGATAAAGAGGCTTAATGTTTGCTTCAACAGAGAAGCTAATCAAGCTAGGCTAAATAAGCCAGAAGAGATACGAGCAAAGTTGAAGAAAAGAGACACATATATAGAGGCAAAGAACAGAGGCTCTGGGTTTCTTACGTTTTGAGCTGTGTCTGTGCAAGGTAAAAATTGTGATGGATCTCAAAAAGGAGCTCCAACAAACTCATTTGTTTGTGGGAGAATGTTATGTTTATATAGTAATAAATAGCTTGGCATAAAGGCAGGTAGATGGTTCACTCGATTCACAACGACATGTTCTTTTTTTCCTACGCACACATTGCGAGTGAATTATCTAACTCTCTTTATGCCCAAAAAATTATTTACAGCAAATAGTATTGAAGTTATGTTTATATAGTAATAAATAGCTTGGCATAAAGGCAGGTAGATGGTTCACTCGATTCACAACGACATGTTTTTTTTTTCCTACGCACACATTGCCAGTGAATTATCTAACTCTCTTTATGCCCAAAAAATTATTTACAGCAAATAGTATTGAAGTGATCAAAAGCATATTTCATGATACTCCAGTCAATTAGCTCATTTGAACTTGCACCTGTTTCGTTGCCTAACCAAATTATATGTTAAACTAAATTATTTGTTATTTATTAACTAATTTTACAAGATTTCACAATCAAAATTATTAAAGTTAGTTAATTTATCAATAAAGCTGATAAAATAAAATTAGGTTATTTATCCACTGCCAATGGCTGTTCAAGTTAATCATATTTGACGATTAACCATCTTCAGTAATAAATAACGTTAATACAATTGTAAATATATAACCGATCCCATTGTCACTTAATTGGATAAGCGATCCAGTATTTATATAACTCAAGTTAGGCCCATTTGGTTTTCAGTTAGTCAAAAATGAGTTTCGGTAGAATTGATTTTATAACGTAATTATGATAAAAATTGGTTTTTGACTAACGTGTTTATGTTTGGATGACTTATTTTAAAATTGATTTTGATAAACTCATAATTTTTCTTCAAATTGAATTCAAACTATATCCCATGATTAATTTAATTTACTTGAACTAAAATTTAATCTGCATTTATTTAATTGAAAACATAATATATCTGGTATAATATTTTCTTATAAGTTATAGTCTATAGAGATTAAAATTTTAAAAGGACATTTTAGTTATTAGATAGAAAAAATTTTATGAAAATTTTATTTTTTTAATTTTTTAATTTTTTCTCATTTTTATTGGTTTATTTTTATTTTTTATCTAACTTTAAAATAAATACAAATCAGAATGAAGAAGTAGAAAGGAAAAACATGTCCATTGCTGCTTATTCATGAACCACATTTTGGTTGGAAAATCATTGTCCAATAGAAACTGAAACAATTGCCAAACATCATGTAAAATAAATCAAACCAAAATTTGAGCCAAAACTTAGTTTTAATAGTGAAACTAAACATACTCTTAATTTGGTTAGTTCTTAGTTTCAAATATATAATAACACTTGGCTGGCCATATATATATATAGTTTTATACACCACTTGTAAATTATGAAAAATTTCTACACTATTTATTATTTATGAAAATCGATGCTATGGGATTTTATAAATTGAGATTCTTTGTAGATCAGTTTCAGTTTCTGTTATTGTCTTTTTTTTTTTTTTAACAAACAACGGTGAAATATTTCAAGACCCCAAAATATCATCCCTCAACAGGCCTTTGATATGATCTGGAGCTGATTCTGTAGATGAAGAGGTTGCTTCTTCTGCTACAGCATCACGGGCAAGTTGATCTGCCACGTTTCTTGGACAAAAGTCCAAAGGCAAACGAAAAGGGTGTGAACGATATTGGCTCCAATTGCACAATCAGTTACACACACATCATCTCACATGTTACAGCATCAAAAAATTACCCTATATAATTGCACAATCAATTGCACACACACATCATCTCACATATTACAATATCAAAAAAATTACCCTTTACATATGTTGCTTGCAAAAAGTCAGAGATGAGTGGAAAAAGCAGGGATGGAGGGACGTAGGGACGTTGAAAATGTAACCCACTCACTTTCCATCCTGTATGTTATCTTCTTCGGGTTTGATCTAAATATACATAATTCTGTGGACACAGACATGATTTAATTTTTTTCCTGAGTTTCCTATTTATAATTTAAATTGCAATTTTGAAATTTGAATTTCCAGACTAAAATTTGTTTAACTCACTATAAAAAATTTATATTAGGTTATTTTATATCATCTTATATCTTTAAAATCTCATTCAAGCTCTCTATACAATACTCTCTCCATTTCAAAATATAGTGTAAATTTAACATATCTCACTCCCACTAAGGGAAGTGGTTAAAATTAATTACATATCTTAATTTTTTTCAAAAATTATCACAACTTTTCAAAATTACTCTATCTTTATTAATTACTACTCTCTTTATTCTCTAATATATATATAAGTCACATTTTAGAAGGATTAAAGTATGCAAAATCTAAGAAACATTAAATATTCATTTTCATATTTATCCCTAATTAAATAATTTTGGTAGTGAGAGAATAATAAAAATATAATTAAGATAGATTATAATTTAATAAGGGTAAGAATGAAAGGTCATGATAAATTTTATAAAATTCAAAAACTTTAATTACTTTTAACTATTTTTCTTAGTATATACTTCCTCCAGTCTTTTATATAAGTCATCTTTTAGAAGAATTCTATTATCCTAAATATAAGTCACTTTACAAAACCTTGTGAAATATTAATTACTTTATTCCAAAAATATCCTTCTTGAAATTTATAAAGCATTAATTGCTTTAGAAGTTCAAATATGTGATATTAATTAGGAGTAAGGATGGAAATCAAAGCAAATGTTAGACAATTTTATTAATGCAATTAACATTTCTTGATTCTTATGAGATAGTTGAAAGTGATTTACATTAAGGACCAAATGGCGTATAAATTAGTTAAAAATAACTTATAATAGAGAATAAATAAAATACTATTTCTTTTAATCATTTTTCCACCATAAGAAAAAATCAAGTATCCACTTTAATTAAGATTTATTATAAATGGGGGAAAAATGGAAAAAAAAATATTAAATGGTTGCTAATTTTCATAAACTAACTTAGAGCCCATTTGATTCCCAGAATGACCGGGAATGGAATGGAATAAAATAAATTAACCATCAAAATCGAAAATGAAACAAGACGTTGAATAAATTGATTTCGGCTATAATGTCAGTGGAGGAGGAGAGGAAGTCATGGGTAAAAGAGAGGCATAAAGGTGAAAAAATGAGATTGGTGGAAAAGGGTAATTTGATTCATAAAAAGGATTTTTAGAAGTAAGAATGAGGAAAAATAAAGGACAATAAGCTAATCCTTATCCCCTAATTTTTGGGTGTCCTCATTCAGTATAGAATCTAAATTCTTATTTTATTGTGTAACTAAATAGTCTAACATCTAGAGTAGGATTCAAAATCCTATTCACAAACCCTTAAAAATCGAATCAAACTGACATTTTTAGTTTATTTATATTTATTTTCATTCAATCAATTTTAATTTATTTTTTAAAAAAATTTATTTCTCTAATATCATATAAAATAAACTTATAGTAATCATCATTTCATTCCTAACTATTTTATTCTATTCCATTCTCAATCATTTTAGGAACCAAATAGGCCCTTATATTTTAAAACTTTATTACCCACTAAATCTATTTTATATTTTAAAAATATAAAATGAAGAGAGTGTATATATATATATATATATGCTCTACTATTCATATGTTATAATCCTTGTAAATGTTCTCTACTACATTGTACTATTCCTAAGCTATATGAATGGTGCAGCATGGCTTGATGCCTCTCTATTCTATCATTATTTCTTTTATTTTTTCTTCTATTATCTCTATTTCTTACTAGGTTGAATATGTGCTTTTTTATAATGCCAACCTCTATTTTTTTAAGTGTTATTTTTTGGAAAGTTGATAATTATAAAATTCATATCTATATTTTATAAAATCACATACCACTATTATTCATAAATAATAAATAGAGCAAATATTTTTCATAATTTACTATACAAAAGACAAGGCAACAATGATATTCTATTTCCATATCCATCATCAATTTTCAACATTGCATTTTTAAATACTGAGATTCTTACGGGCAAAGAATTATTAATGTAATTTTAAAATGCATAAAATTGAGTTTTTTATAACTTTATATATAATTCATGAAATTCATCAATATATTGTTACTATATATGCAATATAATACACACACATATATAGAATTAAAACGAAATAATATATTTATATATTTTATATTAAAATAATATTTAAATTTTCTTGTGGGTTCCTTTTGGGTGTTTTTGGCCATTTTCGCTGCATATCTGTGTATCGGTGAAACCGACAAACCGTGCCCCACTGTTGTCGACTTGTAGCTGTATTTATGAATGTGGATATCATTTCATGCATTCGTGTGCCATATTGTTACAATGCATGATTCATCTGAATCATGAATTGAATAATAATTCTTGGCCTATATCATCCAAGGAATTACTTCATTTGCTTATCGGGAATTAACACTTGATGAGAAATTCATTTACATTTTACTTGTTTTAGGAAGTTCAAACTATTTTTTAAAAATAAATATATAATATTCGTTACGTCAAAAATAATTTTTCTTGACACTTAATAGTTGGCGGTTCTGAAGAAAAATGTCAATAAAAATTAAGTGGAGACTTTTGTTGGCGGTTCTAGAAATAACCGCCAACAAAAGTCTTGACATTACTTTTGTTAGCGGTTATATAACCGTCAACAAAAGGTCAACTTTTTGTTGGCGGTTAATAACCACCAAGAAAAGGTCAACATTTTCTTGGCGGTTATTAAAGTCTTGGCAATTTATTTTAAAAAAAGCACAAAGCAAGGATCAATAAATATAATCATTGATAAGAACAAATCCAACGGTTCAGGTTAATACTCCCTTACTTTTCTCTTCCCCACGTAAACTACTTGTATCATTCCTCTTACATCCTTCACCCACTCATGCATTTCCTTCTTTCCTCTTTTTCTCCCATCCCTTTATCACCGCAAGATCCATTCCTCTCTCCTCTCGTTCTCTCACCCTCTTTTTTTTTTACTTTCTTCTTCTTTCATTCTTCCCTATCACTCTCGCCTATTATTTTCTTCTTTCTTCCTTCCTCATTACTCTTATGAAAAGGATTTTTAGATATTTTTTATAATAAAGTCTTATAGGCTTTTTAAAAAGGGCTTTTCTTTTGCAAGCAAGATTTGTATCATCAGGCATTCATTACCATTCCCCAACTCTTGAGTCGGTGAAGAGGACAAAGTAAAGAAGGCTGTGAAGCACAAGGTGTAAAAAATGGCATCGTCTAGAATGTCACTTCCACTTCTTCCATACTTTCAGCTTCTCCACCCTCAGACTTGTAGTAACAGTATTGTAACACTCCATTTTTAGCTCCCGTCAATAGCTACTCTACATGATCACACGACTGGTAGATCTATTTACTTCCCTCAATTCTTCTTCCCAAAATAGTTTTAGAGTTAATTTTATATTTTGGATATTGGTTAGATATAATACAATTTTTTGTTCTAGATAATTTTAGTTTTGGATACGTTTTAACTATTAAGTTTTGGATATTTAATTCTGCATATTAATAGTGAAACAGGTTAGTGAGATTATAAAAATGTTAAAATTTTTTTTAAAAAAAATTAATACTTACGATGGCGGTTATTTAATATATCCGTCAATGTAAGTCTATTCCTTAGTGGTTATTTATAATAACCACCAAGAAATATAAAAAATACACATTAAATTTTAAAAAATAAATAAACTTTCATTGGCGGTTATTTTGAATAACCACTAAGGAAAATGAATAAAAATAAAAAATTATTTTAAATGAAAAATAGTTTTTCTTTACGGTTTTATTATATAGCCACCAACGAAAGTGGACATTTGTTGGCGTTTTTAAACCCCCAACAAAAACCTCAAGTTTTCTCAGCGCTGAAATTCTTGACGGTTCATAATCACCAAAAAATGTCAAAATAATTACCAAGAAAATCCTATTTTGGTATAGTGATTTTAATATTAAATATGTAGATACCCTTTTATTAAGAAAATTGTTAAGAGTAAAGAGTTAATTTGAGAAAACATTGTAAAACACTCGAGAAGTAAAACATCCTTAAATTTTACTCAAGAATTTCTATTTATTGAGTTAAGCCTATCTTCTCAAGAATTTGTAATATTTTTTTTAACCAAGTAAGTACAATTGCTCTATCTTCCGGTGAAATTAAAATTTCCCTCCTTACTTCTACCACACTTAGCAACTCCTAGCTCTAGAGGGTTAAAATTTTATTATTTTATTTGTATATTCTTTCGGTTGGACTGTTAATTTTCTTATAAACATTATTATTTTTATTTTTATTTATTTACTTACTTATTTATTATTTAATTAAATTTTAATTTTGAATTTTTGGACTAAAATTTGTTTAAATCTATATATCCCTAGGTAAAAATTTTTCTATTAGGTTTGTCACACCCAAAAAAGTGATGCGGATGGCGCGGAAAATGAAGGAAAAGAGAGAAAATCAGCCTTCACGATAGATGTTGATTTTGGAGGAGTCGCCACCAAAATTTTGAAGAAAATTTTAGAAAACCAAATAAAAAAGAAAGGATGGTCTGCGAATCAGAATTACATTCAAAAGTAAGATTGTGAGTAGGGAAGGTGTTAGGCACCCCCGTAACACCCGTTCCTAAGAACAGTTACCTTAAGTTAATCATGCAATTTTTATGGTTTTTAAAAATTATTTTTTATTGCTCTTTAATCATTCACATATAAAAATAAATATAAAAATAAGGAAAAAAACAAAAATGAAAATAAAGAATAAAATGAAAATATGGGAAGTTAGGAAAAATAAAATAAGAGAAAAATATTATTTATTTACAAGAGTGGACTTGACCTAGAATCAAAGTTTGAGGCATACGTACCCTGTAATAGGGATCAAAGTCGACGTAGTTCGGGACAAAAGTGCACGTCACTGGGTTAATATTTTTTATTATATATATTTTTTGAAAGGAGAAGTTTAAAAAATAATTTATTTTTTCTCAAAGAAAATGGTTTTCAAAATTGATTAGTGTGTTTTAATTTGTAAAAGATAGATTAATTTCAATCATTTTCTTTTATCATTCATTTTTTATTTTTCATTTTTTTTATTTTTTTAAATAATCAATTCCTAAAAAGAGAATATATGTTTTTCTTCAATTTAGAAGATATGATTATATGTGATCTTGAATATTTTATTTTTAATTTGGGAAGGAAAAATTTGAAAACAATTTTATTTTTACAAAATGAAATCAATTAGCTTATATGATGACTTTATCACTCACAATCAGCTGATTGATACCTAAATGCCTGCGATAGTGCCGCTCGAGGTAAAAGGCATAAAAAGAAAGGCTTAAAGAATAAAATTGGGAAAAAAATTTTATTGCATAAATTATTTTTATTTCCTTATAAAAATAGAAACAAATATGACTATAGTAACACCTTTTTATTTAAAAAAACATTAGAAAGAATTTAAAATATGACTATTATGTATTATTATTTTTTTATTTTTATTTTACAAAATAAAATATGAAAACAACTTTATTTTTTTATAAAATAAAATCAACTAACTTATGTGGTGAATTTATCATTCACAACTTACTGATTGACACATAAATACCCACGGTATTACCACTCGAGGCATATAGGTGAAAAGGATAAAAGCTTAGAGGAAAATGAATGATTTTTGTGTAAATTATTTTTATTTTCTCATTTCAAATTATGAAATGAAAAATGCATTTAAAAAATCCCCTTTATTATTATTTTTTTTAGTTTTTTTTAATATTCTAAAAAAGGAATTAAAGATAAAATGGCTACATTCAATATTTTTTTTTTATTTTTACATATTTTTTATTTATAAATTATTTATATTTTCTTATTTTAGATTGTAAAAATGGGGAAAAGAAATTAATTTTTTCTTTTTTATTTTAAACTTGAAATAGTTTTAAAAAAAATTTTTAAAGTGGAACTGTTACATATATTTTTTATTTTCCAAAATCAACTTCAAAATAAAATCAAACAGCATATATGGTGTTACCACTTGAAGCGTAAAGGCAAAAAGGAAAAAGTTCAAAGTAAAGGGCTTTTATTGTAATTATTTTTATCATTTATTTATTTGTTTGTTTTATTATGTTATTATTTTTATTTTTATTTTAATAAAGAAAAGGCCATTGATACCCAAAAATATTAAAAAGTAAGGCATAGCCAATATGGATATCGTGGTAACTCCTTACTCATGGAACATTAACCGACACTCTATGCACACACGGAGACTTAGTCCCTCATGACAAACTCGAAAGTAGAACATAATATATTTGAGGACCACCAAAAAAGTCATAAAATTCCAACATAACACAGCATATGGTGTTCACAAACACAAAAGCCAGCATTGGATAAAAGACCATGTTCAAAGGGGCATGAAGGAGGGAAGCAATAGAAAGCTATCAAATAAAATTGTAGAACAATTTAAAACAAAGACTCTGAACTAACTCTCTAGGCCAAACGAGATCCAACTCCCAATCAAGTCAACCCCTTTTAAAACATTTCGTTGAACATTTGACAAGCATATTCTCTAGTCACAGAACATAGCACTACTTTGAATAGAGGAAAAATCCAGAAACCTTAAACTTGAAATACTAGGGGCACAGAAGAAAAAACCATTTTGAACAAAAAGAAACCTAATAAATTGCATACCATATTATGATGCGTTTTGGGAACTCATAATCGGATTCCTAACAAATTGCTTCTAATGCTAATGTATCGCTTTCAAGAGTAAAATTAGAAGAAGAAAATAATAGTCCCAGAAGAAAATTCTCATTAATCAAAACACAAGATACCAACATCATAATTAGAAACAGATCACCCAGAAAAGACTAAAATCCATGATTCGATAGGTAATAGGGAACCAAACCAACCATACATTAAAGTTCTAATTAGAAACAGAACCAGATTTTTTTTTTTTACAATAAATCAAGGTTCATGACAAAAACAGTATACTCTATGGACTATTTCTTTCTTCAAACTAAATTCACTACAAAGATTCCCTCCAGTGACCATTATTATCAAGATGAAATAAGTTCATGACCACAAATGATTCTTCTTTTCAATCGCAGCTTCACTGGATATAATACATTTGCTTTCTAATAATTAATATATATAATCAAACATGTTTAAGAGCCAATATTGTGACCAGATTCCAACAACAAATAGACAGTATCGAGATTTTAATAGCAAACAGACTAAGCAAGCATTTTCTAAACCGGATGAAAACAAAATCTGAGGTCTAACATCATATATCAGAGATGTCGGAATTAGAATATAAAATCCCAAAAACACATCATACATCTATCTTCATATGATAGGGATCATTTTCACAGCAAGTAAATCTCAACTTAATGTTACTTCCATACTGAAAGCAAAGCACTTAGACCCCTAAAGAAACTCTACTAAAAAAAGAAAGAATAATTAACTGGCTTCAAGATGAAGAGAAGGGGGAGGCGACAAGGGAGTAGTAAATGAAAGAACAAAAATCTCAACTCAATATCTGAATCTCAGAACAAAATTTACCAATTGATGATTCCAGTGCCTTGCAATTTGCCCCTGTTCTCTGAGTCTTTGTCTTCAATCACGACTTTACCTCTCTTACTTTTCTCGTGCCCTCTTCGATCGTCCGCACTCAAGCTCCCTATGTTTCTTCTTCTTGACGCATTCTCCTTCACTGGTTCCTTGATCTCTCTCTGTTTCTCCCTTTCGATTAGGTTTTTTCTTAATGGCTCTCTTTTCCTTTTATTTAGCATCCAATCCTCCTCATCCTCCCCTCTCCAAGTAACTTTCCTTCAATTTTATAAAGCTCCAACAAGTGGCCTCCCCTCCAAAAATCAAATGCGTGACTGCTTTCTCCTTTTGTCATGCTTCAATCCGAAATTCATGCTCATCGAATGCTCCCTCCTTTCCACTACTCTGTTGTACCGAGTATGAAGTAGTGGAGGGAGATAATTTGTCATTTTTGCACCTCCACTCTCTTAATCTTACTTGCTCCTCACTCACACTTACGCTTGGCTTGGAACCCAAACCTGGCCCTCAGCTTCACTTTCATGCTTGTGCTCTGCGTCACTTTTCCTTCGCCTACCAAACTCCCTCTTGCTCTAGTTTGAGCTTGTGCCTCTCTTGGTTTCTTTGCCCAAGCCCTAAGGGCTCCCTCTACATTTTCCTCTCTGAGCTTTAGCTCACCTACCTGAGCCCTCAATTAGGGCTCAGGATATTTTGGGGCAGAAACGCTGATCTTTCTCTCTTTTTTTTAATTTTAATTAATTAACTAATTTTAATTAATTAATTTTTTAAAAAATTTTAAATTTTTAAATTTTTTATTATTTTTATTTTTTATTATTATTATATATTACATTACTTTATTCCTCATTATTCTTTTTTTTATTTATACATTATTTTTGTTGTTTTTATTTTATTTACTTATTTGTATTATATATTATTTATTTTTTGTTAATCTTATTTTCTTATTATTATTATTTTCTCTAATTTAAAATTTTTATGTATAAAATTCAGATAAAATACAAGGTTATTTTATCTTATATTTATCTTTAAAATCTCTACCAAGTCCCCTATTCATGAGTGTTGATAGTGGTAGTTTCGTTCTGCAATGCACTATTCTCAAGATGGAATGTCTTGACTAGTGTCTCTCCATTCTATCATTACTGCTCTTATTTTTCTCCAACTTTATTGTTTTACCGATTTAAATTTTCTCATAATACCAACCTATTATTTTTTAAGTTATTATTTTTTAAAAGCTGATAATTATAAAATTCATATCCATATTTTACAAAATCTCATACGACCATTATTCCTAAATATTTAAATAATAAACAGTGCACATGTCTTTCATAATTCACTATGCGGAAGACAAGGCAAAAATGACATTGTATTTCCATGTCCATCGTCCATTTCATCATGGCGTTTTTAAACATTGAGATTCATACAGACAAAATAATTATTATTATAATTTCAAAATCTATAAAAAATGGGTTCTATAATTTTGAAATTTATATGAATATATTGTAACTAGATATGCAATATAATACATATGTAGAATTAAAATGAAATAATAATAAATTGGTATATTTTTAAATTTAGTAACAATACTGATATATAATTTAATTACATTTCACGAATTCCTTCTCTTCCAACTTCTTTGTGTGACTGTCCATACTTATGATACTAAATATTTTAGGGAGAATTATATTAAAGGATCAAGAATAGAAAGTATTTATTTTAAAATACCTTAAAAATTATAATTATTTTGAAACACTAAATGACAAAATTTATGTTTTTAAAGTACCAAATTACCCCTCAACCACTTCCTTCCATTTCCAATAGAGTACGTGCTTTGTGACATTAGAAAGCTTATGGAACAATTTGTGAGAATAAGAAATTTTTCCTGAGTTTTGTATCCTCAATTCAGGACGTTCTGCTATGTTTAGAATAATCACACCGAAAAGCCATGGAAGAGATTACTGTGAGAATAAAAAATTTGGGAAAACTTGCTACCGTTAATCCTGTGTCTAGGAGGTTGAAAATATGCAGTTCTGTTGGTGGGAGAAACGAATGGATAAGCTGAGTTTCTGTATGAAAGGCTTCTCCGTTATGATGGATCACACAAAGGAAGCTTACCATATAAAAATTGTGGAGTCAAAAATTAAAACTTCAACAAACTCATTAAACATACAAAGATGGGTGGGATTGTGAGAGAATGTAAAAGAATGTTGGTAGAGAGAGAGTGTGTAAAAAATGCAGCTAATGGGATTGTTTATGTAAAAATATATACATATAAAGACGACTTGGCGCTCTTGCAGATCGAAATAGATATAGGAGCAGTTAATTGAAAAATTAATGTAGTTGATCGTAGTTCCTTTGATCTGAGCAATTCTATCGGAAAATTAGCCATGTCTCTTACTGCCTCCGATGTCAAATATAGGAGAGAGTTGTTTTAACTTAAATTATAAGAAAAAAATATGAATGTTTGGTGTATTAAATAGTTTTTTTCACTAATGTCTCTTATTAAATTAGAGTCAATGAGAATTTGATCTATTAATTGAGGGAAAGTTGTGAATTACAAGAACCATTAATTGAAGGTAATTCTGAAAAAAAAAATATTTTCTTACAAATTTAGTTAGGTCAATTAACATTAACTATTTTTCTTGATTTTTATAATGTAGTTATTTCTTTTTTATATCTTTCTATTCCAAAATGTAAGAGACATATTTAAATATATTTTGTTACAAAATATAAGAGGCAAATGACTTTTGTCTGATAAATTAATATATTTTTTCAATTTTATCCTTAATTAAAGTATACTTATTATCACAAAATATGAGTTAAAGTAGTATTAAGTGAGAATATTAAATTAAAGATATTTACTGAAAATAAATTTCACTATGTAACCTATTTAAGATATTTGATTGCTTTTTTTATTTTAATGATTTAGTTATGGCAAAATCAATATATTAGTCCTTATAGTTTACATCAATTTTCAAATTGGTTTGTATATTCTAAAAATTTTTAAATAGATCCTTATACTATACCATTTCAGGGTTAATCCTTATATTTTCATCCATTAGTGAATTAGGGCCTGTTTGATTTACATTTTTGTAAATTAAATCATAGTTTCTAACCATTATTTTTTTCTTTTTTATCCAAATAGGTTTGTGGTAAACTTCTCTACTTTTATCCAAATTTCATTTTTATAAACTATGATTATTCTAATAGATCTTTTATAAAAAGATAACCCCTATGAAGATTATGTGGCAACAAAGTTAAGAAAAATGAGTGATGTACTATTAACTATTGACGTAGCATCCATATAAGAAAGTAATGTTAATTTGGACACCCATCACACATATGTTCTCTACTTCTATGTCACTAGCTCTACATCTCACTAGAAACACCAAAAAAATCTCACTTTAGTCTCTACACAAGGCATTGTACTGGTGACCAATGTTTTGATAATCAGATTGAATCAAACGGTCGGATCGGTTGAACCATTACTCAGAGAGAAGAACGGTTTGATTTTCAGTTTTAGACCATTTTAAGCGTTAGACCGAATTGAATCGCTTTAAACGGTTTTTGAGCTGGGAACCAGAGCCATTTTTAGAGAACCAGATGGTTTTTTAAATGGTGTAAAATTTAACTTAAATTTAATTTTTTTTGTCAAAATTATTAGAGAGTAAAACACTATTTCCCTTTTTATTTCAAAATTACTAATTATATAAATAAAAATTTTCATTGTATTATACTCCCTCGGTCCCAAATTATAAGAGAATTTTGAGACTCTTCATTTATCTCAAAATATAAAAGACATAGATAAAATTTATGGAATAATTAATATCATTCTCCTTTTATACTCTTGAGTAATTAAGGTTGTATTAATAACTACTAATAATTAATTAATCTTATTCCAGATTTTTAATGTGGACAATTCTAGAAAAAAAAATTGAAATTATAGCACAATTAATAAGTTTAACTATCAAAACTATTTTTTCCTTAGATATAGATGAAGTAATTATTTGTTTTTTATAATTGGGGGTGGAGAAAGTATAATCATTTTATAATATTATAGTCATATAGTGTTATCATGTTAAAATGTTTTAACATTACTTTCAATGATTTAATATATATTATTACTATATGAGCTTATTAACTTAATATGAACTTGAACCATTTAAATTTATTCTCTTAACAATTTGATATTTTATTTTTATACATATATTTTTTTATATATTATTATTTTTACTTAATTATTACGTCACCGGTTTGACCGTCGCTCTAACCAGTTAAACCATAAAACTCATGACTCGATAACATTTTTGATTCGATGTCCAGTTTGATTTTTAAAACATTACTGGTGACAAAGGCACTTGTGGTAAGAGGAAACCCTTCTACTACAAAAGCTATAACTTCTACCATGTCATCCCCGATTTCATGTGCTTGGGGGGATTTCACCACCGGCAATGGCATCTACAAGAAAAGTTCAAAGATGACAACTTCTTAACATCATGTGCCATGGAAGGCTACTGTGGTGCAAGGATGTGGTGATCGATAGGGGCATGCATGTTCGAAAAGCATGAATTAGCGTATATAAGGGTAGAGTAAGTGTTATATTGACTGAATCAACAAACATCTTCTTTACAAAGTTTCTGGATAATTAACTTTGGCATTACAAGACTCAACATAATACCCTGATGCAAGAACAGACTGGATGTCGAACTATAGATCTGATCACACATGACTATTGAATTGAAGTAGCATCATATAGTAACAATATATATGGGGTTTGTGTCCTTGCATTTTTTTTTTTTATTTCCTTTGGAGTACAAGTTGCATTTTTAATTGTATAGATCAAGTTGAACGGGGGCACGGATTTTGAAATCTTTAATACACACATTAATGGACTCCGTTGAGAAATCACCATTTTAATTATTTTAAGATACTCTATTTATTTCTGCTGTTTATGACAGAAAGAAAACAGAGGTAAACAACTGCAAAGGCTTTTTAATTATTTTATGTTTAGAATTACACATACACACACGTTTGAAAGAAGCCCCAAGTACTTGAAGGAAGGTCCGAAACCCAGGTCGCTGCGTCTTATTCTTCTCCCTTGTCCATCATTGCCGTTCAATCAAGACACTCATATACGGAGGACCACCACAAATATGGGGGAAGAGCTGCTTGTGGAACAAGACCCTTTTTTTATATTTCTGTGGACATAAAAGCATGAACAATAACATAAACAACCCATTGGTCTTCATGTGAGTTTTCTAAATATATATGGGAGTTCCATAGAAGTTTGATCATTAGCAGCAAACTACTCATATCAAAAGCATACCTAAACCTTACATATTCATAAACACTTAGTTATGTATATATACACATACACACACACACAAACACATATATTTGTGTGTAAGAAAAGAGAACCACCGTGGCTTTTGCTGAAAGGAATAGAGAGAGGAAGAGATAAGGAAGAATGAACAATCAAGTAAACCGGACCAGAGCCAAAGCAATGTAAGCTTAACGCCAAACAGCGCATTTGAAGAATCAACCATTTGGCAGCAAGCTTCTCTCTGATCTTCCCAAATATGCCCTTCTTCTCCTTGGTTTCCTCTTCTTTCCCGGCTCACCACCGTTTGCTCTATGTGTCTCTTACTTTCATGGTTTTCTTCAAAACTTCATCATGAGTCTCGCAGCAAACTCCCAGCTTTTTCGAAAAGGACGCTTGAACTCTGATTTAAAAAAAGAACACTAAAATAAAGTGAAAGTTGAGTCAGCAAAACTGCCACATGTACTGTTAACCGTAAGGCCACGTGTGCACAATGATGGATCATAATGCTACCTTTTGATAATACATGTACTAACTCTACTCACATGTTTGTTTGAATTAGGTTATTTATAAGTGATTATGGGAATGAGTGATTATTCATAAATGATTATGAGAATAAGTAATTATGTCAAAAGTGATTTATGTTTGAATATTTTTACCTCATAAATGATTTTGAAAAAAAAAAGTGTTTAGATATTAGGATTTAAGTGATTATTAGGTCGATAATAAAAGAAAAAAATGAAATAAGTGATTATAGGAGGATAAGTAATTATTATAAGTAGAAAAAATCAGCTTCTTCCATAAATACTTATTTAAGACATAAGCACTTATTAAAAAATTGTTCCGTCTCAACTCTAACACATAATCTATTAACTCATAATCACTTTTTTTATAAAATGAGTCACTTAAACTATGAGGAGTTGATTAAAAAGTTTATAGTACAAAATCCTATTAAAAATGAGTGTAAACTATAACAATTAAAAGGTTAATTTATTTTTAATTATTTATTTCTTACATTTTAAAATAAAAATAGTATTTGAAACAGGAGATAGTATTATTTATGTCCTTTAAATTATATATTAGGAGGGATAATTTAATTTTTTTATATCAAAATTTTAGTATTTAGTCTTCTAAAATAATTAGAATTTTTAAAATCTTTTAAAATAAATATTATCCTTTTTTTCATCCTTTAATGTAATTCTCCCTATATTAAATGAAGCTTTGCCGCGCTGCTCAGTCAATCAAGTAGGTTATTATTTTCAGACACAATAAAATAATTCATAATTGTAATGATTGGCAAAATATACACAAACATATGTACAAGAGAAATTTTTAGAATAGTCCCAATTTAGTGAATTTACCTCTCAACCATGCATTTTTTTATTTTTTTTTTAAATGCATTTTTTATATGAACAAACTGAAAGACTACCCTTTGTAGCAGAAAAAGATAAAACATCACAAAGTAACCAAAAAGTAAATACTACAAAGTGACGAAACTTTTTAAGTAACAGCAGCTGTTTGACCACTAGTTGTGCTGGAGGTCTTATCCTTTGATTAATAATTTTCTGCATCACGGTTTATAAGAGCCTACTGTGGATTCCACTTCCTGTTCTTTTCTACATCCCATCAGTTTAAAACTGTATCAACCTACGGTGTTGCATTGCTGCTGGATTGATGTAGAACACCATAGAATAGGGGGTGAAGGAAGAAGAAAGGAAGAAATATAAAGAGAGAATAGGAGGATAGTTGGGAGAGAACTACAGAAAATAACTACTGCACATATCAAACCATTAAGTCTGACAAAAGAACATAACCTAGAACTATTTATAAGCAGTCCAAAACACAACTTAAAATAAAAGAAAATCAGATGAAGTAAACAAATGAAGTTAGGAAGTAAATTACTAAAAATATTAAATAAATCTAACTGAAGTCACTTTCATTTACCCAAAATTCTTCCAAATTTCCTGTCACAGATGGTACAGGAATTTTGTATTTGAAGCTAACAAGACCTCCCCGAGCCTTGGACCTATTTATCCTTATAAAAGTTGTAATCTGGTCCTTATACAGAGGTAATGCTTCCTTCAAGGCAGGAGAAATGTCACTCTCTGAAACCCGTAGGACGGCTATAGTACGCTCTAATATCTCTTTGATTTTCAGAAACTTTGGCCTCTCGTACTTGTATGGCTTTGCGTACGGCTTTGTTGGCAATGGAACTTTAACTAGGGAGTCTAGGGTCACAACCTGACGCTTGTCTGACTCTTTTGTATGTGGGAGGGAGTCAATCTGATAGAGAGAAGCAGATTCAACGTTAAATGGCTTTGGTTTGATTCAAGAACTTTGCGGCCATACTTCACAAGTTCACATTTTCTAGAACAACCTTATGTACAGAAGTTGCGCAGGCAATTTTACAGTAAACTAAATACATTTTCACGCGTATTGCCTAGAATCTGAGTAATAAACCCACAATGTTCACAAGTTTGAGTAGTGCAATTTGCTATATATCTCATACTTTATATTCATGTATTGATGTGGGGAAAAAAAAAAAGCAAAAATCAAATGAATGCTTTAATTTGATAAAAATTGTGCAGTGCATTGTACTCAATCTACTACTTCAATATAAATAACCAATAAGTAAAATAAAAGCATTTGATAATAATATAGTCATAACTTCTTCATTCACAAAAATAAAGCTCCTGTTATTTGTGGAGCAATACGTCGATTTCAAATGGATTCTTCCCATTATTGACGATTTATGTTGGTCTTACAATTTTAGTTTATCAACGGCCAAAAAGCAGGTTAGCCATAACCAGTTTTCTCCTTTATTTCTCCTTTTATATACACTCCCGGATTTTTATTTAAACCTAACAAGGTGTCACCAATTATTAATCCATTGGGCCTTTGGCCAATGTGTTTGAGGTCTTTGCCTAACCCCACTCTTTTTTTTAGACTGCCTCACCAAGCCCGGTTTATTAGCAAATAGACTTCTTTATCCATGACTGTTATTAATATTGTCCAGTCCAAAAACCAAGAAACTACCTTACCTGCCAAAGTTTATTAGCAATTATGCGGCGCATTTCATCCAATTCTGGCAGGTACATTTCCTTCAGCAGTTGGATCTGTAAGTTGAAATAAACAGAATCAGATAATCAAAACATTTGAAGCCTTGAGATCTCCAAATCGATCAGATCCATTAATGTGTATTATATAAGAAAATAAATCTTCTGTCGAAGATGTACATGCTCATATAAATTTTCCATTGATGATGTTCATGTTCATATTATGTAAATTGCTCACAATAAAAACAGTCAAGAGGATCTTCAATACTTATATTTTGGGTTTTATTTGAATATTTCCTGCCGCTCCTGCCAATTTATAAATGATAAAAAGTGGCATGTTTACCTTTGGGTACACTTGTTGGAATTGCCACTGAGAGTTTGTTTGATTTTCTTCAGAGTACACTCTTGTAAGTTGGGCTTGTGGCTGTGGGTGTGGCAAGGTGTGCGTACCATGTGGGGGATCCTGTACCGGCTGCCAAAAAAGCATTTTCCAAGGCCTATAACTATTTATACGATTTATAATATCCTTCTCACATGAAACTAATCTCTTCTTGAAGGAAGGACTGAGCCGCTGAAACTTAGGCGTTGCTAGGAAGGATGAAGCATTGTCAAAAAATTTTTTAAATGCCTTCAGCTCTCTACAATCATCGGAGGTTGGGTGTGGTGGAAGGAAGTCAAGCTGATCGAGTGATACAAGTCAAAAATGGATGTATGTTATAAGCAAAGTCATCGGCAAATAAATTTCTCCATCGTGGAGAGTGAGTCAAGCAAATAGACATGCAGAAACAAAGTTAAAGATGGTTACATGATCATAAGCAAACTCAGGCAATAACGGGCTTTCTTTACGAAAAAGTGGTGGTTTCAAAATGCTCATGTCAAGGACAGGTAGAAATGGCTGAACAGTAAATGTATTACTTGGATTCGAAAGTCCCTATTCCCACCCTAATAGCACGAGAAAAACTCAAAAAGGACAGCTTTAACCATCGGTATTTTTAACATTGTTAACTTTGAAACATGAGGACCTAACATACCTGCTTAAGACCATCAGCATATCTCCAGAACATTTCAGTCAATTCTAGAAAGTTCACTTCCTTCAGCATTTGGATCTGAAAGTTGAAATTAAAACAGAGAATCAAAATGACTGGAAGCCAATGAAATGGTGATAGTTAAGACAGGAAAGCATAAGAACTCCATAGAAGGAACGCTTTGAATCACTGTAGCGTCATTGAAAAACTTCTCTGATGAGGTATTGGTGGATGCTTTTGAAAATAGGCTAGTAGAATAGATAAGAGCAGAGATTAGGAAGTTTAAACTGAGGGAATTGCAACAGCTTAGATCCCCTATACTCACAAAAGTCTGTGTAAACTGTATATAATGAATTCAGAAAGAGAAAAGAGTGGATAAGTGCAATGATGAGATGTGGATCCCATACACAACCACATTCTTCAATATCACTCTCTCTAAATGCATGAATATATGAATGTAGGGAATCCAATTCTGAATTACAAGAGCCGATGGATATGGCTGAACAACACATTTATTACTCTTGATTCTTAAGTCACCATTACCACCATAATAGCAAGAGAAAAACTTGAAAGGACAGCTTTATCAATTGATATTGTGAACATTATTAACTTTTAAAAAGAATCCCTAAAATACCTGCTGATGTCTACTAGCAATTATCTGGTACAATTCAATCAACTCTGGCAAGTACACTTCCTTGAACATTTGGATCTGTAAGTTAAATAAACACAATAAGAAAAAACATTTGAAACATTGGGTTACCCCCTGCAATTAGATCTCTTTCACCACAGGGTATGACAAGGTTGCAAATCATTGGGCTCAGTGTTATAATTGAACATTGTCAGAAATGTGAGTTTATAATATCCACAATTTTCCTCAGCAAAAAAAAAAAAGCCATCAAAGGACTCTTCAATACTTACTTTATTAATGAAATAGAAGTCATAAAGAATGGCATACCTGCATTTCAAAAAAAAACAACATACTTACCTTTTGGTCTATTTCTTCTTGCAATTTCCCTAAAATAGATATTATATTATACATACATTAGTATATATCGCTAAAATAAATAAAGTAAAATAGCAATTGTCATATGGCATATGGCAATATCAGATATTCTCACTATATAACATATGGAAACATCAATAGATAAGGCAATTGCAAGAAACTAATATAAAAAATATTATTCCACCAATCAAAAAAAAAAAATACATTTATGACATATGACAATGTCAAATGTTCTCACTAAATAATTTCTATAAATATGAAGTTACCCAACCTGTTACAAGCTGAGAAGTAAAGGACCTACTTTATGGAAGGGAATAGGAATCACCAACCTGAGTTAACAAGCTAGATTCACTTTTGTAACTTCAGTCTTTAGACTATTATAACACAACTGCTCAATATTTTGTATGCCAAATGAATCAATAATATAGCTAGCATAATTGATTTTCCCTAAGATTGATTGAAAAATAAAATAAGTAGAAGGTTTCATGTTTGAAAATCAAATCAATAGAAACAGACCAAACATGTTGTCAGAAAGAATAATAATTGCATGAACGAGAAGTGCTTGAGTTATTTACAATCTATTTCATACCTACAAAACCGTAAGTTCAGAAGCCTTAGGAAAAAAGAAACCTCCAATAATTAAAATATGAAATAAGCTAATAATTAAATTTGATGCCATAGAGTTGAACATCAAGTTTAGAGACTCACTATCCATTGCAAGCTTCTTTGAATTGATTTTCTGCAAATAATCCGACTGAAATTGGGAATATAAAAGAAATAAGCATAAGGCAATCAATAAAGTGAAAACCCAAAAACAAAAACAAAAAGAAAAAGTAGGGCCCTCCTGAGTCCTCTAAATATAATTTTCCTACATAGACAACTTCAAATATGGTAACTTTGAAATTTGTAATATAAGCATACCGTACTTGTTGCACCAGCAAAAGTCTTCCGCTCAAAACTCCAAGAAAGTTTTACAAGTTCTTGCAGTTCATCTTCATCGAATTTACAGCATTTCCTTACTGCATTCATTCTACAAAATCAAAAGAACAGTTCTACAATTCATCAAGATGGTGAGGGGTGAGCACATTAAACAGTCCTCAAAATACAGATATTAAACAATGAAAGGCTCCAAAATGTTGTAGCACATAGCTCGCATAGCATTCTGCTCATATAGAGCACAACTTCCTAAAAATTCAAAATATAATTGGTAATGACTAATAAAAATCCACTCAAATGAATATTAATAACAACAACAAAATAATCATCCATTAACTACAACTTGACTCACAAAATAAACCTATGTTCAACAAAATTTTTGAGGCTAAGCTTTATGCTAATAAATGTAAACCAATCCTCTATATTGAATACAAAATCATCAAACTGATCATCAATAAGCAATCCTTCAATCTTATCTTCATCTTCTAAGGTTTCATTTGTTCATCAGCAATATCAAGAGTACGAGAAGAGATGGATGGCACTACCTCTTTTTGTGCTCAAGATATGATTAAAGAATACTTAATCTGTATTCATTCAACATCTGTTGCATTATTTGTACATAGTGCAAGTAGCAGCCAAGCAAAGTAGCTCCTATAGCATAGCCACAACAAAGCTATATAAAAGTTGCCATGCTAGACAAGTGGGATAGAGCTAGAGATATAAAAGTTGCCATGCTGGCACCAGGTTCGGTTGCAGTGAGTTGCAAGTTATAGAGCTATTAATCACTACACCTCAAATGAAAACACAAGATCAATATGTAATTTCAATTTTCTATTTTCTTTCAATTTATTTAAAAGATACATACAAAACAAATTGTGATTTGAATCACACAAATTAATACAGCCAATGACCAATTTTCCTTTCCTGAAAAATATTATCATCATTGAAACTTTCATAATACCCAAGAAAAACAACACTAATAATAGTTGACGTGATTTATTATGGGTCACTGAATATGATGACATCAACTAAATAACATATTAGCAACAGAACTCAAAAAGAAGAATAAGAAATTGTACACCTAGTAAACTATATCAGAGAAAAACTATTGGACTATGAAAAGACACCAGGAAAAAGAAAAGAAAAGTGTTGTCAAAAGTGAGCGCCTTAGCACCAAAGGCAAGGCGCAAAATAGACCCATCGCCTCGTATGTGAAAGGCGTGTGCCTTTTGGAGCCTGGAAGAATAGAGAAGCATGCCTTTTGCATGCTTTGGCTTTGCTATGCTTTGTTTTTGTTATCATGGAGGTTGCTCATTATGCTACCACATTGCCATTGCTTCTATTTGAAGGGCGGGTATGGATGGTGGAGTCTCTCCACTGTGGCCTGGAGGTCCCGAGTTCGAATCAGCCTCTTTGCAAAGCAAGGGTAAGGCTACCTAGGTATACCCTTCCCCAGACCCCACTAGTATGGGAGCTTCGGCACTGGGTACGCCCTTTTTATTGCCATTGCTTCTGTTTGTGCTTGTAGGTTTTGTTTCTTTTATTGACTTAAGAATTAAGATATTATTGTCATAAGAATTAAGATTTAAGATAGTTAAATGTTACAAATTTTAATGCAAGATAGAAAAGTTTTATATTTAAGAAATTATGTAGATTACTTATACGAAAGTTTATATTATACTCTCCATATCATGGTTTTCATTGTTAGGCCTTACTTTGCGGGCCTTTCTAGTGCCTCTTGCCTTGGGCGTTTTATAGGCCTTGCGCCTCGAGTGCACCTTTGACTACCTTGAAAAGACAACTCATAAATACTGCACTGAGGTAAAGATAAAATAGGTAACACTCTACTAAGATCACTCAAGCAAGGATCTCACTCAAGAAATCGTAATAGCCAAGTAGGAGAATCTCCAAAATATACTGAAGGGATAATTTATTTCTTAATTCTCTGACTAGCCTTAGACTGCTAGTCATTATATAATGCTGAATTACAATTAAAAGTAAATAAACATAGGAAAATATCCCAAATATCTTGGGAAAACAGAAAAGAACGTGGGTGGGTTCTCTAACAGTCATAAACCCCACTTATTTAGCTAACTAATATTAAAATAAATAATTAAATGACTAATAGAACATAATAAGACTCATTCAAATCTTCAACCTTCCAAAAAATTTGCAAAACAGCTTCAACTTCCTCCTCTTTCCTCCTTTTTCACCTCTGATAAGTTATTAGTGGGGAATTACTTTGACTTGGTCTCTCATCAACAACACAAGCCAATCCCTCCATATGTTTATCATTTTTTTTATTATTTCTTTACTTATTTATCTGTTAATCTTTTAAAGCATAGCTTCATAAGGTAACAAAACAAATACACAATCCTATGGGCTGCAGCTAACAGGTGAGGTTTCTACTGGAAAATTATGGCCACACAATCCAACCAAAGGCTCCCAAACAAAAGAAGAAAACCTTTTCCAAAAATCTATAAAGCTAATAAACCAAAACATTTCCAAATCCCCAAGTCACGTCCAAGGCAGACGAATCATAACAAAAAGTTCATTCTATAATGTGGTGCAACATCAAGTATAACTCCAAAGCCATAAGAAAACAAATCTTTTTTCTGAAGTGTATGCTTCACAACTTGAAAGTCATATTCATCAACGCTAAATAGACAATACTGCAGTGGCAAAGATACAAAAATTCTTAAATAGGCTTCTTTTTGTGAATGTTAGCTTGCTTGCCCTGCCAAAAAGTATGTGTATCACTAGCTTGCCAAAGATTTTGCATGGACCTCAACTACAATATTATAATATTAATAATAATGATGAGCATGGATTATAAATTTATAAAAGGTCAGATTATTGTCCGAATTCTAAACTATCATATTCATATAGTGAATTAAGCAATAATGTTAAAAGTTGGTCAATCATATGAAATGGCACCATGAGTCTACTGCAGCTCCTCCTTCATAGATGTATATTGTATGATCAAATTAATTCTATAACACAAATAAGGGAAGTTTGATGGCAGCATTTCCATTTTACAGCAACTGTAGCATAAAAGCAAAAGCTATTCAGATTGTTGAAGTAATACAAAAATAGAATTATGCCTACATTCGTTTGACAGCTCTTCTGCGGATGTGAGGCTGCAATCTATCTCTCCAATCAACAGTATCCATAACTGGTGCTCCACCTAGTTTTGTCTCCAATTATTGGTACCTATGCCTATCACATATAAATTAACTCAGATCCCAAACCAAGAACATTTAAATCAAATCAGACTTTATAAGGAAACCTATAAAGGGGGATACAGATAAGCCAATACAATAGCAACCAATGGAAATTATTGTTTTGTTCATTGCCACAGATCCAAACCAGCTATTACATATCATTATATATTTTATCTTCATATTCCAATGACACCAATGCACAAAGTTGTGGATGAAGTCAAATCAATTACAAAAAAGTTTGTTATTTATCAATGTAGTTAAAGGCACTTGCCTCAGTCAGCACCTAATCCCACATGGTGATAGGCACTACCTGGGCTGAGACGACAAAAGACACTTACCTTTTGCACATTTTCCATCTGAAAGGTGTGCCCCTTTTGGCGCCTTACTCATTTGAAGCATCCCAATCTAAAAAATTATGAAACACAACCTGAATACTCCAACCCAACCTTTTATAATCGGATAAAATAGTAATTGCCACTATAAAATATTATTTAGGCTATTAGCTTTTATTGAGTGTTGTAAACAAACACTAAAATACTAACCATAAAGGAAAGGCGTTATTTCTCATATTTTTTCAGAATTTATAAGTCAAGTGTCATTTCAAATTACTTTTATCCACTTTTTTTTTTATATATCATTTATCTAACGCCTATCACCTAAGGGATTTTATAGGACTAGTGCCTTGAGGGCACCTTTTGCCTTTGACTTCCTTGTTGTTGATAGACAATAGAAATATAGCCAGGAATACCATTTGATCAGCTCTATGATTTTTTTGGACAGAGGAATATCATGGTTACAAAAAGACACAATGTAAAGAAAAGACACGGACATGACAAATACAATGGACGAAATGTAAAACAACTAACTGAAGGTAAAGACCAGGCGAAAAAGAGGAAAGCTTATAGAAAAACTAACATCAACAATACAAATGACTCAGAAGAGAAATAGAACTAAAAAAAACTAAACCTAAAAATATAAGACAAACAATAACAGGAAGTTAGAATTTAATTGCAGGAAAGCCCATTTTATCCATTTTAACGCTTCCTTTCACAATAGAAGGTAGTCTATTAAACTCACTGAAGATTTCATTTCTTCCCCTTCCCCTTCTTTAGTCAGATAGTCAGCTGGTTGATTAGCCCCTGAGCTTTCAATAAATATGCTGTGAGAAATTTCTTTCAAAATATGCAGGCCTTTTAACTTTTTATATTTTGGGAAAGTATACAATTAAATACCAATCCTCTATTCGAAGTGCCTATCCTAGTACAACCCATTTTCAAAGTCACCTGTTTCATGAAAAAGCAATCTAATATTCAGTGAAAAGTGATAAATTTCCTCAAAACATAATGGACACCTTAATGTGCACTTGTGTGGAAAGAAGCCGAGGGCGTATGATCAGATGATCGAAGCGAAGAAAGCATGACCACGATGCTTCAAAGTGATGATTAGGGCAAGAGGTGAGAGGGTTGAATTTAAGGTGAGTTAGAGAAAATCAGAAAATCAGAAAATCACAAAAACCTGGTGGTTCGTTGGCGGGAAATCTGGGAGGGAAAAGATTTTGCTCCCCTCCCTCGTTTGGGGCAGAAAAAATTTTCCATCTCCCACAAACTCCCCAGTGGGTATTCCGAAGAAACATATAAATTTTAGGAAAAAATGACACTTAACAACCAAAATTTTTAATCAATATTATTTCAGGATCAAAAAATTAAAAAATGATAAAAATAACTATAGTCTTAAATTAATTAAAATTTTAAATAGAAAATTACTTAAATATTCTTGTTAAAAAGTTTTACACTCAACATCTATTTTTTATTACTTATTTTTCATAATTTGATATTAAACTTTTTCAATTTTACACTGAACATACTAAAAAATTCAACTCTCAGAATTTTACACTCAACTTTCATGTTTTACTACTCATATTTCACGATTTGACACTGAAGAACCTCGATTTTACACTGAATAAGTCTCAAAATTTTACACTTAACTTTCACTTTTTACTACTCATATTCCACAATTTGACACTCAATTTTTCCGATTTTACACTAAACTTTCTCAATTAAATTCTTTTATTATGATAATATATTCAGTGTAAAAGTGAGAAAGTTCATTTTCAAATTTTGGAAGAAAAATAGTAAAAAGTAAATATTTAATGTAAATTTTTTTAACAAAACTATTTAGGTCATTTTCTATTTAAAGTTTTAATTAATTTGAGAATATGATCCACTATGTCATTTTTAATTTTTATTCTAAAATGGTATTAATTAAAAATTTTGGCCTTCAAGTGTCATGTTCCCTAAATTTTATCCCATTGTCATTAAATTATTCTTACTCATTTTCCCTAATTCTCATACTTACCATTTTGATAATTAATATACTCTACTTACTCACCCTTTCCAATTTATAAAAATTGTCACTTTAAAATTTTTTTATTATTTTAGAATTTTTTTATATTTTTCATAATATTTATAATTTTAAGAATACTAATAAAATATTAATTACTTATTTTATTATTTTATCTTTTATTAATATAAGATGATATATAAATTAATTTTATTTTTTAAAACACTATTAGATTTGATATTTTTCATAATATTTATCATATTAGAATTTCTTGATATGTATAAAAATACCAGTGTACAAAAAATAGACCAGATCGGCCGGTTCGATCGGTCCAACCGAGAACCGACCCCTAGTCCAGTCCGATAGCAGATGGAAAATGGGGGATTTTATAACCGGTGAGAACCAGTCAAACTGGTACAAAACCGACTTGGCCTTTTTTTTATATTTTTTTAAATTTTTTAAAATATTTTTTTAAAAAAATAATATTATTTTTAGTACTAAGTAACATTATTTTTAGTATAAATTTTTTTCTTTCTATAATATAATATGTTATAAGTATTATTATAAAATATAATTATTAATAATGATAAATTTACTTAACAAATAAGATAAAAATAGAATATCAATTGACTATTTTAAATTTAAAATATAATTATAGATGAATATTAACTTGTTTAGATTTTAATATTAGATTGTAAAACTTATTAATAATATTTTTATTTTTTATATATTATTAAATTTATTTTTTATCCTAGAATAAATATTAATTTTATGATCATGGATAAATATCTTTTATATTTTTTATCTATATTATTAAAAATATATTAATTTATTCACAACTGATCCGATCACTAAACCTTGAACTATTGCCTTATTCGATTCAATGGTCGGTTTGATTTTTAATACCTTAAAAAATACCATAAAATGAGAGCTTTTATGAAGTGAAAGAAATGCCTTATACTGAACCTTGCCTCTGTCTAGTTACTCTCCCAGATTTTCCTACATGATATTATAAATGAGGATATTGTGATATAAAGTGGTCACTGAAGTCAAGCATTTTGAATATATATATATATATATATTAATTATGTTGAAAATTATTCATACCATAATTATAATTATAATTATATATATTAAGCATTCATAATTATATATTATTATACATTTATATAAAAAGGTGGAAATTAACTTAAAAATATAGTAAGGTATAATTTTTTATTTATAATTATTTTTCTCTCTCTTCTCTTCTTAAACCAAATAATCTAACATTAAAATTCTTTATTTTTCCTTCAAATAAAATAAAATTAAATCTTTTATTATCACTTCCATTTTCAGCTTTTTGACCTGGATGCCACAAAAAAAATGAAATTTTTTTCAATATGTTACAAATTCAAAAATAATTATCAAAATACTATAAAAATGGTAGCTCGGTGTCTAAGATTTTAGACACCGAGATATACCTTTTTAACTTTTTTTTATTTAGTGGGAAGGTTGGGCACTGAGATCTTTCTCCTCAATTCTGCAGGGTCAGGTACGCCTACCTAACCCCTCCCCCTACCCCTTTTTTTTTGTTTCTTATTTTAAACTTTTATTAATATTTTTTCTATTTCCTAAATCATACCAAAATAAATAAATATATATAAATCATATAAATAAAATATGCTAAATAATATAAATTAATTATTTAGCAAAGTATATTCTTTAATATTTCTAAAATCATATAGATTTTTTTTATATTTTTAAAACATAAATTTTAGTCATACTTTTAACATAGAAAATATATTTTTATTAATTAAAATTTATATTAATATACTAAATAACTATAACAATAAAAAATATTATCCTTCTTTCAATATTGCTAAAATCATATAAATCTTCTTTTATTTTTAAAACTTACATTTTAGTCAAATTTTTAATTTTGTTAATGATGTAAATAGAAAGAATAAGAGAGAAAGATAAAAAAAAAGAGGGAGAAAATAAGACTAATATTTTAAATTTAAGAAAATAAGATAATTTAAAAAGAGTTATCTTAAATTATTTTCTTACTTTCTTAAATTAGATTTTTCTTCATGCCCTCGAACCCTCTTCTACCGCCACCACCTGCACATATTTCATTCATTAACAGCTAGAAGGTTACTACACTTTCAAATTGCACAATTCACTCACTATAGCAAAGTATTATTTGAATTGGATTATGTATAAGTGATAATGAGTATAAGTGTTTATTTATAGTAAATTATAAGAATAAGTGATTATATCAAAAATAATTTGTGTTTGGATATTTTTATCATATAAGTGATTTTGATAAAAGAAATGTATTTAGATGTTAGGGTTTTTAAGTGATTATTGAGTGAATAATGAGAAAAAAAGAGTGAAATAAGTGATTATGGGAAAATAAGTTATTATTATAAGTGAAAAAAATTAATTTATTCCATAAATACTTATTTAGGGTATAAATACTTATTGAAAAATAGTTTGTTTTTGGTAACTTTTACTTATAATCACTTATATAGTCACATAGTACTTATTTTACAAATCCAAACAGCATAGAAACGCTTAAAAGCGAGCACAATGAACCCAAAATATAAAAAGTGCATTAATTCATCTATCTACTTCAGAGAAGTCCATATCCGCAACGGAAAACGTGATCACGTAACGGAAAGCTTAGCGAACTCTACCAGCATCTATGAAAACAAACAAAAAAGAAATAAACCAAAAATTGTAGTACACATTGTAATCATATTAAATTAATAAAATATATTAAATGTCAGGCCCAAAAAATAATAATTAAATGAGAAATAATAAATAATAATGCAATATTAAACTTCTAAGTTGTTAAAATTTGAACTTGAAATTGATATATGTATATATTAATTATCAATAATCAATTACCAATCAATGAAAAATTAGTGAGATATTTTTAGTAAATATATCCAATAAAAATATGGATACTAACTTAGCTTGATCGTCAAGAAGAATATGACAACCTTTATTTTGTATTCAAGAAAATCAAAATTAAAATAATTAAAACATTAGTAATTTTCGTCAGGCATAATCTTCTATATAAGGGTCAATAAAACAAATAGATCTAATGAATTTCGTGGCCGAAAAAATTTAATAAATTTGAAGCTTTCATATAAGGTAAGACTAAATAATTACATCCATAGGGAGAAAATCAATTTTCTTTAGAAATTTAATAAAATTTAGAACTTTTTTTTAAGATATTTGAGCAGGATACAAAAAACTCCAACAATTTAGTTTGTACACTCTCTAAGATGGGCATGCATGCAATTATTAAGTGAAAACAATATATAATTAAAAGGGGAATGGAGCCTGCATCAGCTAAACAATCCGGTTCCAACACTTGGGCTCCATATTTTATTTTTTTCTACTTTTTATTTTCTTTTCTATTTAAGTAAATTTCATTTTTCCTTATTTATTCTTTTTTTTTTTACTAGTGGAGTCCATCTTTTTCCAATTTTTTTAGGTGGACTCACATTTTTTTTTTGACTAATTTCAATCTCTTTTTAATTCTAAAATTTATATTAATTTTAATTAATATTATTTGATATTTTTTTAGATAGAAAAGCAAGTAATGAGATTATTTTTTAATTCAATATATTTTAAAATTAAATAAAATATTTTTCATATTCCTCCATATATCTATGTCCCCGTGTGAATGGGGAAGAGAAATCTAGTTTCCATAAAACAAAAGGTGGTTCATACATTGTTGTAGGTATATCATCAAAGCATGAAAATAGATCGGGTTGGACAAGGACTACAAAACGCCCAATGCCTCCAACAAGTCAGTTTGACCCCGACACATTGTTCAGCCTGATGGAGGGGTCAGCCGCATTTTTGCAACCCATGTCCTGCCCAGCTCGGACCCCGTGCCCAAATGAGCCAGTTAGAAGCCTAGAACATAACCAAGCTAGGTATTGTCCTCCTTTTTTTCAAAAAAAAAAAAGGAATTGAATTAAAGTAAGGAAATCAAATAAATGTCTTTAAAAATGAAAATTATAAAATTAATAAATTTTGTAGTGTGATTGAAATTAATGAATTTTAAAATATGATAAAAAATTAAAAGGGTATATCTATTAAAAAAATGGGCCAACATTTATCGTAACAAAGAGTATTTTGGTTAAAAAAACTTAAATTATTCGATTTAACACCCCATTAAGAGATGAATCCATAGAAATGAAATGTTAGAAAGTGATTTATATAATGCAATTTCTGGTTTCTGGGTATGTTTAGATTTTCAAATAAAAGATAATTTTTACCATTAAGATAAAATAAAGAAGATATCCATGTATTTTACTCTTTAAAAAAGTAATTTAAATACCATTTTAACATATATGAGGAATGAATGTATATGTTATTATAAAAATGTATTATTTTAAAACTAAAAATACATAAAAAAATATTTCAATAAACTTAAAAGAAAAATATTACTGTTACATAAGATGTGCAAAATCAAAAGAGATGAGCATGTAGATTAAAAATTAAATAACATTGTTGAACTAATGAAATTTAATTTAAATTGTGGGGGTAAACGAAATCCTTCGTGGATAACATATATTTATTATTCTTTAAGTCTAATTAATTAGGACACTACAAGCTAGCCCTGTCAATAAACCCCACGCCTCCCAAATTCTCCAAACTTGCTGCTGCAGGCTGCGACAATCTTTGATCAGAAGAAAAAGAACATCTGTGAATGATGGATCCACCTCTCTGTGCTAATGGCTGTGGATTCTTTGGCTCTTACAAAAATCAAAACATGTGCTCAAAGTGTTACAAGCATCATCTTCTCAAACTCAATGAAAAGATCATTGGATCAATGAAAAGTAATATTACTATATATATTATCTGCTGCTGATCATGATCAACATTTAAAAACAGGTGAACACGAATGAGTGTGCAATAGAGATGATTTTTGGGACTTCTTCTACTAAATCAGATATCTTAGAATTGCATAAGATAAAGAGGTGCAAGAGTTGCAACAAAAAGATTGGATTAACTGGTTTCACATTTCGATGTGGAGACTTATTTTGTGGAAGCCATAGACATCCAGAAGAGCATTCATGTGCTGTAGATTACAAGCAGATTGGTCGGGAACTTCTCAGAAAACAAAACCCACTCTGCAAAGCTGATAAATTAGGCCAAAAAATTAGATGATTTCTCATTTTGTTTTTCCATGGTACATTTGAAGATGATTGTTCGTTTATTGATTAATTAATATTTATATCTGACACTTTCCTTTTTGATTATTAATATAAAAATTTTCTAAATAGTAATCTATCTTGCTATAATTAAATGTATTATGAGTTTTTTTATTCACTTCATAAACTAAAAGAATTTAATTAAAATATTTTTTCTTTGATTTTTCCAAGAAAATATTCTAGGAGAAATTAACACAATACCCGACATACTGCAATTTTTAGGATATAAGTGTAGGGATATATTTATAATCAATAAATCAACTCGTTAAAAGAAAATTTATGACATAAATGTTAAAATAAATTATAAAATATTTATAAGAATAAAGTCTTCACTATTTCTTCTTGACAAAGAAACATCTTTTGAAAATGAAAAATGCAAAAACATTACATTTTTATAAATATTCATGAGCCTATGACTTTTGTCTTACCTTAAAATTTCAAAATGATCTCATTTTATTGTCAAAATTTCAAGTGATATGAAGGGATGTAAAGTGATACAAATAGATACATATTTATAATTATGGTACACATATTATATCGTGTATTAGATATGATGTGTTTATCTTTTCAAAATATTAGTGCTTCATAGTTAAAAAAAATACTAAAAGTCTATTTTCTCATCTTCTATAAATATAATATTTTAAATAAAGTATAAATCAATATTATATCTCTAAATTCACTTTATTAATCACAGAGGACAAACTAGATTTTAAATCAGTTCAATTTTGCTTGGTTACATCAATTCAATTTAAGTTCAGTTAAATCATTTGAATCTTACCAAATAAGTGTGGTGGCTATCTTAGCTGAACTTGACATTAGGATAGGAGCCGCGAACGAGTCAAACATGTTAACTCACATGTAACATTGAAGTCTAGAAGCTAGGCCAGCCCACAAATTTTTGGTCTGTGCATGAATCATTTCTGGTTTTTGGCCACAACGTTGAAATGGCATCGTATAGATAATAAGCTCATAAAATCTTGACCCAAAAAAAACAGGTCAAACTATTGAATAATGGATCATTCCAATTAGATCCATTCACCAGTATTGTTTTTCTCTAGATTGACTGTTTTTAACAAGTTCTCTGCTGATGGTCACTCGAATCCATTCCAGACCTGATTCATCGGTTTTCCTTAGCAATATGTCACTTCATTTTTTTATTCTGAATAAATAATCTATCATATCAGCATAAATAAGTCGCTGAACGAACAGAAATAATCAATTATACAGAACTATATTAAACTAATATTGTCAAATGAAAAATAAAGTAACACATATTTTACTAGTCCGATAACCATAAAGAAACCACAGTTATGGTCACTGCCATAACTTGGTATCTAAAGAAACCAAAATTTTGATCAGTATCATAATTCTTGATTGATGCATGAAATCATAATCAAACTAGTATCAAAACCAGAAATCCTGAAGAACACGAAGAAGAAGAAGAAAAGAAAAACCATAACTCAAACGTAACTATCAATAAGTGATTGCCCCATCTCGTCCACAATAGCGCTAGGTTGAGCTTCCCTAAGCCTGAAAACATTCTCAATCACAGAAAGTTCTGTTGCTGTTGTGTCTGATCCACAAAAGGCAGTCCAGTCATTAACTGTCATGCCAGCGGCTATAACCTCACAGCCACGATTCACAGTCCCAGCAACCAAAGGAACCTGAAGAAGTGTAGAAAGTTCATCCAAGTCTTCAATGGAAGTGTTAGGGTGAACCTGCACCAAAATTTGAGGTCAAACAATGATAGATGGTTAAACAGTTTAGAAAGAATCTGAAATTATACTTACCAAACCACCTCTGTTGGAGAAGGCACAATAACTTCCGACTAGAATATTTCCGGCAATGGTCTGCCTAAAAACTTCTACTCCCAGAATGTCCGTGATAAGCTCCTCAGTTTCCTAAACAAAGAGATTCACAAATTGATACTAGGGCATGCAAAACACCATATAAAAAAACCAGCAGATGAACCGAATGACAGTGTTTAGGGAGAGAACAAGAGACAATGTGATTGATGTTAGTTGCGAGAATAGCTTGTTAGTAAGTGAATGGCTATCAGAAGAGATGATGTTTCTAATTCTATTAGCGTACACACAGTAACCTGGGAATGGTATCCTTAACAAAAGATTAAAATATTCTTAAATCATGTCACGTTACAAAAAAAATGGAATGAGAAATTCAACAGACCTCGTGATAAGTTTTAGTCTTTAATTAAAAGCTGAACTAATTTCTATAAAATTGAAACACATGCCAACATCCAAATAAGAATGACTAAAGCTGGTCCTGCATAATAAGAGCAGGTCTGATAGAAGAGTCTTTTGAATTCATAAAACAAACTCGTTACACATAATTCGGTGCTATCTTTTCAAGAAATTATTTATAACTGACGTGATTTGTCTATAAAAAAGGTGAGAAGATTCAGATAAACAGGCAAGGATGCACTTTGCTAACTTCAATTTTAGGACTACATGCTTGGTAACTGTAAAATATGAGGAAAATTTTGCTGGGAAAAGAGAGAAAAGAACAATTGAGTTGAAAATATAAGCTTCTCTACAGGATAGTTTCCAATACAGAACAAGAAGAAAGCAAAGGAAACAAAATAAAAAATAAATAATACCCTTTCAAGATCAGTGTGTGTGAGAGCCACATGGTCATTACATGCTATACAATTTCCAAGAGCAGATAATCTTTCTTCTACACACTGGACTTTAACTTGATCTGGTAGACTGTTTCTCAAATGTTGAAGTTCTTTTGTAGTAGCCATACCCATAACATCACGAAATGAAAGTCAGCATAACAAGTGTGAAATTTGATGGTGAAGTAGAAAAACTAGATGTGTCATACAACCAAAAATAACAGTGAGTTAAAATCCACAAATAATGCTTACATAGCAACACCACAAAATATCATTATTGATAGAGATAAATAAGCTCATCAAACCAACCATTAATATGAGTTTGACGAATCATGAATGCCCCAGAGAGTTGAAGATCTTGGATGATTGCAGATAAACAACAGTTTTCAGGGTCATGTTAACACTTAATCAAATATCAAGCCAGAATATGATAATTGGATGAGCCCACAGAGTGTCCCAGACAACTATCAAACACTTCCCTGTCTACCTTCTAATTTATTTACAATTTACGATTACATTTATATAAGAGCAGGATTATTCTTATCAGATATGCACTTTTCACCATCTCATTCATCCCAACAGCAATCTGCTGCGTCAGTGAAATGCCAACTGACATTAAGGTTTTCAAAATGAACAGTTCTGATAACTTTCAGTGACATATAACAATGCCCAGCAAAATTTATTCTCCTGGAAGTAAAAATATAGTATTGAGAAATGGAGATATGTAAGGGTTCCCAGTATGCCTTTTTAAAATAGAATTAAAAACTATAAAGTTTAGAGTGGTAAGGACGAAAAGATGAACAAAAACTTAAAATATACCACATAAAAAAGATCTTTTCACAAAATTACAAGGCTAACATTTTTAGAATCAACCCTCAGAATAAGCATCTATTTTGTAAGTTTCCAAATAACTAACAATTACTTAATCCGCAAAGGATGAAGATATTCAATATGAACGGTTAAATTCATCAATTATTAAACAAGACAACTCTGGCTGTGTTGCATTGCATCACATATGTTGCCACAAGATATTGATATTGGAGATAGATTATCTCTACAATAACATTTGAAAGACAGCCCAAATCAATAACGCAACCTATTTTTCTCACGGAGCTTTTTTTTTTGTGGGGGGGGGGGGGGTGTGTGTGGGTTGGTTGTGGTTGGATGATCTAGAGACATATTCAGATAGAGGTTATACAGTATGACACTTAAAGAAAGCATTGCCAAGATTCAATAATAAACACAATAAGTGGAATCACCTTGGTCTGTGGTAGTATGCGGCACGAGAAGCCCATTCTTGTTTCCTGCAACCCAACAAAACAAACTAAGCTAATCAGCTCAAATAAAATAGTAATCCATCTCAGCCACTGATATCTGAAGAAAAACATTAAGAGAAAGAGAGTAAGCCATCTATTAGTTGCCCAGGAATAGTCTAAAGCAAATACTAATTCAAATTAAGAAACTAAGAAAATAAAAGACAGAAAAGAAAAACTTTACCAGCACAATAGCGGCCAACAATACGAGTGCCAGCAATGGAGGTTTTCACCACAGGGATAACATCTGCTAATTCAGCCTCAAATGCACTGTATACAAATTGATTTATGAGTGAACTGCATTAACTGAAGTCCCATGAAGTTCACAAAACCTACCTATCAGCTCTCTCTAGTTTAAATTTAAAATTATACGAAGACCTATGTAAGAGGCTAAATGTATAGAAAAGAAATTCAACAAGGGAAGATAGGCATAGCTTTTGCAAACCTCAAGCAAGTTTTTTTTTTGGTATAAATTTTAAACTATAGGGAAGCTAGGTCTAATTTTTTACTTGATCTTCATTTGTTCATAAATATAACCTACTGCGAATAGCTCAACATCATGCATGTTCTTTTGGTATAAATTTTAAAACTATAGGGAGGCTAGGTCTAATTTTTTTTTTTTTACTTGATTTGCGTTTGTTCATAAACATAATCAACTGTAAATGGCTCATAATAACATTAAATCAATATAGAAATCCAGTCTCATAAATCACCAACTCCAAAAAATAAAATAAAATTAAGAGACGGTCTCAAAATAGTTATGAAAACCTGTAGAAGTTTTCAGAAGCTCCAATGGCAACCAAACAATAGGCGTTAGTAAGTTTAGAGAACACTCCAACTTCACAAGAATTCTCAAACATAAGTCCTGCAGAAAATCCATAGCACCATTCATTATATTATATGAAAGAAAAACCAAACATGCAAACACTACCACACACGTACACCCACACACACAACAAAAGAACCCGTTATAATCATGCATAATGTAAATTAACAATGGAAAAAAGAATATATTTCTCACTTACTTGTAGCCATGTTTGAGAGACAGAAATCTTTTGACCCAAGCAACAAACTAGAAGACACTGCTGAAATTCTGTTCAACAGAACACAAAAGAGAAACAGACAATGATAGGGATAACAATGCGTGTCAAATAAGTGATTACAAGCCAAGCATACGAGCTCTGTGTGCTACAGGTACATGCCTTAAGGTTACGTGATCATGCATAACAAAAGAATTGTATGGCGTAGTCAACATTGAATAAAATTCCCCCATGCTCTCAGGGTTGGGTCCCATCAGGTATGCGTAACTGATTTTCTACGAGTTGAAATTGAAATGGGGTGTGTAATGATATCTCCAGCAGAAATACAATTATTTATAGAATTTCACAGGTTTCGTGACTTGAACACTGAACACTTTGCCCACTCCTTCTATTATAAATTCCAATCTTGCTGCATCTAAGATCACCCAAAAATAACTCCTACCATGGTTGATAATTTGAATCTCTAATTCTTGAAAACAACCTTTCAGTTTGAATTAGACCAAAAGAAGTTTCTACTTTTAATGTTCTATTTTCAATGAGGGAAGGGAACAATCAATCTGCAAAAATGAATAAAACAATACCAAGAGCAAAGTCGAGGAGTGAGCACGGGAAACGGCCAGCGGCGGCAGCGAGGTAGAGGTCACCGGAACTGTGAAGACGGGAAGGGAAAGTAGTCACTTGGACAAGCGGCGAAGAAGGATAGGGTATTTGAATTATTTGACTTGGATATATTTTTGTCTGAGATTTTAATAAACCCGAGGCTTTACTTGACGTGCAAGTATTTTTGGATTTTAATTTGATATTTTTTATCAAGTAATATTTTAATTTAAATATTTAATTTAATTAATATGCGTGACGACCACGCATAAGTCGAGTTGTGAGTCGGTCCTACACTCCTACTTTACTAGTTTATTTTTATTTATATATTATTTTTAAATTTCAAAATATCATTAGTAATTATTTATTCGTTTGAACCCTTATTTAAAATTTTAAAATTTAAATATAATATTCATTATTTTTTTTATTTATCCAGTATTTATTTAGTGAATAATATGTTAAAAAATTTAAAAGACATTCTAATATATTAATTATATTTCTTAATTTATATGTAAAAATTTTAAGTGATAAATAAAAAAATGAAATAAGTAATAGATAAAATTTCTCAAAGAAAAAGAAAAATTTGAAAAAATTAGGTTTGGAAGCTCATCAATATCACCCTTATAATTCAAGGGAAGAAAAATTTGAATATGGGTCAATTAATCAATAACTGGACCAATATTTATTGGCTCAGAAAATAAATTTATTAGGAATTAAGCATATCATAAACTATTTTTGAAAGTGTAAAGAATTAATATTGATTCCTTTTCAACTATTTTTTTTTTGGTAAAATCCTTTTTAACTAATTAAAGACATCAAATTTTTTTAAGAGCTGGAAATTAGTGGGCTTTTTTAAAGGTTGGACAATAAAAATGACAATTTCAATTGAAAATAGGCCTAAATGGCTCGGCTCACTGGGCCCTTCATTTAGTGTAGGCCACAATCCGATCCCTTTTTTAATTCAAATTAAAAAAAAATGAATAAAGTGATAACCAAAATGAAACCTTAGCTTTTCTCTAAAAAAATTATATAGGAATTTAAGGTTTTGAAATTTGAATTGTCATTGTGACGATATATTTAAGATAATGGAGATTTGAATTGTGATGGGATGATGGATATAATTATTTGTGCTTGAGTTGTGCATTTTGATTTATCAATTGTCATTGACTTATTGTGACACTTTATGTGTATGAATAATATTATGATTTGATAATAGATATGAATATCATATGGTTATTTAAAAAATTTTGTATAAATAATCAATTTATTGAAAAGGAAAAAAAAAGATGGGAAAGTGGTTTGACCTGCTAACCCACCAAGAAATGACTAGCTGATAAAATCTCAACCCACTAGAAAATGAGTTGGGCCAGTGAAAAAATTAAGGAATAAAAAATCGAATTGGATCAGCCATTTTCGAATAATTGGATTGAGAATCAGTATTAGGTCTAATCCGATTATAGATCTTGATTGTCTCTACTCAGAACCGGTGAAAAACTAGTCACGAACTAGTATTGAACCAGTACAAAACTAATTGAACTGGTTAGCTCTTTTTGTCTTTTTTTTAATTTTTTTAATTTTTAAGATAAAATAATATTATTTTTGTATAAATTCTTTTTTTGTATTATAATATTATATAAGCATTATTATGATGCATAATTATTAATAATGATAAATTTATTTAACAAATAATATGAAAATAGAATATTAATTGACTATTTTGAATTCAAAATATGATTATAGATAAATATTAACTATTTAGATTTTAATATTAGGGTGTGAAACTTATTAATAATATTTTTAATTTTCTATATAATATATAAAATTAAAAAGTTATTAAATTTATTACCACCTGTTTAATTTCAATTGAACTACGGTTGAACTATTGAATCTCAAACTCGTACTTTGATCAGTTCAATATCTGGTCCGATTTTTTGAACCTTCAAAAGAATACAAGTATAGAAAGAAAAATTCAAAATTGTATTATGCATAAAAAATTTGCTAACCTATGCTGGACTTTATGGAAGGATAGATATGTAAAATAATGTGTGAATATAAATCTTTAACAATTTATGAATTGCATAATAGCTGTATTTTGCAGGTTAAAAGAAAAAAGATAATTTGTTAAATCATAAATGGAACTATCAAGGACAAGCATAAGATGGAAGTGTGGTTCTACCACAAGACTATGAAGCTAGGTAGGTCTTGATGTAGATGGAGCATGTAACTATCAAGGACAAGCATCACATGGAGGTGTGGTTCTACCCAATAATGTTGTTGAATGTGTAAGGATTGGACAACTATTGCATTGGACATATAGGGATTCGATGCAACCTGCAAATTGGTTAGCGTAAGATGCATGTAACGTAAATAGATACTATATGACTTCTGGCCCCAAAAAAAAAAGGAGATTATATGACTTATGATTCTATACCTATAGAATGTGCTAAACTTCATAGGTTAGATAAAGGTGGTGGCTATGGGAAAAAGATGAGTTGGAACTTAAGAAAAAAAATATTTCCTAACTGTTACACTCTAGAATATTCTATAGTTATGTTAGAATCTTCTATAGTTATGTAAACATTATCTTTCATATTGATTAGGAAGATTTGTTATTATTAGAAAGATTTATAATTCTTGTGTATATATTGTAAACCCTATCAGCAATACAAGATACGGTAGTTCATCAATTCTTTCTTTCTTTCTTTCAAGCTTTCATGGTATCAAAGCCATAATTTTTTTTTCCAAACCAACACCAGCAACACTGCCAGAAGTTTATATTGTTAATTCAGATGTTTTGATGATTTCAAAAGTGAGCTTGGTAGATTCAATATCAAAGGAATACAAGTGAAGTGAAGAACAAAGCTGGAACTTCCTGAAGAACTGGTTTACAATCCCAGAGAATTCATTTGTAAAAGAAGGTAGTGAGTTTTGAATTTGAATTAATCCAACACTATAAGATGACTAATGGAATGACTAAATGTTAACTCACAATTTCAAAATTGGTTTTCAAGAAATAGCTACCTAATGAGGGTAAAACTCCAATCTTAAATTGATCAATTTAGTTTTCAGTGATAATGCTTTGCCTTATAGGGATAAGATCAATTTCAAACACTGTTTTCAAAAGTGCTTACTCTGTTTTCAAGATAATGGTTCACCTTATATACATAACCATTGAAGGTTATGGGGATAAAGACTCAATCTCAAAGGTTTTTCAGTGTTTATTCTTCGATTTCATGAAAAGGGATTGAGGTTATCCGCATAACACAGGTTGAGAATCAAGTTATCAAGTTTGTCCAAGTGGTTATCCTGATAAGGTAGGCACCTTATGCGTATAACACAGTAAACAGTGTAGAAAAGTTGTACTGTACAGTTCGATATTCGCATAACCTAGGGAGGTTATCCGCATAACGAATGTCATGAAGCACTTGGACTCCTCGGGTAAATACGTTATTCACATAACCAAGGGAGGTTATCCAGATAACATGCATTTCAGAATTCTTAAACCATTCTCGGGCAAGTAGCTTGTTCACATAATCCTATGAGGTTGTCCCGATAACCCAATTTTGACAAAGGCTCAGTTTTGAGAAAAACTTGATGTTATCCTGATAACTAAGTGGTTTTCATGAAAATAATTTTGAACTAAAACTTAGTCATTCTGGGAAATTCGTTATCCACATAACCTAGGTAGGTTATCCGAATAACGAAGAGCTCTATGTTGAAAATAGAGGGAAACAGTCACCCGTTATCCGCATAACATGAAGAGGTTATCTGCATAACCTCTGTCAGATGCATTTAATGCGGTAGGTGAACAGCTACTTTATTGTGAGTAACGGCTAATCTTTGGTTCTAACGGATAGTTTTACCCCAAGACTATAAATAGAACTTCATTTAAGATATTGGGTAATGAGAATAATGATTTACATGCTGAAAATTTACTATTTTATTTATTGATTCATTCAAAGCTCACTTACCCTCTATTTAGTTCATTTATTGCACTTTAACTTTCATATCCACTCTTTTGAGAGAGATTGCAATTTGTACACATCTACACACTTGTAGATTGTTCTTAGTGTGAAAATACACTAAGGGAGATACACTTACTCTTAAGTGAGAAAAGTGAGAGAGTAGGTTATAGCTCAAACGCTTGGGCTGTTTGTGTACTGCGGTTTTTGCAAGAACCCATTGAAATCTTGCAAGAGATAGTGGAAAAATTCTAAGTGGTAGCTTAGGGACTAGACGTTGGTCAAGGGGATTAGACCGAACCAAAATAAATTGCTAAGTCCCCTTCCTCTTTCCTTTTATTGCTTATACTCTATTTTTGTTGTCTCGTTTGTATCACTACTGTTATTTGCCTTTGCAGAAAATTTTTAATCTTCCCAATTCACCCCCCTCTTGGGAAGCTAACTTAGCTAACACATATTGCCATCACTATTCATCGTCGTTCCTATTCATTAACGTTACTGTTCATCACCATAACTATTCACGCGTTCCAGATCCACTTGTCCACCAACCTCTGTTGCAGACACGTGCCACCTTGTCGTGTTTACCTCCCTCCATTTGGCCAAATCACCAAGTCCAGCAGCATTCCGACCAGCCACGCGCTCCCACGCGCCGATCAATCTTTTCTGCACCAGCCACTTCTGGCAGCCTGTGACGGCTCATGAGCACGCCTCTCCTGCCACTGCTTTCCTCGCTGTGTTCCTCTCTGTGTCCTTCCTGTTCCTAGGGTTTGTTGGGTGTTTTGGTGCTTCCTTGAATTTGCTAAATTTTTCCAATATTTGCTGACTTTTCTGTCTATTATAGATAAGTCAGATATTGCTCAGCCTATCTTTGTTACTCTCACTGGCTCCAACTATAGTTTATGGTTGGAAAGTATGTGTGGTTTCTTGAAAGGTAGAAAGCTTTGGCTATATGATACAAGTGACATTACTTTTCCTACTCGTGAAGCTGCTGAATCTGATTTAAAATATACTGAGCGACTAGATGAATATGATAGCAAAAATAATCAGATTATTACTTAGTTCTGGAATACTTCTACTTCCAATATTCATCAACAATTTGGGTGTTTTGACATTGCCAAAGAGGTATGGGACCACCTTGCTAGTCGTTATATCTCTTCTGATTTGTCTAACCAATTTCAGTTGCAGAAGAACCTTAGTGTTCTTAAATAGGAGAAAGGTCAACCATTGTTTGAATTTCTTACCAAGATTGAATCCATCTAGGATCAGTTGACCTACTCTAAACCCACCTTCAAGTGTGAGGAAGATGCTCAAGCATTCTTTAAGTACAAAGATCAGCTTCATCTCATTCAGTTCTTGATGGCTCTTACTGATGACTTTGAGCTTGTTCGGGCTTCTTTGCTGCACCAAAGCCCATTGCCTACTCTTGAAAATGCTCTTCCTCATCTTTGATCTGAGAAAACCCATTTGGGCCTGCTTCTGCTGACCCCTGAGATAGCCTTTACTGCTTCTGGGAGAAATTCTAAGGCTTGTCATCGCTGTCCTCAATCCACTCACACCTTCGATCAATGACCATTTATTGAATGTCGAACTTGCCAAAAGAAGGGTCATATTGCTGCATACTGTCCAATTTTGTTCTGTCGATACTGCAAGAAGACTAGACATCTTATTGATCAGTGTACTACTCGTCCTCCTAAATTTGACCAAGGGAAATCAACTAGAATTGGTTCCTCCTCCAAGCCTGCTTTCTCTGCCACTGATGAGGCACCTGGTATTGCTACTGTTTTGGGATCCTCCACTATTGACATTAAGGCCTTACTTTACAAAATTCTTTCTGGTACCTCTAGCCCACCTGCTGCTTTAACTACTCCCTCAGGTATATTTTTTTGATTTTTTTATTCTGCCTGTTGCAACCATATAACTGGTCAATAAATCTATTTTTCTTCTATGTAACCTAACACTACTACTCACCCTATACATACTGCTGATAACTCACAAATGCCTATTAGTCATGTTGGAACTGTTTCTTTGCCCTCTCTATCCATTTATGACACTTACTTTGTCCATGCCATTACCTTTAACCTTATTTCTGTTGGACAACTTGTTTATATGGGCTATGACGTATTATTTAACAAATGTGGTTATACTGTGTTTGATTCTCAGACAGGACAGATTGTAGGGACTGGGTGTAAGGTTGGGCGTATGTTCGAGCTCCAATCCATGCATCTTCCTGAAATCACTTCTCCTAGATTGTGTGCTGCTTCTACATCCTCATCTCTCAATTTGTGGCATCGTCGTCTTGCTCATCCCTCTTTAACTGCACAATGTTCATTGTTTTCTAGTGGTCTTTTAGGTCATATTGATGTTCAGTCTTTGGATTGTATGTCTTGTCAAATTGCTAAATAGCCTGCTTTATCATTTAATAAAAATGATTTTATTATCAGTTCATCTTTTGATTTAATTCATTCTAATATTTGGGGACCAAAACCTACTCCTTCTATGGGAGGTTCACGATATTTTGTAATTTTTGTTGATGATTTTTCCAGTTTTACTTGGCTTTATATGATAAAAAATCGATTTGATCTACCTGATATCTATATCAAATTTGCCAATATGATTCATACATAATTCTCAAAAGTTATCACAGTTTTTAGTTGTGATAATGCCTTGGAATATCGTGATTTTAAATTGCTTAATTTTCTTGATACTTAGGGCACCCTCTCACAGTACTCTTGTCCCAATACCTCTCAGCAAAATGGTCGGGCTGAACGAAAACATCATTACATTCTTAATTCTGTTAGAGCCTTACTCATTTCATCTTCTTGTCTTAAACACTTATAGGGAGAAGCAACTTTGACTGCTGTTTATTTCATCAATAGAGTGCCTACTCCTGGTATATGTAACATTTCTCCATTTGAGCATCTTCATGGTACGTCTCCTAACTATAGTCTTTTAAAAGTTTTTGCCTATGTCTGTTTTGTTCTTCTTCCTCCTTATGAGACTTCTAAACTGCACGCTCGAGCTCATGTCTATTGCTTCCTTGGTTATGACCCTAAGCTCATGTCTATAATCTTTTCTCTGTCTCTCCTCCTTCACCTTCTACTTTTATAAATACTTCTGTTGATCTTTTTCTTAGTGACTTAGGTACAGCTTCAACCAATGAGCATGATCACACGCCCTCTCCAGATAATCCTACTGTCTCTGAACCTTCAGCACAGCCTACTGAGCCCATATTGTCTAACGATCCTTAGCCTGCCCGTGTAAGACGTCCTCCTTCTTACCATAGTGATTACCATTATTTTTCTACCATTCTTCAGTTTCAAGAACCCTAATCCTTTAAGGAAGCCTCCCGTGATCCCTTTTGGCAACAAGCTATGAATGATGAGTTACAGGCCTTGGAGAAAATGCATACTTGGGATCTTATTGATTTTCCTCTTTGTAAGACTCTAGTTGGCTACAGATGGATCTGTAAGAATAAGACTAATTCTGATGGTTCTTTAAAGCAACGTAAGGCTTGCTTGGTGGCTCAAGGATTTACACAGGAGTATGGTGTTGATTATGAAGAGACATTTGCTCCTGTTGCTCTAATTACATCTGTTCACAGTATTCTTGCTATTGCTGCCGTTAAGCATTGGTCTCTTCATCAGATGGATGTTAAAAATGCCTTTCTGAATGGTGATTTAGAGGAAGAAGTCTACATGAAGCCTCCTCCTGGGTATTAGCATCCGAATGGAAAGGTTTGTCGCCTCTGTCACGCTTTGTATGGTTTTAAGCAGGCACCTCGTGCTTGATTTGCTAAATTTAGCACTACTATGAGTCAATTAGGCTTTGCTTGTAGCCTTCATGATTCTGCTCTATTTGTTCAAGCTACAACTCAGGGTTTTGTTCTCCTATGATTGTATGTTATGACATGATTGTCACTGGTAGTGATGTTACAGGTGTCTAATAACTTAAGACTTACCTGGGAAAGCAGTTTGAAATTAAGGATCTTGGCAGACTTAGTTATTTTCTTGGCCTTGAATTCCATCATAAGCAGGATGGTATTTCTCTTTCTCAAGCTAAATACGCATCTGATTTGATATCTTGGGCCTATCTTTCTGACAAGGAGGTTGAAAATACTCTTATTGAACCCAATGCTCACTTTACTTTTACTGATGTCACCTTATTAGAAAATCTCACTCGATATAGTCAACTAGTTGGAGGACTCATCTATCTTACAATAACTTATCCAGACATTGCCTATGTAGTACACATAGTCAGCCAGTTTATGTCTGCACTCCGGACTACCCATTATGCAGCTATTCTTAGAATTATTTGATATGTCCAAGGTACTTTGTATCATGGCCTTCACTTCTCTGCTAGCTCTTCTCTTGTTCTAAGGGCATATTCTGATGCTGATTGGGCCGGTGACCATGTTGATCAACGATCTATCACTGGCTTCTGTATTTTTCTTGGTAATTCTCTTGTCTCTTGGAGAAGTAAGAAGCAAACTTTGGCCTCTCATTCTAGTGCTGAATCAGAATATCGTGCACTAGCTGACACAACCTCGGAGGTTCTCTGACTTTGTTGGTTACTTGATGAGATAGGGGCATCACAGACCACCTCCACAGATATCTATTGTGACAGTCAAGTTGCTATTAAGATTGCCCACAATGATGTGTTCCATGAGCAGGCCAAGCATATTGAGATTGACTGTCACTTTACTCGACAACATGTTGTTCGTGGAATTATTCGATTTGTTCCTATTCGAACCAAGCACCAGCCAGCTGACTTGTTTAAGTCTTTTAATCCAAGTCATTTTCAGTTTCTAGTAGACAAATTCAAGTTGCTTCCTGTTAAGCCATCTTGAGTTTGAGGGGGATGCTACACTCTAGAATCTTCTATAGTTATATAAATATTATCTTTCGTATTGATTGGGAAGATTTGTTCTTATTAGAAAGATTTGTAATTCTTATGTATATATTGTAAACCCTTTCAGTAATACAAGATACAATAATTTATCAATTCTTTCTTTCTTTCTTTCAAGTTTTCACTAACAAGAATCTCACTTGAAAATTCTCAAGTAGTATGAACTGAATTTCTAACTAAGATTAATTAAATTTTCATATGGTAATCTTATTTGGTAAATATTTTTTTCTTAGATCTTAACTTGTCTTTTTCCTAGTGGCTATGTTGTTAGATCTATGCAACTTACATTAATGTGGTTGACCTTTTTTATTCAAAAATGAAAAAAAATAATTTGGATCATACCACCACCAAATTTCAAGTTGTCACATTTTGAAGTTACACCCCTTATCTCTTCCAAAATTCAAGAAATGGGTAAAAGTAACATACTTTAAAGCTTGCTTATGACTTCATATATAGCTTTAATTTCACTTAGAGAGAGAGAGAATCTAGCAGTATGCATATGTTGGTTCGAGTGTAAAAACGAAATGACAAGATATAAGGCATTAAACAGAACTATTATATTTGGAAAAAGCTAAATTGAAAAAAACCGGTTTGATTTCTCATAATTGGTTTGGAACTTTTTATAAACCTTTGATAGTGTGTGAGTGGGCCTGTGGGGTGGGCCAAATGACAATAAATATGAGATTAAGAGATGGGGTTGCTAGTTTGGACATCTTATTTTATTAAATAAAATAAATCATACTCATTTGAGCCCATTTTATAAAATAAAATTATATTAGAAAAGCTATCCTCATTTTGGTCCAATAATACTTGATTTTAAGTCGATGGTATCGAATAACAAATAATTATCTAAAAAATAAAAATCATACTAATTAAAAATAAACCATACTCATTAAAACTAAAGAAAACAAAGAAAAATATAAAAATTTCAATTTAGTTTAGTCTATTCATAGTTTAAAAATTCAAAACCAAAGCTAACTAGAATTAACAAAATTGTCAAAAAAAAAAATTGAACTGAACCTTTAAATAAATAAACTAAACCAAATAGACTGAATTCAATTTGATTTGATTTGATATTTAATTTTGGTTTAGTTTTACATAATCTTAATTGCATCTAAGTCTTTTAATTCTTCTATTGAATAAACAACATAATTAAATTTTGGTGTCAAGGAATGCTATGAGATTTTCCATCTTCCCATAAGAATAGAGTCGTTTTCTATTGCTAATCTCTATAATTCTAGGATAATAGTTGATGACAAATTTGTCATCCTTTAAGTCTCAAAATCCTTTCAAAATTGAGGTTCTGCATGCTTCACTCTTAAGAGTCTCAATATTTTTTTTATTGAATCTTATATATCTTTAATTTTTTTGTTAGAGTTATTTTTCATATGAGGCGATCAATTTTCTAAACATATGATCTTTTCGCTTTCAACTAGAAATCTCTCTCCTGTGCTATGCATGAGGGATATTTTATTTAACTCTATAAGTAAAATATTAAATTCAAATATGTTTAATTTGTAATTTAAACTAATCTTAAACCTACCAAATTTACTTTTAGTGTAATATGACAAATGGAGAAAATCCAACTATTTTGTGGTATGAAAGAAAAATAAAAAACAAAAAGAACAAAGATGTGTGATGCCTAGTATATGTTCTTAAATTTTTTACCTTTTAATTGTGTTTTCAAAAGATAACCACGAGTGTTGGCCAAAAAAAAAAAAGATAACAATGTGATAATTTCACTATACATAGTAGTGAGTATAAATCCCCCACCAAACATCTGGCCCGACAAATAAGTGAGAGATTGCTAGATACAAAAGGACTTTTACCATCTAATATAAAAAGATACAAAAAAATTTAACAATATTCTCACATGTAGAATTAAACTAAAAAAAAAATACTCAACCCCTTCTTCCTCCTCCCCAATACTCATTTTGTTATCAAATTCATATTCTGTAGAAATCATTTTGTTATCAAATTCATATTCTATAGAAAATAATTTTGTTATTTTGATCATCATACTTGGCTTAATATGATTGGTAAAATATTAACAAAATCCAATATGGATAAAAAAAATTTCTTCTTGACAATTCTATCAGTATGAATACATTGCTGTGACTTAATCTTAAACTTGACATGATCATTTTGTCTTGGGAGGTTACAACAAAAACTAAAGATAGGATAGTTGTTGTTGCTCATAAAATTGAATGATGTTGTCTTCATGATTCCATTGTTTTCTAAGTATGATTATTATGTGAATTGGAACTTTAGTTAAGCTCGAATATGTTCTCAACGTTAGATGACTTGCTCAAATTGGACATTAAGTTAGTAGATATTTATGGTGAGGAAAACAATCTGTTAAGTTGTTGGCATGAACATAGTCATACCATCTGTTGAATGAGGTTAAGAGATAATGTTATGAATTTCATATACAAAATAAAAATAAAGAATAAAAAATATAGCCGGTGAAGCTACTATTGGATGAGGTTAAGAGCAGAAGTATAACTTTCTTACGTTGCTTATCGCCAACATGCACGAGAAATCTATACAAAATATCAAGTCTGTTGAATCAAGAAGTTTTTGATGATTCCAAATCAACTCTCAAGAGCTTGGAAAGAAGATATTAAAGGTGCTCAAAGAGTTCAAGTGAAGAAATTCTGGAGAAATCTGTGCAAGAATTGTTGTAGGATGATTAGCTATGTTTAAATATTGGTAAAAGACTTTGATTTGGTGTTAAAATGATTTGAAACCTTGATTTTATGTTAAATCGTGAAATATTTGAAAACCACCCACCAACAGACGAAGTTTGAAAGGTTTATATTGAACTGTTATGTTGAAAATTCGAACTTTGACTTTGAAAATTCGAATTTCGAGTTAAAACTGAATAAGTCTGAAGAGATGCTTCTTTAACAGACAAATTTTGATTTTCCAAAATTCGAATTTTCATAAGTGTCTGAAAGAAGCTGTTGAGCAACAGACGAACTTTGAGTTTTGAACATTCAAATTTCAGACAAAATGAAACTTATAAAAACTGAAGAAATTTGTCTGAAACAATATTAAAGTTCATCTTAAATCAAGATTATATTGAGTTTCAAAGATTGCTCACTGACAGATGAACTTTGAACATGAAAATTCAAATTTCAGAAGCTAAAGTTGAGTCTGTTGAAATGATATTATGACATACGAAGGACAGTGTTTACAAATTCGAATATTGAAGTAAATCTGAAAAGAGGTCTCTCTGACAGACGAACTTCACTCTTTTAAAATTTGAATTTCGAAGTAAATGAACTACTGTGCTTTTTGAGCCTGCTGCGGACAGACAAATTTTGGGGTTCTAAAATTCGAATTTCGAGGGCACTGTAGCAAATTGAAAATACTGTTCACACTTAACAGAAAAACTTTCTTCTTAAAAATTCATATGTCACAACATGGAAACACTTTCTAAGTTTCAAAATTCGAATTTCACTTCATGAACAGACGAACTTCAGTATTTCAACGTTGGAAGCTTTAACCTTCGATTCCTTCGAAATTCGTCTGTTGACCAACCGAAATTCGAATTTCAATATGTCAGAAGCATTAAATGAGGTTGGTTAACGGATAGTTTTTCAGAGTAACCGTTGGATAACTTCTCCAACGAATAGATTTTGTCTCTAACAGACATTTGAGACCTAAATCTATAAATATAACAACATTTGAAGTTGTGGGTAACGAATCAAACTTTGTATATATTGAAATTCTGTCAAATCTCCTACTCAAATACTTTTACCCCCTTACTTCAATACTTGTACTTCAACTTTCATATTCACTCTATTCAAGAGAGTTTCATCTTTGTAAACAATCTAATCTTTATCTGGAAGATAGATTTTCTTGTGAGGAGATATCACAAGGGATTGTAAAGCACTTTGTGAAAGTGCATAAAGTGATTGAGTGAACTCTAAAAAATAGAGCACTGACATTGTACTATGGCATTTACAAGAAGTCTATTGAATTCTTGCTGAATAGTGGAAAATCTCAAGTGGTGTCTTGGGGACTGGACGTAGGTCAAGAGAAGAGACCGAACCAGGATAAATATCAGAGTTTTTCTTCTCTCTATCACTACTCTTTCATCTTACTGCTTTATACTCTGTTTTTCTGTCATACCTTGCTTTCTTCATTGTTTTCACCTTGTGCAAAAAATTTTTAGTCTTCCCAATTCACCCCCCCTCTTGGGAAGTTAGCCTAACTAACAAAGTCCACCTTTTTCAAATTCTTCCTTTAATTCGATGCCACAATGCACACTCTTACTTCATTTTAAAGCATCATTGATCAAAACAAATGAGACTAAGATGTCACTTGTAAGAACTAAGAAATAGGAATAAATATGAAAGGATCACTCTCTTCCATCATTTTTGCATTGAAATTCAACAACAAGATTAAATAACATAATCAAAATTGAGTTAGCAACAAAATAATCACAATCTTATGAGGTGCTAAAATAGATAAATTGACCATTAACTTGGTCTAAAAAACTTTAAAGCACTTGAACAGTGACATGGAATGTGTATGGATAATTATTTGGCTTTTGGACATCAACAAGTGAAATCTAAACGGCTTTAGTTATGTTCTTCAAATTAGGCTTATATTGTTTTCATGATTGCAGAATTCTCAGCAAACCATGTATCCTGTCTCTCTAAGTTTGGCAGTAAGAAAATATTAATCCAAATGCCTCACAAAAATATCCATGATCCAATTCATCAACCATGTAACATATCTCACATATTGTAGATCTAGCTCCTCCTCAAACAATGATTTTTAAAGTTCAACTCAATTGCTAACAACATGAGCTATAAATTGAAAAGCTATCTACAATACCACTGAAAAGATCAAATACTGTAGTTAGTTGCCTACACATCAAGAAAAAACCCAATGTCACTTAACCACTTCATTTTTTGAGTATTTAAATAGACCATGGAATCAATCACAGTAAATAATAGCGGTTAGACCACTAGCCAAACATTGAGAAAGAAGAGCCTAAAGCACAAATTGTTGAAAATGCAAAAAGAAAACTGATGATTCAAGTAGTATTTTAGATTGAGTAAATGTATAACCTGCTTGGAAAAATAGCTATATCTCCTCATTTGAATTAATATATTGCATTCCATTTGACATCAAATCTTCCATTGCAGCCAACAAAGTACGTTGTCCTCTAAATTGCAGTTTAGTAGTCTATCTCAAACATACAGTCTGCACAAATAAATTGTTTAGATCTAGTAACCTAATTTGATCATGAATGTCAGTAGCTTTAATTATAATTGATAAGGTAAGGATACTAATCATAATCATTCCCGTTTTCATGATAACATCAAAGCCATAAAAAACTTTCCACCTCACTTCGATGAGTCAAACACACCATGGATGAGCTAAATTTATATCCCCCTGAATAAGTTGGAAAACTTAAAAAATATCTGTTTTACCAACAAATCTTCTAATCAAAACTTCCAAAGCAATTCATTAAATCTATCACCCATACATGCTCTAAGCATCCTCTAGTGGCCAAATTATTCTACTTCAATCATATAATGTTCACATCAATCATGATACAAAATGCAATAAAGTAAACATATTCGAGAGAAGAAATCCAAAGACATCTCGCCCCAAAAAAATATAAAATGAAGTCATAGGTCTTTGTGTATATCTATAAATACAAATTGTATATATAGAGTTTGAAAATAAAAAAACTTCATATCAAACTAATATTAATTGAAGATAATGTTTTGAATTAACACAGAAAGGAAAAGAAAAAATGGGTTTTGAAAGGAAGCTTGACCTTTTGGTTCTAACCATGTTGTATCAGGATTAGTTGGTGGACTTTGTCCAACTTTCCCTCACAATCTATGGCAAGTCACTTGATATGTTGTACATGGAAAAAAAAAAGAAATTGGAATTAAAGAACCCTTTATCAAACAGGAAAGTGGAACATCAATTAGTGGAAAATAAAGGGAATATATGCAAGTAGTACAAGCAAGATGTAAGCAAATAAATGTTTCCCCAACTCCCTTCCCCTTTCTCCCCTCCCCTACCTTTAACAAAACACACTTAGACCAAATGCCTCCTTTACTTCCCTCCCCTCCAAAACCCTCTAATCAAAAACTCAAATTCTAGGTAAAACGTGGAGAAAAAAATCGAAGTGGGGAAGGGTAGGTTGAGTCTACGAAAAAAAAATAGAGAATAACCTAACACTCAGATGAAAATGGAGAATCAAGAATGGAGCACGCATAAAAAATCTAGAATGTAGGACCCATAGATAGAAAGGAAAGAAGAGAGATGAAATGGAAGAGGGACTCGAAAGTGGGAATGTTGAAAAAGAATCAATATTAATATCAACAATTTAAAATCTAAGGTAAATTAATATGGGATTTCAAAACAAAACCTAATTTATGTCATAATTCATGTTATTATAAAATAGGATATCATATTATATAAATTTTTTTCATAATTCAAGTTATTAAAAAATTTGTTTTTATCACAATATTTCTTTATTTGATTTAGACTTTGATATGTAAGTATGCATCAAAAGATTTTTGAGATCTTAAAATAGGGGTGGGGAAAAAAACCCGGACCCAACCAACCCGATCCAACTCAAGGTGACCCAGTCCGGTATCAACCCAGTCTCATCAGCTATGACCAAAAACCTTGTATGAACATCGGGCAAATTGATCAGGTCAAGTTTCAAGCTGGCCCTTTCAACCACTCAGTCTGGTCTAACCCGGTGCATATATATATATATATATTTTAAAAATTTTACATGGAAAGTATGGATGGTGCCGTTTTTCTTCATCTTTCAGTCATTCTCCCTCGACCCATCTTCATCTATTGGCTTATTCCTTTACTTTGTCAGTGCATCTTCGGCCTACCCTTCTGTTTCCACTCCTCTCCTCCATCCATCTATTACCATAGAATTGTAGAATCATCTAGATAGGTTTTCCCCTATGGCTCTCATTTGATGCTCGATGGAATTCCAACATGTGAATGATTCAAGCTTTTGAACATCGAACGCTAATCCTTAAAAGCTATATTGGGAAAATTGGTGGCCGTCCTCCTCCAAGGCTCCATCGCTATGTTCTTCCTCTCCTCTCACTTTCACCTTTGTCAATCTGTATCAAATCAAAGCTGATGGTTAGAAAAATCGAATATGTGATTACCATTCCTCCATGGTTGTTCAATCTTAGAATCTCAGTTTCATCCTCATCTATGACCTCTTCCTTTTTGTCTACATTCTATCGCACTCCCTCATCTTCATCTTCATCTTCAAATTAGAGCAATATTTGGATTTCAATGGTAACAATTTCATGAAAAGCTTGTATGTTCAAGGTTTTTTATTTGTTTAAGGCCTTTAATTTTCATTTTGCATTTGGTACTGCTTCAAATAATCAGATCTAGTTTCTTCCTCTTCACCTCGACTAATTCTCTTCTTAGTTTTAGATTTGATACATATCTGGGTGCTTTATATCTCGGTTTCAGATTTGCTTAAGATCAAACTTCAAATTTGGGTGTTCATGTTTTAGTTTTAGTATGCCTTTAAGTCCGAAAAATTAATTAGAGGTTCAATATGTTTTGAGATTTAGCTTTTGGTTTATCAAATGAAACAAAGCTTCGGTTCTTCTTTCTGCTGATGATTAATAGTTGAATTTAAGAACTTGTGCTAGGTTTATTTGAGTATTATAAGTTTGTAATTAGGACTCGATTACTTGGTAGTGTATATGTTGTTTTGGCCAAATACTTATGGTGAGAAATTAATCTCCTTGTACACCTTTTTTTTTGGCCAAAATCTCCTTTTACAACTTAATTCATTAAAGTTCCTTGAAGTTACAGTGAATGCCCATGATTCTTTCTGGTGAGATATATTTGTGTTCACTAAGTTTTAGATATTTGTATTTATTGAATTGAAATTGTCATTCATCTTTCAAGTGAGTTTTAAGCTAGTATTTTTTATTTTAAAAGTTTTTTTATGAATATTCTATAAAGTTAGCTAGCATATATATGAGGTTCTAGAAGTCTAATAATTTTTATGTTTGGGCCAGATTGACTAAACAAAAAAGTCCAAATGAAAAAAAAATATATAGTTTAATAATTTGCCATATGCACACATAATTTTATTTGGTAAAAAAAAAAAAAGAGTTGGACCAAATTGAGTTTGAGCAATAATTGTCACAAGAAACAAAAGTCCAATTATCTTATTTTTTTTCTTTTTAAAAAAAAGACCAGAACCTGATCCAATCTAAGTTGGACTAGTTTGGTCTACTAACCCAGCAAGACCAGACCAGACCATAGGTACCTAGACCAGACCTAACCCCCCACAAGACCAGACCATAGGCTAATATAAAACCCAACCCAACTTGGTCTCCCCCAACCTGATCTTAAAATATTGATATTATAATAACAAGTTTAGAAATTGTTGAGATTTAACAATGTATTAAAAGGTTTTTCATAATTAATGTCATTAAAAATTTCATTTTTATCAGAAAAAATTTCAATTGATTTAGATATTCAAATATTATATCATGTTAGAAATTAAAATTGAGAAATTACAAAATGTGATCAAGTCATTCTTTCAAAACTAATTATTAAGAAAATTACATATATTAAAAAATAAAAATATAAAAAAATCACATTTTTTAGCAACAAATAAAAATTAAAAAAATACATCAAAATCAACAAATGAATGAATTATAGATTAGATATAGATTAAAACGATATTACATATATTAAAAAGATAAGAGTATATTAAACATTTAAAGGAATAAAATATCATGGTATATTAAAAGATTTTCATATAACAAAAATTTGAATGAATTATAGATTCAAATTTCAAAATACATTATTACACATATTAAAAAAAGAGTATCTCAATAATTTTAAAAAATAAAATATCATGGTGTATTAAAAGATTTTTTATTCTGGGTAATTCTTGTTATTAAAAATTTTGTTCATATCCTCACCAAAAATTTTTTTTGTTCGTATCATAATATTTCATTAATTCATTTAGACATTGAAGTTTAAGTATATATTAAATATTTTATAAATATTAAAATACTGAGATTTTAGAAGTTTTTTAAATTATTAACAATTATTTATTGCAATAAATAATTATTAAATAAAAATTATAACTTCACACTATCCATTGAAATTTAGGTATATATGACTTCACACTTATAATGGGCATTAATAAATAAAAATCATGATTAATAAATATAATGAAGCTAAAAAATTAGAATTAATAAAAAATGATGCTAGAAAATGGTGGTTAAAAAATTTTAACTGATGATAAAATTAGTATTACTACAGTATTAATACTAAAAAAACCACCAATAAAAAATGGTGTTAAAAAATAGGAAGGAAATTATATTAAATGAGGTAGTTAGTAGAGAATTTGAAGAATAAGAATGAAAAATATAATTGGCTGAAAATGTGTCCAAGTGTGGGTCCCACACGTGAGAAGAAGGGAAGATGACGGAGTTGATGAAAGGATATGTCCAGGCTTGCACAACTTATTAATTACTTGCTCCACTCTTTTATATATAGGATATTTTATTTAAATTTTAAATATAAAATTTTTTATAATATATGAAATAGTATTTATTATATATTTTTTAAAAATATTTTTATTTAATATATTTAAAAAAAGAGAAATTAAATAATAATAGTTTTAGAAAAATATTAAAATTTTTATAAAAATTAAGATAATTAATTAATTTTAATTTTACTTTTTAATTTATATAATTTAATTAAAAAAATTTTATATTAAGAATAAGTAGTTAATCACCCAGAATAAGAAAGCGGAGGGGGAGGGGGGAACGTCACAGAAATCAAAGAAAAAAACACGTGTCAATGTTGTGATGCATTAGTACCTAACCTAAAGAGACAAGCTGCTACTGTGCATAAGGCAATAAAATGGCTTAATCCTCCCTTTTTTTAATAATATATTTGACTGATTAATTTGATTGATACATTTGATTCTTTGAAGTCTCTTGTTCTAAATCTATTTGTTGATTTATTTCAAAATTGTATCTTGTATTAATCAGTTCTCTCATTCCATATTCAATTATTGACCAATATTTCTATGATCATAAAAAAGAAATTCTCCATTAACATGTTTCAGTAGTCATATTGAACATTATAATGTTAAAAAATTCCTAGCACAAAATTTGTGTTTGAAGAATAATAGCTACTACCAGTTCAAGAAAAAAAATAATAACTAGAACAATCAAAATATTGCTCACACTTTTTATTTAATTTAATTTTTTCACCCGTGATTTTTTTCCCCTCAAACCTCTCACGGTGGCACCGTTGTTGCAGCCAGGGGAGTATATTGAAAAATTCAGTAAAATATTTTTTATTAAAATATAAATAAGTTTGACATAATCCCCTAACCTAAAATTATATGACATCTAGTCTATAGATTTTTTTCACTTGTATATATTTTTCTTTCATCCCAATTTTTCTATATAATGAACAAAAGTATCGAAGTCGTGTATATATATATATATATATGAGAGAAAGTCAGTTTAAGATTTACAACTGAAAATATTTCTTTTAAGGACCTAATTTAAAAATTTTGTATTTTTATAAATTAAATTTTCAACTCGAATTAACTAAATTTTACACTAATATTATTTATTTATTAATATTTTTCTATACAAATCTTAAATCGTATTTTTCCCTATATATATTGTCTTGACATTAAAGGCGCTCCCAAATTCCAACAAGGAGTCCTCTATAAATCAAAGAACAGTACATAGAAGAGACATGTGATGGAATATTTTGTGTACAAATCTATAAAGACAAAATCCCATCATTTTTTCAGACCATTTCATTTGTTGGCTTCGAAATGAATGTTGCCAACATCCCAAAAAACAACAACGGACGCCAATTATGTGATTTTGGTGCCTTCAGCTTTTAAGATCCTAATATTAGTTTATGATCAGCAAGTACTCTAAAGACTTTTTTTTTTCTCTTTCTGACATAAATAAAAGGTGAAAATATGAAAATCAAGGTTTAAATTTTTTTAAGTTAGTAAATTATTCTTTATTTTGCTAGTGAGAGAAATAGACGAGAAAAGAGAATTTTGGAGTTTGAGAAATATTCTATATGTTACAAAGTATGGTGGAGTACAAAATCTATACAGAAAAAATGAATATGTCTAATGAATTCTAATAAAAGGGAATAAATGTAGAGAATAATTACAAATCAATCAATAATAAATATAAATTAATTAACACCCCCTTCAAACTTAAGATGGTTTAAGGTCAAACATTTTGAGTTTGTTAACTAAAATATTGAATCGTCCTGAATTATGAGACCTGGTAAACAAGTAGGTAGGTTGATTAGCAGTCCAGATGGAAAGAAGTTTGATGACACCTCAAAGAACATGCTGACAAGTGAAGTGACCATCAATCTCTATATGTTTGGTTTGCTTATGAAAAATATCATTGTGAGCGATCTGCCTAGCACTTTGACTATCATAGTAGAGTTCAGTGAAGGACTCTTGAGCCACACCCATATCAGCAAGAAGCCAACGGAGCTAGAGTATCTCAGATGTAGTGTTAGCCAGAGCTTAGTACTCAAACTCAGTGCTAGATCAAGAGGCTAAAGTTTGCTTCCTACTATGACAAGAGATAAGAGAATCACTAAGAAAAATGCAGAATCTAGTGGTAGATCTACGATTAGAGTAATCACCACCCCAATCTGCATCTGAGTCAGCTCAGAGAACGAGTGAAGAGTTAGCTAAGAAGTACAAACCATGAGACAGAGTACCTTTAACGTATCGCAGGATACGGAGGACTGTGGCATAATGAGTAGTACGAGGAGACTGCATGAACTGACTGACAATGTGCACTGCATAGGCACTATTCGGCCTAGTCACAGTAAGATAGATAAAACTCTCACCAGTTGACGATAAGGCGTAGGATCTTTCAATAAAGTACCATCAGTGGGAGTAAACTTAGCATTAGGTTCAATAGGTGTATTCTTTGTTGTATCATCAGAGAGTTGAGCTTGAGAGATCAAATCTAAAGCATATTTAACCTGGGAAAGAGAGATCCCACTCTCCCCATGAAGTGCCTCTAGACCAATAAAATAGCTTAAATTCCCACGATCTTTCATCTCAAAATGATTCCTAAGATAAGACTTGAGTTCTTGGATCCCTAGAGAGTCATCATCAATAATAATCATGTCATCAACATACAGCAGAAGTAGAACAATGCCATGTTTAGTGGTGTGAACAAATAGTATAGAATCGTAAGGGCTGCAAGAAAAACCAAGTTGACTAATAGTAGAACTAAACTTAGCAAACTAAGCACAAGGAGCCTGTTTAAGGCTATAGAGTGCTTGCCTGAGTCGACAAACCTTGTTTGCTGGATGTGAGTATCTTGGAGGAGGCTTCATATACACTTCTTCTTCAAGATCCCCATTTAAGAAGACATATTTGACATCCATTTAATGAACAGTCCAGTATTTAACTACAGCAATAGCAAGAAGGCTTCGTACAGAAGTGATTCGAGCAACAGGAGCAAAAGTCTCCTCATAATCAATTCCATATTCTTGAGTAAATTCCTGAGCTACTAATTAGGCCTTATGCCGTTCTAAAGAACCATCAGAGTGAGTCTTCACTTGATAAACCCAGTGACATCCAACCAGAGTCTTATCAGAGGGAAGATCAACAAGATCCCAAGTATGTATTTTCTCTAAAGCTTGTAATTCTCCTTGCATAGCTTGCTCCTAATCAGGGTCGCGAGAGGCTTCCAGGTAGGTTTGAGGTTCATGTAACTGAAGAATGGTAGAGAAGCAATGGTAATCATTAAGGTATAAGGGAGAATTTCTTACACGGGTAGGCCGAGTGGACTCAGAGGACACGGGCTTAGGAGACATGTCTTGTGCAGGAGGATAAGAGATGACAGGAGCATCTGGAAGAGGCGTAACATTAGTCGAGATGATGAGCTCACCATCAGAATCTGTACCTGGAACACTAGGAAAAAGATCAATAGATGGATCGGTGAAGGTAGAAGAGGAAGTAAGAGGGATGGAAAAGTAGTTAAAGAAGAAAACTGAACATGTTTCCAAAAGACAACATGACAAGAGATGCGAATGCGATGGGAAAGAGGGTCCCAACAATGATAGCCTTTGTGTTCAGAGTCATAACCAAGAAAATAATAGATACGGGCATAAGCTTGCAATTTGGTCTCATGAGGAGGAAGAAGAACAAAAAAAGCACAGCCAAAAGCATTCAACATTTGGTAATCAGGAGAAGTATCATGAAGTCGCTCAAAAGGAGAAATGTTACCAATGACAGAGGAAGGAACTCGATTGAGACAATAAATAGTAGTCATGGCTGCTTTATCCTAAAAATGCTCAGGACAACCAGAGGAAATGAGCAAAGCACGAATGGAGTCAAGAATATGATGATGCTTGCGCTTAGCATAGCCATTTTGTTGAGAGGTGTAAGGGCAAGAATATTGAAAGATAGTGCCTTGTTCAAGAAGAAAGTGGAGCAATTTGGAATCACGATACTGAAGAGCATTATCACGATGAAAAACATTGATGATTTTTGAGAATTGAGTGTGAATCATGGTAGCAAATTTGATATAGATTTGACATAGCTCTGAGCGATTTTTTATCATATAAATCCAAGTAACTCGTGAAAAATCATCAATAAAAATGACAAAGTATCAAGATCCTCCCATAGAAGGAGTAGAAGCAGGCCCCCAAATATCAGAATGAAACAAGTCAAAAGGAGAAGCAGAAATAGTGTCACTTTTATTGAAAAATAAAGCGGGTTGTTTTGCAGTTTGACAGGAAATACAATGTAGAGTTTTATCACTAACTGGACATAGAAAACTATGAGAAATCAAAAGCTACAATTTATTCAGGGAGGGGTGAGCAAGACGACGATGCCATAAATCAAGAGAAGATAAAGAGGTAGCACATAGTTTGGAGGAAGTGTTGTCAGGAAGATGCATAAAGGTGAGCTCAAATATTCGTCTGACCTTTCGTCCAGTCCCGATAACCTGTCCTGTCTGAGAATTCATAACAACACAGCCACATTTGTTAAATAAAACATCATAGCCCATGTCAATAAGTTGTCCAATAGAAATAAGATTAAAGCTGATAGCAGGAACAAAATATGTATCACTAAGAGATAGAAAAGATGAAGAAACAGTTCCAACATAGCTAACAGGCATTTGTGAATTATCAGCAATGTGAATAGGAGGCGCAAAGGAATTTGGCTCAAAGAGGAGAAAAGGTTAGGTTGGCCAGTCATGTGATTACAGCAGACAGAGTCAAAGTACCAAAGAGATATACTTGAGGGGGTGGCCAGGGCTGCGGGAGGACTGGAGGAACCTAAAATCAGCCTATGGAGTAAAGTCTCAAGATCAACATAAGAAGACCCTAAAGTGGAAGCAGTAGATATCTCATCATTGATAGCATCAGTAGTAGACAAGGTAGGCTTGGATGAATGTTTTGGTCGTGTTGACTTCCTTTGATCAGTTTTGGGTGGGCGAATTGAGCACTATTCTATGAGATGACTTAGTTTCTTACAGTATTTACAAAACAGAGTAGGGCAGTTGGCAGCTATGTGCCCTTTCTTCTGACATGTGCGATACTCAATAAAAGGACATTCAGCAAATAAGTGATTAGACTGAGGATAGCGTCGGCAGAGCTTAGGGTTCCTGTTAGGTGCAGCAAATGCCATCTCAGGAGTATGCTACAGAAGGCCCAGACGAGTTTTCTCAAATCAAAGACGAGAAAGACCATCTTCGAGAGTAGGAAGCGCACTTTGATGTAGTAGAGAAACTCGAACGGGCTCATAATCCTCTGTGAGTGGCATAAGAAACTGAATAAGACGAAGTTGATCTTGATACTTTAAGAAAGCTTGTGAGTCCGCTTCACACTTGAAGACAGGCTCAAAATATGCTAATTGATCCCAGATGGACTCAATTTTGGCCAGAAATTCATAAAGAGGTTGACCCTGTTCTTGCTTGAGAGTGCTAAGTTCCTTCTGCAGTTGAAATTGATTGGACAGATTAAAAGAAGTGTATCGATTAGCAAGATGATCCCATATCTCCTTTGCAGTCTCAAAGTGGCCAAATTGTTGATAAATGCTGGCAGTCGAAGTATTTCTGAGCCAAGTAATAATCTGATTATTTTTGCTATCCTAGTCTTCAAGTCGTTCATAAAATTTAGCTTTAGTTTCATCAGAAGCATGAAAAGGAAATTTCTAATCACCAGTTACATATCTCCGCAATTTTCTTCCTTTTAGGAAACCACATATACTCTCCAACCACAGGCGGTAATTGGAGCCATTTAAAAATACTGAAATTGGTTGAGAAAGTTTTGATTTATCCATGCTGAGCAAATAGATCAAGAACCCAAAAAACAGACTGTAGAAAAATAACCGAGTACTGTAGAAAATACCCAAAAACAAACAATCTCGGATCAAAAAACAAACCAGAGGGGAATGACTGGACAGACAAGGTGATGACAATGTAGCAAACGATGGTCGGAGAGGACAACTCATGCGCTCTCAAGCGTCAGGGAAAGGAAGGCACTCACGATGGCATGTGTCACGCGTGACGGAGCGTGGAGGCTCAGATGGTGATCGAACTTCGTGGACTCACCGGACAGGGGCCTCTGTTGACGATGGTGAGGTGTGTGTGTGCAATAGGGAAGGCCACAAACAGAGATCTGAGACGGAGACACTGTGCAGATTTCAAATGGAGTTGATAGAAAGAAACAGGAGCACTATAGTGCTATTTCGTGAAGAAAATGAGCTCCTTGCTCTGATACCATGAGAGAAATAGAAGAGAAAAGAGAATTTCGGAGTTTGAGAAATATTCTATATATTACAAAGTGTGGCGGAATACAAAATATATACAGAAAATATGAATATGCCTAATGAATTATAATAAAAGGGAATAAATGCAGAGAATAATTACAAATAAATCAATAATAAATATAAATCAATCAACAACTAAAAATACTTAAATTATACAATCCTCTTTTTTATTATTAAAATATATGCTTAAATGATTTTTTTGCATTTTCATATGTAAATAAAATCACAAGCCATAAATATGATCTGGAAGGCTTCCTTAACTATTTGAAATCAATATATCAATATCTAATATTTATGGAAATGCGAACTATTTATAGACCACAAATAATGTAATTTACTCCTCATATTCCATCGAATATATGGGGGTTTCTAATTATTCATTCAAATATTAATAGGGAAAGTTTTTTTTTTTGTTGGGGGGGGGGTGGTTGTGGCGCCAAGCAAGTTAAAATTTTAACCATTCTCAATCCTATTGACAGCGGGAGAGTAAGTTTCTGGATTTAATTAGTTTGGTCAGATTTTGTAACTTGAATAAATGAATACAAAAGGCCTAATGGTGTACTTTTGTATTTGTAATATTTAGGAAAATAGAAAATTTCAACTTTTTTTTGGGTCAAGAAATTATTCCTTACCATTTTACATCCTCTTGAATATTTATTCTAAATAATTGTTTGAGATCATTTACCGGTACCAGTTCATCCGATTTTACCCAAAATAGAAATTTCACACCCAGAAGAAATGGTTTGAAAAATCTTTTAATGAGAAGAAGTGAGTTATAGTTAATTTAATTATCATTCTCCTTGTTACTAGATCAACTCAACCTGTTTTTGTTGGTATAATTATGGTACACCTCTGTGTAGATTAATATTAGTCAATTTAATTACCAAATTACAACTATTAATATTAACTAATTATATTTAACATTTTATTAAAATAAATTGAGTCTAATTAAATAAATCATAATAGATTGAATATCTTAAAATAGACCAAACTCACACAACATTTTGAAATCAATGTTTCATTGAAATTGAGAAAAAAAACAATTTAGTCATTTTAAAATTAGGGACTCTTTTTTGTATTAAAAAAAATAGAGATTCTTTTGTCTGTCTGTGATGTTTGTGACATAAGCCTCACAAACTCTAATTTTCTCTCAATGTGGTCCATGTGATCCGGAGGTTCTTCTTCCCTTCCATCATTGTTGTATAAACATGGATCTCACCCTTGTAGACTCAAATCTTAGGACTGTTATGTATATCAGTTTTTAAAAAAAGACCAAAAAAAAAAAAGAACCACTCTATACTTTTTGGACTATTATACTGTTGGCGGGATATTACTATGGATCACAAGTTTCTTATGAACAAAAAAGAAAGAAAAATAATTGAGGACCTCAGATAAAATATATTTTCAAATTAGGATTTCTAATTAAAAATTTAGTTTATGTCATTTAAAAATTCAATTTATAGTACTTAAAAATTTTCAAATGAGATCCTAATTAGAAAATATTTTTAGTTTTGGGTACTCACTTGTCTTTTCCCTTTTTTGAACTGCTCCATAATTGGTTTATTCATTATGCATGATCATGTGATATTTAACGCCTAATTTTTGCTATCCATTGAAATTTTTTTTTTCTTTGCCAGAAGATGTACATGTAGTTAATTATTTTCTTTGGTCCATATTATACCATGTTATGAAATTTTTTTTATCCATAATATAAAGTGTAATATACTAATTTACCTTTTTTATTCTTCAATTATTTAATGACTAATTTTATAATTTGTACTGAAATAATGGAAAAAAGTGAAATAAATAAGAGTAAAAATGAGATTTTTGGTTCTTTTAGAAAATTCATAATATAATAATTTTTTTTTAAAATACACAAAATTGTTGAAAATATTTTATATTATGGAATAGAGGAGTATCAGAAAATTTAAAATTTTGAAGTCTATACAAAATAGTTGCTCTTTTTATTAAAATTAGGACAAATTAGTGTAAAACCAATTAATCCTTGTGAGCAAAGGCCATAAAATTTCAATCTGTTTTATATTTTGATTTTATTCCCATTTTTTATTAAATGTGTGTATAGAATTATTTTCCGATGGTATAAAAAAAAGAATTATTTTCCGATAAGAAATCAAAGAAAAGACTCCAACGGAACATGCAGCCGAAAAAAGATAGATAGAGATTATTCACTTTATTTATCTCGACAGCATTTTGTCGTCGGAGACAATCACTTATAGAAAAATTAAGATTCAACGCATAATTTTTGGCATAAATAATATAATTTCCTTCCGTGTTATATTAATTAAATTAAAAATTATGCTAATAGATCTTACGCTGTTATTAATTAAGTAAATAAACACTTGATTTCTCACTGACAAGAAGAGAAAAACACATGGTGGCCCCCTATTATTGCAATCTCACATTTATTAACATGGCGGAACATGATCAGCTTGTCTCTATCAGCCATGGCAACGAAGCACAGAGCACGGCCTCATCGACTTACTTACTATTATTATACGATAATCGCTGTGTCATTATCTGTGCCGTGTCAATCCCAAATACTACCTCTAAGCAAAAAGATTAAATACAAAATTCAGAAAGTTAATTGATGAGGTAACGATTAATCAAAGGTTCGCTGTCAGAAACATGGATTCTTCAGCGTCATTTTCAATGGAAATAAACAAGTAAGCACATTAAGATTGCTTCACGTGTTGGGCTCCATCAGAGAAAACTAGCATCCACACCTCATCTAAACAGGAAGTGATCGAGACGAAGTCATCAGGTTATGTGAATTGTTATTTACTTTTCGGTTGGAGGGGAAATTAATGATTTAGAGCTGGCAGGGTAATACTGTTCATTTCGAGCGCACATACGGATAAGAAATTACGATTTAGAATAGATTCAAGTACTCCCTCATTTATATTATAAAATTTTAATAAAAGAGTCCAACATCCCATATTTTCAACCCAAATAAAATCGCTCGTAATATGCACCAGAGGTAGTATTTCTCGGTCTTGTCCCTTTTCTACCTCTCGGGAGTGAGGCTGCTATTCCCACAATCAACAAGAGAAACACCGACCGTCCATCCTTCTTGTGTGTATTGTAATGAATTATTGAGCTGCTTTTGTTTCTGAATTTCATACGTTGGTGGTGTGGTTTGACTTCCTAGACTAACGCTCCAATAGTAAGTCTTCAGGTGATATCGGCTTCTGCGGAAGGCGATTTCATTACTGAAAGAACTGAGCAATCTGATGCTTCTGCTTCTTTCTTTCCCTTTTTATTTCATGATCAGTTAATCTTGCCGAGTTGCGCATGCCTTGTTTTTTTTTTTTGTGTGTATTCTCCCTATTATATTTATTCGTGTAAAGTAAGAAATAGATTTGCTTGATTGTTGCTATATTGTTTGATTCCATCCTGTTCCTTCTTTTTCTTTTTTTCTAAAATGATTTCTCAGTCCCTTTATATCGGATTTATATAAAGGTATCCAATTTCAACACACGGATAGCTTATCATGTCTCTTGCACTGTTTTAGAATCAACTCATATGCCATCTTTTTTCTTTCTCATATGTCTATAGAAAAGTTTATAGTCTGGATCTACTGGCTTAGTTTCGTGATTTAATGTGATAGTCTCACTCTACCTTCCCGAGCATGGATCCTCTGAAGTTGCCCTCCGGGTTACCACTTATCTACGTCAAAATTCCTATCTATGCTATTGTGAATGCAATTCCAATGGCTTAACATCGCACCAAGTTGATAACTCTAAATCCAAATCGTGTTCTCTGCAACTTAAAGCAAATCAAGAAAGTTTACTGAGAAAGAGAGAAGACTGTTTTATGTGTTGAATGTTTGAATGCCTGAGGGAAGCCATCTAGTATGCTTAAAATAATGTGGTTGTGCTTGCAGGTATATTTAATACATCTGCTAAAATTAGATTCTTGCAAAACTGAAACGTCTTGTTGTTAATAAGATGGAGGACGAACGTTATGTGAATCATGGTGATGATGAGCATGACATAGAAAATGAAGGTCCAATGGATGGGAAGGACAATGGGATGTACTGGTCAGAGTTTTCTCAAAGAAACATGACACATACAGAGCCACTTCTAGTGAAGAGGACTAACACCACCTCTCAGATTGCCATAGTTGGTGCCAACCTTAGCCCTGTTGAAAGCCTTGACTACGAGTAAGTACTTTATATTCTATTTGAGTTAAGATAATTCTGTCATGCAAAACAAATTCTGAATTTGTAAAATTAATGCACCAAGAGGTTTCTGTCAAATAGGTTGATGAAGGAATAAAGACTATGCCAATTTTCTGATCACCACACACACACACACACACACACACAAAAGACTACGCCAATTTTGCTGAGCGATGTTCTTTCTAGTCATTGTTTCTTAGATATAGTTGTGGGCATTTCTACCTTCTGGACGCACGTCAAAGTGTTATATCTATGTCAAATCAAGTGCCTTCACCTGTACATGGTCTTATTCCCGTAACTATATTTAGTATATCAAATTTTTTCTTTTTCTCCATGTTTATATATCTTTGCTAGTTTCCCCCAGCACATGATTCCCATTGTAATGCTTCCCCTGAAGTAAATAATGAAACTAAAATCAGAAAGCCGGATACCTCACTGTATCGTAAACTCTGGGGTTGTTGTAATTGTTTTGGCAGATCTGTTAATGATATGGAGTCATAAGGGTTCTGTTATTTCAGGATTTTTGAGAATGAAATATTTAAGCAGGACTGGAGATCAAGGAGCAAGATTCAGATATTCCAGTATGTGATACTTAAGTGGGCATTTGCTGCTCTTATTGGATTAGGCACTGGGCTAGTTGGCTTCATAAATAATATTGCAGTTGAGAATATAGCTGGCTTCAAGCTGCTTCTGACAACCAATCTCATGGCTAAACACAGGTGAGCTTGCTCCCTGGTTTACCAGCTCCACATGCTCAAAATTTAATGACATTTTTAACCTGGACTTTATTTGGTGCGTGTTGCTCATAACTTAATTTTGTGGTAGATAAGATGCATATTATTTCATTTTAACATGATTGCGAAATTCTATCATGATTAAGATTTCTTAGCTTTTGATCAATCCTCTTAATCATAACTAGAAAATAGAATATATGTGATATATATTGTGTTCTTGTCACAGCTAGTACTCCTTCTGTGCTTGGGGCACTTTTATTTCATTTTTCAGATTTTTTTATTTAAAAAAGAAACACTTCAATTGCACTCAGTAGGAATGACAATGTTGTTTAAAAATCACATGATATTAGTTAAGTGGTATTCTTATAAATGTAAACAATGAAAAAAATTGGCAGTTAAACATTTTCCATTGACCTTTACTTCCAATTGGTCATTGTTTTTGTGGGGGAAAGAGTTGACATATTTAAGATGCATCCACCTATTTTAGCATTTTGCTTGGCGGAAATTATATGGCATAGAATAATCTAAACTACATGCGGAGTTCTTTCAAACATTGTTGTACTTTATTCTCACCCTATAGTAGTTTCAGTGCAGATATTTTCAGGCTTTTCTAGCATTTGCTGGTTGCAATATATGTTTAGCAGCAGCAGCTGCAGCTCTTTGTGCTTTCATTGCTCCAGCAGCAGCTGGTTCTGGTATTCCTGAGGTGAAAGCCAATCTCAATGGTGTGGATGCTCACTCTATACTGGCTCCAACTACTCTTTTTGTGAAGGTAAATAATATAATGCTATAATACTAAAAAAGCATTTCTTTCTCTTATCATTTTTTTAAATATTTTTTTGTGCTAAGAACATAATCTGAGGTTTTATTTGTTTTCCTTTTCTCCCCTTGTACTAAAATATCTAGCTTATTTATAAAACTTATAATTTCATCTGTGACAGATATCTGGTGCCATCCTTGGAGTTTCTGCTGGATTTGTGGTAGGCAAAGAGGGGCCTATGGTACACACAGGTGCATGTATAGCTTCTTTGTTAGGACAGGGTGGATCTCGCAAGTATGGCCTAAGTTGGACTTGGCTAAGGTATTTCAAAAATGATCGGGACCGGCGAGACATGATTACTTGTGGTGCTGCAGCTGGTGTTGCTGCTGCATTTCGTGCTCCAGTAGGTGGTGTTCTCTTTGCCCTTGAAGAGGCAGCTTCATGGTATCTATTTCTGCTGCAATCATTCTCTCATGCTTCCTTTTCTTTTAACTTTTGCGAACTTATATTTGGTTACTGTTTGACATCTTGCTTAAACTTAGTCATAATGCAAGTATAAAATTCTTGACTAATCTGCCAATTTCTTGGATATACTTAATATAGTGTGGGTATGAGAATATGGATAGATGTTTAACACGGGGAAAAAATACTTAAACCTTGGCCAGTGTATGGCCAATTATTAGAACCATGAATCTCAAATAAATATGAGCATTGGCAATAAGCATCCAGTCTGCAATAGTGTTTTTTTTAGGGTAAAGTCCACTATAGTTCTTTAATGATCAAATACTAATTTATAAAAAATCAGTTTTAGTAATCTCTTTGCTCTTCATTTTTGGCTTTGATGGAACAAACTCCCTCTTAAAGGGAAAAAAAGGGGGTTGAGATCTTGATTGCTCGATCAGATTCCTGTTTGGCTTGAAGACAACTTAAATAAAATGGAGTCCTAATAAGTATTTGTTTTAAACACTTGCAAGTTTTAAGAGGATGGAGTTAGGTAGTAACCAGCACTTCCAAGATAATTGTAGGGATGCACCGAAGTGAATGATTTGTGAGAGATAATTGTTAGTGTACAATCATCAATTTGTTAAGACAGTATCATACTGAGATGTTACGTAACATGAAATTTGAGATGCTGTCATATAAGAAAGACATGAAAAATAGAAAGCAGAGTTACTGTATGATCCTACTGTTAATGCTACATAAATATGTGATAGAATTAATATCAAAAAATAACTTATTGCATGAACAACTTCATTATAACTGAATTGTGAATGACACTTGATTACAGTGTTATGATTAGATTATTTAAAAGTAACACAGCATTAGAAAAATTCTGAAGCCTTTATGGATGCAAGTATCCAATGCTCTAAGTGTTAAGGCCTAAGCTATTAATCATTTAATGTACACAGGAATATTTAGAAGGTGAGCTTTCTGATGAGTGAGAGAAAACAATTGGGCAGAAAGGTGTGCCTGGCCTGGCTTTAAAGCAGCAAGCACACCAAAAATCTGAATTACCAAAATTGTCTTCTAAATTTTAACGTGTTCTTACTGAAAAGGAAAAGCTGTCAATATTACTGCTTGTTTCTTATACATTTGTTTACATTTCAAATTTTCTTAAACAAAATGTTGTCCAATGGAGTATTTATTAACTTTGAGCATTAGATCTGTCCTGCAATGGACAAAGATTGCCTTACTGATTTCACTCTAATACTATCCAATCCAATTTCCTGGCTATGAATAAAGAATGTAAAATTGTTTCCTTTAAAAAAATTCATACAGAGAAATCTGTCTACTCTCCTTTGCTTTCCTTAGGTTTCTCTTTGATTTTAAGCTTTATAAGAAGTTGTGATAAAGGGTATAATTAATGTCTTTTTTCTTTAAGAGATAGTCAGTGCCCAAAAATTTGAGGTGTACTTCGTGGATTTCTTAAACACTATGTACTTCTGTGAGAAAAAGATATATTTATTATTTCCATGACATACTTTAGGTGGCGGAGTGCTCTTCTTTGGAGGACATTTTTCACGACAGCAGTAGTTGCAATTGTTTTGAGAGCCGGAATTCAGTACTGTGCCACTGGGAAATGCGGGCTATTTGGGGAAGGTGGTTTAATAATGTATGATGTCAGCGCAGCCAAAGCAGCATACAGTGGTGCTGATATATTAGCAGTATTACTCCTAGGAACCCTTGGAGGCGTTCTTGGAAGCATATATAATTACCTTGTGGATAAGGTTGTTCGTGCATATAGCATCCTCAACGAGTATGTCTTCACATTCGAGTTAAATAGTTCTCATTAGCCATTTATTGTCTCTGTTTTTCCATCATCTCTGATGATATCATAACTTACAAACCAATGCAGAAAAGGTCCAGGTTTCAAAATCCTCATTGTTGTTGCAATTGCTCTTTTGACATCATGTTGTTCTTATGGCCTACCATGGCTTGCAAAGTGCATCCCCTGTCCTGATGATCTGACAGTGAGCTGCCCCACTGTTGACAAATCTGGCAACTACAAGAGCTTTCAATGTCCTCCGGGATATTACAATGATCTCGCATCCCTTTTTCAAAACACAAATGATGATGCTATTCGCAACCTATTCAGCACCAGTACAACCAAAGAATTCCACATCTCCAGTCTCTTTATCTTCTTTGCTACTATTTACTTTCTTGGAGTAGTCACTTACGGTATTGCTATTCCATCTGGGCTTTTTATTCCTGTGATACTGGCGGGTGCTACATATGGCCGGCTTGTTGGTAGACTGTTTGAATCAATTACCAAACTTGATACCGGACTATTTGCACTCCTTGGAGCCGCCTCCTTTCTTGGTGGCACCATGAGAATGACAGTATCCCTTTGTGTTATATTGCTTGAACTCACCAGTGATCTCTTGTTACTTCCTCTTGTGATGTTGGTCTTGTTAGTCTCAAAAACTGTGGCTGATAGCTTCAACAAGGGGGTCTACGATCAAATTCTGAAGATCAAAGGGCTTCCATATTTGGAGGCACATGCAGAACCTTATATGAGGAATTTAGTTGCAGGTGATGTTGTCTCTGGCCCACTAGTCACCTTCTCTGGCATTGAAAGGGTAGGGAATATACTACATGCTCTGAAAACTACAGGGCATAACGGGTTTCCTGTCATCGATGAACCACCATTCTCAGATGCACCGGAATTGTGTGGGCTTGTTCTTAGGTCTCATCTGCTAGTGTTATTGAAGGGGAAGAACTTCTCAAAAGAAAGGGTGTTTATGAGTCAAAACATCTTACAAAGAATTTCTGCACTAGATTTTGCGAAGGCAGGATCGGGGAAAGGAATCAAACTAGAGGAAATTGATATCCAAGAGGAAGAGATGGATATGTATGTTGATCTCCATCCCATAACCAATGCATCCCCATACACGGTGGTTGAGACCATGTCACTTGCTAAAGCTGCTATCTTTTTCCGTCAACTCGGTCTTAGGCACATGTGTGTGGTCTCAAAGTGTCAAGGGGTATAGTTCTTTCTTCTTTTATCATTGTCTATATCGAAGTTAGATCAACCGTACTACTAATAAATAGACATAGAAGTATACCAGAAGTGAGATCCCACTTAGACTTGTAGTAGTATGCTTGCATGTCTATTTATAACCAGTTTGGCTGAACAATGAGAACTAAGAAAGTAGATTAGTTAATACAGAGCTATATGAGCATGTCAGAAGTAGAGCTATATATGCATGTCAGAAGTAGAATTTTTACTAAAGAAGTATACTGACATACTCATATGTCTTGGTTTGATCTATTCAAGACTTCTTTTGTAAAATAGTAGGCGAAGTCATTATGAATAAATAAGTAAGCACATAGTGGATCTAATTGAAAAGCAAACTAGCATGCTTTTATATTCAAAATTAGCTTAGTTTATCTAGTAATTTTTCCAGCAAAATATGTTGACATTGCTTACATATTGCAGAGACCTCCGGTTGTTGGGATTCTGACACGCCATGACTTCATGGAGGAGCATGTTTTGGGACTTTACCCTGATATAAAGCCTCACAAGTGGACTGAGTGATCCAAGTGAGAAGAGATTCCCTTTTTGCGTTCGTTGAAATGCTCCATCATCTGCTGCAAGTTTTTGAAGAGGCGACCAATAATTATCTTTGAACCATGGAAGTGATGAGGATGCTCATCATCGATGGAGGAGTTACTGCTTGGGTTTGATGCTGTATTTAAAATGTTGTATTTAAAAACTGGTCAAGGTGTTAAAATGCATAACAACATGGAAAATATAGAAAAACATGAAATAAAATTAGACTCCTCCCTTCTAAAAATTTACGCCCACGAAACGTTTCGAATTCACCAAATGCATGCATACATGTTTTTTTTTATTTGACATTTTTAATTGAACCCTCTTAATTAATTACATATATTTTTTCATCCTTTTCTTTTATTCAACTTTATTTGTTTTTCCTTTTCTTTGGTACTTTTCTTCTTCCTATTCTATTTCTCCCTCATTTTTTCATCCATTTTTTCAAATTATCAGAAATTTCACCAAATACAACGCATTGCATTTCTATTAAGTACTATTCTTAATGTGAAGGAAGAACAGTATTCAATCTATGACAATTCAAGATTCCATATAAAGACATGTCCATTGAATGGGAGGTGTATGTTCATACACATCAAATCTTGAACTAACAATCATTAAGTTAAAATTTTCTTCAATATTCAAATGGCCTTTCAGGCCAAAAAAGAAAATTCAAATGGCCCGAAAAGCTCAAACAAAAGTGTCTATACAAAATACCATCACATGGATACAGCCAGCTTTAGCGCATGGTAAGGAAAAACAAAAATCCGAACCGCAAGCTCTTTTGCTTTGGAGGCAATATAATATATATAGTAACCTTAAACTGTTAAACATGAACTCAACACAATGGAAACGTGGCCGAGAGAAGAGAGCGAGTGAGAAACAAAGCGACCCAATGTTGGATTCCTGTCTCTATGCTACGTGGAGAGTTTTCGGCCTGATGCTACGTGGACTGGACAGTCCCAAAGTGACACCAACCCTTTTATTCCATATTCATCCACGTCTCTTTAGCCTATTTATTTAAATTAAATCAATATATCGATATACATATAATAAAATTATATTTTTCACAAATTATTTTTTAATTCAGTGCAATACGTGATAAAATGCATTTAATTTTTTATATTTATTTATTCATATGTTTGAAAATATAATTATCCATAAAATTCATATATTAATAAATTTATTATTTCTTTATTTTAAAAATTTGTTTTCTTTTTTTTAAATAAAATTTTATGTAAATTAAATTTCAAAAGTTAGCCTGACTATGAAAAAAATAAAAAACTTGCGTCTCAAACATTTAAGGAGGTGTTTGGTTTGCATTTTTGTAAACCAAACTGTATTTTCTAACTATCATTTTCTCCTTTTTCATCCAAACAATTTTTCAGTAAATTTCTCTACTTTTATCCAAACTTCATTTTTGTAAACTGTGGTTATTCTAAAAGTACTTTTACAAAAAAGTAAACCAAACGGACACTAAGTCCCAGTTCAGTGTGCGGTAATACAGTAAAATGGATAGAGAATTAGCAAAAGATTCCATTAATGTAGTGCATGTTTGGTTCCATGTTTACAAAACGTAACCATGGTTTTCTAAAAGATGTGTTTGGCCAAACACAGGTGAAATATAAACTGACTTTTTGAAAAATGAAAAGTGGGTTAAACTGTGATTTTGGAAAAGGAGGGGGAAAAGTTACTTTTCCTTTAACAAAACGTGGGTTTTGGAAAAGGAGAAACAAATTTATTCTATATTATACATCTAAAAGTACTTTTAACCCTTATCATCCAAACAGATTTTTTGTCAAATTTAATTTTATAAAAAAAATATCCAAACATAACAATTTCTAATAAATTTACTTTATCTAAACTTCATTTTTATAAACTTCATTTATCTTAACTTAATTTTACAAAATGAAAAATTAAACGGCCGTAGTGTTTGAGATAAAAAAAATGGATTCCATACTTGATTCCTCAATCATTTGCTTCCACCCTTTCCTCAAAAGGTTTCTTGTGTGGGTCCTACATTACACCCCAACCTCCCATATTTGCCACGTCTACTACGGTTCTCCCTCATTTATACACCCTTCCATTGTATCCGTCGTGTAATGTTTCAAATTAAAAATTAAAAAAAATAATAAATTATACTATAATTTTATTAAATTATTCTTAATTATTAATTTTCTATGAAGCATTAAATTATAAAAAAATACATACTATTAATTGTTCAAGAATATAATTAAAAAATTAATTCTTCATTAGTTTTTTAAGATAACAAATAAAATGTAACATTTAAAAATCTTTAAAATAATAAATAAAATGAAATTGGTAAATATATTATATGCCTGTTATGTCTAATTTTAAGAATATTTCAGTCTTAAATGGAGCCTGTGCTAGTCCAGTCAATCTAAAAAAAATATTAATGTAAAAAAGAAAAAGGGATAAATCATGCTTTGATTCTTAAGGTTTTTCAAAATTTTTAAATTGGTCTTTATATTTTTATTTTGTAAAAATAACTCTTTATAGTTTGATATAAATCTTAAGGTTTCAATAACCCAGTAATTTGATGTTTCAATTTTTTGTTGTGGCAATAACACCATTAAAGTGGGTTCCTATGGCAGCTAAAATGTGCTGACTAAACTATTTTGAAGGCTGATTAGTTATTAAAATATCCAATTGGTCCATTTAATGGTCGCATCAAAATAGTCTAGTTAGTTCAAAATAATCCAATCAACCCATTTTAATGGCAACATCAGGCTATTTTAATGGTATTACTAGTGTTTTCAAACCCGAACCCGACCGGACGGTCGGACCAGTCGAACTGCCACCCGGAGACTGCACAGGCTTGTTTTGATGGTTTGAGCCATTTCTGTAATTGAGCCGGATTGAACCGGATCGAGCTAGGAAACCGGCTTTGAGCCGGAAATCGGAACGGTTTCAAGAGAACCAGACAATTTTTTATATATGTTTTTCTTAATTTATAAATTAATTAAATATTATTATTTTACAATATTAAAAATGTAAAAAAAACCTTTTTTATTCCTATTAAATATTATTAATACTCCTCATTTTTATTATTTAAACATAATTTACATTTTTAGACATTAAAAATTTTTTTTTTATCCCTATTAAACTTTATTAATACTCCTCATTTTCATTACTTAAAAAAAATCATTTTTAGACATTAAATTAATGTGGAACAAAAATAACGAATAAGTTCATGTTACATTATAATATGAGATAAAAAGTTTTACTAATTACCTTATAATATGTGATTGAGAGAGTATAAACTAATATAATACATTATGAATTTATGAAGCATTTAATAAATTTAATGTAATGTATAAGTTTATCTATTATAATTCTTTTATATATCAAAATTTTGTATAATTTTAATCAATTAATGTGATTATATAATAGAATATGTGATTTTATTTATTATATATATTTTTATTATATATAATATAATTTTTTTACATAATTATTACATCATTAGTTCGACCATCGGTCCAACCGGTTGAACCGTAAAAATCAAGATTCGGTGACATTTATGATTTGATGTCCGATCTGATTTTTAAAATATCGGGTATTACTAAAAGGCCCATCTTATTAATGATATCAAATTATAGAAAATCATTGACTAAAAATGAAAATACAGGCGCTAACTTGAAAATTTTGAAAATTTTTAAGGCCCAAAAAATACTTTATTCCAAAGAAAAATACACGTATACCATTCATACAAAATAGTTAATGAACATGCTCTTATTTTAAGAGAATAAAATACAAAATCTTCCTTTCTTACTACACTAGTACTGAATGAGTTAACTTATAATTTAGATATTTTTTTTAGGTAATTAAAAACATGTTTCATTTGTTTTTTTTTTCTTTTGGCAATTGTGTCTTTTATTGTTATTCAGCTTTAATGAATTATGTGTACTTTTTTAGTACTAAGATATTCTTCAATCCATAATTAAAGACTTAATTTTTTCAAAAGCTAGAGATTATCAAACTGGATTTTATTTTCCCTTAACCATATTAATCCCAGCTAATATAATACTTTTATCCTATAAGATACTAGGTCTGCTTCCCAAACAATAATGTATTAGATTTTTTTTAATATTAAGTGACAATTTTTTTGTCCATCAATATATACTTAATAATTTTTATTTAAATTTTATCTAATTCATATAATTGCTCTCCATATAAGACCCGGTTTGTGCACCACTTTCGGTGTCTCGCAAACTCACTAGAGATACAGAGCATACAGCAATGAGGGCCCCATCAACTTTGCTAAGGAGCCTCCTCCCCTCGCGGCGGATTCAATCGAGGGCAACAGCGGCGGTGGCCCATTTGCCCATGAAATCTCCATTCGACGAGCAACTCACGGCGGAGCTCGGTACCCTTCTCTCACAATTCCCTCATGATCAACCCAAATTCTCCAGTGCCAATTGGTTAATCCAACTGCTTGACGCCTCCATCACTGCTCAGAGAACTGCCCTGGGCGTGTTTGTGAAAATTCCTCACACAGATTATGAAGCATTGGATTGCAGAGCCCTCGAGGAGTGTCTCGAAACCAACGTGGACATTCTTGATGCTTGCAATTACTTCATGGAGAAAATAGACATGATTAAGAAATTTGTGAATGCGTTGAGATTGGTGGCTCGCTTGGTTGATCGTCATGGTGGTGCCAAGCCAAATGAAATGTCACTACATCGGGCACTGGATCACTTAGAGTCATGCCAAGTTTTTTGAAAGAAAATTCAGAGTAATGGGTAAGCGAGGTTCGTGTCTAATTAGAAGAATGTTGAGGCGAAAACTAAGTCAAGAGTGTGAATCAGAGTTGAGTGAGGTGATATGTGGGTCTGAAGCTATGGCCTTGATGGCATGCAGATTTCTGGAGCTTGGCTTGTCTTTTGATTCCAAAAGGCAATTATCAATTGAGATGAAATCTCGTGATGATCATGAGCCTACGAGTTCTTCCTGGCTGAGATTGTTGCAGGAACTGTCAGAGCAAGCGGAAAGAATTCAGAAGCTGAGGAAAAAACAGAAGTGGGAATTTCATGATGATGATGATGAGTGAGTTGAAGCAGACAGTGTATGAAGCTATGGACTTGAAGAAAGAGATAAAGGGTAAGAGGGAAAAGGAGGTTAATTCTACTGGTATTGAGATTGAGGGATTAAAGAGAAGTTTGAGGGAATTAGAGGATGGGGTTAATTTTAGAGGGAAGAATCAAGGATTTATATCGAAGTTTGATTGATGTCAGAATGCCTTTATTTGGAATGATGTCCAATGTCTAGGTAGAATTCTTAGACTAGAGTTGGAATAAAAAAGCCTACCCATATGTAAATATTGATGCCATTTTTCTGGCAGAACTAACCATTAAGTATAAAGTTGTTCATAGATTGAAAATTCAATTATGGGTCATCCTAATTACTCTTTTTTTGTTTGTGGTAAACTCATCCTAATTACTTCTATTGATATTGTTATCTGTGATTTTGTATATCTCATGATTTACTTTTTATTTTTCAAAATAAAATCTGCAACTCATATGTATAAGTTAAGAGTGGGTGATCAATATGTCTAGTGGTCTATAGTCTATACACACCAAGTTAGGTTGGATGGTTGGATCATATCCAAAAAAAATGTTGCTAATCAAGCTAGATCACATGGTTAGGTCTAGCCTTACGATTTTTTTTTTAAATCTATAGAAGTGTATAAAAATTTTAATTTTTTGGGGGAATAATTTAACATTTTATTTTTTCAAATGTTATTTTATAATTTTTACCGAAATTAAAACTAACTCGACTGGACTTAATATTAGACCAATTCAAGTCAGACTCAAACATCAAACTCTCAATATAAAGTCCAATTGGAAACAAGTAAAAAATATTTAACGAAGCCCATGGCTTATGGATCCTAATAGAAGCTATGGGCATTAGCCCAATCATTTTGTTTTCTTGTTGACCTTTCGTCATCATCAAAACCACCAGACTAGTTACATGTACTAACAATCAACCATAAAAGTTCATTTATTAGCCAAAAAACAAAGTTCATTCAGCAATTCAACAGGGTTGGGGTTGTATTAACTTAATTAATGGTTTTAAGTATGAGACTTGAATGTGTAATTATTTGGATTTTTTAATTAAAATTTGATTATAAAAAACTATAAAATTTTTTATTAATTGGATGGTTACACTTTTTATATTTGATTATATTGATATACTGATAATGATTTTTATTTTTAAAAAGTTAGGATATGGTCTAAAATTTTCTACAAATGTTTTTCCTAATTAAGTTTAATTAATTGTATTTGTTGGAAAAAAATTAGATATATTTGTCTAAGTTCAAATTACTAAACAAACCAAGATATACTAGTTATTTAATTTTTTATATTTTAATATCAAAGAAAAATAAAAAATTGAAGGTAAAATACTAATATTAAAATATAATTATATGATAAAAACATGAGACATACCTTTTTTATATATAATTATACACGATCAATATATCAATATATATAATAAAATTTAAAATTTATAATAAATTACATTATTTATAAATTTAAGTCTTATAGGTAGTTTTTTCAATTGGTGTTGGTTCAAAAAAAAATATAAGTCATTCTTCAGGTTTCATTTATAAAAAAATATATCTAGATATGATAAGGTTTATAGTAGGTTGAACTATTTGCAATTATGGATATTATAACTCATTTTTCACATTCTATACAATATATAGGAAACATGTCTAATTTTTAATTAAATTATGCACTTTTCATAAAAATAATTTAATATGATTTTAATCCTTTTCTATGTAAAAAGAATGGAATCATATATTATTTTGATCTTTACCTATAATTTATTTATTTAGATTAAGCTAACTTTGTACATTGCACGAATTTCAAATAATAAATCATATTATTCTTAATTTCTCCATAATATAACTTAGTTTTTAAAATATGTATATAAATATAAATTTTTAAAATTTAATGTAAAAATAAAACATAAACTAAAAGGAAATTTTGTTTATAAACTTTAAATAAAATAATCATTAAAAATATTAAAATCTAACCCTTTAAAGCTGAATAAATAAATCAAAAGCTGACTGTAATTGTTGAAAATTAAAAAAAAAAAAAAACAGGGTCCCTGTAATGTAATTAGCCATCTGATACGCTCCTAAGCCCTAAACCCCGAATCCCGATATCACTCGTTTCCTCACTCTATTTCTGATTCGAGAAATTCGTAGAGCTTCATTCAAGAAAATTTCTCACCCTGTAAAGCCGACGGTGAGTTTCCACTTCTTCTTTTTAGTAGATGTCTCTGTATTCTCGCTTCTGATTCATTTCTAGAAAATTTGACGAGATTGATGTAAAATTTTCACCTTTTCTCTCGATGATTCGACTCTGTAGTTCCTGTTCAAGATGATCGTATCCCGGTGGCGAATAATGAACATGCTGGATGATTGAATTTTAGTTTGCTGATGTTTTCTCCATTTACTCGCGAGCTTTGTTTATTTGATTCGTGCCTTTTTGGTCAAAAAGAGGTTTTTTCTTGTTTAGTACATTTGGGTATAGAGTTTGATTAAGTGGGTTTTCCGGCTATGCTTATATTTTTCAACCTTTTTTGAAGTATTGCTTGGCGTTTTAACTGATCAAGAAGGAACTGAATAATTCATTAATGTTTGGGTATAGGTGGTAGATTTAGTTTTTCAATAACTGTCTGATTATTGGGCATTCTTCTTTGTCCAATAAAGCGTCTTTGAGGAGAGGGGAAAAAAAAAAAAGGAAGGAAGAATGTTCTTTTTCTTTAGAATGTTTAGGTGGTCGTGCATGGTTTAGAGTTGCATACCTGTCGAGAGCATACATTAACTACTATATGGTTGATTATTTTGCTGTTCTGCTATCTGATGTGCTTCGTGTGTTTCAAATTTCTTTGTTGGCTTTAGATTACCTGTCTTTTACTGTTTTCGTTGGAAGGTGGAAATCCAAGTGTCTAACGGAATTAAAATTTTTGCTATGCAATGAGATCTAAGGCATATAAACTGATCATGCAGTGCCAATGAATTTTGGAGAGGAGGATGCATCTTCAGGCTCTGGGGATGATGTGCACATGTTAGATGGACACAAGCGTCAGGCTGGTGTGCCATCTAGTTCTGGTCGCCGGAAGAGAAGTCGCAAAGCTACTGGGGATGCTATAGTAGATGCTATGCTGGAAATAGCAGCTGTTTCAAAGATGAGAGCAAATGCAATTATGAAGAATGAGGACCGGTTCTCTATAAGCAAATGCATTAAAGTATTGGATGAGATGCAAGGTGTTGATGAACGGATCTACTTTCTTGCTTTGGATTTATTTGAGAATCCTACTGGTCGAGAGATTTTTATGTCTCTTAAGAGTGAAAAAAGATTGCTGTGGTTGCAGCACAAGTGTGGTGTTCCCTCTTTTTGAAATGTTTGGAAAACTGGCTCTTTTTATTGAAAATATGGTCCTATACTTTTGTAAAATCAAATTTAGCGCAAGAAAATTATGGTAGTGATTAATCTAATTTATGCCTACATCACTGTTAGTTTTAACAATCTGAAATTTTGAATGCTGAAATAGCAGTTTTTAGTAGAAACGTTGTTTGACATATCCTTTTATGTATTGTTTGGGAAACTTTCTAAAGCCATTGACTTGGATATATAAGAAAAATATTATCTTGAACCATTCGCACCCTTGAGGTTTATCTTTACAGATACATCGATCAGCATGGATGACATTGACTTAGAATTGAATGAGATGGAGCTAGTTGCAGCAGCTGCTGGCTACTATTACTATAACTGTATAACCAAACAACCTTGCCGTAGTTTATCACCTAGAAGAAGATGTGGATTTATGACTGAAATGCTGAATGCACATGATGACTTTAGTCGGGAAATGTTGCGGATGGACAAACATGTATTTCACAAGTTGTGTGACATTCTCCGTTTAAGATCTCTGTTGCGTGATACTTCTGGTGTAATGATAGAGGAGCAGCTGGCAATATTCTTAAACATCATTGGCCATAATGAACGCAATAGAGTGATTCAAGAGCGGTATCAGCACTCTGGTGAAACCATTAGCAGACATTTTAATAATGTGTTGAAGGCTATTAAGTCTCTGTCACGTGAATTCTTGCAACCTCCTCAAACCACCACATCTCCAGAAATTCTCAGTAGCAATAGATTTAACCCTTATTTCAAGGTTTGTATGATAACTAGGCTTCATCTTCTTCGTTATTCCCTATTCAAGTTTTGTCCATTGTTTCATTGCATGTATCACTATATGACCTGTTAATTCAGGATTGTATTGGAGTGATTGATGGCATGCACATTCCTGCACACGTCCCAGCCAAGGATCAATCTGGATTCCGTAATAAGAAAGGCTTACTGTCTCAAAATGTGCTGGCAGCTTGCACATTTGACCTACAATTCATATTCATTTATCCTGGTTGGGAAGGATCTGTTACTGATTCACGTGTGTTAAGGGCAGTCCTTGATGACCCAGATCAGAATTTCCCCCAAATTCCTGAAGGTTTGATGGTTGTATGTTTCCATATAACGTGTAGTTTAAGTAAAAATATCATCCCTGATTTATTTTCATTGGATCTGCTACAGGAAAATATTACCTTGTTGATATGGGATACTCAAATATGGGAGGGTTTATTGCTCCTTTTCAAGGGGTTCGGTACCACTATTATGAATATAGAGGTGCTAATCAATTACCCAGAAATGCAAAGGAGCTATTCAATCACAGGCACAGTTGTCTGAGGAATGCTATAGGGAGGTCATTCAATGTGTTAAAAACTAGGTTTCCAATTCTCAAACTCGCTCCCCAGTATTCTTTTCATGTTCAGAGGGACATTGTCATAGCTGCATGTGTTCTGCATAATTTCATACGCCAGCAGGATGGAAATGATTGGTTATTCAAAACTGTCGGAGAAACACCAGTGGATGACCTGTCAGATGTTGATGATGAACTTCCTGGTGTTCAGTTCATGTCTTCAATGGAAGAACAACTTGCTTTCTCATTACGGGATTCAATTGCTACAGCCATGTGGGATGACTTTTTGAATAAATGGAACGATTGGTGACTCTTCGAGCAGTAGAAATAACATGACTGATGTCCAGTGACTCAACTTTTAGGTTTGTTGCCGAAGGCTGTCGAACTTAATCATCTGTAATTCTGCAGGCAACTGAGGACCCTCTTAATCATGTTACCACATGATGTTAAGGTCAATGAATATTTTTGTGTTGAGTTGAAATTCTGTTTAGGCCCTTCATGTTTTTGTCAATAAAGAAATGTAATGGGTGTTTATATTAAATTTTTATTTGATTAAGAAGATGACTAATGCATGATGTCCACGTTCCTGCAATCTTATGATAGGTACCGTATTTGGGTAAGGCGACCATAAAATAGGATCTACTACTTTGATGAAAGCTTGGCAAGCGACTTGAGTTGTGTATTTGACATTTTCCCCATAGGATAGATCATGTAGCAAGTAAAATTACTTAACTATTCATCAAGTCTTAATAGACGATATCTATAAGTTTCAAATCCAACGTAATATAGCAATTATGTTTTAGTGCTATTCATTTCTTATTCTAGTCCATTCAAAGCTATCTTCACTAACTCGTAACTCCTTCGACAGGATTAATTGTTGTGGAAAAGGTCCAAGGCAGGATCTACTGTTTCTAATTTGTGTATTCAGAAAATAAAAAATGATCTATAAAACGCACTTTCCTTCATTACCCGATTACAATAAATTGTGCTTTATCCTCCACCCTTTCTGCCACAGGAGAATGGACCAAAACGATGGGAAAATAGACCAAAACTGAAATACTCCTCGTTTCCTAAATATAATTTTTTTTCTCTAAATATAAAACTTTTTTTTAGAATTTGATGTAATATTTGTTATAAATTATCAGAAAATGTTCTGATTTAATTCAAAGGAAAGAAAAAATTTTAATAGGGATAATTTTAAAAAGATATGATTTTTTAAAATATTAAAATAACTAATCTTCCTTTTCATTCTTATAATTTGAGTAAAAGAAACTTATATTAAAATTGGAGACAGTATCACAATTCCAGAGTAAAGTAAGACTAAAAAAAACATATATGCACAGAAGCCTATTCCAGAGTAAGACTCGACAAAAATACATGCACAGAAGCCTAGTTATTCTTTAAACCTTTCCGTTTTACCGTCTGCAATAATCACCATCAATACTTTGTTCACAATTTCCGATGCCTATAGGGATTGACACGGTCATTATTACCTCTTTTAATTAGTCCAAATAAATTCGAAAAAGCTCATCTCAACAGTCCAATGAACGTGTGCCCCGTACGCTTACAGAAATAACTGCCGACCTTCCCCCAAAAACCACAAAGGGCTTTACACTAGTATTTACTTCCATTATCTCATTTTATATTATTTTAAAAATTTCTTATACAGACCAATAAGAATATTAAATAATCTAAATTATAATATAATTTAATAATATTTTATTAAAATATTAGATTTAAATATTTAAGAAAACTTGTATTTTATTTATTATTATTTGTAATGAAGAGAAAAATAACAAGAAAAATAGTTAATACTTCATTAATAATGTAAAATGATAAATAATTTAAAATATCTAAAATTTTCTAAAATGACATATAAAATGAGATAAAGAGAGTACTATTCTTTCTCTTTTGGGTCCATGGTGGCAATACCCCCAATTTCTGGTATTTCAACCCATGAATTATGGAACAAATTAGAGCAACAGCAATAATGGCCATATTCACGGATAACTAGAAATAAATACAAAAACAAATTACACCATGTAATGCTCTCAGAAGAAATACCAACAACTATGCCCTATAAATCACAACAGCATAAAGAGTTCTAGATACATAATTTGTATTTCATATTAGTATATAAGATCATCCCAATTTCCCACCCCATCTGAAAAAGGAAAAAATGTTTTTAAAAAAAAGGAGACAGGTAAAAATATGAACTAATGCATGGACAAGAAATGCACCCGTGCAAGGGTATATTCCTTCCCTGCAACCCAAACACCAGTCTGTGACCACTGTAGATCTTCCCAGTCCAAATTCTCCTCCAATACCTAATCACAAAGGGCAAAATTTCAATCATTTAGAACTAAAAAGGCATCCATTTATATTGTGCAATTAATTCAAACCACACTGATTATAATAACCAAGCAGCAAAATAGAAACAGGACAAATAAACAAAGGCAAGGAGTTACATACTATGCAGTTTGCACATAAAACAAGAAAATAAAGGAAAAAGGGTCTTGGGGCACAGGAGAAAAAAGGATCAAGAGAATGTATGAAATACAGAACTTACAAGTTACTAACATTCAATCGCATGAAAACCACTAAGTTTAACAATTTAGCTCATAATAGGAGTGACAGAGCAAGCAAACTGCATACTAACTAAAACTAAACCAGTAGATGCAACTGCAAATTTCCAAACATTGTAGAGTTTCCAACCATTGAGAAGAGAATTCAACATACATTATCTAAATGCAGGTGAAAATAAATAACACGTGATTTGAAAGTACCTCCACATGTTCAAAGGGCAGAGGGATCCCAACCGTACGCATTAGTTTCTGTGGCAGAGGCTTCTTACAGCGAGACCATCGAAATACATCAATCATAACATTGTCACTGTCAGATTTATCACCATTTGCAGAATGAGGGTGGTGATTTTGAGACTTCTCTACGTCTGGGTCATGCGATTGAGTTGCTGGTGTTGTTTTGACCATTTTCTCTCCAGTAAAGCAAAGCTCATATCTACAAGTAATTGACTCATAATTAGGGGAAAAAATCAGCAGGAAGAGTCTTCATGACTTCAAAAACTCAGACTGTACACCTTTCAGGATTACCGCCATGGACTCCTTGAATTCCATAGATTAGACAGTCATTGTCTTAAAAAAACTTGATAATAATAAATAGGATATACTAAAAGCACTGAAATTTTGCTCAAAGCCTCAAGCATCTATTTTCATTGAAAAAAAATATTAAGGATCCTATTTGGTTCCATAAGTATAAGCACATTATTGTCACGTGCCACATTTAATATCCAAGCAATGCGCTCATAAGTCTAAGAAAGGCACCCAAGCCTATAGGAATCACTCATGTAGGACAGGAACTGTGATGCAAAAAATACCTGCGTGAATGTGTCTCCAGATACAAAACTTCTCCCTTCTTCAAACGAGCAGATGTATAGAGTGACTTCTTCAGACCCTTGTCAGCAACAATGCTTATGCTGTACTTGATCCTGATGAATATCAACAGAACTTTGATGAGCAAAAGAGAAATGAAATAAGATACAAAAGTAGATGTGTTACATCTTGTATTTTATTAAGAGTCAGAAATATGACAATAATAAAAAGAACAAGACAAAACTGCAGAATGCATTTATTCCAGACAGATGTATACTATAGACTAAACTTCATAGATTTACCCATCCAAGGCATCACAACAAACTCCCTACCCCAGCCCTCGAAATGGGAATTGCAGGCATATTTGTTATTCAAGTAGTAGGGTGACTAGGAGGTGAGGAAGCATGCAAGGACCACTTCAACTCAAAAGCAAAAATTATTAAGGCCCAACATTAATTTAAATTAATATCTATAGCACTCCTCACATGAAAACTCATTGAACTAGAAGTGTGAAAAAGCACAAGCCTGCACCTTATGCATATAATTTTAAGTGAGAGAATAGGGTTTAGCAAGCATCAACTCCCAACCAAAGTAACTTAGGTCATAGGCTCATAGCGTTCTGGTATTATGTCAAGAACCACTTCAACAAAAAGGTTAGGCCCTGTTTGGTTTGAAGGAAAATTTTTTAATAGAATGGAGATGGGAATGGAATGGAAATAACTATAGGAAAATAATGTTTGGTAGGCATAAAAAAGAACAAGATTACTTCTCCTAATAATGTTTGGTATAATAGAAATAAGATAGGAATGGAGACAAAGTTAAAATGACTGGAATATCCCTAAAAATATTTTTTCTTACAATACAAAATCATATAGGTTGGGCGATTTTGAAATTTCATCATGGTTTCCAACATGAACAGTAACATTCCATCAAGAAATTGATGGAATAATTTCTTGGAGCTGGTTTCCATAGGGAATTAAGAATGGAATCCAACTCTTTTAATACCAAACACTACATTGATGGAATCTTTGGCTGATTACTTTCCATTTCACTGCACTACAGCAAACTAAACTGGGCCTAAGCTTTTAAGTTGACAAGGTCCTCATCACAAGGAAAGGCAAATCATATAGAATTCAGATGCAAAATTAATCATCAAATCTCTAATGTGAAAAGATGCATGTACAATATTCTGTTTTTGATTAAACATCAAGTATTATATTTATGATAGGCATTGAAATATATTACCATGCTTTTAGCAATATCAAAATATTAGATAACCGAAAAAAAGATTGGAGACCAAAGCCAACATACCAAGGCTCATTGCAGAGGTTGTACTGTATGGTGACTTCTCGAACAAATCTTTGCTGACGCAATGCATTCTGAAGAACAAGGGGACACCAGGTAAGATGGTAATGTAGAATAGGAGCAGATCCCATCTATGTTCTTTTCATCAGTTTTGGATTACGTAACATTGTGATCAAGGAAAAAATGTTAAAAACAATCTTTTCTAACTATTTCTCCCAACTCTAACGTAAAGAAATATAATTAGAATCACAAAAATGTACAGCATTTAGGAAACATAATATTGTATTGGCTGCCATCAGTCAGACAAACTTCAAGTTTAATATGACTAAAGAAGACGTCTAAATTTTTAACCAAAACACAGCAGACAGGCTAAATACAACTAAATGAAAATAGTAGCATAATACTAGATTGCCTCAAACATTCTAGAATCTGTTCCACCAAGATTGCAGATCTTCTCCGGAACTTAACAAGAATTTAGAAAAACAAAGAAAAATAGCTGAAATCAATAATCAAAATACAGAAGGCTTGGAAAAAGGAGGTCAGTTCAGCAACATTTAGCCCGTTGTTGGATGGGTGGAGAGAACATGGAGAGTGGTCTTTCCATGTCATGCATAATGATTTCCCGTTGTCAGTAGCTGCCCATCAAGTTTTTAAAGCTGGTAAAACAACACAAATCCCTGGCTTTGATGTAGGTAAATACAAAATTCTTACAATTGTTATCAAAAACGGGGAAAAAACACATTTGCATCTGCTTGCCCATGACAAAGCGAATTTCTACTAAACTATTACAATTGTCATCACTTTTTCCATATGAAGAAGCAAATTTCTGCTAAACGCACAAGAGAACCAGTAAAGGAAAAAAAAAAAAAAAATTAGCATCCGCTAGCCCAACCCCCCAAAATTTTAGCAGAAAAAAAGAAAAAAAAAACAACAACAATGATGCAATCTGAGACAGCAGATTAATGCATAATTTTTCAAGCCCAAAAATAAAAATTGCTCTACTCTAAGAAGCACATATAGGAGTAAGTTCTATATTTAAAACAATACAATACAAAGATAGGACAAATTTTTGGAAACTCTAGGATACAGTTATGGTGGGATATTATAAAGAATAGTAAATATTATAAATACATGTAAAAGTTGAACATATTAAACAATATATGTTTATTTCAAATAGTGCCAATTTATTTACAATTTTAATGTATATTCAGGCCGTTTCCTCTTACTCTTGACATCTCAGTCTGTCCGTTCCTTTCTCATATTAATTTGAAATGTGTAAGTCTATCCAGGGGGAACCTATCCCACAGGGCACTAAGGTTAAACCAAGGTTGCAGGTAAGTATTTTTCTTGCCCTGCACAATTGGTTGTCAGGGTGCTCAAGGGCCCTCGATATGGTCTGATTGGTATATTGGTTGTTCCAAATGAAGGTACTCAGAGTCTGCATATGATTTGCAGTCATTTTGCATGTTTTGGAATGTCTCAGCACCTACCAAAACATTTTTCAGAACAGGTCCCACCAAGCCAAGTTGACCAATTTTTAAAATAAAATGTGTAGGCATATAGTATGCATGCAATAATTGATAACAGTACACCTCAAACTCAGCAGTACTGTTACTTCTTAGGCTTGTCAAGAATGAAACAATCCAAAACCAGAAGTTTAATTTATAAACTGATGGCGTCCCATGTTAGATAGCCACAAGTAATTCTTGTGATGCTTAAGTGACATGGTTCTTCCTCCTTACAATCTAGTTTCCAGCGGTGAGTTTCCCATGCTTGCTTAGATCTCCATCATAAACTAAAAAACTTATATACAATGCCTGAATAACCAGAAAAAAAAAAATGCAAATCCACAGGCCTAAATGTCCCATGGATGAAAACAAAACAGCACAAAAACTGTTTGAAGCTTTTGGTGAAGAGACAGACCAGAGACGTCGGCAGCTCTAGAGCTAGATTTCTCATTGATTCAAATGAATAATGTTTTACATAAATTGGGATTTGAACATTCATAGTGACTGCCTTAAATCCCACAAATTCAGCAACTATAAAAGTCAACTAATAAACAAAACTAAAATTAAATGGAGAATATAAGGAGAAGATGGAACCAAAAAATCAGGAAACAAACACGTGACACCCAAACACTGTCAAATAAAAGAAATGATTTCAAAATCAAATCACATAACCAGCACAAAAAAAACGCATGGACCAAATAGTAATAAGTCTAAATTATCTAAAAGCAAAAAGTTTTGAATTGTAAGATGAGGGACAAACCGAAGCTGCAGCCCTAGTAGTCATTGTTCGCTCAACAGCCAATGGAGCAAGGGTGGGCTCAACTGTTGATGTATGTGTAAGGCAAGGTTCAAGATCAATAGTTCCACCTCCTTTCTGAAAACCAATCAATAATTGACAATGTGAACTAGTCAGCAACTCTAACAAATAGACAAATGGGAAGCATAAATGAGATAAAAAGGATAATATATTTGTTACAGACATGTTAAACTAAATAACATTACAAGAATAAAAAGTAGATGAGAATGCACTTAAGCGATCACATAACTTGAGGGGAAAAATTGCAAACCATAATAGAAGTTTACAGTAATTTTGTTACTACCTTCACAATGCAACACCGCTCAACTCGATAACTACAACCAATTGCAGCACCCCAAGCACGGGAACGAACATTGTTTCTTAGGGTAGAAATATAACCTAATATTGGTTATGAAACTAAAATCATTACATTATCCAAATAAAGCTCTAACTGAGGCAGCAATATCCATAACTGAAAAAGATAAAAGGAAGACGAAGAGGACTGTGGCTTATTTCCCCCTAAAAGCACATAGATAAATAAATACTACAAGCAAATCATAAGGATACATAATTAACAAAATTCAAGTATACTTGTTGCAGTAGCCAAAACTATTTGAGATACAAGTTCCTCTATTTTTGGTACATTAACTAGCTCTCAGTTGAAAATGATGTGATCAGATCATAGTTTCTAAGTTTTAGTTCATGATAATCAACAGAACATATTGTTAAATTTTATATAGATAAGCTCAAGAAAATTCAGATGCTTGAAAGATAAGATATTCAGTCATGTTAGAAACATTAGCCCCATCATCCTCTCTTTCCCTCCCTCCCTACCCCTACTCCTACCCCTCCACACATTCCTACAATCACTTTCTTCTGCTGCTACAGCACTCTCAGGGATTGTTCAGAAGCACAAAAACACAATAACTTCCACCAATTCTCCTCGAGACTCTGACCTTGTCTTCGTACCCCATTTTTTCACTTGTTTTTTCCCCTTGATATTTTCATACTAGTCTATTAGAGTTAAGTTTAGCATAATATTTTCATCTTCATTTTTAATGATTTCAACATTCTAGAAATCTGAAAAGAACAACTAAATAGGACTGCTTCTTAAGGTACTTAACAGCAAAACCAAAAGTCAACCAGAAGATATATAATATTCACTATATAAGCAAACAGATGTAATAACATAAACTTATTCTCATCTCTTTCTTAAAGACCAGAAGGATTTAAATATTCTCATAAATAATATAACCAAAATATGATTAGAAAATATAGCCACAGTCCACAGGGCATTTTTCTGACCCTTCATGACATGTATGATAGGGCTATACGAACATACAATCTTGTGGAGGTAGCACCCGAATGACCGCACACAACTCTTGTATTGCAGCAGGAGGTGGTGAAGCTGTTGGACGACAGTAACCTGTATGCATGAGAACTGTGCAACAAAACTGCAACATCAATACTAGTTTAAATTTTAAAACGTTAAGCCTCCCGGAATTTGCAATTAGATGTTAACACCATTATATTTTAAACAATACATACCAGCAACAAGATCTGAGTCATATGTGTACACATCAGTCCCCCATAGCTGGCCACCTCTAACCTGAACACATCAATTAAATGTATCACATGGTATAGCATTAATAAAAAAACATGCACTAAAATTTTTTTCCATCAATGCCGCACATATATAGCAACAAAATGGAAAACAACAAATAAAAGATTTCCATCTCCCCAGATAAGCCCATCAACTCAACACTCGCCCTCCACACCCCTCCTCTCCAACGCAAAAAAGGAGGGCATTGGACAAGTAAGCATTATAAATGTCCTTATACCCACTTTCCTCTATCTAAGACTTTAAGTGTGATGCAAGAGTTTTCTTTTTTTTTTCTCCCAATTTTCAACTACATAATACTTAATATTTTTTATCGTAGACTAGAAGTATCCTCTTCTAGCAGGAGGAATTAATATCCCTCAAGGTATGAAGAGCAAAGATAGACCTCTCGCAACTAGGCTTGCACCATACATAAAGGCTAGGAAATAAACCCCTAACCACTTAAGGAACAAGAATTTCTACTACTCGCACTAACTTGAATTGGTATATAATACTTAATATTTAACAAAATAAAAGTTTTGATTCATCCATGCTTTATAAAATTCATAGCATAAAGCTTTTAAGACAAACTTGCCTTGCTCAGCTACAACAAATGCATTAGATTTCACATATGGCATAAGAAGTCACCAGGCCCTAGTGGTAAACCCAGAAGGAATAACTTTTTGGTTTTGGAAATAAAAGGGACTGGAAAAAGATAGACTGAAAGAAAGTAGAGAGGAAAGGGAAGACATGTGAAATATCTTGACATGAATAAAAAATATCTTCACTCAACGAACTTGATGCTCAACCACTATAAATCACTATTTTAGATCATCTTATAGCATATAACTAGTATATCCAAACTTAGATGATACAAGTACAACATTTCACAAAGCTAATAAACCAGTGATAACAAAATAAAACAAGAAAAAAAATTTCTTGGAAGCAACAATGAGGAGAAGTCTTCAATATAGAGAAGATAACCACCAATTCCCCCCTGCCCAGAAATAAAAAGTCACCCATAACATGAAGCTTTATGATCTTACTTGGCGGTTAGTAGCAGTAACATGCTCAGCTGGTATCCGTATTTCAAGAGTTGGACCATTATTAGAGCTTTCACCATTTTTTTCCAGTTGAGATGATTCATATTCCTTCCACAACTTTATCAGTTCTTGCATGCATTCACCAACTTTATAAACAACAGATGATACTTCTACTTTCCCTGAAATACCAGAAACTTATATATAGAGGACATGCAAAGAATAGTCTAGAAAAAGGTATGTAGCTCCTCTCATAAAAAGCACCAAAAATTAACCATCATATGGTAGCACACAACAAATTAACAATGGGAAGCTCAAAAAGATAAACCCATGTTGATCAAGATACTGTTCCTCAAAACTGTATGTAACAGTGTGTCAACTGAAGTAATTTCTGATAAACCCGTGTTACTTTAGGAAGGCACATATTCGTTAGACTGTGACAAGCCAAACAACTTCAAGCAAGTAAACCAAATATGGCAGCATACCTTGAGACCTGGAAAATAAATGAACCATAAAGTAATTATCAGGACAATCTACAAGAAGGATTCAGTCTACGAACTTATTTCCAAACAGATAAAAGTATTCAATTAACAAAATCCATAATAATAAACTTTTATACCATGCAAAATAAGAGATATGGTGCTTCAAAGTTCAAAGAATATGGGAGGAAGAAAGAAAGATGAATCAAAGCTTGCCCAATATTCCAAGGCTAGTTTGTCTAAAAGATTCAATAGTAACTACAAGCTCAATATGGTCCATCTTCTTGCAAACCTGGTTCTTCAGATTAGAGACAAAAATTATATCAACAATGCCTTACCATCAATAAATCACCTTTTTTATATAAAGACTATAAAATATAAATACTGTAGAACTCATGTTACAATAAAATACCAATAACTGTATATGAATTCCAAGGCATAAGCTTATTCCTTCAAAGGTCCAAAATATACAACAACAACATTAGCCTTATCCCATTAAGTGGGATTGACTACATGAATCATAAACTTATTTTGCTATCTTATATCAAAGGTCCAAGATATAAGATAGCAAAATGACATAATTAATAAGAAGGTTTTTATTCTGGGAAAATCGTGTTTTAAATATATTACCACAAGAGTTATTTAAATTGTATAAAGTTCACTAATAATTCAAGCAGTTTTAGTCATTATTCCTACGCACATTTGACTCGCAAATGCAAAAGACCCATGATATCAGTTGTTGACTGCAAAGCCACACTGTTAAGAATAAATTTAACTTTTTTTAAAAAAATTACTGTCCTCCCAAAGGAAATAAGGGAAAAAAAACAAAAAAAGCTGCAAAAAAAAAAGAATCATTTGAAACTTCTTACTGGACTGTGAAGCTTTAGCTAATACAAATAACATACAATATAAAATAATATCAATCTATAAGCAATTCAGAAGATTTTGGAAATAAAAAGGATACTTATAATAAAGTTTCCAAAAAAATAAAAATGCAAGATAATGGGGAAAAATACCCTTCAGTGTCCTGAGCACGGGATCTAAAACGAGGTTCACGATTAGCCACCTGAGGACTTCCCCTTGATCGTTGCATCCTCTTCCGCTGCTGAACACTATAATTATAGACTTCCCTCTCCTTCTCTGTTGCTCCTTCCCCATCAGCGCATCCATCATCTGATTCCTTGTCAGGGCACCTAATACGCTTCTCAGGTCTATCTCCTTCTAAATCATTATCCCTTTCTTTCCTCCTCTCTCTGGCCTCCCTATCAACATTTTTCCAGGTTTCAAAATCTTTCTGTTTCTTCTGCTCTGGTACAACATTTTCTTGCTCTGCCATTTTAATTGATGCATCACCAGTCTCCTTCTCATTATTTGAAGCCTGTTTCTCCACTCCATTCCATGATTCCCTCTTAACATGGTCCTTTTCCCTTTCTTTTAAATTTTCTCTGTCTTTAGGAAGATCTCTCCTCTCCCTATCCCACCTTTCAACATCTCTATCTTCTTTGGCAGATTCTTTGTTGTCACCACTAGTATTGATTACTGGTGTACTGCTTCTACGTTCATTTCTTTCTTTTTCCCTCTCCCCCCAATCCCGATGCTTCACATCCTTTCTTTTTCTATCTTTCTCTTTAAATTTATCTTCACCTTTTGGATCAACTTTGTTCTCCCCAACAGCTTCATGAGCTTCCATATAATCTCTCTCTTCTGCTGTTGAACCCTCCTTCCCAACCTCAAGAGGGCCTTGTGAATTTCCACGTGGCATATGCCAGGAGTCTAAATTCCCACTGGGGGAGTCAGAATATCTTTTTCCCCTATGGTATTCTTTAGATTCTTTCCAATTCAAGTGGCTACTTACAGCACCAAAACCATCCTTTTCCGTCTTAATGTCACCTTTTGAATCATTATGACTGTCCCGGTCATATCTGACATCCTTGTTGTCATCTCCTCTTCCCTCAATACGTACATCCTTCTCACTTTTAGAACTCTGAGAATCCTTCCTTGCCTCACCGTGCAATTCCTTCTTCTCCATCTTTACATCACGATTCTCAACCCGTGGGTCTCTAATGTCCTTGGAGTCCCTTGATTCTATCCTGTTTTCAGCATTGACAGGATGATCTACATGCAAATCATTAGAAGATGGGATCCGATATGCTGAATGGAGAGGAGATCTTCTATCTGCATCACGAGATTCAATACGGGGTGTCTTTGCCACCCTTGAATCCTGACCTAAATCATAAGGAACATGATACTCATTTGAAACTGATGAAGACAATTTGGAATATGAACCCGGATCATCATGCGGGTGCTTTGCTGAGGAATGAACAGTCTCTTCATGAGGTCTCTTAGGTGCACCACTCATAGTGAAAACCCAGTGCAGACATAAAACTTAATCATAAACTAGTCTGATAGACAAAATAATGCCTATCACTGTTGCCAATTGGTTATATATATATATAATTGCTAGTCGAAACCTGACATGACAATTTTGGAAACTAAATGAGAGCAGGTTAACATGCTAATTGCCACATGTGCTTTAAAAACAAATTACATTAAAGAACCCACATATAAACAGATCTATTCATACACAACAGCATGCCAAGTAGTAACTAAAAGTTAAAGAAGTGATCAGCACAAGTCTGGAGAGACAGTAATTAACGAAGCAACAAGCTTAAACAATAAGGACCAAAGCAATGACATATAACCGTGAGAATGCAAATCCAAATTGCATTTTAATCCTTTCACGCAAACACGAATTACAAATAATTGCAAGGGTTAAGCGATGTGGCCATGTATTGAAAAAATAATCCTGGGACATGAAAAGTTTAGAATCTTGTAGTTTACTGTCGGCAATCAAGCATACACTGACAGATATGCAAGTTCAGGACATATCCTGAGAGAAGTTGGTAACGTTAACTTTTTCACGGCTGAGAAGAACACCAATTTCAATTTAACTGAAAGATAAAAAAAAATGAAATTTTTTTTAACAATTCCGCTGCTAATGCTAAAAGAGAACAATAAATGACGAATCAAGAGTAAACAGATTGAACGAAAGGAGAACAAAACGTGGGTGCACTACAATAGCGAGTAATAATATCCCATGAACGACAAAATCAAAATACTGGAGAAGCAAAACCAATTTAGAACCTTACCATAAACTTTTTGCAGAGAAAATTAAAAAAAAAAGTAAAGAACATAAATGAGGATCGTGAACATGCAATCAACACAACATACCCTTTTCCATTGTGAGCTTTTTCTCAAAAACCAAACAGAATGAAGACGGATTCGTAGAGTGGACACAAATTAAACCCTAGAAATCATAGAAGGAGTGAAGAGAATCAGTGACGCGAACTCACCTCACCCCCCTTGAATATCGGTCAGCCTCTTATCTGTGTGTGCCTCCGTCCAATGTTGAGACTTGGGACTTCGTTTTAGTCACTGTCGCTTAAGTATTGCCTAAGGCCTAAGCCTACCTTTGTGCTTTCCGTTCGATTTTCCATTTTTTTTAATTTTAATTTTGATTTTGATGGCTTATAGCGATGACAAAGCGAAATGCAATAAATAAAGACAAGTGCAGTTGACAAGGTGATATCATAATTATTACCACGGTTATCATAATCGGATTGGACCGGTTGATTTAACCAGTCAGACTGAGAATCGATCTCTGATTTGGTCTGAACATACTATAAAATTGACATTGTTTAGAACTGGTCAAGAACCGGTGAAATCGGTCTTAAACCGATAGAACCGGTCCTGAACCGGTTCAAACCGGTTCTGTATTATTTTTTTTAAAAATATTTTTAAAATATTTTTTTATTTTTAAGATAAAATAATATCATTTTTAGTACAAAATGTTTTTTTATATATTATAATATTATATAAGCATTATTATGATATATAACTATTAAAAATTATATATTTACTTAATAAATAATAAATAATAGATTATTAATTTATTATTTTGAACTCAAAATATAATTATAGATGAATATTAACTTATTTAAATTAACATATTGAGTTATAAAACTTATTAATAATTTATTTATGGTGAATGATAGATTGATAATTCAATATTATTTAGTTTGAGACTTTAATTAAGTTATAAAAATTGTTTAAATTTATATTATTTATTTTAAATATATTATTTTAATCACTACCGGTTCGACCCCGGTTTGACCTCGGTTGAACCATTAAACCTTGAACCAGTGCCTTGTCCGGTTCAATGTCCGGTCTGGTTCTGACAACATTGATTATTACTATTAAATATTTCAAAGAAAATAATAATAATAATAATAATAATATATTAGTTTCTAAATTAAATATAATTAGTGTTTAAAAATTAATAATATCTTTAAGAATAATAAATCATGTAAATATATATTTTTGGGCAAAATAAGTGATTTTTTCATTAGCGTTTGTTAAAAAATTATATAGCCCCCAGGATCCTAGAAATCCGTGGGACTTCAAATTCAACATTAGAAAAATTTGTCATGAGATTTTTTTTATAGGCAAAATGGTGATTAGGAAAAGTATTTGCTAATCATGGAGTAGGGCTCCAATGATGTGGATAAAAATTTTTTAGAAGACATTTATTTAAATTTGTCAGTATTGCTTATGTTGTATATTTTTTTTAGCACTAATAAATGAAGACTTATTTTTTCAAGATGTAAAAATTATCAAAATGAGTTTTATCTTTTTAAACAAAACATTTTCTATACATATAACCAATGATCGAATCCATACGGTCTGCTTAATCTATTGTGTATTTTTTATCAATACTAATTGTTATATTTTTTAAAAAAAATTGTTAATCAGCCACATTTCAATTAATTATGATTAATGAAGATGTTAATTCAAATATTGACCAAAAACTATTTTTTTGGCCTGAAGAAATAACTATGTTGCTTTCAATGTTTTTAAATTGGATGTTGCTTTTTGGAAAAAAAATGGATGTTGCTTCTTTTCCTTCAAGAATAATGCTCTTAAAATATATTTGCTATTTAATTTCTGTAGACTAAATTACAAAGCATAAATTCAGAAAAAACACACTTAAGAAAACAACTTGAACGGCCAAGTCCACAGATCAACCAAAACAAAAGACTTGAACAATTGGGCCTAAGTATGGGTTGTAGACATCTTTCGGCCCATTCGGAAGTTGAGCTTTTCAACGAGAAGGTCCAAAACTAAATGTTTTGTTTGGACGAAGCCCAAAACCAAATAATTGAAAATCGAAAATTGAAAATGGATCATTCCACAGTGAATCTGATGAATTAGCTTAATCTCCCGCCGGTCGCGTCTTTCCGGGTTTCCCAGTCTGTGACTCTTCTCTTCATGGCCACCTCCAGGTATCACCTACTTACGACGCTATCCTTTTCCCGCTCGTTTTCCAAGAAAATCCGAACAAAGCAATATCCTTAAATCTTACCTATTGTCAGTTTTTTTTTAGTCCTTTCCAAACAGACCATGGGTTCCAATCGTGTCTGTGAGTGTGACTAACGGTTTCTGTAACTCAACTCACTCTCTTTCTTTGAATAGGCGGCTTAGGGCATTCAAGCGATGGATGAAATCCCGGGGTTTAGAACTCAGCGATGGCCTGGAGTTCGTAGACGATCCAGAAAATGGGATTGCGGTGAGAGCTTTGTGCCAATTGGAGCAAGGCGATATTGTTGCCAGAATACCAAAGGATGCTTGCCTGACGATTAAGACTAGTGGGGCGAGTCAAATGATTGAGGACGCTGGTTTGGATGGTAATCTGGGACTAGCAGTGGCTCTGATGTATGAGAGAAGCTTGGGTGAGGAGTCACCCTGGGCTGGCTACCTTCAGCTCTTTCCTCACCAAGAGTGTCTGCCATTGGTGTGGACTCTGAATGAAGTAGACGAGCTCTTGAGGGGGACTGAGCTACACGAGGTAATTATGATTGTTGTTTGGCCGTATAGAACAATGCCCGTTGATTATGGCGTTGCATTAATTACAAATTGATTGCTCAAATTGATTTGTGTAAAAAAAAAAATGCAAGAGAAAGTTTGAATTTTCATCTGCTGTTTCTTTGATGAAAATTTTCTGATCTCTAGGCAGATAGTGCAAGAGGACAAAGCTCTAATGTATGAGGATTGGAAAGAGAATATTCTGCCCATATTGGATTTTGCAAAGCTTAACGCAAAATTTTTTGCTGTAGAAGAATATTTTGCTGCAAGAAGCCTTGTTGCTTCCCGATCTTTTGCGATAGATGATTACCATGGTTCTGGCATGGTTCCTTTTGCAGACCTGTAAGTAAAGCCTTTGACGATGTCCTCTATATGTCCTGCAGTTGTATCTAATAATGTAGCATATTAGAATCTGCTGAATTATTTATTCCTTTAAGTAATGGATTCACAACTATCCTTTTTTTGTTGTTTCCTGTAATATGTCTGTCAGCCTGTGCAGTGGTGAGTTGCAGAATTGCATGTTCAAATGTCATCCTAACCTCCAATAACCGACGCATAATTTATTTCCACAACTATTTAGGTGGTTAAGCAAAACATGTGTGCAACTATGGGGTTATGATCTGTGTGGTAATTGATGGTGTCTCTCTAAGGCTTTTTGAACGCCACCCCAAACTGAGTTTTATAATAAAAACGCAGAAGGAGCTTCTGCATTTTGGAGCATGCAAAACATGGCTGGGGTGGCATGAACACCACCCCAAACACACACCAAAAGGACTCATACATCTAAAGTTCTTTTTCGTCTTGGCTCAATACATCTAAAGTTCAGTTGTAACATAAGATTACTTCCTTTCTTGATTTGTAATCCCCATTCCCTGTTATTTTATTTTCTTTTAACATGGCCTTGCCTTCTTAAAAACTCAAATTAAGAGATGTATTCTAGTCTTTAAGATGTTAAATTCATTTGAATAAAAGAGCTCCAAACACATCATATGGCATTTTCACGTCCAAATACCATTTAGACTTTATAGTGATTTGCAAGCACTCTTGAATGAATTATACTTGAAGGTAGACACGCATTATTTTATTTTATTTTTAATTGAATAACTTGGTAAGTAATTTCAATATTTTAAATAATCTTATTGATTGCCTTTTTTATTTCCATTTTTCTGTTTTCTAACTAAAAGTTAACAACACATTTTAAAATTTTAATTATCTGCTAACTATTTATCAATTTCTTATTTTAAAAATTGAAAATACTAGTTACTTTTCACATTCTAAGTACTCACTAATTTCAAAGCAACTAAATATAAATAAACATATTTTTTTGTCAAGTTGTGAAAGTTGGAGACACTAAAAGGCTCCAAAGGCATATGTAATATTAATGATGTTGAAACTAGGGATTGTTATCATAATTTTTGTTGACTAGTTGTAAGATTACATTGGTTCAAACACCTAATTATATATATAACTAGAACAGAGATTAATTTTATTTTACTATTTGATTGATATGACTGTTCATTTGTTTGTTTTTTAATGCCCTTGCACTTGCAAGTGTTTTATACAAAAATAACTCCTTATCACTTAACTTTTTCTGACTTTTAAAGCTTCTTACTTTAAAGATCATACTTAGGGAAGACTTGTTGAATTATTTTACTTAAGTGCACCTTCCACATCTTAATTTGAGACTTAAAGCATACACGTTCATCCATTATAAGGAAACAACCATACACAAACTTGCATATCCTTTCCATTCACTACACAAGTTGGTTGAGTGTTTCACTCATACATGGGCTGCCTGTGTACTACACTGCCCAAAGGCCTGCATATCACATGGCCTGGCCGCATGGTGAATTGGTTACCACCACACAGCTATGTGGAATCACTAAGAGGGGCTGTGTGATGCATTGTTTCATCCTCCTGAAAATTTTGTAAAATTTAGGATGGTGTTTGGACCATCAAACCTACACCAAAAACTACCAAATTTGGCATCAAACACATTCTACCTGTTGCCTAATTGTAACCCAAACATCAAACACATTCTACCTGTCACCTAATTGTAACCCGAAGGTCACCAAAAACTCTACCATTTGACCCCTCAGTTTTCCTAATTTGAAAAACTGCCCAGTGTTGCTCTATCACGTAAACTAGCACTCTGTGCCTTAGTTGAGAATCCAAACCAGCCCGGAACAGTCTGAAATTTTACCTGCTACGTCTTATACATTTTATCTCTTATAAAGATCAAATGACAAGATTTGACCACTTTTCTTAGTGACTTCTAAAGCTGCCTTGTTTTGGCACCAAAATTGGGTACTTTATGAGATAACTTGCACATATTGGTAGGAGTAAAGATTTTCCATACATAAACCAAGAAAAGTGAACCACAATATATAAATTTCTAAGGCCAAGAATCTAGCATCTTCAGCATGAACTTTTCACCAACATCTATACTGCTTAGCACCATTTTCAAGCCTAATTTTACATTCTTTTTACAAGAGAAATCAAGCCATCATATAAGTCAACATGAAGTTTCCACTAGGACCACTACATGTTCCAATGCATATTTATGTATAAAGTATACCTATCTTCATGAAATCTCATTATACATTGACATCCTAACATTTCAACTATCTAACTAGTAATTTTCTTCTCTTTGTCTTTCTCAGCATTCACCTGTAGTAGTTAGTCAACTATAGAGTGGGAAAATAATCTCGATAGTCCGTTCAGAGTTTTTCACTTATATTTGCAAAGAATTTAAACTAATATAGAATAAGAATTCACTCTACAAGCTTTGTAAATACTATGTTGTGGATACAAAACTAGTTACAACTCAAATACAATCTCATACGAAAAGTTTCATAAACTCAGTTGATTTCTAACAACTAGGAATAAGTTCTTTTGGAATTCAACCTCCCTATCTAGTAAGATCAAGTACTTCTGTGGCTCTATGGTCACACACAATCATACATAACAGTATCTAAATTCATGCATCTTAAAACATATATCCATTCCAATATGGAAATTCGACAACAAATAAAACAGGAATGAAAATACTAACTGCCTGTATCATCCGAGGGTCTAATTAAACTATGCAATTTTCACTTTCTCTTGCCACATCAACAGAGCCTAAATTCTATTTTAAATAGACGATTAAATTCTATTTAAATGGATGGTTAATGTCAATGATAATTCATACAATATTACCAATTGAGCTTAACTAAATTCTTAATTTGATAATTACTTAATTCAATCTCAATGCTCAAGTCGATGTACTTGATGCCTAACTCCCTAATATCTATTTCCTAGCTTCCAAATTTATAGTCCTTTCTGCAAATTTCAGCCAACAAGAAGGAAATACTATTTAGATCAAATCAACAATATCCTAAAGAAAATTTTGGTAAGTTGGGTTACCTTTAGACTTCTTCCCTCTCCTTCATTTCTACCTAGCAATTTCTCAACTTCAAAGTAAGTCTAGAATTTGGAAGAAAGACTTGTGCCATTGAAAAGTATACAAAATATCCTACATCAATCCTTTCTGTGGCAAGATCAAAAGGGGTGAATTCTTACCTCATGCAAAGCATTTCTTACCCTCTCGCTATGCTTCCATATCAAACTATTTGGAGCTTCTTCTCTCTCTTGGTTCGGTTGCATGCTACAATTGAGGAAGGAGATGGGATGTTACCAATTTTTCATGACAGTGGTGGTAGTAGGATAGGTTTCACTCTCTTAATGTTTCAATTTGCCTAATTTGGTTTTTCTATATTTCTAGTGTTCTAGGCTAAACAGTTACTAGGGTGTGACAAGTGTTATTGTAGATATACTATCGGTCATAATTTGTGGTGCTTATTTTATGACATTATTTTCTCATAACTATTCTAGTATTAGTCCATACATGTCTGATGTCTCATGGCATTACATTTTTTGTTATGATTTAGTTGCCAAAACTTCCCTTGTAATTACAATTGAATGACATTCCTTCCTATTATTGCCTGGATGACCTTATGCAGTACTACTAAAATGTCAATGGTTTTTATTGTCTAAGGTGTCCTTTGGGTGCATGGAAATGTCACTCCACTCCACCTGGATGCAAATGTATACCTTATTAAGATATTTGTATTCTCAGATTATGTATGGGGAAAAAAATGATATTTTACATGAAAACTATATACTGCATTCCATTACTCTCATGATTTTAGTATATAAACTCCAAAAAAAAAATCTTATGAGATGATCATACGGAAAATTGTCTGTGCTATCTTGCGACTATTAAACCTACTTACAATTTATTACTATTATGAACTGTGAATTAATCAAAGTGATAACTATTTAACTGTTTTACATGCGCTCTAAGGATGCATATAAAGCATCTTCTCATCAATCATTAATCTCACCTGACTGATAACTGTTTAACAAAGAATGTACTTATGGTTTTGCGTTTGACAATGTTTGTATCTGATCATAAATTGAAGATGTTAAATCTTTCCAATTTTAATGATCTCTTTTGAGCTACAGATTTAATCATAAAACAGATGCTGAGGATGTTCATTTCACTGCTGTATCCTTGAACATCGAAGATGGAAATAATAAGTGTGTCACTGAGGAAGAAGAATTGGAGCAAAATTCGTCTGTAGCTGAGAATGAGTTGGGTTCAGCTCTTATTGGGAAATGCAGTGGTAGCAACTTGGAGTCATCTTCAGTTGTGGGAGGTGATCCTTCAATGCTGGAGATGATTATGATAAAAGATGTCAGCATTGGAGCTGAGGTTAGAAAATTCATTTCTGTTTTTTATCTAATGTGGCTTTATTTCAGCTTCTTTGTATTGATTAGTTTTGCATAATTTCATACAAATGAACCCCAATAGTTTATGTTCATTTATTTTCATATTTTTTATAGTTTTGGCAATATGGTTATAACTTCAGTTTAGAATGATTAATGACATATGATTTCCTATGGTTTTCTCCGTGTAAGACACAGTTTTCTTTTACTAAGGTGGTGTTTGGTAAGTTGGAAGAGAAGGTGAGGAAAAAAAGAACAGGGAAAAAAAGGAGAGGGGTTGGGGTGGGGGTGGGGGGAGTAACGAAATGTTGTTTCGTGGGATGAAGGTGGAAACATTGATGGACTCCAGAGTTATTATTTTGTGACACTGTTCATTGTATTAAAATTGAGAGAATTATTTTTTTTTTTTGGGGGACCATTTTGCTCCAAACAACAGTAATGGTTTATGTTGAAAGCCCTTCAATTTTTAAATTCTTCAGACGAATCTTATGGTCAAACATTTTAACTTGAGGTTTTGAACTGTAATTTTCTTGGGAAATTAAAACTTTTTGTCCTCACGGCTTTCAAAATAATTTTAAAATTTAAGATCTTTTATTATAAAAATACAAATATCTTTAACTTGAGATCTTCATCTGTAATTTACCCTTTTGTTTCATGTTAATTAACAAAAATTAAATTTTAAATATTTTTTGGTTCTAGGGATATTTTGGTTATTTACCCACCTTTCATTTCATTCCTGTACTATTTATATTTTACCTAACATGAAAATAAAAAGATATTTATAGTGCATTGCCCCAGTGGCAGAAGAGCTCCCTAATTTGTGGAGCGTCATAGGTTCGATCTTGCTGTTGTACTGAAGCTTTAAGCTTGCCCCCTATAATCTTAAAAAAAAAAAAGATATTCTCATTCTTTTCTATGTACCAAACATGAATTTAGGTCATAAAGTTCCATTTCTATCCAATTTTTTGTTCCTTTAAAAAAAAATCTTTTTTCTCTACTGGACATGTTTTTTGTGCCCCCTTCGGTTGATGGCAAATAAGATTGTATGGAAAGAAATGAACACAACATTAGCATGACAAGTGTGTTTGGTTGCAAGATTTAATTTTGATTCCATTCCTTTTGGAATCTCCATTCAATTATTTAAAGAAATCATGCTTCAATCCAACGAACAATGGAATCAGACTGCTTTCCTGGAAAGCTTAGGTGAATTGATTAAAATGCCCTTCTCCCATTTATACTACCATTACATTTGGCTACTTCTCGCTTATGGTTTTGAGCACACTCCTTCAGTTACATATTGACACTCATACGATTTTAGATTATTTATTGTTTATAATTTAAAATTACTTTGTAATTATAAGATTATCTGTTATTGGTTATTAAAACTAACTAAATTCATTTCTCCATGCATGATATGGAATTTGAGAAATGAATTGTATAGATTTTGCATTTTATATTGATGATTATTTTATTGCATAATAGTTTGAAAATATTTTAACAAATTAAAGAAATTGAAATTTTATATTTTGATCTTGTTTTATTCAAGATATGTAAAAAAATTATTTTATTAATTAAAAAATTAAAAATAATTATTTTTAGGATATTTTATACAAAGGGTATCATGGCCATTTTGATCAATTTTTCTTTCTTACGTTGTCATCCAACCAAATTGAAATTTGGAACAGAATATCTATATTTTCTATAACATATCAAACATAATTAATTCATTTCATCAAGACTTATTTCCATTTTTATTCTCATTCCTATTCTCATAAATATTCCAGAGAGGAAATGGAACTTAGTTTACCCCCTTATCTTTCCTTTTCCCTTCAAGGTATTATAGTACTAATTGATCTCTTTTTTCTATCAGGTGTTCAACACCTATGGGTCAATGGGTAATGCTGCTTTACTTCACAGATATGGATTCACTGAGCAAGATAACTCCTATGATATTGTGAACATTGATTTGGAACTAGTTCTTCAGTGGTGTTCTTCTTTGTTTTCTGCTCGATACACTCGAGCAAGAGTCTCTCTTTGGAGAAGGCTGGGCTATTCTGCATGTGTCAGCCAAAAGTCAGAATATTTTGAGATATCATCTGATGGAGAACCACAGATTGAACTCCTGATTTTATTATACATTATGTTATTATCAGAAGATGCGTACCATAAGTTAGACATATCAGCATCAATTGCAGGAAATATTCATGAATCAAGTGAAACTGCTCTTTCAGGAGACTGCAAAATCTTGTCAAAAAAAGCATCTGATCTAAGCAAGGAATCCTTGCTGACTAGAAAAGTTCGTGATGCTCTGTTGTCTGTTGCTGATATGCGCGAGAGTCTGTATGGTCTGAACTCAATAGAAGATGATATTGAGGCATTAGGGAGGTGTAACGGTGTTAGAGAAAGGAAGCTGTTCCATTCTTTGGTGCTGCGCATCAGCGAAAGGAAGATCCTTAAAAAGCTCAGAAGTTATGCTGCCCAGCCATTTGGGATTGCTAAGCGAAATTCTGCCAGGAAGAAAAGGAAAAGTGCAAGAAAGTAAAATTCTTAACTTTATCTTGTTTCTTCTATTGTATTTTGCTATAGTGACATCTTGAACAAAATTAATCAACATTTTGTCACAAAGAAGTAATGACATTTAATGAAAAAGCTTGTTTGATTTACGTTCTTTAGAAAAAGGCACAGACTAACAGGTCTCACATCCCTTGGAAAACAAGAACAAACAAACAAATGATTAATCATATGAATGGGTAAGAATAGATTTTAAATGGATTAAAGTAATTAATATAGTCAAAATCTCAATTTGTTAGCCTTCTTGACTCAAAAGCCATGCGCTACAAACAAAAGGCTTTATGCTTTTATGATTCAGATCAGTTAAAAATGATAACTTTTTGCTTTATAATTTTTCATTAGCATCAAAATGCATTAGCAAAAGTAACAGTATTATGTAGGCCTGGTCAATCGGGAAAAGCAATTCAAGAACTGTTTAAGGCGGCAGAATCTTACCTTGCCAAGGCTGAGATGTTGAGGGGGAGCATGGAAGCTGATAGTACTAGAGCCGTATCATCTGATTTTTCAATTGCCAAATGTGTCTCTGTCCTTAATGAGATTGATAATGTCTCTGATGATACTTATGTGAAGGCAATGAATAAATTTATTGATGTTAATTGGAGGGAAATATTTATGGCTATTTCTTTAGAAAGGAAGAAGGCATGGTTGGATAGCTTGTGAGCCACATCACAAGAGCTTGATTCTCTCTCTCTCTCTATGTTAGTTTTAAGAACCATGAGTGTGATGAATACTTATGTATTTGACACTGATATGTTCAAACAATATTATGTGACCATATATTGTAATGCAAAAGTAGATTGTGCAATCTTTATTCATATTTTTCCCATGTTTTTTATTCTACAGTTGACTTTTGTTCATAGTAGACGTAGATGGTAACTCATCATCATCCTGAATCAATTAAATATGAGAATAAACTTGTATTATTGTCAATATCACATGGGAGTATGAAAGCAAGTTTCTCGATAAGGTTCAAGTTGGTACATTTGCACTTGTTTTCTGTTTAGTTCGAGAGATTTGGTTGAGAAAGGAAGTGAGAGAAAATTTTTTATTCTATTCTTTTGTAAACTAAACCAAGAGAGGGGATCATTTTTTTCCTACAATCCCCTCCTCTTCCTTTTATATAAAGACGAGCGAAAAAGTATTCCCTCTTTTTATTTAGTTAAAGAAGAAAATAGGATTGAAAATTTTTCCTTCTCCCTCTAAAGTCCTCAAACCAAACGGATGGTATTAGTGATCGAGAATTTGTTAATAAACTCGTGCAAGAATTAAGAATTACTTGTTATGAGTTGTAAATAGAAAATTATGTTTTGTTAATTTATGTAATGAGTTAAGGAGTAAAAGTTATTCATTTAAAAGATTTGAAGTTGGAAGAGAATGTTGTATTGCTTTTATACATTCTAGGTTGCAATTTTAAACAAATGGTAGTTCCGTACCGTTTCCAACATTTTATCAACTATTTCTTATTATTTTAAGGAAGTGTGGAGGGCAGTATATTGATTAGGAAAAGAGCTTATAAATGAGGATATTAAGGAGCTGCTTGAACATGTAAAAAACAACCAGAAGTATTTTCCTTGATTTAAAGTAAGTTTTAATTATTGATATTAGCATCTTATTATTAATATTAACATAAATGTTTGCTATCATAACTATATTTTCTCTAAAATAAAATTGTTTGGGTGCAATTGACAGTAAATGTTATGTGACCATAATGAAAAATTTTGTTAGATGCAGTTAATAATCCTAAAACAAATTTCCCATAGCCTTTTAGAGGTATAATAATTCTAAATAAGAGAATTTCAAACTACATAGAAAGAATAGAATGTTCTCCTTCCCCATTCAACAATTTGGACAACTTGGACCACCTCAGCATCCTCTAAACACCAATTTGGAAACAAACATTTGCAATCTTTGCCCTCGTCTGAACTATTGGTATATATTGTGCGTTATTACTAAAGAGAAATAAAATATAAACTGGAGATTTAAATTTTAAAATGTTTATTTTTAATTATTTATTTTGAGATATGTTTTAATTATAAACGAAATGCATGTGACATAAAGACAATCTTTTCGGTTTCAGTAAATATTTTTCTTTTTAAAAATAAAAGATAAAATTTTAACTAGGTAAATTTTCTAAGCAAACATTCAATTCTCTCTCTTATAATTTTATGAATACTAAAGATATTTTCAACAACAATCCAAAACTAATCATTTCAAGAGATATGGAGACATTCAATTTTCCTCCGACTTGGCCTCAACATTTTTTTTTTCTATTCTTTTTTTGTTCTTTCTTAAAAAAACTTGTTTTCTTATTATTTTCAACACAACAGTGTCCTCACATTCATTCCTCACAAATAGGTCTATTTAAGTTTTATTTAGGGAAAATGGAATTTTGGTCCTTATACTTTCAATCAATTTTGAATTGAGTCCCTATAATTTTTTTTCAAATGAATCCTTAAAACTTACACCATTTGTGCCGTTACTCCCTCAAGTTTTACATGACAACATAAGGACTGACAAGTGGCCCTAGCACAGTTAGTTTTGCTGATATGATTTGGCTAATTATGTGCATATGTGATAGGTGATGTGGATAGACGCAACAAGTACGGTGCTCACTCGAAAACGTAATATCAGACGCAAGACAGAAAAAAATGCAATGTTGGCTCATCATGGATTCACAATCAGGTTTCTTTCAGATTTCTCCGCCTGAACAAATCTTGAAGATTAATTTCTATTTAGATCTACTCATCGGGGAACCTCTTGCCTAAGCTTCTTTTCTCTTTATGATGATTGATGTTTATAGAGTAGTTGCTGAGAAACAAAAGCTGTTGTGAAGATTAATTTCTAACAATTTTGAACTCCTTGGCCAAAAAGTAAAGAAAATCCACATAGTTTTGAACTCTAAAATCTAACTATACATGCTTAACTAGTTTTCTGCATAACTTAAAGACCAACCATGTTTCTTCCATTTGTTCTTTCAACGGATTCTCTTCATCTATGCATAGCTTTCTATAGACATAAATATTTTATTTTTCCCATTATTTTTATTATAGTTTTCTAAAGTTTACCTTCCTCTGTTTTCTAATTTAAGAACAGGGGTCAGCAAAGCATGGCCATTGCAACCAATGTGTGTGTCATGTTGCGCCTAGGCATGGTCGGGGTGAGAATGGGAGTTCTGTACTTGTATAATCTTATTTCCCAACCATTTATATTTGACAACTTTTAACATATGGAGAACCTGTCAAGATGAATGAGAAATAACTCCATCATGTTTTGGTTCCAGATTAATGTGAGGGTGAAAGTTTTCTATGGGTTTGAGGATTAATTAATTAATTTTTATTGTCGGATAATTGCAGTGGTTGGACTTCTATACAAGATAGGTAGGTCATCTCAATTTGTTTTTGTCCAGGATAACTCAATGTTGTTTATTCACATGAGGACGAGGTAGCCCAAATCCAATTTATGGATTCGATAGATGAAATATGGTAAAAATTCAGGGAATTTCTGAGGGAAGAAATTCCTACGAGAGGTTCCACGATGAGTGGGTCTGAATAGCTTGTTTTCTTTTTTCTTCCTCTATCATCTCGTTTTGTTTTGGTCAACGAAATTTGGAAGAATCCTGATTGTGAATTCGTAATGAGCTGAATTAATTAAATTTATCCAAAAGTTTATTTATTTGTTATTAGAGGTGGACACATGCTGATCCTGGGAGGCTGTGGCCCACCTCACCCCGTCCCCCATTTAATATATTTTATTTAGATTTTATATATAATTATTTTTAAATATACATATATTTATTGGTTTGTCCCTCCTAATATTTTTGTATTTAAATAATATGTAAATACATATTAAATGAAGTATAAAATTTAAAAATCTATCATAATATTTTTTTAAAATTGTCAATATATAATATTATACATAAAAAATGCATTAAAAATCTGATTTTTATATATTCTAAATTTTTTTAATAATATTCCTTATCTCTAAGAGGATAATTTGACCCTCTCAAACTTCACGTTCTGCTCTGCGTACGCATCTATTTGTTGTCTTGCTTTGTTCTCATTCCATGTCTTGTGTCTTCAAGTAGTCAGTCTAAGTTGCTTGCCCTTTCCACAATACCCTCCACATATACATGTAACTGGCCACTTCAACAAATCTAACCATGTTAGAGCCACATGTCAGTCCTTGCGTCATTATATAAAATTTGGGATACTAACAACACAAACTGCATAAACTTCAAGAAATCATTTAGAAAAAATTAAAGTAGTGGGACTTAATTTGCCCTTTTATTTAATTCATGATACATTTTTATATATTTTATTTTGTTTAAAAAGACTGAGGGCACTAAATTTTTATTAATATAATATTGTCAACGTTGTTTTTTGGCCATGTGCGATAAAATTAGTTCGAAATCAACAAAAATGGCCATGCCAGCGATCCCCATCCTACCTAACCCCCTCGTGACACGCAATCATACCTAATGCCTTTTATCAGCGATTCAACGTCAACGTCTGCTCATAGTATTGAGATTCTCAATCCAAATATTTTATTGTAATCTTAAAATATTATAATCGAATAATTTTTAATAATATTTCCTTAAAATTATTAACTGTGAATTTAATTAATCTTTAAAAAATACTTATAATTTTTAAAATCTTCAATCCTCTTACTTAGATTTCCTTCTTGGCAGAAAAAAAAAAAACCCTTCGTTAGTAAGCTTCGTTAGTAAGCCCTTTCATAACGACATATGCTAATATTCCAATCCTATTTATAAAATTTTTTTTTATAGTTTTAAATATAATAAAAAAAAATATTAATAATATATTAATTTTTTTTTAAATTATCTTTTATTAATTATATGAAAAAAATATTAAATATATTAATAATTTAAATTAATATTAAATTAAAAAAATAATTTTAAAAAAATTTAAAATATAAAATAACTTAATTAATTTTAACTAACTAATATTATTTGTGTGGAGAGTAATTTTTTTCTTTTCAACGAGGACGGGGCCAAAAATAACCGTTGAAAGAGTTGTTTTCTTTTTAGCGTGCGTACTCATGACATCATTAATAGATGTTGATGTTTATATAAGAAAAGAAAAATTTCAATTTAAATATTTATGTTCAAATACTTTATACTCTAACACTATTTTGAAGTATTTAAATACTAAAAAGTTAATTTAAATTTATTATAGTGGTTTTATACATAATTTGAATTTGAACTTGTAATCTTCACGTTTTTAAAATAATTCAAAATTTAATTTTTTAATTTAGTTTCCAAATAGAATTTTAAATCATACTCCCTCCTCCGGTCCTATATATAGAATCTTTTACCCTGATCCTAAATATAAGATCCTTTACAATATACGAGATAATATTTATTATATATTTCTAGAAAAATACTCATATTTAATGTATTCAAAGAGAAAGATAGAGAAATTAAATGAGAGTAGTTTTGAAAAAATGTTAGAATTTTTGGAAAAATTGAGGTAGTTAATTAGTTTTAACTCTAATTCTTAATCCATATAATTCAGTTAAAAAAGTTTTATATTAAAAATTAGAGAGAGTATGCAACTTGTCACAATCCAAGTAATTCTATCAAAATTTCTAATTTTGTCCGTTCAATTGAACCAATCAATTTAACTGAATAGTCAATCAATTAATGTCTAAATCAACCTAAAACATTGTAAAACACCAATAATTTTAGGAATCAGTCAAATATCAATAAACCAATTAAAAACTATAAAACCAAATGAGTTAATAATTTTACTGATTCTCAATGCTTGTTTGAACAAGTAGTGTAATCTTCCAAAAGCATTTTTGAGTGGTTATAATCACTTTTGCAGCATTGAAAGACTATTTGGATAAGAGTTGAAAATCACGATGTATCAAGATTTTTAAGTTACATCATGTTTTTGTAATAACGAAATTTTCTTACTTTTTCGTTTGAGATAATTACTTTTGATAATTTTAGGTATTTAATTAAAATATTTTTTAAAAACAATTTAATTCCAAATATTTTAAATTTAAAAGTGATTTTATAAACAATATTAAAGTAAAATCAATTCTCTCAAAATTACTTTTTAGAAAAAGTTTTTAAACTAAAATCACAATGAACAAAACTAACTTTTAATTAAAATCAATTTTAAAAATTACTATCATATAATAAAATTACAATACTAATCCAAACAAACACTTAAAGTAATTGTGATTAATGCCTTTCTTTTCCTTTTTTCAAGTAATCCTTTTATTTACTAATTACTAATTTCTTTTTAAGAAATTGACAATGACCCAAATTATCCTAATTTCATAATTCCCCCCAAGCTTAATGCCATTTTCTCACTTTGCCTTTGTTTTTCTTTCTTTTCTTTTCATCAATATTTATAATTGAATTAAAATTAAAATTAAATGTAAAATATCAATATATATATATATATATCATAAAATTTATAATAAACTGAAAACATGACCTGTTGCATGGAGATACATTAATACTTATGGAAATATTAAACAACATAATAGAAACTCGTTACTAAACTCCAACAAAGATAGGCACCACATATTTCTATTTGAAAAATATTAATATGGGTCCTATGTGTAGCATGGTATTTAGAGGTGTTAAATCAGGTCGAGTCTAAAAGTTCAATTTAACATACGGATTTGAAAATTTAAGTCTAAGTCCGTGAGATCAGGTCTACAAGCTAGCCCACAGGCTTTTTTTTTTAATTTTCTTAATAATTTTCATTCTTTTTTTTTTTAATTTTTATATAATTATTTAAATTAATACAACTAATTATTATTATAATTAATCAAAAGTTAATATAATCTTTAAATTTTACCATTTATATATCACTAATTAATAAAATAATATGTATTTTTAATATTTAAAAAAAAAAGAAAACAGGCTTTCGGACCAACCCATGGCCCGCTCAGACTGGACTCGAAAAACCCAAATTATATTTTGATACTAAAAATTGAAGCCTAACTTGCTTATTTTTTTGAGTTTTTCGGACTGACTCATCGAGTTTGATCCATTTTGACAGTTCTAATGGTGTCTTAAGAATAAATCACATGGTTCTGATAGAGTTTTTATATAATATATGTACTGATCAAACTTATAAAAAAATAATAGAAAATTGCAAAAACACAGCCATAAGCTTTGTTACAAGATTATTGGCTAAAAAAAGCTTCTTGCAAGATTTATATAGTAGTAGATAGTAGATTATATTATCTATAAATTATACTATTTGCATATGAATAGTTTTTTTTTTTTAAAAAATTCCTTGCAATGTCAATCGGAACCACCCTTACCAAAATAAAGGAAACCGTATAAGTTGCTTTTTTTTTTTACTGGGCGTACAAATGAGTACTCTCAACAAATCATTAACAAATCTGCTTCAAAAAACAAAAACAAAAAAACACCAACAAAACACCAACAAAACAATAACAAATCCATTTTTTTTTTTTTTCAGAATTTGCCGTTCCCTACCTAACGGCTAACGCCTCCCCTGTAAAATAAGAAATTCCATACGCGTTGCACAGAAGGCCAGGCATACCCACACTCATATCCCGTGCCATTTGAATCTACCAAGTCAAAGGCAGCTACCTCTGTATCATAATCTTATAAATAGAATTATAATTCCCACTTCGTTAATCAGATTTGTGTTTCAGAATTACTATCAGCGATTAAGAAAACAATAATGGGATTGAAGGATACCTTTTACATCTCCCATGGATCTCCCACTCTGCCCATAGATGATTCCATTCCGGCCTCGCAGTTCTTGAAGAAGTGGAAGGAGTTTTACCCCCACGGACCCTCCGCCATTCTCGTCATTTCCGGCCACTGGGACACCGCCGTTCCCTCCGTCAACGTCGTTAACCGCAACGACACCATCTACGACTTCTATGGTTTCCCCAAAGCGTTGTACAAGGTTTGGATTCCACCCAATAATCATTCTCTCACAGAACCAGAAACCACTCGGTTTTGTTCCTGATAATGGCAATCATCATTCCTTTCCAATTAAACAAATATTTTTGAAAATATTGAATCTCTTTGTGGTGATATTGTGAGAAATATTATTAACAGTATCTTTTTCTCATGATAAATTCTTTATGCATATTGATTGGCCTTCAATTTGAATTGACAAGTTCTATAGAAGTAGGAAGTTGATGGCAGAAATTGAGTTCTGGAATTGAAAATTTTTACTGTGGTGGTTGTAGATAACGGAAAGTTAAAGAGATAATAATGATCATGATATGACTTGAAACACATCATTCCCACAAACTTAGTATTGTAGATACAGTGTATTGTGGTGATGTTTTTAGGTTCATTTTGATAACCATCTCTTTCATTCTTCTTTTGCCAGCTTAAATATCAACCACCTGGAGCACCACAATTGGCCAAGAGGGTGAAGGAACTGCTGCATCAAGCTGGATTCAGCCGTGTTGATGAAGACAAAAAGAGAGGGCTTGACCACGGAGCTTGGGTTCCACTGATATTGATGTACCCTGAGGCTGATATCCCAGTTTGTCAATTATCTGTTCAATCTGATCAGGATGGGACTCACCACTATAACATGGGAAAGGCATTGGCCCCTCTTAAGGATGAAGGTGTCCTCATAATAGGTTCCGGAAGTGCAGTTCATAACTTGAGAGCACTAAAGATTCAACCCAACCCCCCTGTTGCTTCCTGGGCTAAAGAATTTGATGATTGGTTAATTAATTCTCTCCTTGAAGGAAGGTACCTATTTTATGACTTCCCTATTCTCATCTTCCTTTTCAGTTTCATTCAAGGCTTACATCTATTTTCTCGATGGTTTTCTGTGTACTGCATTTATGATATTATTATTCTTGAGTCTTCTTGAGAAGAGTTATACCTAGATTTATAATAAGATACATTTCTTTCTACCAACTGAGCTAACCCTTTTGAACTTCTATTCATATTTGATAAATGCATAATTGAGCTGTGGGAACTGCAGTTTCATACTTTTAAATGGTCTAATTACTGAGATTTTCCCACAAAGGTTGAACTTCTCATGGATTGGAATTAATATTGCAGATATGAAGATGTGAATCATTATGAAGAGAAGGCACCACACGCAAGAATGGCTCATCCAGGGCCAGATCACTTTTTCCCACTGCATGTGGCATTAGGTGCTGCTGGTGAAAATGCCAAGGCTAAGCTCATCCACAGTGGGATTGAAATGGGCACTCTCTCTTATGCCTCTTTCCAGTTCACATCACCATCCTCCTAAGCTTTCTCTTAACTCATCGCCATTGTTGTTTTTGGTGTTGTTGTTGCAATTGTAATTGTTGTGTTGCCTATCATTTCCAGATGTTGTAAATTATGCTTGTGTTTCTGTGATACTTTATTAGTAATGATGTGTAATGAAATATTGTTGTTTTAGGAATAAAAGAAAATCTTAGGGACTTTCCTCCTAGGTTATATGATGGTTGATTCATTGGTCTTTACAGCAACTAGTATGGTAAATATGAACAATTTGAGCTTAGAGAACTGATAAGACAGTCTGATCGTCAGCACTTGAACTGATGAGGTTAGAAATGATCTATGGATTATGAAGAAATTATGAAGAATTTGTGTTGTGTAAGTAACTATAATATCTTTATATAAACTTTTACATTCATAAGCTTTGAAATTTAAAATGAGAAAAAGAATGGATGTTGCTTTGGAGATCTTAGCTCTAGATGCTTCAAATGCGATAAATGGGATTTTACCATTATGAAGAGACTTAGTTGAAATGGGATATTGTTTTCTTCTAATTTGACAACACAGAGAGAGAGCTTCAAAGAGAAATGTGAAAAAAAAAAAATCGGTTCAATTGATGGATTTAGATAATTTGTATTTGATCTAGACAGTTTAAATCTTAAATTTTATTTTTTTTTAATTTTTACTATAATTTTTTATGTTTATGGCTGAAAATTATTTTTATTTTACATTTTTTATAATTAAAAAAATTTTAAAATAAAATAAAAATATTTAAATTTGGACTTTCCAAGTGAATTTAAATATTTTAATTTATTCAATTAAATAATCAAATAAATGAAGGAAATGTGTAATTTATTGGATAACGGAGATTTTAAAATTGTATAATTTATTGAATAATTGAGTTTTTTCAAAAAATTGAGAAGGTATACTTTGAAAAATACATATTCCTAAAATGCACGATGACTGATAATGCTAGGTTGAGGGAAAAGAACAAGAAAACATACTAGAGATATACTATTGGGATTTCCTAAATAATTCCAATAAAATTGGTAGATAATTGGATCCATGTTGTTATGTTGTTTAGGTTTGATTTCTAACTATTAACTAAAGAATATTCTTGATGTTGAAAAAATAAAATAAACTAATAAAATCCTAACACAATTAGTAGATGGTTAGATTCTTTAAACATGTTTTCTGTTGCTGGTTAAAAGATATCCTTAGTACTAAAAAAAACCTTTAAAAAGAAAGTGATTAAAATATGGGTGGACACATGTTGTCAGGTTATCACTTGGGGCCCTAGCCCCCTCCACTATTTTTTTTTTGTTAAATTTTATTTGTATTTTAAATGAAAAAATGAAATATTATATTACCTAACCCCTCAAAATTCAATTCTTGGATCAAATGGAACATGTCATTATCAATATTTTCTAAAGAATTCTTCTCCCACCACCTCCCCTGCGACGCCGCGCGCCCCCTCCCCCCCCAAAAAAAAAGACCATTACTCCTGTTCGGCCCCTGGATTAGAATGAAAGCAAACTATTAAGAAAAAATTGTTGACCAATCCGATAATCCCATAATCACTATTTATTTCAAAATAGAAATACCATAAGGCTAAGAAATACTTTAATTTTAATTTTTGCTTCTAACTCGATAAATTTTGTCAACCCTGAAGCTTCTTCATAGACCATAAGGCGGAAATAAATCAAGATAGCGGGCTTTAGAAAAAAAAATATATATATATATATATAAAGATTAAGATTTGGTCATCAGAATAAGAATTCTCGTTACTTCGAAGCAACATCAAATAATATAAGAACATTAATTAATTTATGGGATGTCGGCAGTACGTATTTTCTTTGTACAAAGACTCGAAGGTCCTCTTGCCATCATAGTCGTTAATATTTTTAATTTAGGACGTAAACGTCACTGCTTGCATAATTAATTAATTATTGACATGAGATTGGAATGGGCTCTCCCAATCCTTACTCCTTGATGTCAAAATATGAAATTAATGGTCATTGTCAAATATTACACATCCTTCAGTTTCAGTGTCCCGCCAAGAAGATGATTACTGAGGAAGATATTAACAATCACTTGACCAGACAGAAAAATTTAGGAGGGTTAGGGCTTGAAAGTTGACTGGGACTAAGGTATGTCTTAAGACCTAAAAAGCATAATAAAGGTAAAGGTGCTTATAATTTTGAAATTATTTATTAATAAGATTTCTATATTAGCAGGGAAGTTCGAACTCATGCCCCTATGGAGTATGAGTTTTAGGGCCTGTTTGGTTTAATTATAGTAAGGTAATATAATGTAATGTGATGGGATGTAATGTAATGTGATGTGATATTGATTGCAAGTAAGTTTATTTAGTAGGATATAAATAATGATGTAATGATATTAATTTTTTATATTAAAAAAATAAGAATAGAAGTGAAATGACTTTATTGCCCTTAGCTCTATAAGTGAATTTGTCAACATTTATTTTTATAAGGGTATTAATGTCTTTTTACATCTCATTACACCTATATAAAGACCTTTACATGTAAAATGTTATGTAATTTATATCACCTTTATATGATCACCTAAGTAATCTGGATCATATGTAAAATGTTTAAACAAACGCTCAAAACTCAGGTGATGTGAAGCTTATTACCTTAACATGGAAGAGCTGTAAACGAACCAAACGAGCCCTTATTGTCACCAACTTCACCACCCTATATTGCCCATGAAAAAATAATTTGATGTGACAATTTTGAAATTGGACACTCACCTCTCTCAATTGCTCAACTGTAGTGAATTGGACAGAAATAAATTTATTATACATAAAATAAAAATATAAAAATAACATGAATATTTCAACTTTTACACTACATTTGAGCAATTGAGGAGGTGGACATTATAGGGATCCAAATCTGACAATTTTGTATTATGTGTCAATAAAATTTTCACAAGCATTATATTAATTTTTTATAATTTCTTGGCACAATTAAAAATTAACATTAAAAAATATTTCTATATCTTCGTTATTAGATTTTAGCCAATTGTACAAGAATCCTGAAAATTTTTGTCATGCAAATAATCTTTTAAACTTTAAAATTTGACAAGTTTTTCAAAAACTTTACAGAACATAATATATTAATGTAAAAAAATCCTCAATTTTATTTTTTGTGCAAATATAACTGAAATTTAGGTCATGTGTAGACAAACTATGACATATCACACTCCGAACAAAAATAATGAATTAATCAATAATGATTTTTTTTTGCAAAGTTTTAAAAATTTAATCACAAGTTTTGTAGATTAATTAGTTACCCAAACAATTCAAACTTCATGATGATTATGTGCAATTTAATCTTAAATTCTTCAATAAAAAATATGAGAAGTTTATAATTTTTTCATTTTAGTATCACATAATTGAATTTTAAAATCATTTTATAATGAATGTGATGTTTTTATCATAATATTTAAAAAACATAAATTATTATAATTATTTGTGGGCTTGAGCATGGCCCATAGATCCCAATTTGTCAACTTCCTTCGGCTCACAAAAACGAGTTGCAAGTTGTAACTATACCTTCCTTTTTTTTTTCTTGGTGAAAGTTCAACTCTATACCTTGAAAAGGTGGTCCCTTGTCTTGATTTGATCTGCAATTGACATTAACAATTTAATTTTTTTTGTTTTGGATTAAAAACGATTTAACTAAGGTGCGACATGTCCTCTTAATATCCCTGTTAGGCGGGTCCACCCATTTGTACTTTATTGGCCTGGATTCATCCTCCTCGATAGGACCAGATTGGCCCAAAAAAAATGTTTATGCGCCACCTCAACAGAACTAATGCTTACGGGCTTCAAGTTTGATGCTCTATTTGAAAAATCACCATTTTTTTTACTGGCTGGCTTTTTTGACTTCACATTAGATTTATAGGTCGATTCACTTATGTGTGTGTGTTTATATATATATATATATATATATATTTTTTTTCCAGTTCAATTCTATCCGACACGAGATTTTTCTATTCACTCTTACTTGTCTCCCAACATTTATATTTGGCTGTTTAGTTATTTTATGACATTGATTGTCTATGGCACTTACACGTACAAAGCTTCAATTTTACTTTTGGAATATATAAAATGACGTGATTAGAAGGAAAGAAGTCAATTTCATAATGTGATATTGGTTCAAAGGTTTTGATACTCTTTTTTTTTTAAAAAAAAAAAAGAAAAAAAAAATTAATCAACAAGTGTCCGTACTCAAGGCGACCAAGCATGAGTTTAAAGGAAGGATGGGTGACTTTCCGACCATCATCCCCAATAACACAAATAAAATAAAATAAACAAATTTAAATTAGACTGAGATGGTTGGTAAAAAAAAAAAGATTGAGATGAGGGCAAGCTAAGTCATTGCTTAATTAAACTAATCACTTTAAATTTTCCTTTTAACGTTCCTTTCAAGCAACATATACATATATAAGTAGCAGCATTAGTTTGTAATTATAGAAGCCTAAGTGGTTGTCCTTAGACGGAAACTTTCATTAATTAATTTGTGATCTTATGTATATTTTAGGAAGCTTTTAGTGCTATGCTATCAACTAATTGAGCAAAATCTCACCATTTTGCGTAAAGCCTTAGAAAATTTTATTTTTTATTGATAAAAAAGTATTATTTTTAATTGCAGCTAATGAATAATACTTGTCCTCACACAAAGTTCTTCATATATGAAATATATTGGAGGAACCAGAATCACATGGCTTCAATACCAAAGCCATGGTATCAAAAAATATATTTGTAATGTAACCTGTATATATATTTATAATAACATACATCTGTAAGTATTTTTTATGCTTTTAAACCTATCTTAACCCTAATGAGTCCCTACGACTCAACTCAAATAGAACTCCATAATTAAATAACTTGTTTTCCAAATTTACTATAGCTTTAATTATGGTATCATTATGCTCAATTAAAACCACTTGGGTTAATTGGGAGTTACAGGGAAATTGGATCACTATGCATTGTTGAGATGTTAAAAAAAACAAAAATAAAAACACAAAATAGTGTTTCCATATGTTTAAATATAGTTGTGAAAGTTAATTCAGGTACGAGAAATGCAACTCATAATACATAGTTGTGTGTGTTCAAATTTCATTATTGATATGAGAATTTAATTTGTTAAAAGATGATATAAATACTTTTATAAGTGTTATTTAAGTCTTAAAAATTTTATTAAGTTCCCATAACCCAACTCACTTAAACTTATTTTCTGGGTGTGAATGTGAGAGATTTGATTAATATATAAATCTCCTTTAATTAAGTACAACTCTCCCCAAAAAATGCTAAATGCTTATTAATTAATTGATAATCACATCACACCTATACCATATGGCAAATCTATGGTTTTCAAAACTGTTATATTTACAGATAAAAAAAAACTTAATTTATTGAACTGCATGGCTATGGGATATATCATTAATTGTGCAGTGTATTATGCTCCATTTTATCTAATAGTGATGGGAAGGCATGCGTGAACCTATTATGAACCCTAAATGTGTTAGGGCCAATCTTAACATCGACATCAACAGAAATTCCATCACATAATAATATTTAATTTAACAATTCATAAATAGTGTCATTCGATATATCATTATTGAAACGGCGGAATTGTGATGAACGTAATTGCCATTGTGGTTAGGTTTTAATCATTTTCAGATAGCCATAATGATATGGAAGACGACAATTAGCCGCTTCTTGACCTTGTCTTCATCATTGTTTATTGTAATTAATATATATGCTAAATATTATTTACTTAATATAATTTTTTGGATGATACGGCTTAAATTAATGGTATCAACTTTTGGTGGTAATGAATTCTCGATTCACTTAGGCCACGTTTTATTTGGTAGATAGTAGTAATTTTTACCCTTCGTGTGGGAATGGGAACGAGACTTTTGCTTCCTCGTTCCATTCCATTTCATCAGCAATGTTGATTCGCCCCAAGTCAAAGGAATTGTCATTCCATTGACCAAAAAGTGGAAATGTTTGGTGGGTATTTTTGAAAGATGGGTAGGAATAAATAAGAATTATGGTCTCCTACAAGGGTATGATGATGTCATGAAGCATAATTTTTATTTTTTTAAAAAGCATAAATTTAAATTTAATTCATCAAATTTTTTTTTTACAAAAATTACATTCAGCATGCATCAAATCAATCTAAATCAAGTTAAATAGACCAAAAAAATAAATAAATAAGGTCACAACCTCTAAACTGATTAGTTCAGTTTTGATTTGTTTTTGGTTTAAAACAAATGGTATTTGAACTTTTAAATACCTCTAATTTGAAATAAAATTGTAAAAACAATTTTGTAATTTAAAATTAATCTCTTCACCTTTATGCTGTAATATAAAAAATTGGGAGTGGAGACTGACGCTAGCAACCACCCAATCTAGGACTCTCTCCAAGCTCCAATCCTTTATTACTTCTTCCTTCTTTGTCTGTTTTCTCTATTAATTTAAATTACTTTATGAGAGACATCTTTTTATATAGCTAGCGTAATTCAGTGTCTAACAGTGTAAGCAAAGCAAGCATGCAGATGGTCTTCCAACATTTTAATTATCTGTCTATTCTCTCCCTATAAAGACACCACTTTGCCTTTAGTTTCATTGTCAATTTGTCACTAGTAAAAGTTGTATTTAAGAATCTATATGTAATTAAACATCTATATCTATACATAACATAAAAACTCTAACAAGTAACATTATTTATTTATAGGCCATGAATAGTATGATTCATTCATTAGACTTTGTAAAAGAAAATTCAAGTTAAATTAAAATTTTAAAAATGTGTAATTATTTCCAAATATATATATATATATATGTATATCAAATTTCACAAAAAAATTTGAGAACATTATTTCATAGTTATTTAAAAATTTGGCGATAATTTGTTTTAAAAAATTTATTAGTAATTCTAGTGAAAATGAACAATAATTTTAATATTTAAAAATAATTGTAAGGTATCTTAATTTTTAAATATAATTTTTCTTGCCATTATGGCATCTATGTCTCTCCCACACACAAACGGACAATTGGACAAATAGAAAATGAAACCCGTAAATTTATTGTAATTTTTAAATTCCCTCTCTAAAGCTTCCATGGCAGACCTTAACTCTCCTTCCTCTCCCTCTCTCACACTCCCTAACTAATATTATATAAACTTAGTTACACATGAAACTGCCGTTCGTTTCTTCACTTGCAAAATTCACTTACAGCTCCTCATGCCATTCTATCTCTCTCCGTCAGCCCAAGCAGTACCAATATTTATATATATCACCATTTTCTTCTAAATAGCCATATCACTTAACGTTCTATCTCTTGTGGATGCCCATAGGTATCAAAGAAAGCATGGAGTCTAGAAATGTCCACATCGATCACAAGAGGCCAAGCCCGGCTTCAGCCATGGAGGATCTCGAGTCAGAGAAGAAGAAGCAGATGATAATAAAGTACAAAGAATGCCAGAAGAACCATGCAGCTTCAATCGGAGGAAATGCAACAGATGGGTGTGGTGAGTTCATGGCTGCAGGAGAAGAAGGCACACCTGACTCTCTCAAATGCTCAGCCTGCAAGTGCCACAGAAACTTCCACAGAAAACAAATTGAAACTGAAGACTCTGATAGCCCTTCTTCTCCATATTATGATCATCATCATCTTCTTCCTCGGCAGCTGCTTCTGAATGATAATGATGCTGATGATCAGGTCATGAAACCCTTATTGACCCATGATTTGCGTCTAAAAAGTTATCATAAAAGTGGGTCAAATGCTTCTTCTGATCATGAGTCTGATGAGAAGAGGGTGATGAGGAAGAGGTTCAGGACCAAGTTCAGTGAAGAGCAGAAGGAGAAGATGCTGAGATTTGCAGAGAAGGTTGGGTGGAGGATGCAGAAGGTGGAGGAATCCATGGTTCAGCAGTTCTGTGAAGAAGTTGGGATCAAGAGGAGAGTGCTCAAAGTGTGGATGCACAATAACAAGAACGCTTTTGCCAAGAGAAACCTCATCTCCACTAGCTGAATTAATTTATTGCAATTTCATTATTTAGGCTTTCTTAATTTTCCTTTCATTACTGAATTATTTTTCTCATTTATTTTTTTGTTTTCAGGGGAATATTCCTATGTTGAAGTTTGATTTTCAGTAACTGCTGTAGTTATGTTCATTCACTAATATAGACTTCTCATTCTAATTTCTCTAGTCTTGTGATTCATTATATTTCAAGTTGTTGCTGTAAGTAGTCAGAGGTTGTGGCCTAGAGGCAATGCGCTGAAATCTAATGAATTGTGAAAGAGAAAAAAAAAAAACTCCCTTATTGGTGTGATGAAGAATATAATTAGCATACATAAAAACATTTATATATAAATACTCAAGATATAATCATTGAATAATTGGAAAAATCTCGCTAACTTTTTGATGCATAATATTAAATTTTGAAACAAAATGGACAAAGTGAATATCAATGACAGTAGCAGCTGCTATCATTCTGATCAGTTTTCAAATATATTAGAGTAATATTTGCATGCACACGAAAGAACATTTCAAGTTTCTTTCCTTTTATATATAATAGCCATTTCAAACACACTCCTTTCTAACATAATTAGTTATTTAAGTCATTAATTTTTGTTGTTAATTATCTAATTAACTTAAAAAGTATTCTCATGAGGCAACTTTGTATCCGAATGTTCTTTAGCAAAGTAATTAGAGATGCATTAATTAGAATTTTTATGTATGAAATCATGCATCCCTCATGCCATAATATATAAGACACTTTTTTTTTTAATTAATAAACAGTTAACCAACTACGTACAATACAGAAAAGACACTTGTATCCCACCCCACCGGTTTTTCTAGTCCTTAGTCCTGTGGCAGAGAATGGAAATTAAGAAGCTTGATAAAACACACTGCCTAATCGTCTACTAATGTCTTTCTAAATCTTCGAGTGATTAAGGGCCCCTTTGATATCTATTTTCTAGAACAGTTTTATGTTTAAAAAAAAAATATTTAATGAGTTATTTTTTATTAACTGTTTTCAAAATAAATTAAAAAAGCATATATGCCAACTAACCAGGATTTCCCATTGTCCTATGTCCGGGAAAAAAAAATTGATTAAGATAAAGAAATAGATGATAAGTCAGGTTTAGCAGATCTTAAAAATATAATTAATTAGCAAATTCCAAGAACTTTAAAAAATATAAAAAATGCAAATAAAAAAGAAATACTTTCGTAGTAGTGTTGTTGATGAGGAATGATAGTGCATGAGACTGTCGGGTCTCTGTTATGAATTTCCTCTACCAATTAATGGTTATGTCATGGGTGAGGCGTCGAGACGCTATGTATAACATTATTGCATAGTAAAATTTTATCAATCCTTAATTATCTTATCAGGCTTTATTCATTTATGTCTTATCCTATCCGGTGTGTCAAACAAGCTCTAAATTAAACAAACATTTTTGGTCATGCAATCCAAAATAAGATACTCCGCTAAAACATTTACCTCTAGAATTTGATTTATCTTGCACGGTATTGTATAATTAATTTTATTATTAAAATAAATTATCTAAGAGTTTTATTAAAATCATATAGACTTTCCATTTTTAAAATAGATAAAACTCTTCTAAAATAAAAAAAATTACAGTTGTACTCTGGTCCAACTTAATTATTTTATATATAATAACAACACTTAGTTGATCTAAATACATTTTTTCAAAATAAAATATTGATCTCTCTTTTTATTGGAGGATATTTTGATTAAAAATTAAATTGAATCAAAGTGCATACTATATTTTAAAAATAAAAATTTATATAATTTTCACAAAACTTAAAAATAAATTATATAATTTACTCTACAAAGATGAAGTAGGTGAAGCTGAAAATTATTATCATTGTGAACAAGAAAATTAAGACTTGAGGATAATAATAACCTTAAGTGCGGCGCATGCGCAGAAAGGAATTAGATCCTATAATGAACCTTGATCAGGTCTTTCAATGGCAAAATGCTTAACCCAAGAGCATAGGATACCAATATATATATATATATATGTATGTATATATATTCAAAAAAGGATTAAAATAAAATGAGGTTTAAATATGATAATGATAGGCTATGGTGTTGAAAAGGGAAAAGAAATTGATAAGTATGATAATTATTTAATATAAAAGGATGGCAAGTGGATTTGCTAAGCGGCTAATCTTTTTTCATTCTTTGTTTATCGTTTAAGATTAATGATTAATGGTAACACCAATTAAGTATTAACTGATAAAGCACTTTATAATTAGATTCTTGCCAAGATGATACCAAATATTTTATAATTATACATTTATATAAGAGAAAAAGGCAATATGAATAGATGACATATTTATTTATTTACCATATTTTTTATTGCATTATATTGGGGATTCATATTTTTGCCCAGGCATTTACGTAAGAGAGACACAGAGAGGGAGAGAGAGAGAGAGATTTGCAATTATTAACACTTTATAATTGAATCCTTGTCTAGGTGAAATTGGATTTTTTTTTTTTGGTAGCTGGTGCATTGAGAAAGAAACGACAAAAAGAAAGAGAGAGAGAATATGCATAGAGTTAACTTTTTTTTTTTATACCGCCAACAGGTATTGATTTAATTGATAATAAAATGTTAGCCTATCCCCATTTTTTACAAGGACATATATAGATTCAAATTTCACTTCTGATGGTAAAATTTTATAAGTGGATAATCAGAATCTGTAATTACTTCATTAAGTACTCTTTGAACAATGAAACTTCTCACCAAATTTTTTTTTTGTTGACTCTGATTTTCTTTTTTCTTAATCTCCAATTGTAAACGTATTTTTCTATTAAAACATCTTATAAAAATTCGATAAAATTTTATTTGAAATATATTCCTTGCAAAAATGAACTCTCTCTAGTAAATGCACATCTTTAAAATTTGAGTCCAGATTTTTTTAGTGGCCCAAAAAAAAAGTCAGATCTCTTTTTGTCGCAGCCTTCTTTTTTTTTTTTGGGAAAAAACGATAGATGTAACAGTATTAAACAAATAAAGAAGTACAAAGTCTACCAAGTATGAATAAAAAACCCAAAGGAAAATTTACAAAAGAGATTCCTAATATAAAAAAAGAAATGGCTTTAAAAGCCATGGACAAATATTCCCCTTTGTAAGTATTTCCTTTATGCAACAGCTCTTACAAAAAAATAAAAAGAGGAAAAAAATCGGGGGAGGGGTGGAATGTAGTTACGTCAAGTAAAAAAGACATCTACCAATAGGTTCAAGATAGCTTCTTAATTTGCCATTCTTCCTATCAAAATTCTTCCTCCATTCCTAGGAAGGGTTTTTGTCCCCAACAAAAGAGAGATCACAGATCACAAGAGTAAAATTCCTATTTTTCTTTTCTGGAACTTTAAAATTAAGTCTCCAAGAATTTTGCATGGGCAAAGTTTGAATTAGACTGTCTATAGATCGGTTGTTAGACTAATAAATGGATGGTATAAGAAGAAAATTGACATATGTGGGTCCCACACAATAAAAAATAATATAGGTATAATGGAGATACTTTGATTTTTTTTTTTTGGCCTGAGAAGATACTTTGATTAAAACTGAGTAGCAACAGTAAAAAAGTTTGATTTTGACGGAACAGTAAAATCAATATTAAAGTAAGTCTGAATGAATAGTAAATAATACATTTAAGAGCTGGTTGAATCGAACTTTATTATTATATAAAATCACAATATAAGAATAGATGTTCCCCATTCTCTTCTATTGTATCACAAAAGGAGCATGACATATCTATGTTAAGGTATGAGCTACTAAGGTGCTTTTGAATGGAAGAGTATTTTTAACAAGTTTCCAAGCAAACAGAATAATTTTTTTTAAGGTAACTTGAGTTTTCAAAGATTCTTCCAATTGAAAGAATCAACCTCATAAGAGAAAGAAGACTTAAAAATGATTTTACAAGCATCATCGGAGAAAAGATATTCTCCGTTATGATTGAAATTCCAAACAAGTTTGTCCAGATTATTAAAATCAACAGAGAAAGGAAGTTTCGAAATTAAGAGGGCAACCTGGGGCGAGTAAAGTTCATACAATAATTGTTTATTCCAAGACCCAAGATCATGCAGTATAAGGTCTCCCACTGACTCTAAAGTCACTGGACGATTTATCTTCATCTTCCACCAAACATGGTTGAATAGTGGAATTTGGAGACCATTTCCAATTTTCGAACAGAGATTATTAACAACAATGCCCTTACTTTTCAGAATACCTTTCAAATGCCAGAACATGCTACTATGTTTCTTCAAATCACCATCAATTCTCTGAGAACAATATTTTGGAGACAAAACTTTTACAACAAGAAATTATCATTCTCAGAAAGAAGTCTCCAAACTTGTTTAGCCAACAATGCATAGTTAAAGCTTCCTTTATGCTTGAGACCAAGTCCAACATGATGTTTTGGGTGTGCATAGTTTCCCCCAACGAAGTAGATGCATTTATTATGTTCCAAATTATGACCCCAGAAAAAGTTGGCTCTAAGCATATCAATTTCATGACAGACCCATTTAGGAAAAAACATACATGAAAAAGGATGGAGAACACAGGAATTGATAACTAAGTTTATCAAAGTAACCCTTCCTGGCTGTGAGAGAGAAGAAGCTTTCCAAGTTGAAGTTTCCTTTAATTCTATCAATAACTGCATTATATATTTGAGATTTTTCTCTGCATGTGTCCACATGAGTTCCAAGATAATAAAAATATCTGAGTTCATCACAGCCTTCTTTCTGTGCATAAAGCAAGAAATTCTTTTCAGTTTTTTTTTTTAAATTTTGAAGAGGCATTTCATTTTAAGTGTCAAACAGTTTTCTCTATTGTTGACTTCTTGTGAGTTACTTAATCACAATTTTACAAGATAAAATAAAAATATTAACCAATTTAAAATTTACAACTTGAAAAAGGAAAAGTAATGTCGGGTAATCTTAAGAATAGATTAATTATTTTTTTAAGATTTCAAAAATTATTTTTTAAATATTACTGTTAATTTAGTTTGGTTCTCCAAAGGCAAACCCTAGAAAAAGAGAAAGAACTTTAACGTGATTTATTTCTGAAATAGACTTACATCCACAATTCTAAAAGAAGTATTTTCCCTTAAACAAAACTACTTCAATTTTTGAAGGACCAAAATTGCAAACCGAGAAGTCTTACTCAACTTCCCAGCTCGTAGTTAATGCCAAAGTTGGCTTATTGCATTGTCGCCTTTTCCCTGTGATACCCTTTGAATGAAAGGTGACATAGTGGGATATGTGTCCACAGGAACCAAAAGAAGAAAAAGTTGAGAGAGAAAAGCCTTTACATTGATACACAGACAACAAAATATTAATGCCCAAGATTTACTTCCACCAATCTAGTGGTAGCTACAAAATACTGCAGAGAAAAAGGGACAGGCACTGGTCAATCTCAATTCATCTGCATTGTATTTTAGCCAAAACCAAACCTGCTTTCTGCAGCACATCGAGAATATCAAGCAAAACGATGCTGCTCATTGGACAAAGCTAGAGTCTACAAGTATAGCCTAAAAGTCAGTGTCAAAACAAGAAACCAGGATCTTTGAAACCATGGATCTAGCAAATGGAATGTAACTCAAGCTATACCTGTCAATATCAACAACAGAAAAGGTAGGAAATATTACTAAGCAGTGGTGGAAAGTGGAAACAAGTATGCGATTATAACTGGATAATCACAACGCATGCTAGAAATTGAAAATGCTGGATTTTCATGTTGCAGCTAGTTTCTGTGAAATTGGTGCATTTGACACACTCCTAATACTTTGATGGAAACTTCGGTAGTATGAAATGCTTGAATTCCATATTGAATAGTATGTGATATTTAATGAGGTATTTAAGTGGATTAGTTCTCCTATCTCAATAACTAACTTTTGATGGAAGATTCCTCATCCCACTTGAGTATCTATCATACCCATTTTAATGAGATTCAGCTTTTCTAAACAAAGTGTGACTTCTGAGCAATGTGTTCATGCTTCAAACAATTGAAGTGTAGAATTGCATGCAGGACATTTTGAAACATTGTGACATACCAAACTAGGGCCCCAAACTCCAAAATAATCGCCAGAAGCGTCAGTAACTTATTATGAACCTGGTCAACAAGTTAGATACTGAGCAATTAACGGAAAAGTGATATGTTTGAAAAAAAAAAAGAGGAAACAAATACAGCATACAGATACACTGCCACTTACATAAAGAGCACAAAACAAAGCAATTATAGTACTTGCAAGGAATATTGCTGTTGCATAGATACGAACAGGATCAAGCATCATTGTCAGCTGCCGTTTAGGACCTATCAGGAATGCTGTGCTGTCATGAAATAAAATACACTACTTAGGATTTGAAAAAAGCAGAACAGCCAATAATTTTTTGAGATACAAGTCATTTAGTCAATTTTAAGCAGCAAAATGAAAAAAAATTAACATTTAGCAAACAAATTAATCCAAGAGAAGAAGAATTTAATTTGCATAAAAGAAGACAAATCCATATGAACTAAGAAAGAAATCTTCAGTACAGTGCCTCTGGGAAATTTTCACTCCTCTAATAGCAGTCTCTGTCCACTGATCAATCTAGCTACTTAGAGCACAGCTCTAAGCAAAAATAACAAAATTGAAGAATACTAGCCAGAAATTATACACATGAAGTTCACAAGAGCAATACATACCTTCCAAGTGAAAGCAAATTACCAAGGGTGAATGTTATCCCAAACTTGATTGGATTGAGGAAAACAATCATTGACTGTAAGAAAGAAAAATTATAAGGCTATTATATTAATAACTACTAATATATTCTACAAATAGGAAGAAACACAAGCATACCCCTAAGTCCAAGTTTAAATGTCAAATATGGGAAGCCATTTATGAGATTTTATTTTCACCAGTCTTCTTAAATATGCAATTTTTCACCTAACCCATTTTCATTGTCAACTTGGATAACAAAATAAAATGATGATTTTTTATGCTTGTCTATAATAGTCACTTTTTGTCCAGTATAGAGACAAAGCAATTATTGGAGATGGTACTGGTCAGATGTCACCAATAATTTTTTAATGTGAGCAGAAAGTGCATTTCAGAAATTAGATTCTATCATGCTTCCAGGTTCTGTAAAATGACATTCAATTTGGATATTGCGGAAGACAATTACAATCTTTTGACATTCTGAAAGGTTGACAGATAAAATTGAAGATTGAGAAGATGAAAAGCCCGTTCATGACACTGAACCAGCTATTGCAGATTGGAATTTTCATCCAATTTAGGATGTCCTCATAGATGGAGCATGATCTCAACACCTATAAACTCAAGGATGATTTCCTTGAGTTTTGATGATAAGTAGTCTTTCTATGTGGAGGAAAATTGAAGCATGACAAAGGGTAAGTCAATTATAATTACATATTGATTTTTTTTTCTTTTTGTCCTTTCACATGTCAATATTATTTATGCCTATGAAATAGCCTGATGTGTAAAAATGACGAATATCATTTCAGTATTGAATATTATTCCAATTTCCAAGAATTAACTTTGTACATTAAAAAACAAATCCACTCTTATATGACAGGATGGATTCTACGACTAAAAATACAATAATCTACCTCATTTAAATAATTAAGCTTCATCTACTCCCCATCGCACAAAAGAGAAACACATAAGTAAAAGCATGGGGCAAACTTACCAATAGTGTACAAGTTAAGCCAGCAACGAAGCATATGACAAAACCATGTAATCTCTGTTTGATCAGAAAGATATTATTAGTGAAACTAGGAAAGACATTTTTCTGATAGAAATTTTTTGAATGAACCAAACAAACTTTTTATCTCTTGTTGAGTTGTGGTATGTTAAGGACTATATTATAGCGTCAATCAGCTACTTCAGTGTAAAATAAACTTGAGGAGGTTGATGCACAATTCAGTATAAAATCCAAAATATAGGGGCAAGCAACAAGAAAAGATAAGATAAATAACAGCTAAAACCCATAGTGTCAGCCAACTACTTCAGTGGATTCCAAGGAAAAATAACCAATACTTCGGCTCCATTCCAAACCATCTCTGAATAGTAACAAGTAATTTTACATTTACATGAAAAGAGATAGATCCTCCCAGGTCAAGTGTGAATTTTCGTCAAATTCTGTAGGTCCTGATAATTCAAATACCAGAATATAATTCTAAGTCATTGAAAGACAAAATATCAAACCCCCCCAAAACTACTTGTTTGAAACAGACATTCACTGTGCCTAGACTGTAACGTCAGCAGCCCCAAAACATGACTTTTCTATAAGACTACTAGTTGCTGCTTAGTTTTAAACTTGAGAAGGCTAAACAAAAAAAAAAAAAAAAAAAGAAAAGAAATTTCGTATAACAAAATCAGAACACATGGACCTGTAAAGTTTTATTTATTTATATATTTATGTTCAACCTTTCTTTCTTTATGCAAGACGGAACTAAGAATTGGAGTCAATAACTCTGTAACACCCACCAAACCTAACATACAACCCCAATTATGACAAAAAAATTCTCACAGAAACCAATTTAAGAAAAGAGAGTATAATGTAAAATATAATATATTATAGTCCTTATGTGTAGCATTTTAAAACAAACCACAACTCAACAAGAGATTTAAAACAAAAAGTCATTATGTAACATTTCAATTAAACAGAGCACCCATATAACCCCCTTATTCCCCCTCCTCCCCCCTTTTTCCATAGGGGGAAAGGTGTTTGTAGGGATCTCTAATCCCCTCAATTCAACTCCATTATACTTAAAAAAGTTTCCAAACAAAATATTTACTTCTTACTCCCACTCCACTCCCTCCCTTTCCATCCCATCGTTCCTATTAGCATACCTCAAATCTTTCACTTTCTCACTTCGAAATATAGCAATTGGTAATTAATTTGTCTGTTCTATCAATTATGAACAACTCATTTTGTTGAAAATACAACAATTTTTAGTCACTCTAGTTAATGAATCAATGCTAGCTACATATTTTCTTTCTGTATTTGCACATCAAAGGTCATATTTCAATAATCTTTTGATACTTATGCTTTTATCTTTCACCAAGATTCATTCCTACTCTTTACAACACCTGATCTAAACAAATTCCAGGAACTACTGTTTATGAGCAACTAATCAATAAGGATCAAGCATGCTACCCAACATTACGTGTGTGGTTAGTTGTACATACACAGTTCATATTAACTCTCTTCAATAACCTAAATTCATTTCAAGGAACTGTCTCTCAATCACCAGACTTTAGCTTAGTAAGACACCTCATAGATATTCCTAGCCACATAAGAATAAGATAATTATGCACTTCATCCAATTCCTTTCACTTTCCCACAAACGTACACCATTCAAATTATTCTCGAAAGCTGTCCACTTCGTTAAGAACATTTAACTATTATTTGAATCTGGATGTCAGAGGGTATAGATCCCAAGTGAGATCCAAACTCAAAACGTTTATTTTGCTCAAGTAGCTACTTTTACCGTGTCCACTCAGGTCAAGAATCTCTTATCTAACTTCTAGCCCAATGCCACGGACACTGACGTGGTAAAAATATCCAAAATTTTTTGAGTTAACTAAGTTAATTAAGTTGAGCTAAATTATCCAAATATAACTACTGCAGATCAGCTATCAAGTTCAAATGGTCTTGAATCTGGAATTACTGTAGTGTAGATCCGTGTTTTCAGTTAAGCATACATTCAACTGACAACTGATTGACTTCAACGATATTGAAAAAAATGCCCTCACTTCCTTTATCGGAAAAGAGGGAAAAAAAAAAAAAGCACGTAAACTAAAACAATGGTAGTAAGAAGTAATAGAAGGGAAAACTAATGAGTTGATAGAAATTGAAAGGCGAAAATACCTGTTTGGTCGACAAGGTGCAGTTTCGGTTGAATTCATCCACAAAGGCGAAGGAGTTGCCTTCCTCTAATGCTGGCGTTTGTTGCTCGTCTTCTTCCACCTCCATTCCCACCATTAATTTAACTTTCTCGAAGGCCTTGTGCATCTTCTCCATTGTTATCTCACTCTTTCTCCAGAAATTGGGGAGCCAGGGGATCCGTAAGAATTACCTTAACAGAAAGTTGCTTCAAATTTCAGAAACAATTTGGATTTGGACAACGTCCCTACCGCACTGGAAGTCTGAACAAACGCAATAGACAAATGGCTGATATTTATTATTTTATTAATTATCAATTATTATTTTATATCCATCAGTTCTACGTCTGTGTCTAATTTTTTTTCCAACATTATAAATTTTTATGACATAATAATAATTTTTATTTTTTAAAAAAATAATAAAATAAACATCTTATAATTTTTTTCATTATATAAATATCTTATAAATGTTCTCCCAATATATATTTTATCTTTGAAAAATAATATTTAGAAACTCTTAAGATGAATTAGTGATAGTTAGTGCCCGTTTGGTTTGTTTTTTTGTAAAAGTACTTTTAAAATAATCACAGTTTACAAAAATGAAGTTTAGATAAAAATAGAGTAGTTTACTGAAAAGCTGTTTGGATAAAAAAGGAGAAAATGATGGTTAGAAAGTACAGTTACGTTTCCAAAAATGGCAACCAAACAGGCACTTAAAGATTTGAAAAATTGTGAAGAATCAAAATTAAAAAATTTCAAAATTATCTTTATTTTTTTAAAATTACAACTTGACTATATACTATATTACAAAAATACTTTAAATTTGAAATTTAAAAATAAGTGATAATTTTAAGATATATTGATAATAATTTTGGAAGTACGGGTGATAATTTTGTTCTTTCTAAGAATTTTAATTTTTAATATGATATTAATATTTTTTTTATAGGATAAAAAAAAAACAGAACCAAGCACTGAAACACACTAAGGGTCTGTTTAATAGCTTTTTCGGTTTTATTGTTTTTTAAAATAGTTTTGTAAAACTGTTTTCGATAACAAATTTTAGAAATAAGAAAATAAAAAAAATCTATTTGAATAATTGTTATCAAAATCATAATTAGTAAGTATTAAATGAGTTATTCAAAATTTGTAACTTTACTATTAATGAGATGGGTATTTTTTATCTTTTCTTTTATTTTTCAGAATAAAAATTATAGAACACCTTAAAGATGTTCTAAGTTTTCTATTTTTTTATTTTCTATTTTTTAGAACATTTTATTAAAAACAGGTTTAACAAACAAGTTTTTTAATTTTTTTATCTTTGAAAACATAAAAATGGTTTCCAATACAGTTGCCAAATAGGCTCTTAGTCACTTGGCCATCGTTTATGAGACTATCAAGTAAGCAAAAAGGTATAAAATGAAAGCCATAAGGTAAAAATAGTGCCCTCTTCGCAAGTATATCTGCATCAATGTTCTAATCACGTGAAACATATGACAAATCCACCTGCCATTCTCTCTGCATCATCAGCTTAATCTAAGTGATTAACTTCCTCTCTTCGTGAAGCTCATTCTCAGGACTAGTGATCAAGGATATAGCTTCTGCACTATCACTTTTAAGCGCACTTTCTTCATCCTCGATCCCATGCCTGTTTAAGACCAAGCATGCACAACCATAGCTCAACTATCAAGCATCCACCACGTTCAATCTTGCACATGAAGGCGTCAATCAGTTTGTTCTTTGAGTCCTTCAATATTCCTCCGCAACCCACCGCTCCACTACTTGTTGACTATGCACCATCAACAAAGACTACCACCTCATATTCAGCTCTTTGTTCCACATTTTCTAAGCTTGTATGCTGTGTGCATCCTTGCAACTTGACATTCCCAAAGCTTTGCCTTAACCATGGCCATGTATTCCAAAATACCAAAAGCTTGAGCAATCACACTTTCCCACTTATTTGATTATATTGTCAAAAATATGTTCATTTCTTCTTTTCCAAAGCAGCCAACACACTACTGTGAATAACTCACTCTACTTCTCAATGTCCATCCCATGTCTTCCATGTAAATTCCAAGCAACCCATTCCTTTAAGTTAGCTAAAAAGAAGGTCCTTAGTTTGGTAGGATTCACAATCCTTTCCCAAATATTTCTGGCTTTTGGACAGTTTCATGATACATGCAGTGCAATCTTCAACAATATTAACACACCAAGGGTAGTTCGGATCACTACTTAATTTACGAATACATTGAGATTTATTAGTCAGCAATTGATCATGTAATGTGAGCCACAAAAAAGTACGACATATGTGAGGAATTTTGAGCTTCCAAATACTCGACCATAATGGATCCATTCCCTATACATCTAATTTCAATGATTCATAAGCTTATCTAATAGAAAAGACCCTATGTTTTTCAAATTTCCATCTCACAACTTCATCACCCCTTCTATTTTGCACAATCTCCAAGCCTTTCTCAACAAATTCCTAGCTGTTCTTAATCCTTTTCCATAGTTGAGATCTTGCCCTAGATTTATCTATTGAGGGAATTAAATCATTACCACATCTGTATTTATCTCTAACAAGTGCTTTCATCATGAACGCTGTATTTTGGAGTCTAACATGTCTTATACCTAGGCCTCCCCTCTTCTTTTTTTTACAAACCTCATCCCATGCAACTAGATGGATTCTTCTATGTTCATTACTGGATCCCTATAAAAAACTTCTAGTGTTCTTTTCCAACTCATCACAAGTACTAAGAGGAAGAGAAGTAGTTTGCATAGAGTAGAGTTGTATAGTAGAAATAACAGTTTTTGCAAGAGTATGTCTACCTACAAAGGATATCATTTGCGCCTTCCAATTGCTCAATCTTTGTTTCACCTTATCAATCACAAAATGATATGTCTGCTTGGTCACCCTTTCATGGTGGAGGGGAGCTCTTAGATATTTACTAAGATTCGACATACGCAACACCCCAAGAAGATCATTGAGTTGTTATGCCCAAGAATGGTTGACATTTTGGGAGAAGAAAACTCTGGTTTTGCTCAAACTGATCTTCTGTCTAGAAATTTGACATAAGTCATTAAGGCATTGCATAAGAACTTGTACTTGATCCACAGTCGCTTCCACAAAGATCACCAAGTCATTTGCAAAGAAAAGATGAGAGATAGGAGGTCTATCTTTAGTGAGCCTAATTGGTCTCTAATTTCCTACATCAATCTCATCCTATATATAATAAGCTAACTTCTCAATACAGATCATAAACAAATAAGGAGACATAAGATCTCCTTGTTGAATACCTCGCGAAGGATTGAACTCATTCATCTTGCTTCCTTGCCACAAAATTTGCATGTTAGAGGAGGACACATGTTGTCTTACAATACTAATGATCTCATCCAGGAGTTTCAGTTCCTAAAGACATGTGATGATAAAATCCCATCGGAGGCGATCTTAAACTTTTTCCAAATCAATTTTTATCACCATGAATCCTTTTTTCCCCCTCATATTCCTCATCGAGTGAATCACTTCCTGAGCTATGATGATGTTATATGAGCCAAGTCTACTAGGAACAAAACCACATTGGTTAGGAGCAATAATATCTAGGAGGACCATTTTAATGCGATTCGCCACTGCCTTAGTGATATTTTTGTAGATAACATTGCACAAGCTGATAGGCTTGAAGTCTCTAATAGTCTCTGGTTGGTCCTTCTTAGGAATAAGGACAATCAAAGTGCCATTAACAGACTCAATCAAAGAATTATCTACAAAAGAAGCTTTAACAAAATTCATAATAGTAGGTCTGATAATAGACCACTGGTTCTGAAAGAATAAAGCATTTAACTCATCTAGTCCTGGGGACTTCAAAGCTCCCATACTGAAAATGGCTTGCTTTATTTCATTATCAGTGAATCTTCCTCCCATCTCAATCAGCGGTTCTTCATTAATTACAGGAGGGGAAGTGTTTGAGGATGAAGTGTTTGAGGATGCAACTTCTTTAGCAGCTTTTTCCTCTTGAAACAAATTGTGAAAGAACTCCATGACCATGGTCTTAATTTCCTCAACATCGTATACCCAGTCATCGTTATCATTCTTGAGTGCCTCAATCTTATTCCATTTTCTCCTGGCATTTACTCTTGCATGGAAGTATTTTGAATTCTAATCACCCTAGACAAACCATTCACATTTAGCTTTTGGAGCCCATATAAGATCTTCTTGAAGGAGAACTTCCTCCAATTGCTTCCATAATTCTTTCTGTAAATTTTTCCATATCTGGAATATTATAACAATTCGTGTCCAAACTATCCAACCCCCTTAACTTGTTAAGTAGATGACATTTCTTTCTACCAAGATGACCAAACACATCATAGCTCCATATGCTCACTACTGAGATAAAGTTACTGACGTTCTCACTCCAATCCTCCCTAACTCACCACGTATCTTTAACCAATCTGCTAAAGTCATCATGTAGTGACCATGATGCATTAAAACACAATTGCCTATTATATGACGTCTGAACAAGGCTTGTCTTAGTCAATTGGAGAAGCAAAGAACGGTGGTCTAATTTAAAAAAAGGCAAGTGCAATACATAAGTATTTGGAAACTACTCCAAGAAAGTGTTATTTCCAAATATCCTATCAATACGACTTTCACTTCCCTCTCTTCTCCAAGTAAAATAAGGACCGCAACACCTAATATTAGTTATTTCCAAATCCTCCAATCACCTACAAAAATCTCTATCTATATTAACCCTACTTCGATGCGAAGATCTTCTGTCATGAAGAAACAAAGTGCTATTAAAGTCTCCACCAATACACCATGCATCATTAATATGTGATTTAATTCTTCCCAGTTCCTCCCAGAGAGATCTACGTTTAATAGCATTCGGACTAGCATAGACTACTGTAAAGAACATTTTCCTCCCCCCATTATCTAGGCATAAATGTATAAATTGCCCGTGAACTCGTAAAATCTCAAACTTCCACTTTTACTCATCCCATAAAACCCATAATCCCCCACTAAAACCTTGAGCCTCCACTACTACAAAACTTTTAAATCCCAACATTTTGGCCAACGGTTGGGCTCTTGACCTACTAGCATGTGTCTCGAGAACAACAAGAAAATCAATAGAATGTTTTTTAGAAATTTCCCATATCAAACCCAGAAAAGATTTTGCTCTAGTACCTCAGCTATTCCAAAAAAGATAATTCATGGGAAAACCATCTTAGGGGCATCATGGCTTTTAGGACCCCTAGAATTATTATCCGCTTTCAACTTGCTCGTCTCCTGTTTCTCACCATGAGTCTCCTCAATCTCCATATTCTGTAATTTTTTTGGATTAGCATCATATGCATCCACTAGATTGAGTTCTAAATTACTGGTACTTTGTTCGTGAGACACTGCCAGCCCATTTTCACTAATATCCATAGGTGCTGCAAATTTATTTTTCTCATTTAGCACTACTTAGTTTGGTAGAAAGAAAAAAGGTTCTAAATAAACAAAAAATGAAAGAAAAAATTTATCTTATTATATTTAATAGCCAATTATAAATCTTCCATTTGAAACTTTAATGTGTTTGATAACCAATAATTTTATATGAACTTTTTTTTTTTCAATTGTATCTTAAGCTTTTGTCTTCTATCTTTCTAAAAGAGACGTAGATGGGATAAGAGTTAGAGTTGTCTTAGGGTGGTTAGATTGACTTATGCATAAGTAATTATAAGGATAAGTGCTTATTCATAATAGATTATAAGAATAATCGATTATGTTAAAAGTGATTTGTGCTTGGATATTTTTACCCATAAATGATTTTGAGAAAAGAAATGTGTTTGGATATTTGGGGTTTAAGTGATTATTGGGTGGATAATAAGAAGGAAAAGTGAAATAAGTGATTATGGGAAAATAAATGATTATTATAAATAGAAAAAGTACTTATTTGAAACATAAGTGCTTATTAAAAAATAGCTTGTATTTGACAACTTCTCCATATAATTACTTATCTCTTCATATAACTGCTTATTTACACTATTCAAATAGGCACTTACTCTTGCATGATAAGGAGTTGATGGATTCTATTGATGCCTGGTCTCATATATTGTCCTGATTAGAGAAGTTTTACACATTGTGTCAAGTCTAACTCATCTTAGTAGAGTTCAGAACCTCTGTTGCTCCTTTCTCTAATGCCCCTTTACTACTTTGATATATTTTTTTTTTCAATTTTTATATAAGATTTTGCCCAACTTTTTTAATGTGGAGTAGAGATGCACTAGTAGAGAAAAATACACTTTATGAAAACTTTCTTTTGTCCCTAGATCCCATACTCAAAGCCACTTGATGGCTTGCAAATCATTATTATAGGAGGATGTGTGCTCATTAAGTAAGAAGTTTTCATCAGTTCTTCGTTTGGATTCAAATGATCGTAGACGAAAGGAGGATTAAATTTTTCTCACAATGGCGTATTTTGCACTGTGTTAGTTTGAATTAATAGTATGTTCTATTGCCCCCCCAAAAAAAAAAAGTAGTTACAGCAGGCAAAGTGCGGCTACAATTTAGCTGTTACATAGACGAGGCCCTTCTCATCATCACAAATTTACAATCCACTCATAAAAACGAACCAATCTACTCTCTAAAAGTTACAACATAAAAATCTTTGAAAATTTCCAAAATAATTCCTTAAAAATTACTGATTACTGATTTGTTGATGAATATATAGATTTTCAAAAACATCATAACATTACAACAAAAGAAACAACTTCAGTACAAACCATATATATAATCAAAGCATAAAATGTATATAAATAATATATACCATCAAGTACTTAATAATATGAAAGATATTGTGATGTTTCACAAGTACAATTGAAACTGTCCCCAACCATAGAAACCTAGAAATGATCAGTTGATTTGTCTGCAGTTCTCACGTACTTCTCCTTTAGAGTCATCTTTGACATCAAGCATACTCATTTTGACCATAGCCGGCTGGAAATCAAAGAAGAACATGGCCTGGTTCAGTGCATAGCCATTCACAAGGTTCCTGGTTGCGGGGGTACTGAACAGTGTTTGGTCGGACGTAAGAAGCCCATTCTTCCTTGTCAAAGCATTGTAGTACAGGTTGTCGAAGTCGTTCCTCGTGGCGTCGAAGGGCTGCTCCGAGTTGTCTCCACCGCTGCATGTTTTAGATAGTGTCTTTGCGAATTCCGAACCCAAAGTTGGATCAACCTTGGTCAGTCGGTTTTTGAACGATGAACACCTTGCAACTCCTAGTGTATGTGCTCCTGCATGCACAATTAATTTGCACGGCTTGAGCACAATTTGTCGACTTTGATTTCTCAATTAACTGGAAGTGGGCTTGTGCGTTGTATAATATTTAATGTCAGCCGTGCTATTCAACTTCATATCTAATGAATAGTATGGCTTTCTATATATTTGAATATATTGACATATTGATTATACCACATGAGCATATATATATATATATATATTTAACATATGTATAGTTGAAATACCAGAGAGAGCAACCATCTCTTGGGCAGAAAAGCCATGTTGGGAAAACATCCTGATGAGCTGGGAAGCATTGAAGGTGGGGGCTGGCAGATTGATTGTGTCTTCAATTTTTGATCTTCTTCCATCCCTTCTTCCTGTTGGTATGTCATACACTGGACCTCCGGCCTGCTCACACATACACACATATATAATATAAATGGTAATAATAATATAAATATCAAACCAATGAATGCCTCAAAAATAATTGGAAAAAGAAAAGGAAGAAATTAAAGAAGAGTAAGTTGATGATCTTAATTACAAAGAAAACCGCATCTCTAGCAGCCATTGCAAGAATATCAGCACATGAAACGACTCCAGGGCATTGCTGTTCGAGCTGTTCTTTAATATCGTCTATGATCTCATAGCCTCTCAAGCTCAAATTTGCTGGTGAATCCTTCTCCGCTGTGTTGTCCTTTGTTGAATCTATCAGAACTGATCCATCACAACCCTGTTGCTCAAACAATCATTTACTTTTCGGTATCAATATTTACAAGAAAATAGTTAACGTTACCTAATATTATAGCTGCAACTTCATATAAAGACAGATCCTTCTTATTTAAAAATTACGTGTATATAATAACAGTTATTTCCAATGGTTCAGCACTTGTTTTTTTTAACTAAAGTCTCAAGTTTGAGTCTTTCATAAAGAAAAAAGTGTCAATAGAAGAGCTTTACCCTTATATGATCTGATTTAATTATTCTAGGTTAGTCGAGACCTAATATAGCCTCTGAAACCAATTGGTATTGAAAAAATATGTGCATATATATATGTGTGTGTATTTAGGTAACTATAAATATATCAGATTAATATAATCATGATGATATTGAAATAGCCATAGAGGGAAAGAAAAAGAGAGAACCTGTATGAAGCAGTCATGGAAGTGCATTCTAAGAAGACCAGCAGCGAGGGTGGGATCATTCTGCAGAGCTCTGTTCACTATGTCCTTCACAATAGGTTCAACTAAGGGACAGCTCATCAAGTAGTAACCCATTCTCAAACCATCTGCTCCATTAAATCTCACACCACTCATTACTACTGCTATCACCTCCATCATCACTAACACTCTCGCCAAATTCGCCATAGCAAAAGCTTTGTGCTGCATCTGCAACCCAAAGCCACACTTATATATAGTGGTAGAAATGAGTGAGTGAACGACCAGGTAGGTCCAGGAATAAAGGACTTAGTGTAGTGGGGAATAGTTGGCAGAGCAATATATAGAGTATGTATAAATTATGCTAATGATTAATGAGATTGGGTCGGTAATATATTGGATAAGAGAAATAGGAAAAGTTGAAGATAGTGGGTCTTGTCATTCTCCTCCTGCTATACCTATCATCATTCTTGGATCCATTCAAATTATTATATATTGGTCAATGCATTGTGGATGTTAATAAAACCAAGTAAATGCATCTCTATTGCACCAAAGTTTTTTTTTTTTACTTGTGCACCTAGTGCACTGAACATATCTCATTTCAACTAGAAAATTTATTGGGATGAAGATTCTGATTAAGTCAGGTAAAACCATTTTGAGCGGTAAGTTCTAGTACCAAATATTTAACACAGTAGCATTTTCAGGGTTTGAATTTACGACTTATTGTTAAACTAATATAACCCCTTATTAGATGAACAAGTGCTCGATTGTTGGTTGAATAGTTGGTTGCACACCAAAGTTGACAACCTAAGGAATTTCACCTACAGTAACACTATTATGCAGATCGATGAAGACCCGCATAGATGATATTAATATATAGGTGGACGTTGAAACTCACATAAAAAAATATCAGGCCGGAAAAATTAGTAGAAAATGTTTGAGTGGGATACAAATCTACTTTCCTCTCATTGTATTATAATTATCCCAGTGCATGTCAAAAAGTATGTAATTATTGAAAAGATTAGATACTACAACAACAACATTACCCTTATCTCACTATGTAGGATCAGCTACATGGATCATATAATACCAATATACTTTATTAAACACCATTTTCTTAAATAAATTATTTTTCAAAAGATCATTCCTTATAACTTCCCTTAGTGTCATTTTTGGTCTTTTTTTACGCCTTTTAATGGGACTCTAAACCATTTGATCAACTTTTATCACTGGTTCTTCTTGCCCTTTTCTTTGTACATGCTTAAACCACCTTAAACGATTTTCTACTATTTTCTCTTTAATAGATGTTACTCCAACTTTTCTTCGTATACAGTCATTTCGTATCTTATCCAATTCTGTATGACTACACATCCATCTCAACATTCTCATCTCTGCTACTCCTATCTTATGCTCTTATTGTCTTTTCAAAGCCCAACATTTACTACTATATAACATCATTGGCCTTATAGCTGTTCGATAAAATTTTTCTTTAAGCTTAGTAGGTACCTTGTGACAAATAACTCCCGATGCTTTCCTCCACTTTAACCACCCATCTTGTATCCTATGTATAACATATCTATCAATTTCACTATCACTTTGTAAAATCGACCCCAAATAACTAAACTTTGACACTTCTAAAATAGTTTACTCTCCAATTTTTACCTCTGAATCATTTCTAATTGGTCTCTTATTAAATTTGTAATGCATATATTCCGTTTTGCATCTACTCAAACAAAAACCTTTTGATTTCAAAGTGTGTCTTCATAACTCAAGTTTAGAGTTGATCTCTTCTCTTAAATCCTCAATTAAAACTATATCATCCGTAAAGAGCATACACTTTAGAATTTCTTCATGTATATGATCTGCTAGAATATCAAAAACTAGATCAAACAGGTATGGATTCAGAAAAGATTCTTGATGTAAGCCTATCATTATGGGAAAGTTCTTTGTTGCACCTTCAGGGGTTCTCATACTTGTTGTTGCCCCCTCGTACATATCTTTTATGACTCAAATATAAGCTACACGGATATCTTTCTTGTTCATTACTTTTCACAATACATTTCTTGATACTTTATCATAGGCTTTTTCCAAATCAATGAAAACCATATACATGTCTATCACTTTACTTTGGTATCTTTCAATTAAATCCCTCAATAAATAAATAGCTTCTGTTGTAGACCGTCCTGGCATAAATCCAAATTGGTTTTTAGAAATACGAGACTTTTTTCTGAGTCTATACTTAATCACTTTTTTCAAAAGTTTCATGGTGTGGCTCATGAGTTTTAACCCCCTGATAATTAGCACAACTCTAAATATCCCCCTCATTCTTATATGTAGGAACTAGAGTACTCTTTCTCCATTTATCTGACATTTTCTTGAATCTTAAAATCTCATTAAATAACTTAGTGACCCACAAAACCCCCTTCTCTCTTTAGCACTTCCAAACTTCAATAAGAATACCATCAGGACCAATAGCTTTACCATTATTTATTATCTTAAGAGCTTCTTTCACCTCTTCAACCTGAATCCTATGATAGAAGCTCAAATTAAGATCATCTTCATGAATTGTTAATCTTTCGGTATCAATAGTCACATCCAATCCACTATTGAAAAACTTATAAAAGTAGCTCTCCTATCTTTCTTTGATATCATCATCTGTAACCAAAATTTTTTCTTCCTCATCTTTAATGCATCTTACTTGGTCTAGATCTCTTAACTATCTTTTCCTTCTTTTGACAATTTTGTAAATATTACGTTCACCATTATTCGTTCCTAAATCCTGGTAGAATTTCTCAAAAGTTTAAAATCTAGCTTTACTCACTGCTTTTTTGGTCTCTTTTTTACCCAACGGATAACATTTCCAATTTTCATTATTATTGCATAAATGCAAGGCTTTAAAACACTCTTTCTGATGTTTGACCTTCTCCTGCACACTGTCATTTCACCACTAAGATTCTTTATCTTTATGTTTAAAACCTATAGATTCATCCAATATTGCTTTAGTGGAATGAAAAGATTAGATAAATAGTAAAATTTATTATATATATATATATATTGATTTTGTTATTTAAGATCTCTTATAGCTACCAATCAAAGTTGGTCCAATTAACGAGGATTGATGTAGAGAATTTTATTGGTAGATAATATGTAAATACTTTTTAAATAGTAAAACATGTCCCGATTCTAGTGAATATCAAAATCCAACTCACAGAAATCTTTTCCTGAAAAAAAAAATCTCATAGGTTGTTGAACATTTGCTGGAGAAAAATGAGATTAAAAATGTTGGCATAACGTTTTCTAGCGAGGGCCAATTAATAAAAGTGAAGAATTTCACTTACCCTCTAATTATTTCTCTTGCATAAATCTGAGTAAATTATTTTGAAAACTCAAGCTTTTAGAGTGTACGTACTACAAATATCTAAGATCACTGTCTTTGAGGGGAATCTGTGCAATACAAAATAATAACAAGTGGAGGTTGAAATTCTAAATAATATGATAAATTTAATTTGGAAAAGTGTTTGACATCACAAGGCGAATAGAAGAGTCTAGAAATTGAAATTCCATGTAGACAAACTCAAACTTAAGCTTTCTTAGCATGTTCAACTTGAATTCTTCAATCCATGCGTTATACTGGTCATTCATCTCCATGATGGTTTTAACCATTAGACGTTACAAGAATTGAATCAAAGTCAAGCGCAAGTGGAGTGGTTGTGTGGAATGAGTTCATGAAGCTAGCTGGCTGGCATATTTGTGTGTGTGTGAGAGGGAGAGAGAGATAGAGAGAATGAAGGAGAAATTTATGAGTGCTACTGCTACATATCTTTTACGTGGACGAAACATAAAAGGAGAAAATGGGACAAGTCCCACATGGAAGCATGAACCAATTTCAACACCCCCAGTTTCTGTGGGTGTTGGAAACGCGTCTAACTCATGTGGGTAGTGGTGTCATACTCCATATATATATATATATATATATATCTGTGTGTGTGTGTGTGTCCATGCAAAAGCACATAATTGGCTTAATTAATTTACTTCTGCAGAAAAGCCTGCAAGTGCGAGGTGGCAAAAATGGTGGTACCATATTTGTTAGTTTATTATATTTGTGTGTTATTATCTCCGTATAGAGTCACAACTCACTACTAGATATATATATATATATATATATGGAAAATGCTTGCTCTTACTAGAATTCCTAGATTGTGTGTTGCCAGGTTAGTTTAGTATTTGAAAAAGAAATCATATAATAAAGTAGATATCAAATTTTCAGTTAGAATAACACATGTTAAATTTGAAATAATAGCTTCACTTTTAATATGTGTAAAAACTTATCTTTAAAGAACACTTGTCATTTCATTCCATGCATAGTGATAGACAATAAACATGCTATAAGAGTAGAATCTAAGTATTGTAGATAATAAAAATCAATTACTAAATAAGCAACTTGACAATAATATTCTCCTTTCATTGCAAGTTTAATAAATTACAAATTATTAATTTTTAGGAAAAAAATAACCATTTGTAATTTATTCAAATTTAAAATGTAATAATTATTATTATTATATTATAATGTTCGGAAAATCCAATTTCAATGTTATTTGGATTTAAAATTTTTAAGAAAAAATTAACAATTTAATACTCAATAGAAGGAGTTATTATTATTATTATTATTATTATTATTATTATTATTATTATGCTCAGCAAAAAACCAATTTCAATAGTATTTGGATTTAAAACTTGTAGAAAAAAATTAACAATTTGTAATTTATAATTTAGGAAAAAATAAATTCTTAATTTAATATAGAAGGAGATTTATTAACTAAAATTCAGATTTATAATATAATTATTATTTTGTTATATTATAATATTTGGGAAAAAATCCGATTTAAATTGAAGGAGATTTACATTTTTTTTAATTCAAAGAATTAAGAGAATGGAATGCAGTTAAGATCATCACCAGATAAGATCATGGATGGCTTTAAAATTTTTTAATTTTTTTAGAACTGTAAAAAAAGGTTAAAATATTTTAAAATTTAAAAGTATGAAAATATTATTTAGAAAAGATTAAATGAGAAATAAATCTAATATATACAAAAGTACAAATTTAAAATAGAATAATACTTTCTGAAAATATTTTTTGATATTTTATCACCTGGTATCCTCGGGTATTGTCACAAGCTAATCCAAACCCCGCTGTATAGGACCTTATGATGCCTCACAGGTACTTATGGGAAAACCTCTGAGGCCTTAATTTTTTTAACGCTACTGTACTCTCAGGAATCGAAATCTCGACCCCAAGGAATGCTAGTCAGGCCTCTTACCACTTGACCAGGCGCCTATTAGTTACTTTCTGGAAATATTAATTCACATGGATGTAAAATTTTTAAAAAATACAAAAAGGGAAATTAAGAAAGAGAAGTTATAATGATAGGAAGAAAAAATTATACTCTACTTCATAAAAATAGGGAATCATGGGGTGTCAAAAAATAGGAGTTAATCAAATTACAGTTGACAATTTTATTTTTTAAATGAAACATTTTTAGTCATTTTTTCAAAATTAAAAAAAATTAGAGTTGTACTGTTGATAAGAATTGTTATAAATAGTGTTTTTCTATGAAAAATAAAGTTAAATGCATTGGTTCCAAAGGTTCATAAAAACTAAAAACTAAGACAAGTTCAAACCCACATTTTTGTGGGAGTATGAGTTACATCCTTCTTAATTGGATCATTTTCATTACTTGGCTACAATATGTAGTTTAAAAGAAGTTTATATCAAGCTATTAAAAATCGGACCAGCCATTGAACCGGATGAGATAACAATTCAAGATTCAGTGGTTGGATCGGGATCGGACTAGTTGTGAATAAATTAATATATTTTTAATAATATAGATAAAAAATATAAAAGATATTTATCCATGATCATAAAATTAACATTTATTCTAGGATAAAAAGTAAATTTAATAATATATAGAAAATTAAAAATATTATTAATAAGTTTTATAACCTAATATTAAAATCTAAACAAGTTAATATTCATCTATAATTATATTTTGAATTCAAAATAGTCAATTGATATTCTATTTTTATCTTATTTGTTAAGTAAATTTATCATTATTAATAATTATGTATTATAATAATACTTATAACATATTATAATATAAAAAGAAAAAATTTATACTAAAAATAATACTACTTAGTAAAAAAAATAATTTTATTTTATTTTTAAAAAATTTAAAAAAAAAGAAGCCAGACCAATTCAAACTAGTTTTGTACCAGTTTTATATCGGTTTGACCGGTTACCACCAGTTCTTAAACACCCCCCCCCCCCCGATTTTCATTTGTTACTAGACCAGACCAGGGGTTGATTCCCAGTCAGACTGGTCGAACCGGCCGATCCAGTCTGATTTTTTGTTCAGTGGTTTATATACACAAACAAAACAATGATGCTGGCAATTGTATTCTTTTTTCTCTCGCCCAGGGTAGACTGCTACGGATTTCATATTTTATAAATATATATATATATATTGATATATTGACATGTTGACAGTTATATGATATTAATTTATTTAGATTCCTCACATGAACTCCTATATGCATTTGAAGTTATAATCTGTCTTCACTTTTCAATGGAAGACACTATGCCGATATCATAGTAACAACAACTCAAGAGCTTGACATATTGCAAACATCACCGTGGCACCAAATGTGAAACTACTTTCTTCATTTATTAAGAGATCAGTAGTCATGGAGACAAGTGGGGCTATACTCTTGACGTCTACAACTTTCAGTAATAAGTCCTCGTCAAAATCCTCAAACGCTTAAAAATCATTGAAGTGACGCTTGCCTCTTGATTGACCCTTACATTAGAACATCATTTTAAGTATTGTATATATAATACATGTACATGTAAAACTGGAAATATATACATACATACATACATATATATATATATAACTGTTCTTTAGCCACTTGAGATAGAATGAATATAATTCTTGTTATTATCTTAATAGCCAAAAAAAGGAACAATATCACATGCGTGAAATATACCAGATAAATGTAATTTAACATGCGAGGCCTTTGCTTAAATACATTTCTTTTTATCCACAAGTTTTCGTCAGTCTAGTCAGATATATACAAGAAAACAAAACGAAGGCAGCATCAGAGATGTCAACCCTCTTCCTGAACCCGATACCATCATTTAGGCCCATCAGTTATGTACAACTTTTTTCTTTCCAGGCCACTTCATACTAAACAGAAGCAAAAACATTTTTACACTTGGAGCCATACCTCAACGAACATCAGATGGCACTAGCAAGCTGTTTTCAAAGCAGCTTTTGTTAGTGGTAATATCAATCAGACTCTCATCCTCGCAGTGTCCATTAGCCTACGATTTGGATTCACAGTTTTGGCATCTTGGGCAAACAAACCGTGCAGGTACAGGATCTGCATCATGAATATTACAACACCTTGTGTGCCTCCACACTCCACATATATCACAGGCCAACATTCTCTCTCCATCGTCGTCCTTGGCCCCGCAGCTGCAATCCACAGTCCACCTCTCGATGCCCCGTTCCATTTGGAATTTGCTCAATCCGTTCTTGCTGATGCATCTTCCTCGCAACCGTACTGTTTCAATCATTGATCCAGATAAGTTCTTGACATGGGAGGAATCATCAACACCACTATAGCCAAGAAGCTCATCAACTTGAAGTCTTCTAAACATGACATACACATCTTGAAAAGCATTTGCTGCTTCAATCTTGAGGTCAGATACTGTGGCATTTACAGGGAGGACAACTAATTCTGGTGGAAGGTGTGCAGCAGAACCTTCAGATTCATCTTCTAGTTCTAGTTGACATGAGAGGCGTATCTTAGACAGGTTTGTCAGTGGCATCGTCTCAGGTTTATAGTCCTTTACAAACTGCTTGCAGTCAAGAAGTTTCTGAGCAGAGCTCATGGCAATTGCCCTTGTCTCCTCTGGATCAAAGCTCAACATCATCTGAGGATGGAGAAGAGAATTGTACAAGTATCTCAAGTCGTGTAGAAGAGTCACTTCAGATGGATATGCTAAGCCCGAAGAAATATTGCTTGCAATTCCATAGCGAGAATTGTTCCCTGTCTCTAGTCTGCAACAAATAAGAGTGTGAAATATGGAATATTAATCAAAACAAATATACACTAGAAAAATCTAGTAGAATACAAAGGAAGGATGCAAGCTATTAGAGGATCTTCCAAATAATACAAATCAATATCTCAAGGTTCAACAATCTCACTACTTATTAGACTTTCAATGTTAAGGTGTGCAAGGGATTGACTGATTTTTGGATTTTTTGGGTCTAATCCCATACATGATAATACAAAGAACATCATGAATTAATTTGAGTGAATTATCCACAACTGCGCAAGGCATGACCAAATTTTAACTGGTATAATTCTGAACCTCAAGAATCAACGTAATGTAAAAATCAGAATGAAGTCAAACCTGTACTCAAAAGCACCAGTAACAGGATTGCATCGGGTATTAACCATTGCACCAAGGACCACTTTCCCTCCCAATTCTCCAAGGCAGTAATCAAGCAGATCAGGAGAGGCCACCTTGCAGACAGCACCCCTTAGAGCACGCCAGCTCACCCAATTGGACCCAGACACAGCACGCAGCACTCTGAGCATGGCTTCCTCCACACATTCAATGTAACTCTTAGTCCATGAAGAAGACACTCCGGGAGCATTCACACGTTGCTTCTTGCAGGTGATGTCATCAATATTCTTTGATGCGGCAGTCTTATGAGCATCATGAATCAAACCCATTAAAAAACAAAATAAGTCCCTTATATTTACAAGCTTATTATTTGACAAAGACTGGTAATAAGAGATCATGTCTCGGACATGAGAGTCACGTTTTTGCCCCTCAGAGAGAAAGGTGGACAAGGGCAGATTGGACAAAAAATCAACAGCAGACTTGTATGCTTCGTGTGTAAGACCATAGCTACCAGATCCAAACTGATAACCCCAGTCACCATACCAAGGATGTCCTTTTGTAATAGCATGGAGAAGGCGGCACTCCAACCCATACTTCTTTGACACATCCATCACGCTAACTTTTCTGCTCATGTAGACAAATGAACACAATTGAGAGTTTAACTCGAATCCATATCCACAGTATGTGAATTGAAAAAAAAAAAAAAGTGTGACAAAGAAATTCTCCTATTTTCCAAAGATAAAGGTATTTTTCAGATGCCCAAAGACCAAACGGATAACAATGCAAATGTTCATATCATCTCTAATCTTCAGAACTAGAATTCCAAACCACAACCCCCACCCCCCCCAAAACAAAAAAAATTACAGAAAAAATGGGGAGAAAAGCTATATAGAATATGTGAATTCTGAAGCAACCATGTGTTCAACTTTTAACAATAATAAGTAAGCAACAAGGAAACTGTAATCAGAACTAAGCAAACTAACCTAACTCCAAGTGTCTTGCAGAGGCGGTCCCAAAAGTTCATGATATGGCACCCAGAAAGAAATTTTGAGCCACCTTCTCTACCATTAACTCGAAGAAGGTGGCCATAACCATTAGCATGGACTACCCCATGTAAAAGATGAGTTGTGCTTTCTAACTGGTGATAGACCCAGTCTTCAACATCATCCGTGGTTGTCACATGGTTGCATGACTTGCACCTGAGTATAGAAAGCATGTATGTAAGATAAAAGTGCTATATGCTACATGGTATTCAAGGGTATGCAAGTTAATACACAAATAGCTAAGGCTCACTATGCCAATTGTAAAAGCAGCGTATAGAACCCACCAAACCATAAATCATTAATAAAGTTGCACGAATTATTAAATGGAAACATAATGATTTAAATACATCAATTAATAGAATAATCAAGTGATAATCATTATAACGTGGACATAATAAGTGATAATCATTATGAAGATAAACTCCTGACTTGCACAGTAGCATGGTACATAAAACTGCTCACACACCGTATTTACCATTTATATTTTATAAAAGCCTTTGGGACGAGGATGAGAACAAGAATCTATGACTGCCTCTCTAATATAATCTTATTGCATCCAATTTCACCATTCAGCATCGTGAAAACATTCAGATTTAACTCTACTGACCACATTAGCACATCCATGATACCAAATTTAATTTTGACACTGGAGTGCCCTCAAGCCACATTGTAGTACAGGGGTTGAATTGGACCAAATTAGGTAGCATAGGTATCTCAGCTTAGCTTGAACACAAGACTTACTAAATCAAGCTCAAGCCAAGCTTTAATTCAAACATGAAACTTAGGCAGGCTCAAGCTCAATTTAATTATAAATATTTCATGCTTCAATCTAATTAGCTCAGGTAGATTTGAATAAGTCAACCAAAACTATCAAGTGATATACCAAATACTAGGCTTCATTCAAGATCGAACAGAAATACATACAGATAAACCTAACTCATCTTAAAAATCCAATTGATCGTCATAAATTCTAAATACTAAGCGAGCCTTTCATGCATAATCACATTCTATACAATTAAGATCTCAATCAAGCTCTCATATAAAAAGAGCCTACCCAACAGTTTCATAAGATCATTACTGGCAAAAAGGATGCTTCAGAGAACATGTCATCAATACTTCGCAGCCATCAACAGGCCACTACTATAATTTATAAAAGAGGTAAATCCAACAGCTTTATAAACTTTGAAACTACGCAGTCCAAGTGGGGATTAATCTTTAACGAGAGTCTAACCTTACAATCATGTACCTCCAATATTTTATAGATTACATTTAATTCAAACATGAAACTTAGGCAGGCTCAAGCTCAATTTAATTATAAATATTTCACGTTTCAATCTAACTAGCTCAGGTAGATTTGAATAAGTCAACCAAAACTATCAAGTGATATACCAAATACTAGGCTTCATTCAAGATCGAACTGAAATGCATATATATAAACCTAATTCATCTTCAAAATCCAATTGATCTTCATAATCTCACATGGAGGAACTAATCAGAGTTAACAAAATTAATTACAACATCGTTCAAAACCACATCAAATAGACAATGTTTTAATATGATTCAGTAGCCACTTTGATTGCCAAAGGAAGTAGATTTTCTTTCATCCGCACTTAACTGAAAACACTAATCACACAATGTATTAGATTTAAGGCTATCGCAAGCTAAGTATTGCCTGTGTCATGAATACTTGTATTCATGAAAGCATGCAAGTAATAAATTAAGTCTCGTTACCTTATATCAATATCCCATTCCACTTATCCCTATATGTTAACATCTATGTTATAAATTGAAACATATAAAAATCCAAATGATGACAAATTTTGTCAATCTAACGGGAACAGCTTGTGCATTGAACAACAGAAATTTTGAACCGAAGCTACTCACTTGGATTCTGACAAATGCAAGATGTCTCCACAGCACATGCATGGCTTGTGGTACCCACCAATGGAAGTACCATCAGCCTTGATTATAAAATGGTAACGTTTTCCGCAAACTGGATGGCCACTCCAACCTTTAATATTTCGAAGTTAAAATCAGAATAACCAAGCTGTACACAAATTTCATTATGCAGTTAAAAGTAATAATAAATAATCACCTAAAAAACTCATAATAAAAACATCGCGGAAAGCGTGGATGAAAAACAAAATCCCGATTTGAAAAAAAAAATATAAGAAAAGAAAGGGGTCCACGCTACCAAGTTATGACGACCTTCCTCTCTATTGCGATGCTGCATGAGGAGAAAAAACAATAAAAAAACAAACTTTGGACCACGGCATAATACTATAATAGCTGTCACGCAACAATGACAGCCGTGAAATGCCCATTGGGAGTTAGACCTACATGTGGCATTATTCTTTCCACGTGTAAAGAAGGAATTCTATTCTCCAAACTATCCCTCTCTTAATGGGCCCCACCATCCAGAATAGAGCAGGTCTTTCCTGATCATCAACTCGCCCGATATTTTGGATTTTGTCACCATTGAGTTGACAATAACTCACGTTACAATCAGGAGTTCATGTAGAGGACCATAAAGTTACATTTCTATTTGTCACTTCAATTTTGTTAATAGCTCACTATTATATAGTTGATAGTCATGTTTATTCATCATTAACCTTATCAATCATCTTTTTACTTGTCGAAGAGTGTAATAACCTGAGCTCATGTTGCAAAATTACCACGATAATTTCAGTGTTTATAATATATCAATTTTTCTATCACCACCGTAGATCGAAACTGGCAACCGGAAGAAATTGAAAAGAGATCAAACCAAAGCGAGTCTATTGCTACGTGAAACATAGAATCGGTCAACTACTGCGAGCCAACTCACCAACAACTCGGCATTGATCACAGTAGACGGATCTAGATCTGGCGACATCCTCTTCGACAACGTCGAGGCAAACCACCGCTGGGCTCGATTCGGGGCCGTCCGTCAGGTCACCGACTCGGAACAGGATCTGCCACGTCAGCAGGTGAGGGAACAGAGCCGACGGCGGTGGAAGCAGCGCGTGCTTAGATAGAAAGGATCGCACGTTGGTCCTGAAGGGTCCACCGGAGAAATCTTCTTCTCCGGCAACTGACGGGGACGGAAACGTGAGAAAATCGTAGAAATCAGCCGTGACTCTCCTCTTCATCCGCTTCAATGGCTTCCCACCGCTGACGACCATAATGGGAGGGGAAACAGGCGCGTGGTTCAATCTCCGGCGCGCGTGTAGTGAAATAACTTCGGCAATGATTGGAAACTTCGGGGGGAAATCGAGTAACTGAGATGAGAGAAGATGGAGGACGAAGGAAGAAGAAAGGAAGGGGCTAGTTGGTGTTTGGAAGATGTGCGTCGTTGGATTAATCTGTGATTTGAAATGATGAATGAATATAAGAAAAAAGAGTCTTAAAAATAAAAAATTGCTTTTGGGAATTCGCGAGAAAACAGTGGTTTGGGTTTGGAGGAGGAGAGAGAATTTCAAGGATCGAAACCGGAAATGGATCCGCTGCTGCTGCAGCAGCAGCAGCAGAGGATCTGGACCGTCCAGAGAAGTTCTGGATGGTCCAGATTTTTTTATAAATTTTTTTAAAATTTTAAAATTTTTTTAATTTTAAAAAATATAAAACACAAAATAAAAATAATTTATTAAAAGTAACATTTAAAAAAAATAATATTTAATAATAAAAATTAAGAAAAAATGTAAGATAAAATTTGGACCGTCCATATTTTGTATGAACGATCCAGATTTGGTCTCAAAACAGCAATACCAAGTACTGCTGTTTTGACCGATGCAGAGAAACCGGATCCGATCGAAACCTTAGTCGTTAAGCGAATTTAGCGCTTTCAAAACTGATGGTACACATGCCCGCGTGAAATGACCGTAGTACCCTCCCAAATTGATTAGGCCGAACTTTCCAAGAAGGCTACTAATTGGTGCTTTGTTGTAGTCGGTAAGAAAATTTAATGCAAGGAAAACTCATAGAGAACATCATTAATGACATGTATTGGGCCAAAAAAAACAAAATGACATGTATAGTACAGATATACTGATATGGATAAAATTATGTCAATCAATTATTAAATTAAAAATAAATATTAATAAATTGATAAAATACTTAGATATTTTATAAGATAAATTTTGGTTTAAAATATATGAAATTAGATATTTTTTTCTCAGTTTATTCTTAATTTTAATACTTTCATATTTTTCATTTATAACCCTATAATAATAATAAAATATAATATTTAATAAAAATAAAATAAAAAATATTCATATGAATATTTTTTATATTAATTTAAGGTAAAAAAAATTTCTTAATATATGTATAATTAATATAAAATATCTTATAATATAAATAAAAAAATATTATCAAAATGAATAATAAAAAATTTGTAATGATTGTCCAAAAAGAAAATCATAGTTATTGATTCACTTTTAAAATGCGTTGTTCCAAAGTGAATTAGATATCATTAATATTTCAAGAGTTTTGAAAGTTATGTGCATTTTTTAAGGGAAATAGCCCAGGCTTGAATCAGGAAAAACGTGGAGAAAGATAAGATGAAAAGGAATGTGACTTAACTTAAGACTTGTTTGGTATACTGGAACAATTTTTTATGGAATGAGAATGAGAAAGAAAATGGGAATGAGAACAAGAATAAGAATAAAAATGAGATTTAAAAGTATGTTTGATATATCAGAAAAAATCAATGAAATCCTAATATAAACTTTGTTTGGTATGTGTATTTTAATGATGGAATGGAAAATTTAAAATAACAAATGACTAAAATAGTCTGACTAAAAGATAATATGAAATTTTTTTTTAAAAAAAATACTTTTACAGCAAGGCCCTTCGTCACCATCAAACTATAAAATGACACTTCCATAGCCACTTCCTTCTTCTTTGACAGTCACAATGGAGCACAATAGATGATGGACATATTTGCGGTAATGCAAAACAATGGAAAATGATAAGATGTGCGAGGATGGAAGACGGTGGAGCACTACTAAGCGGATTTGTGACATCAACGTCGCCCATTATGTGCTTGTCAGCGCTTCATCAGATGTTTTGTGGTTGGACGGTGAATTGGAGGGATGGGTTTTGACTGAAAATTTGATTTTTGTTTGAAGGCATTTTAGTCAATAAAATATTATTCCTTGGAAAATCCATAAAATCCTTCACAACCCCATAGGAACACATGTTTCCATCTTTAATAGAAAAATGACTTTCTTTGGAATCATCAATCATGCACACCAAATCAAGTAATTTTGCCATTCCAACTCATTTTCCCTTTCCCTTGTCCAAATTCCTTTGTACCAAATTAGCCATAAGGCCCTGATGCTACAAAGGAATGGGCCACTAGGAATGGAAATGGGTGAGGAAGTGCCTAATTTCTACATTTGGTGTATGGATATCATGATGCCATGGAATGGCTGATTCCCTTAAACATGGGAATGAGGAAACATGTGGGGAGGGTGGGAATCTAAAATTTTTGGACAACAATACCCTTATTTACCAAAGCCTCCGTCGATGTCTCTCCTTCGTCTTCCATGATGGTGTTGACGGCCTAGACCTTCTTGTTAGAGGTGATGGCAACAACGATCTGCAAAGCAAACACGAAGGCAAGCAGAAGGAGATCTGAGAAGGCTTTGCTTTTGGTAGCGATGAGAATGGTTGAAGAACTTGATTTGAGAAGTTCTTATTCGCTAGCAACAAATCTTGTTGAATAGACTAGTTACCCAAAATGGGGGTGAATTGGGTGTTAAAATTTTTTTGTCCTTTTGAAACACAACTCAATATTGTAGAGAAACACTAAAAATATAGGCGAATAGAACACTTAATGCGAGAGTGAGAGAGAGAATAAATGAAGAGCAAGATACAAAAATTTATGCTAGTTCGGTCTAATCACTTGACTTACATCCAGTCCCTAAGTAACCCACTTAAGATTTTTCACTATAACTACAAGTTCGATCTGAGCACTTGTGAAGTCACAGTATAACCAAAACTCCTTTTTTGAGTCTGTCTCTCTCCCACAGCTTCCTCGTTATGATTACAAATTCCCCTTAAGAAACCCTCTAAATCACCTAGAAAATTCTTTCACAGAGAAAATATCAATACGGAAAACAAAAGCTCTATCAAAGAGTAGATAAATATATTGAAACTCATAGAGTGTAGTTGATAGTGTTTGATTAAGAAATAAATCATTGATTTAATAAAATATTTTCAGAACATGATTCTCTCTACCCTCAACTTAAATGAAGCTCTAGTTATAAGTAGAAGTAGTTAATTACCCGTTAGGTACAATTAACTAGTCGTTGCTTTGAAAAACTAACCGTTGCATGCATTTTACCGAGATAATTGATCATACTATCAAAATCTAATCGATTATGTTATGATTCAAGGCTATTCCCAGTAACGCATCCAAAATAATAAATTGAGTTTAGTTTAAGTCAATTAATTGAGTTTAATAACAAAGAAGAAAGTAAGCTCATCAATCAATTGAGTTAAAAACAATCCGTTAAAAAGATATTTGGAAGGTTGGAAAATATAACCGATTACGTTTAAGAATATAACAGATTATTGAATAATGAAAAGAGTTTAAGAAGGAAGATAACCGATTATATACTAAGATATAATAGGTTAGAATTCGAACAGAGAGCATTTAATCTCGTTGAGGAATTATAATCAATTATTTAGAAATATAACAGATTATATGAAGCAATATAATCGATTAGAGGTAAGGAATAATTGATTAAGATGTGAAATTGAAGTGTCAAGAATGACCAGAACTCAATAATCAATTACTTTGAGGAGATCATCGATTATATAAGAAAAGAATAAGAATAAACTAACATAACAACTAATATAATTGATTATACGTAAATTTAATTGATTATGGCATTAAACACATGCAAGTGGACAAAGCAAAGGGACGATAATTGATTATTTTGAGAAGGTAATTGGTTGTACCAATAAGAAAACATGAAACTAAAGTAAACAGTTGGTATAACAGGTTATATAGCTTGAGATAATCGATTACTTTTTATAGCACTTTGAAAACTCATAAGAATGAAGGAATCAAGACTCAATTTGATTTCTAGACTTAAAATCTTCAATGATATTAAAAGTGATATTCTAAAATTATTTGAAAAACCTTTTAAAATCAAACATCCTCAACTACTTACATCCAAAATCAAAGATTAAAAACTTGAATCTTGATCTTCCAATTAAACTCCTAAGTTTTTCTTCTCCAAAACTCTTCTTCTTGAAAGATTTTACTTCATTAATTGATTCCATAATTTATACTCTTCTTGACTTAACTACATAAAAAATCCATATTAAACCCAATAGTTAATCAAATTCTTCCTCAAATAATAAGTATGATATAAATAATATTAAATAACCATATCATTTAAACTTTTTTTCTCCACTACTTGATATATTAAAACTAAACATGTTGGTCACCAAATCTAACAGATTTAAGAAGGCCATGATGGTGCCGGCAACTCAGGCAATCTTCGTGTTCACTAGTAACGATGGGATCTGGCTCCTTTGTGTTTCCAATGGGTATGGATTGTGCTGGAGATGAGATCTGATTCATGGTGACAAGCAACAGTGATTCTAGTTGCAGGTGAGGGAAAATACGGTGATGGTGGTTCTGGACAATGACGGCGGTTTTGGAATGGATAGCGATGGTACTATTGGTGGGGAAAAAGAAAGGAGGAAGGAGCTCCATTTTTTTCACTAAATTAAGGTATTTCAATCATTTCACAATTTTCTCTCTCTTTTTTTGGTTATTCCCATCATTTTTTCCTGACATACCAAACATATATTTAAAGCACATTCTCATTCTTATCATCATTCCTACTCTCATTTCCATTTCCATTCGCATTCATATTTCCTCAAAAATCATTCTGCATACCAAACATGGCTTAAAAGTACTAATCTCCTTCTGTGAGTGGTAATTTGACCAACCCCAATAAAGATCAAACTCAAAATTTTTTATCATCAATATAATAAAATTTATTAGTTTTAGTTATGGATTATGAGATCTCAACTGGCAATAGAGACATGAATATAAAATTTATAATAAGATGTAATATTTACAAGTCATAAATAATATATGATTTATTTTTTAAATTAGGTATAATACAAAAAAATGTGCCTTGTTGTATTTTATAATTCAACATCATACTATTTCATATTTTAAATAAATTGAATTAAATGACATGTTTAATAATAAAAAAAACTTGGGCACGTAACCTTATTAAGAGGACAAATGGATTTTTTAAGTATTATTTCTTCTATAAGTCTATAACTAATTTTTGTTATTTGTATTGTTAATTTATTTTTAATTTAAAAATCCACGTATTTTAATGTAATTATAGTATGTTAAGTATATAAGTTCAAATATCCATTAGGTTATGTTTGGTACAAGGGAATAGAATGAAAGGATAGGAAAATAGTGTGATTTTTGAGTTTGAGCAATGGAATGAAATCAACTTTGGATTCCAACAATGGAAATAAGGACCCAAAAACATTCCAATGATAAAGCAATGGAATGGAATTGTTTATGATATAAGAAGAGAAGGGAGAGAATAAATAGGAAAGAGGAAGAAATAGAATGATTCAAGTAGGGTATAGAGATTAAGAAAATAAGAGGATGAAATAGAACTTGAGGGGAAGAGATATCATTGAAAATATTCAATATTTCATTAATAATCAAAACATGTAAAGAAAATAATTTTAAAACTATTTATAGACCCTAGGACCTTCACTAAAATGGATATAACTTAAACTTAAAGTAAAAGAAAAATCTAAAATTACCTATCCTAAATTCAAAAAAAAAAATAAAATAGGAAATAAATATAAGATAATATAAGACCTAATAATCCCTAAAAATATAATAAAACTTGTTGACAATAAAATTTATGAAAATATATGCTCCAAGTATGCCAGAGGTGAGAACCTCAAAATATATGTAAATCCTGACTTCTAATCAAGAACAATGTGAATCGCTGGGTTCCTTTACCATAATTGCTCCAGATGTAGATAGCAAAAATAAAGATGAAAGGAAACTTTTAAAGGTTTTAAGGAATGTAAATGTAAAATGGTTTCAATTACTAAAAAGAATAATAATGATCATGTTTGGAATTGAAAAACAATAATGTTAGAAAATTAAAGAAAGTTCTAAAGAGTAATGATGAAAGCTAAAAAACGTACAAGAAAAATAAGAAAGCTTGATGCATAATAAAATTGATGTCGCTATATGTTGAGCAATGGTTCTTGGTTCGCTTGGTTGTCTGAGCCTCTATTTATAAGTCACTCAATGGTAATTATCGAGCCCCACTCTTAACATCTTGATCGTGCTTCATATTTTGTAATCTCTTTGTTATCATGCGGTACATTTACTTATTAACTCATCTTTAATTTCCTACTTACTTGATTTAATCTTGCTTTTTAAGGCTCAAAAAAATATTTGGACTCGGCCTGTTACAAATTTAGGCCAAACAATTGCCTCCCACGTACAATTTGGTCGTATCCCAGTAGGCCAAAATTATATGGATATATATCTCAAAGATTATTAATAACCCATATTCCAAATTCATTTTTTCCTTAGAAGCACACCTTTCTTTTTCACTTTAGAACTCAACTTACTCATTTATAAAGGCTCCTCATATTACTCTTTGGTGCTCCTTTCTATTTGTCATTAGAAATCACCTCAATCAAAGTCGAGTTCTCCAGGTTGAATATTCAAAATTCAAATATTGGCTCCTGAGCTACTTACTTCATTATTCCTTTAGCATTTCAAGGATTAATCTCTCAATACCTTACTCCAAACTTTTTAATCATCTTCTTTACTTGCTCCCTTTTGCTTCATATCCCAATTTACACTTACAGCCTTCGAACTTTCAAAATAAAAAATATAATCTCACTTTTTCTTGGTATACAAAATAACGGCTACTCTATCATGAAACTATGAGAGGTTAGAACTTCCATACTCAATTTGTTCCTTCTTGCATTTTTGCCAAAATCATTGGTGGCTTTGTATGGAAAACCTTAACTTAGGAATTGAATGCCAATGTAAAAATGCTGATATTAATGTAAAATCATGGTGACGGTAAATTTTGGTTGATTACTGTAGCAAATAGGCTATAAAAATTTGTTACCAAAATCATATCTACCATGCGTTCCATAAAATGCCTAAGATAACATTTCTTCTTTAATAGACTTATAGGATTGAGTATGGCATTCATAATAACTTGCTCTAAGGGTATGTTTGCGAATTTAATATAGTATGGAATGAAATAATCATTAATGGAATAAAGTGGAATAGAACGGAATGAAATGGAATGGAACAAAATGTTCCATTGTTTGAGAGTTTAAAGATGGAAAAGAACAGTTTCATTTAGCCATTGTTTGAGAGTTATTATAAAATTAATGAAACAGAATGATTTATAACATTTTCTTTCCCATATTATCCTTATAATTTAATTTAGACAAAAAACATGAAATTACTTCAAATTAAAAAGTACAAAATGTTTTTGAATAAATTTTAAATATTTTTTCCCAAGTAGCTTTTATACAATGAGATTTTTTTATTTGTTATTCTTTATAAATATTATAATTACAATTTGTTAGGGAAAAAATCATTCACTGTTTTTAAATTCAAAGTCCCCAATAGAAAAAATTAAAAATCCTCAGGCTATAAAGAGATTGAGAGGATAGTTTGATGTAGTTAAGAGACTAGAAGATGATTCTATATAATGAAGAGAATGAGAGTGATGAAAAGAGATCAATGATAAATATTATTAGATATATATATGTGTTTTAATAAAATTTTGGATAATTTTTGTAAATATAATATAAATCTCAAATCATTCCATCCGTGACCCCCCAATTTTGGGAGATAATAAAAATTAGGTTTTGAATTGCTAAGGAGGGCTTGAGAGGCCTTTCCTTTCCATTTCATTCTCTTATAAAAAATTCATCTAAACAATGACCTACTCCCTTTAACCATTCCACTCCATTCCATTCTATCGAGAAAAAAACTCCAAACATAGGTTAAGTCGCTAGATCATAAACATGATCCAAAGTGATGTTTAAATAAATCAAAGCATTAAGTATAGCCATTTGTACATCATACAACTTACATACATATGAACTTGCAAATATAAAAGGCTTTTTGTATCATTAATTTTTAAGCTTGGAGGCCCAAAGAACAAGCTTTCTTATCATCATAAATCCATTGTCCTATAAAGCCTCTTGCATGTCTATTTTATCTATGACAAATGGCCAATTTAACTTTCAACACTTACTGAACTATTTTCATTTTTTCATTAATAGGAACTTCATACTATAATGTCATATCATGAGCAAGTCATTTACTTCCCCATAAAATCTTAGCCTTACTCAAGAAACATATTTGAAGTTTGCTAACATATGTGCAAATTTTTGATTTAACTTATTACTCATAAATAGCCAAACTTAGCCATCTATATCAACTTTTGCATTGGATAGTTGCTTGTTAACAACTTCTTGCATGTTTAGCAAACATTGGCACCATATAACTTGTAAGCAGTAAATTTGAATTCATACATAATTGGTGCTGGTTTGTAAGCTTAAGGAGAATCACATCTATCTTTGCTTCATCAACTCCTTCATATATAAGCAGGGCTCTAGAGCTCACCAAGACAAGATTACATGAGAACTCCACTTTATGTTGCTTTGTAGACCCAGAGTAAATGATGGCATATCATACTCCTGTTACACCTTTAAGACATAGTGAAACTTCATGCATGGCTTAAGTAAAATTTTTGGGGAACTATCTATCCTTTCTTTTTTGGATGGTATCTTTGTTCTTATAATAAGCTAGAGGCCTATTTCTACTTGGATGTTTACTAGAATACCTCTTAACCAACTATATATTAGAAATGAGATAGCTCCCCACCACCAAATTTAATTGTTTGAAGCTAGTTCGCTAGTCAGAAAAAACCTTATAATTGTACCTCAAAGTAAACTATATTTCTTTTATCCAAGCATGACATAAATGAATAACTAAGAGCCATAAAAAGCCTAGTTAGACAAGTGATGCATCTATTTTAATCAAAGAGATTTTTCATTCACCATAATGATTCTCCAATTAACACATAAGACATCAGCACACAAGAAACAAGAGATGGACCTTAGACCTATCTTTACTATACTGCATTAAAGTGACTTAAAAAAAACTACTTATAAACATGAACATAGTAACTGAAATGAAAACAAAGCCATGAGATTGGCTCTACAGTACAATGTGATCCTAAACATTTATTGCATAAAAGAATACTTCAAGAACCTACATTGTTTGGCCATGTGCATGGCCTTCTCTCTATTCTTACTTGTTTTTAGTCATCTCCCACATAGTGGAAATGTATCTCTTTTGCCATTGATGAACTTGTGGGGCAGCTCTTTAGGTTTTATTTGATAGCTTACTATCTCTTACACTTTCAATTCCCTTTTTTTTTATTGCATTTTTCTACAATACTTTTCCTACAAAACTATAGAAAATCTTAAGGAATTATTAGCATACAATGGCATAAAAACATTTCCTATTAGGAAATAGGAAGTTTCTCTAATATGGCTCTCCTATTCTTGCAATTCTAACTCTCTCCTTATAGCAACTCTTTTTCTTTGGAGCCTCCTTTTTTGGTAAATGGCTGGGGAAATTCTTCATGTCTTGCTACCTGCCACTGTTTTAATAGTATGTTTTGAGGAGGTTTTATAAACCTAAGTTGTCTCTTCTTGTTGTTGCCTCGCCTAGGATAATGTGAGCCCTTGCAATGTAAGTCCATTAACTCAGCCCATTTTGATGATCTCTTCACTCGTTGACTCTAAGATAGAGAAGTGGTGTGCTTTGTCATATAATTAAACTTTGTAGATGACTTTTTGAGGCATTACATACCTACTGCTTCTAGGGAGCCTTTTTCTTTTTTGGGGAACTAGAAGCTTCAACCTTCCTCCACACATATTTTGAATATGGGAGGTAGTATTTAGGTATCCATTCTTTTTTATATCTCCCTCTGGGCTAAAATAGAGATTTATTGAGAATTCCTTACAATTTCTTCTTAACATTAATGAGTGAACATGAATTTAATGTTACTGTGTTGGTAGTAGCTACTAGTGGAACCTTTGGCTGAGGAATTGACTGCTCTTTGCTAGGAATCTCTTGGACATTGCCCTCTGAGCCCTCTTCCAACATGTTAACCTCCTTATCCTTCCTCTGTGAATGCTAGTTCTTCTCTTTAGCATGAAGATTGGTTTGGGGAACCACGTCCTGTTCTGGGGAACCACTATAGGACTGCCCCCAGGGCTCTTTAGAAATAATTTGTTTCATGTCATAAGAGGAATGCCCCCTAAGTTTTTCAGAAACTTGTTTTATAGGCCTAGAATTGACCTTTGATTCTTCTATCCTAAAGGCATTTATTTATTGTAATAATTGGTTCAAAGATTTTGATGCATTCTCGTGCGTTGCATGCAAAATAACTTTCCATTCTTCATCTTCGAGCCTCTGTTGCTCTTCCCTCTATTTTCTTGCTTCTTCTATTTTCTTTTGGTTCTCCTCCATCATTTTTTGAGTTATGTCAGCTAGCTTTTTAAAGCAGTCACTAAAGGCACTACCAACATCAAAGAGCATACTAGATGAATTGTTAGTGAATTCCCTTATCGAAAAACTTTCCTCTAGAAAAGTATCTTGTGTTGGTGCTTGAAAATTCTGAACACCTCCATACTCTACAGTTTCCATCAATGGTGAAATATGCCCTTCATGCGTTGTTGTTGCACATGCATCATTTGGATCGTAAGACCTAACCACTTATCTCCATAAAAATGTCTGCTTTTTGACAGCATTTTACCTATATAAGTCTCATTGGGCATGCCAGAAATAATATGTTGACAATAAAATTTATGAAAATATATTCCCCAAGCGTGTTATGAACCTCAAAATACATGTGAATTCTGACTTCTAATCAGGAACGATGTAAATTTCTAGGATCATTTGCCACAATTTCCTCAAATACGGATAACAAAAATAGAGATGAAAGGAAATTTTTAGAAGTTTTAAGGAATGTAAATGTAAAATGACTTCAATTACTGAAAATAATAACAACGATCATGTCTGGAATTGAAAAACAATGATACTAAAAAAATTAAAGAAGGTTCTGAAGTGTAATAATGAAAGTTAAAAGAACGCATAAGATATGAACATTGTATTTTGTCCGGATTTTCTACCAACAAATATAAAAATTGAGAAAAAGGAAAAAGAAAAAAAAAGACACAAATTTTCTTTTGAACGCGTATTTTTTTTAAATTAAAGAAAAATCCCTCTTCTTTAGGATTTTAAAAAAAATGGATATAAAAAAACAAAAAAATCAAAAAATTGCTTTCCTTTCTTTTAAGATTCTTAAAAATCAAAATCCTACCTTTTAGTCTTAAAAAAAAAAAAGAGAAATTTTATTCCCTTCTTTTAGGATTCCCATCCAAATGCAATCATTTTTCCTTAAAAAAAAACTAAAAACTTAATTTTCTTTCTTCCAGGATCCTCAAAAAAATAAAAATAAAAATCCTACCTTTGGTCTTAAAAAAAAAAGAGAGAAGAAAATGTCATTCTTTTCTTTTAGGATTCCTATTCAAATCCAATCCCTTTTCTTTAGAATCTTCACTATCCAAATCTAATCTTCTTTCTCTTAGAAGTTTCAAAATCATATCTCTTTAGTTTAATTTAAAAAAAACAAAAATCCAATCTTTTTCAGGATTCAAAAAAATATATAATAAAGAAACTTAAAGTTAAAAATCCATTTGATCCTAAACTTAGTAAACCTTATAATAACTAAATTATAATAAAAATGTTATAATAAAAAAAAAAAGAGAAAGAGGAGGATTTTCTTTTAGTATATATAAAAAAAAGAGTGAAACGCAAGCGTTTCACCCCTCAATATTGCCCTAACCTAAAAGGGCACGCACGAGGGAGAGAGATAGAGAGCCGCGAGCACAGGGGAGTAGACTGAAAAAAGAACAGAAAAGAACGGAGGGAGTCGAAGAAACAGGAGGAGACGTGCACGGAAGAAAAAGGAAGATGGAGCACGCGTGAAGGAAGCAAAGCATGGAAGCAGTAAAAGGAATCCTATTCTTTGTTCGGTGTCAGGGGCTCATAAAGCAAGAAGAGAAAGGTCAATTCCTGAAGGGGAGGAAGAGCAGAGGTAGGAGTAGGATTCCAGATGCGAACTCGCTACGTCCCTTTCATCATCTGCTATCCAAGGAAGAGCGAGAGGATAAGAGAGTGGATTTCGATCTATAAGAAAAAAAAAAGAGATGAAAAAAAAAGGGGGTCCCGAAGTGGGAGCAAGAGGGATCTGGAGATGAAATAGAAGAGAGGTAGCAGAAAAAAAATGCAGGGAGGAAGAGCAAGAGAGGAAGGACGAGTCTGAGAGTGAAAGGAAGAGCAAGGGATTCGGGGAACGAAGAAGAAATAGAGGCAGCAAAAAGCAAAAAGGAGAAGCAGAGGAAAGGGTGGTGAAAGGGAAGGCTGCTGGGACCATGGTGGGTGAGGCGAGAAACCGAGTTTGAGGGAACAAAGGAAAGAGACTCATTTGCAGAAAGGAGCATCGTTTGAAGGTAACATCCTTTCACTCTTATTTGCCTTATCTTTGTTACCAATATTAATACTCTGGTGTGAGGACTTAATTTTCGGTAAATGGCTTGTCAAAGTGCTGTCAATGTGAGTTGTGATTGCTGTATGAAGCTGTGAGTTATTTGTTATGTTAATCTTCATTCATGTTGGTGCCCAGTGGATATTTTGTTACGTTTGGTACTTGGAATGAAAAATACTGCCCCTCATGTTACTTTGATTCTCGCCTCCCTACTGTTGACATGTTAGTGGGTCCCACTTTATTTTCCTCAATTTTAAAATCCCACCATATCAGAGATTACACCAAATGGCTAAGTTTCCTTTTTGATATTGCCCTGTGTTGGCACAATGGACGTGATTCACGTGCATGTCTTACTCCTCCATTTTTATTTTGAGTGTGATTGGATTCCTTGGATAAGGTAAATTACGTGAGTGGTAGGTGTATGGATATAGATTGAAGGAGCCTAGGAATTTCACTCCTACTGATGGTCTAATTATTTAGATGTTGGGTAGTACATAAAGCACACTTGTAACTTATAATTAATGTACTATTCATTACTCTTTAGTTTTTTTATATAAAAAAAAACTAAACTATGAGAATAATGAACATGAGAGTACTCAATTTTCTCTTTGCCTTCGTGCTCCGAGTGGTAATACTGTAGGCATTATAATCAGTGGATTGTGAGTGATAAAGTCACCATAGATCCCGATTAATTCTTTTGCCTTAAAAAAATAATAATAATAATAAAAAAAATATATATATATATATAATAGTCATATTTTAAATTCCATTTGCTGCTTTTCTTTTTAAAATAAGAATGTGTTATCACGGTCATATTTATTTTTATGATAAAACAAGAAAATAAAAATGATTTATGCAAAAAAATCTATTTTTTCAAATTTTATCCCTTAAGTCTCTTTTTATATCTTTTATCTCGAGTGACCTCACCGTGGGCATTTAGGTACCAATCAGCGAGCTGCGAGTGATAAAGTCACTGCAGGGAATGATTGATTTTTGTTTAAAAATTCACTCCAAACAAAACAAAAAAAAGAATTTAATTGCTAAAAAAAAGGGGATTCTCTAATTGTATTTTTTATCTCATAATTTAAAATAAGGAAATAAAAATAATTTAAAATAAAAATTATTCATTTTCTCCAGGCTTTTATCCTTTTCATTTATCTACTCGAGTGGTAACACCGTGAGTATGTAAGCGTAAATCAATATCACCACATATGCTGATTATCTTTTCTCAAGGTATATGTTATAATCACATTTTTTTTAATTCATCTTTCTTTTAAATAAATGTGTGTAGAGGATGTTATTTATTCTCATGATAAAGAAAAGAAAAAAATAATAATAATAATTTGTACAAAGAATTATTTGTTTTCTTTCTAACTCTTTTTATACCTGTTGTCTCGAGTGACACCATCGGGGACATTTAGGTATCAATGGGTATATTGTGAGTGATAAAGTCACCACATGAGCCAATTGATTTTATTTTGTAAAAATAAAATTGTTTTCAAATATTTCTTTCTCAAACCAAAATAAATTGTTCAAAATCACACATAATTTTAATCATATTTTTAAAATTGAGGAAAAACACATCTTCTCTTTTAAAAGTCGATTAAACCAAAAATAAATAAATGAAAAGAGCAAATAATGGAAATTAATCTGTCTTTTACCAACCAATTCTAAAAGTTGTTTTCTTTGTGGAAAGATAAATTATTTTTTATAAATCTCTCTTTTCAAAGAATATATATAATAAAAAATACCAACCCAGTGACACGCATCTCTAGTCCGAACTACGTCGACTTTGATCCCTATCGTCGGGTACGTAGGCCCCAGACTCTCATTCTGAATCAAATCCGCCATTGTAAATAAATAAATATTTTCTGGTTTATTTAGTATTTTTTCTCTTAATTTAATAAATATTTACCAATTTATTTTTTCAAGTCCGCCTTTGTAAATAAATAAATATTTTCTGGTTTATTTGGTGTTTTTTCTCTTAATTTAATAAATATTTACCAATTTATTTTTTCAAATCCGCCAATATTTTCTGATTTTTTTGGTGTTTTTTCTCTTAATTTAATAAATATTTACCAATTTATTTTTCAAATCCGTCTTTGTAAATAAATAAATATTTTCTGATTTTATTTAGTGTTTTTTCCCTTAATTTAATAAATGTTTCTCAATTTATTTTCTCAATTCCTTTTCCTCATTTTACTTAAATATCCTCAATTCTAATTTAATTTATTTTTTTATTTTATTTTTCAATTTCTTTTCCTCCTCTTTTTTCTCTACACAATCAACTTAAAATAACCGTTTCTAAGAAAGGGTGTTATTTATTTCCTTATTTTTGTTTTTACATTTTTCTTATTTCTACGTTTATTTTTACATGTGAATGGTAAAAGGGCAATTAAAATAATTTTTAAAAGTCATAAAAATTGCATGATCAGCCTAAGGTAACCGTTCTTAGGAACGGGTGTTGTGGGGTTGCTTAACACCTTCCCCACTCACAATCGTACTTCCGAACCCAACTCTGATTCGCAGACCATCCTTATCCTTTTTTTTTATTTCGGTTTTCTAAAAATTCCCTCAAAATTTTGGTGGCGACTCCCTCTGAAATCGGCCCACGCCGTGCGGGCCGATTTCTTCCTTTTTATTTTCATTTCCCACGCCATTCACGTCGCATCTCCAGGTGTGACATAAGAAAAATAAGAAAACTTGATGCAGAATAAAATTGATGTTAGTATGTGTTGAGCGATAATTCTTGGTCTTCTTGGTTGTCTAAGCATCTATTTATAAACCACCAAATGGTAATTATCCAGCCCCACTCTCTGCATCTTGATCGTACTCCTTATTCTGCAATCTCTTTGCTATTATGCGACACGTTTGCTTATTGCCTCATCTTCAATTTCCCGTTTATTTTATTTTATCTTACTTTTTAAGACATAAAGAAATATTTAAGCTTAACTCACTATAAATTTAGGTCAAACAAAACCTACTTAAGTTTAAAAAATATTTTAAATATCTTAATTTTATTTTCTATTAGTTTACATATGAATCATACATAAAATATCCGAAATATCCCTCATGGATTATTTTATTATGATTAACCTTAATTATATTTTTTAATTTTTTAATTAGGAACATTATAGTGTTTTAATATATTATGATTTCTTTTCCATATAAAAAAATCACAAAATTTTATTAAAATTTTTTTCAATACCAAATATTACTTTTCTATTTTTATTTTCATCCCGAATCCTATTGAATCAAAAACCGTTTGATATAACATATTAAACAAGGCCTAAGTCTTCTCCTTAATATCTATCTCATTCAAATTATAAAGCCAAGAAAACAATCATTTTTGGTAGAATCATCAAATACTCTCTTTATTTTCTATTATAAGTCACATTTATCTACTTCACCCATACCTAAGAAATTAGTTAAAAGTCTTAATATTTTAAAAAATTATCCTAACTTTCCAAAATTACTTTTATTAAATTATAACTTATATTAAATGTATCTCTTTTAATCTCTTTCCACTACAACCTTTTTGGGTATTCTCATGAAAGATAAAAATAAAAAATAAATATTAAATAATGCATAAATTTCATAAAATAACTTATATTTTAAAATTTTAATCTTTTAAAAATATATCTTATAATAAAGAATAGAGGGAGCACCATTTTAAGAAAATGCCAATTACGATTAACTCAACATGGTAGTGGAAAAAAAAAAACTGGAGTAGTAAAAAAAATGATGGAGTAAAATATAAGCAGTGACTGAATTAAAAGTTTTCCGGTGTTTTTGGGAAAAGTAAAAACAAAAAACTGTAACCACACTGAACCATTTCCCGATGCTCCAAAGACCTGTGCCCCATCCCATATTCAGCCTTCCCCAAATTCTTTATTGAGGGAGGAGGCGAGGAACCAACGTTGGCCACTGGGGGATTTTACAAGATAGGACCAAAAGCTCCCTTGGCAAGGCTGTCCCAACTGTCTATTTGGTTTGCTAAAAAGGAAATGTAGGGATTTTTTTTTAAATTTTAAAGAATGGATTTCATTCAAGAGAAAACTATGTAATCTAGAGATGGATTTTAACAAAAAATAAGAAAAAGAAACACATATATATATATATAAATATATTATACTTAGTTTGGTTGTACGGGAGAAAAGAAGAAAAATTTTAACTTTTTTGTTACATTAGGAAAAAGATGACGAAGAAAAATAATAATAACTTCAAATTTTTTCTTTTTCTGTTTTTTCAAATGGACACATATTTTTTGTGGATAAGGGACATGTGTTTTTGGTGCAATGGATCGTTTCTTGCTGTATTGTTTGATCCATCTTCAACTAAATGCAAAAGAATCAAAATTTTGTTTTGCTATATTTCAATGGTTTCATGGAAATCAAGTTCTATTATTTCCTTCAATTTTATGGTATATTTCCTCCATGTCTGTTAGACCAAATAAAAGAAAGAACTTTGAATTCAACATCTATAAAAAGATTACTTCAAAACCCCAATGACCTATGGGCCAGAGTTTTGAAGGGGTTCTATTTTCCCAATTCCTCGTCTATGGAAGCTGTCAAGTGACGTAAGGCGTCATGGTGTTGGTCTAGCATCCTTGTTGGTCCTAATTTTCTGGAACCTGACCTTTGTTGGAAGATTGGGAACGGAAATTCTATCAAGGCTTGGGGTGACAAGTGGATTCCAAACTTATCTAATTTTCGCTTACCAGACCCTTCTGGTCTTAGGGGAGAAGAGTGTATACAAGTTTCAGCCCTTCTTGATAATGGGAGATGGGATTTGTCTTCTATCATTAATGAGATTGACGATGACTCTGCAGCAAAAATCCGTATGATTCCCCTTTCCACTGTTAATAGAGATGACCAACAAGTGTGGAGTGAAGTTGCGAGTGGAATGAATGCTATACTGTCAAACTGGGATACATGAATGCTTGAAGTAAACTAAGCCTTGTTAAGGGTAATCCTAGCACATCTTTTTCTATCTTGAGAGATATTTGGCAGACAGTTTGGCAAGTAAAAGTAGTTCCTAAAATTCATCATTTTATTTTGCGTTATTTGTCTGAAGTTGTCCCTACTAAGTAATCTTTGCCCCATTTGTGAAGGTAAGCCTAAGTCCCTTGGGCATATTTTCTTCTTTCGTCCGTGGGTTAGATGTGTCTGGTTAGGATGCTCTCTTTCTTTAAAATTTGATCGTTTTAATGTGTCTTATTTTGGTAAATGGTTTTTGGATATATGTTGTATTAAGGAGAGTCTGGATGAGTTTGCAATTGCATTAATTTGTTGAACTTTATGGCTCATCTGGAAAAGCAGAAATGATTTGGTGTTTAATAGAAAGCAGCTTGATCCTGATGTGGTCATTAATTCTACTTAACATATGCAATCTGTTGGATGACTCATGAGCATGATAACCTTACAAGTAAGCCAGTGATTTTTCATACTTGGAAAGCTCCTCCTACAGGTGTTATGAAAATTAATTCTAACAGTGCTTTTCAACCGAATACTAAAGAGGCTGCCATTGGTATTATTTGTAGAATTGATAAAGGGGATCTGATTTGTGCTTTTGGTGAAAAAGTTTTGTCTGATTCTACGTTTATATAGTTGATTGCTTTGGTTTATATAGTTGCTTGGATAAGTGCCATCCTTTTTCTTGTGACTGGAAATGCAGAGGTCTCATTCAGGATATTTTGGATGATATGAAATCCATGGCTGGAGTTTCTTTTTCTTTTACTCCTAGAAGGGGTAATCGTGCAGCTGATTTTCCGGCAGCTGATGTACTGAAGGGAATGTGCCCTGTGGGGTGGGTGTTCTTACCATCGCTTCCTCTTGCTAATGTTCTAGCTGTGGATGTTGTGGAGTCCTGCTTGTCTAATGAGATTTCTTCTAGTGCTGCTATTAGGAGTGCTGTTAGTTAACTTTCTTTGTTTTCAGTATTTTCTTTTTGGAGTTTGTTTGTTGCTTTTTATGTATTAACTCCTGGTATGTTTCTCCCTAATGATTATTTCCTCATGGTTGGCGAAAAAAAAATCTATAAAATCATAATGAAACATAAATTTATAAAGATTTTCATATATAACCAATTCATAATAATTTTTTTATCATTATGATTTTCTAAGTTATAAAGATCAAAACAAATTTTTTTTTATTCTTTCTCCCTCCATTTCGGAGGTGCCAATGGCCCAATTAGCCCAATCTTATCCAGGTACTTTGGGCTAGGCATTAGGTTGTGACGAAACCTGACCAGTTCCAATATATGTACACATCTTTTTTAATTTTTTTAATGGATATTAGTTTTTTTATTATATTTTTTTCTTAACATTTCTTATATAATAAATTTATTCTAGAATTATTATAAAAACTTTTTATGATTTTAATTTTTAGTTTTGTTTAAAATTTCAAATTGATTTTTTAATTTAATATTATATAAAAATAATGGATAATTGTTAAGTATTTATAATTTTAGAAAAGTATACTGTTAATCCCAAAATTATTTTTTAAATGAATATGTTTTGAGTGGGGTAATTATTTTTTATAAATGAAATTATTTTTAAATATTTTTTAGTAATTTTAAAAAAGTTATTTAACTTTTTTTAACCAAACCCAACTAAGCCCTAACAAGAACCAAGTTCAACTGGATATGTTCACCAGGCAAGGATGTAGCCTAAGTTTAGCCACCCCTACCAGCTATCATCACTTATGTTTGCCTAAATGCAAAAAATAAATAAATAAAGGATACTAGGGATATTAATAGCAACTTTGTAATTGAGAAACATAATTTAAGATACTTTGATTATTATATAAAAAGGTTGCTCCCCTGGCCATCAAATTCCCTAATTTTAAAGGAGAATGAAGGAATAAAACATATATATCTATATATATATTGATTTTTTTTTTGGAAGCATGAGTGCTCTCTCCTTTTTTTAACTGTTCAAATTTAAATTTAAAATTTAAAATTTTTTTAAATTTCTACTAATTATCTTATTAACTTCTCTCATTATCTGTTGGCCCAAAAAAACAAAAAACCTCTCTCGTTATCCCAATTTCTCTACCCATTATTGTAACTTCTTTGTTCCCTCTAGGCTCTCTATTATTATTATCTCTCATCATTTCCTTTTACCTCCAATTTTTTCCATTCCTAGCTTATTTCCCTCCCTTCTATTCTATTATTAACTTTCTACAATTTTAATATATATTCACCTTTTCATTTATTTTTTCAAATAACATCTCGTTTACTAACATATTTAAAAATAATATCTAAACTTCATTATTTTTTTAATTTTAATACTTTTAAGTTGTCGCATTCTATGTACAGGGCCAAAAAAAAAATCAGGTTCATTAAAATATTCAACCAAACAGTGTATTAATCACACTGAATCTTGTGTTGTCTTCAACTTTTACATTTTTGTCATATGTTATCTTCTTCTTCTTCTTCTTGTTTTTTTTTTGACCAAGTTACATGTCAAAATTATTAGTTGATACTCTAAATAAGAGAATCATTTTTATTTTGTTATTAAGTGAGCCTTTAATCAAAACCCATGGAATACTAACATTACCATTTGAATAGGCAATAAGCCACAAATTATCACTCAAAAAAGGCCCTATAACACATCAGTTAATGTGCCTTTCTTATTGAACACAAACATACTGCCTAGATTCCAAGAATACATAATAATACAACATTTTTTCCATTTGAACACCTCATTGATCGCTGACTGTTACATCATTGAGTATAAAAAAATGGGGAGAAGGAAGAAAACTAGATTTTCAACGGAAAAGGAAAAAAAAATACATTTGATACAACACTTGCGCAGAACCCTCACAAAGGTGCAAGTCCTCACATTACCGTACAACCAGGATTTGCTGATGCATTATTATTTCCAGTACTTTAAACAGCAATATTCTGGGATCAGCGAGAGTAGTCCATGCAGAAAGAAGCAATTGTAAAAGCCTGCAATCACATATAGTTATGTTGATCAAACCTGCTTCATAATCGTGGCTACCACCTCTGGCCTCAAGGCAAGTTGGTCGCTCAATGTCAATGGGCTTGCGTACTTTTCTTTTATCGTCCTAACTTATATTCTTGCAATAAAAAAAAAAAAGAACTTGCATTTAATCCGTTATAATCACGTTGTCATTTGTCATATGTTCAGAGGAAGTGTAAGACCCAGCATATGACCTGCTTTCTCTCTTTACATTCATCTTCTCTTTCCTTTCTATACATACATTCACAACAAAAAATGGAGAGGACCTAAATTTGGTTTGAGAGATTTAGAGAAGTGCAAAAGGGAGAAATTTTCCATTTCATTTTTTTTTTAAATCAAATAAGGGAAGAGGAGCACTTTTCCTCCTCTCCTCAAATAAGAGGGAGGGGGAGGGGGAGGGGGAGGGGGAGGGTTGAGAAAATACTTTCTTTCCCTTGTTTGGTTTAAAAAAAAATAGGAAAAAAAATTCAAAATCCCTCGAACGAAACAGAAGGTAAAAGACATGTTAGAGCAATGCTTGTAATCAATAATTCTTAAGTGAAAGAGAAGAGGAAAAAAGAGATGTAGTGGTGAAAATATGAATCTAAATCATTATAATTACATTTTTATAATTGAACAATTACTTTTGTACATAAATAATAGATAATTAGGCATCCTTCATGGCCCTCCAAATAGTTGGCTGTTTGTACGTCCTTACAAGGGAATCACTCCAAATTATGCATCTTTTCTGCAGTCTTTTATCTTAAACAGATATAAGGATGACGAAAGGGATAAATCAGTCAAATGATATAACCATTTCTGCATTAAAAATGGTATGATCTATTGACGGCTAGGATTTGCTATCAAACTATGATAAAGCATGGTTTGCTGCTTTGTTCTTTGCTTCATCAATGGAAATGCAAAAAGTTGGTAAATTAATCGGAAGAAAGCAAGGTCATATACACGGGTGCACCAGAAAAATTATTAACAATGAAGATTCTCTTACTCTATAATTGCATCATAATCTCACAAGCTCCCAATCTTCTTTTGACAAGTCAATAATTTCAACACCACCATCTTCAAACATAATCTGCAAAACAAAAAGTATATCCGTATTGGTCAAATGCTCATGAAAATTACTAAAACCTAACCAAAAAATCTCTTACAGTGTGTTTTTTGGAATATTTATCAAACCGCTTTATAATCCCAAAACACCTGAAAGTTTTACAAGAAAGAAAAGGACCACAATTCAACTCCTCAGCAAAAAAAATCAGAAATAAGCTTATTAATGAAGTACAAATAGATTAGATAAGAAAAAAATCTCGGTTCAAGAATAGACAGCTTAAATATACCTCTCATTTGTGGGGGCATTTATCCTAATAACTTCTCCAATGCAATTGTGGAAGTACCTTGGTTGATCAATAGCACGAGAACGTCCTTAAAAGCCAAGAACAACAACACATAAGGACTATCAACCCAAAAGAGAAGATGATAGCAAAATTGAAAACATGTTTCTCGTTAAAAGAAATTTCAAACAGCATATAGCTAACCAAGTAAAGCAAAATCTTACCAATATGCAAACCTCCATTCTGATAAACCTATCAGTAACAGAAACAAGTCCCACAATTAGGCCATCTTTATATGGTAGCTATGTAGTACATACTATTATACTGTTACTAAAATCAAGAACAATTGCATAGAGCTAAATTTAAATAAATAAATAAGAAGTATCAAGGGAAACAACTGAGATTAATCTGATAGGATTGCAAATGATCGTTTAATTAACTTTCAGATAATTCATAATATAACTGTTACATCATGTCCACAAGTCAATATTAAGGGAGCTGAAAAAAGAGATGGCATTGAGAACACGTCCTTTTTTTTCTTTTTTGTGACTCCAACATGAGCTTATTGAATAGTTAGACTAAAAGGAAGTAAAATGCAAATGAACTGCTGGTGAAAAACAACCACAGTAAGATTATGCAACAGAACCTCCATAAACTGAATGCCACCAGTTTGTATAATCCTATGTAACAAATCAGGCATAAAACTCACATTCTCCCTGTTACACTACCACCCAACCATCCAAACTTCCCAAGAACCTCACTGGATATTGAAACTCGACCCTATTATTTATCTATGGAGTATAGACTGAATTACGGCTCCTTCTCACTTGAACAGAAGGTATGGAAGCTTAACAGAATTACAGAGTTGACGAAATCGAACATGAAGAGATAAACAAGAAAATTGACCCACTTCTGGCTTCAAGAGGCCAGGCCCTCTCCTCTATTGCCTCACAAGTTCCATAACTCCTACAACCCTCCTCTCCCTGGTAATTCTCACACAACAGCTGCCTTCTTTATGCACCTTTCTAACATAAACCTTTCCATATCTATTTTTCACCCAGGCCATAGTTCTCATCCTCTCATAAACCTTGACTACAGAGGCATCTTTAAAAGTCCAGGGTCTGTCAGTTACTAAAATTAAGCTTTTGCCATAACCGCTAATTGTCACAATCAAGATGTTAATCAAGCTGTCAAACCATGCAATGTAGTGGTTCCCTATCCTCTGGCATTTATCATATTATAGCTAAACACAATAAAAGGACAGTACACTATGATTCTGAGTAACCCAGAATAGACCAAAGATTATAAGCAAGAAGTGGCATATATTTATAATGCATCACACGATAAACATTGAAAGAATTAAAAGATATAGTGAAGCTCCACAAAGTGCCCAAGAATCATTGAACGGAAACATTGACATTTTTCCCACAAAAAGGCCATAACCAACCTATCCAGCACCACCTTGAGCCCAAAGCCCAAAATTAAAAACTAATTCAGCATCACAAGGATTGTTCACGCTAAAAGCAACATAAGCAAAGTTATCTCTAATCTCTAATTATTATAACTCAAAAAGAACTAGAGTAATCAACTTCTATATTTACGGTAGAACAATCTATACTAAGTCCAAAGTTAAAAATAAACATAAAAAAAAAATAGTCGTTACATCATGCACAAATATATAAAAACATATATGGCTATCTTTTCATCAAGGATTGTATTTAATGGTAATACAGGCCTGACTTGAAATCTTAAACATATTTAAAAGTTTCAATTATGCTCCATGATTCAGCTCATGCAAATAATGATGATTATACGATTCTAATAATAAAAAACTATGATGAACAGACATGTAATGACAGAAATAACACAGTACGGGAGACATGGAAGTAATTCAAAATTGATATAACAACTGATAGGCTTGATGGCCCAATTACTAAAGTGTACAAGAGGACCAAAAAAGGGACACAAACTGGACAGGGGGATGTTACTAAGAGAGTGGGTGGGTCAGACCTAATGTTTGTGGGTCGGGTTCTGGGTATGAACAGGGTCAGGTAGGTCATGGCTACAGTAGTTTTCTTGGAAGTCGTGTTCTGTGAAGAGGCAAACTATCAGTCAAGTGTTTATTGTTTTGGGAGAGAATCCTCAATCTCACGAAAGTTAAGGGAGACTATTCCCTACTTAAGTTTCGGTAACATTAATTAGCTGCGATTACCAAGTTAGCATCAGCAACTACAATAACAATCTGAGGGAGAAAAAACAAGTTTATTACCCAGCATTAGCTCACAAGTCATAATAATGGATTGTGAATATAATAAAGTGCCACTGAAATCGAGTACAGTCATGTTATAATTCAACAGCCATATAGACATAAATATCTTCTAGATATAATTGTTTTCAACTCTGAAGAAGATGCATCCACCTGATATGCAACCAATTTTAGAGCAGCATCTGATGATGTTTTAGGCTTGGTAGGACGGACCCCCAGCTTACGCCTGCACTCAGCTGCACCACAGTGGCAATCTTGATCTGCACCAAATTGAACAAACCTGCTATATAGTTAGATTACCATTTGTCTTACAGTTATGTAAGAGGTATGGAACTGAAATTATGCAACTAAAGAGTTAAGCATTTGCTCATACTGATAATCATAAGTCAAATGCTCGCCCTTTCTTATGTCATGTGTTGCAAATATGCCAATTCTTGTTTCACCATCAATTATCCTTAAGAAGGAAAGGAGAAAAAGTACATCTTAGACAGAAGTTAGATGAAATACCTAATATTAAAACATAACAATAAGCAGAAAAGAAAAAAGAAGTAAACCATTTCTGCATCTCTGTATTGGGGCAGCAACTATGATTTATATATCTTGATTTGTTCCCCTTATATGTTGCATCAATCACCATATCTCGGTTAATTTCACATAAGTAGAAGTTTGTCTCCCCCCGACGTTTCATCTCCCAAAGCCTTTCTTCGCATTTTTTGTCATCAATGACTGGTAGAAAGAGGCAGTACCCATTAAAGCACGTAAGAGGATACAAATTTCATGGCTGTACATAGGCAAACACATGATTATTACCTTCTCCAACATATTCTATGACAAACTCCCCTTGCTTGATATCTTCATCCGCCACAATTCCAGAACCACATTTCTCAGTCTACAAATTAAAACTCAGTATGCTAAGTGTAAACATTATGAGCACAATGCAAGTCAAAAAATAACTTTCAGAAACACAATATGCATTGGAAGGAGGTAACAGCTTTAAGATAGAGATGTATCCTCATAACAAGTAACCAAATCAGATGACAATGATCAATAGTTCAATGCAATTTTTTTTCGGAGAAAAGTCCTATACAAAGGTTAAAGTAAGCAAAGAAAAGCAGGTGTTACCAAAATAAAGTTCAAATGCTATATAACTGAATTACAGAAACTGATTTTTGAAGACACTAGACCAGAAGGCAAATAAATAAAGTACAAACTTTTGAAAAGGCATAAATTCATATATTTACTCATTCACATGGAGCTACGAGAACAAAATATTAGGGAAAACAATCATAGAAAGAAAAGAGTGTATCAAATGTACATTGTAGAAGCGACAAAACTCTGAGCTAGAAACTTATACCTGAACCAATTTCATCTTTTTTACAGGTCGATTCTGAAATGGTTTATTGAGACAGGAACTCCCACATTTACAACCTGAAGAGCAGCTAGACATAAGCATCCTGTAGTCAACAAAATAAATAAATAACTATGTATGAGTACAAAGAAGGATATGCTGATTTACTTTGATCCATAATTACATGGAGATAGAGGAAGATTTTGCAATATGTACATGGTGCATCAGCAAATTCAGATTCTAAAAACCAGAAAATTTTAACTTAGAAAAAAAATTGATCTCACCAGGACTAACCACTAGTGTGGTAGTCAAAGACATTATAACCAAATATTACATGTCAAAGAAAATAGACGTCACTATCTGCTAGCAATGATTTAAGTAGATATATTTAGTCTGTTGTGATAGATATGGCAAAGAAATTACTGTTATATAGTTAAGAAAGACAACTTACCCGCAATGGCAATCTCTACCACATACACTAGAAGATCCGGCGGAAGGAGTGCAGGAACAGAATATGCCATCATCATCGAGCCTTCTCTTGACCTTCTTCGTAAGATATATATCTTAAATTTGTAAGAACCAACAAAGACAGTTATCTGTAACCAGAAAATGGTCTAAAGAAATATACAGACAAATAGATAAAGTGAGTGCGAATCATAAAAAATAATGAAATGGTGAACTAAAGATTGTGTGTTAGCTGGGCCATCATACATTAAGATATTTGAAAAGATAAAAAGAAATTTTTCAATGAAAGAAGTCTGAATATGAAATGCAAGCAAAGATTAGAATGAGAAAAATACCAGAAGTACTACTACATATATCTTTTAACAATATTCACAAAGGATACTGCGCCTTATGAAGGTGTATGGCATTGCCTTCCACTTATTAAAACAATCTGGAAGTTCAAAATCAACAGGATCTCGTATCTCATTCACCAACTTGCTGAACACAAAACCTAAATGAGTCTGCTCAGAATTCTGTTAAACAGGAGAGTAAAAAGAAAAAGAACTCACTCACCAGCATGAAAACTTCACAGGAAAAAAAAGAAAGAAAAGAAAAGAAAAAATTTACAATCTGCAAACTGCACCAAAGAGAGACATTCAGGCAAATAGAAGTCATACTACGATTGAATAATCAGATTTAAAAGAAAAATCCCTTAAAATAGAGCAGTCAGAGGCATTACAACTCCAAACAACCTTCTTCATGGTAGGCATGCTGGCATGGCCTCTGGTAGAGTCACTTGATAAAGTACTGAAAAGTAATGTGATCAGACTTGATCTCAATATCTCAACACGGCCTCAAACCAAAAAATTGGATATTAAAGAACAATATCTCGAAATGCACATACAAGACTTTCCCTACAACATGGAAGAACTTGTGAGCACAAAGTGAATTGAGTAAGATGCATGGAAACTTGATGTTAAAATTCCAAAATCAATAAATGAACCATAAATCAAAATATCTTATGATAGCAACTTTGATTATGAAATTTCTCAATTTTCAACGTGTAGCTTTTCATGGCACACATGAGTGCCTCTGAGGAAAGAAATGAGGTAGACAAGTAAACTATAGAAGGAGGTTAAACATTTGTTCTTCGGACAGTATCAGTCAGAATAAGGGAATGGAAAAAGATGAAAACACAACACTCTGTAAATGTAGCTGATTCAATCAATGCAAACGCATACATGGGATAGATAACATGTAAAATTAATCAATCCACATAAAACACAATATATAAAGCAGATTCCTAATCACCCTCAACAGATTCACATGTTTTCATCAGTCTCAAATGAAATATACTTCATAAATTTCTTTGACAGTAATCAATATCTGCAGAAGAAAACCCTTAACAGGCATTTCTTTCCCTTCATATCGAAGATTTTCCCATTCTTTCCAACCTCGCCTACTCCAACTTCTCCCCGATCTTCGCTTCATCGCCCAGTTCCAGTTCTGCTTAATCCACTATACTTCAAAATTTGTTCAAAATAATTCTTCCGAACTAGTTCCTAAAACTCATATCGCATTTACAATTCATACCATTTTCAAACAAATAACCCACTATGGCTATGCATTCCTCTTCAAAGAACTCAATTACTCGTTTCCCTTTCAAGCCAATTCTTTCAAAAGACACCACTTCCATCTCCCTCCATGTACAATTTTTCTAGTAACCGTACTGCGTAAATCAAATACGTTTTTGGCGGAGACAACATTCCAAAAAAAAAAACCACCAAGAGAGCTTCTTTAAAATGATAATAGCTGCCAATTGAGAAACTTCACAAAGGACAGGAAAAACAAATCAGAGGTTATTAGCTACCAGAACATGCATACAGATGTGAAGGAGAGAAAAAGAGAGAACCTTCTGGATCTCGGATCCGAAGAACAAATGGCAACAAGGTGGTTGACAGCGAGAGGAACGTTGAGATTTGAGAAGGAAATGAAGACTGCAGAAGGATTTGCGGGAACAGGAGGGAGAGGTGTAACAAACTTTAGAAAGAAGGGGTTGAATTTGAGATTGGACGAAACGTACTGGATAACCGGCAAAGTTACTAGCTGAAACTGAGTTTGATTTGAAGTGAATGTCGACGCCGCGGGAAGAAGAGTTTAATTGAGGGTTCGAGATAAAAGTAAAGGGTGAAAGATGGATGGATAACGGAAATAAAAGAAATAAGAGAATAAGAGGTGATTGATTAATAATTAGTTCCTTTAATTTTAATGAAAGTTTAGTTTCTTAAATAAAATTATATGTTTAAAATATTTTTTAATTAAATTAGAAAATGTGAATTTTAAGTTTAAAAATAAGTTAAAATGTGAATAGTAAGAATTAAGTTATTATATATGGTAAGTGATATTTAAAATGCAGTTTTTATCCGTACATGTAATAATAAGTGTTAAATTTAATTAAAAATATTGAATTAAATATAAAAGGTGAAGTATTAAAATTTTTTAATTTATTTTTAATAGTTGAAACTATTTTCAAATTAGTTCCTACAATATTTTGTCAGTTTAAAAATTAGTCCTCAACCTTCCAAACATTCATACTTTGGTCCTTCATTCACCTGTGGTTCTTTTGGCGTCAATTAAATAATTTTAAATAATCAAATAATCATTTGAGTGATCTTTAGATCAATCTATAACTATTGGTTAGAAATGTTTTTGATGTATAAAAAATAATAATTACTTTAGATTTTGACCCCAAGAAAATCACTTTAAGTTGTGTTTGTCAAAAATAACCTGGTAAAAAATTGAAATTATTCTAGCCAAATTATCTATTTTGGTGACAATTATATAATATTAATATTATCAACTGTTTTAAATTTAAGTATTGTATTCAGGACAAAAATTGAGATGGGTCTCAAATATTAGGTTACTCTCTTAACATAAATTTTTATTCATAAAGTCTGAATCTGAAATTTTGTTTAAATAATATCAATTTCTTTTCATGTGATTAAAGATGTTAATTATTACCATATGTGATATTGTTTGTAGGAATTTAGGCAAAATTACCGTTGACCATATCTTCGCATTGACTTAGGAGTCTCTCACCCATCTTGAGTGTTTAGGAGTCTCTCACCCATCTTGAGTGTTCTCACATCTCAAATTTTGATTAATTGACCCTTTTATCCCTTTCACTCCGTCTTCCCATCAACTTCCTCTTCTCCCATCCTCCATCATGGTATCATCCTCCTTCGATGGCTTCGCCGTCCTCCTCCATCATCACTTTCCACTATCCATCTCCTTTCTCATCTGTAGCCTCCCCTTCTTCCTTTCTCATCTCCATCCTACCACCACCATCCATCTCCAATCTCACTGTCAACGTTTAGATTTGTGACCCATCATTGAAGATTGCTTGATCTGTGACCTTGTTTGACTGCTACCATTTTTTCCCTCTCCCTTTCCCACTTGTTGCCGTCTGCAACTCGCCAAATCTAGGCTTCAAACTCACAATTGGCGGCCTTTGCTTCCTTCATGAAAGGGTCTAACCCAACAATATCCATGGCGACCTTTTTTTTTTTAATTATGGCTAGATTCTGTGTTTCTTTATCTATTTTTCTGTTGAGATAAGAGTAATTGAGGAGGTTAAAGGACCAAACGATGGTGTGGTTGCTGGTGGTTGTATGATTAAAAGGAGCAAGAAGGATTTGGCAAAAGAAAATTAAAGGGCATTTTTGTCTTTTTATTTTTATTTTAATTTCATTAAATATAAAAATTAAATTTGTTTCTCATATTCCCAATGTGTTACCAAACAAATTCATGGTGCACATCACCCCAATTTATTCCATTTCCAATCACCCCATTCCATTCCAATCATTTCTACAAATTAACCAAATGAGAAGTGAATTTCTTGTTCGTTATAATGTCAAGAAATTTTGTAACACTCTTATAACAAAGAGAAATTTTAAATTTAGAAAATATTGTTCGATCGTACTTTACAAAGACACATGTTAATCTAATTAAAGTAAATAAGAGTCTTCTTTATATGCCCTTGTTTCGTTCAACATTGAGAAATTAATTAATTTAAATATTTATTCATCAAATATCGAAATATGATAGACTCATGATTCATCCAATTATTTACTAGATCAACTAATGAACATACATCTCACCTTTAGATTATCAATATATATTCATGTACCCCTTTAAAATTATTCATTGAATCAATCAATCAATATGCATTTCGTTTACTGTCTGTTCAAATATGTTCATATTTTATAGTAGTTGGTAAAAAAAAATAGTTAGCATTCATTCCCCTTTAACAAGATTTCTAATTTGAGTTTTGCAAATGGAGAAAATTATTACTATGAGAACTTTATACCCAAGTGATTTTTAATTTATTAAAAAAAGAACTTTACACATATATTATCCGACTCCATTTAATCCAAATTAGTCTTTGTCCAAAATGGTTTTATGAAAACTTGATATTAAAAAGGAAGAGAAACTATGGGCATGTTTGACAGTGTTTTCTATTTTCTTGTTCTCAAAACAGTTTTGTAAAACTGTTTTCGAGAATAAGTTTGAAAACAAGAAAACAAAAAAAACTGTTTAAATAGTTGTTCTCAAAATCATAACTAATGAGTGATAGATGAGTTATTCAAAATTTATAACTTTACCATTAGTGAGGTGGATGTTTTTCACCTTTTTCTTGTATTTTCCAGAACAAAAACTATAAAACACCTTAAAGTTGTTCTGAGTTTTCTGTTTTTTTATTTTTCTATTTTTTAAAACAGTTTATAAAAAACAGATTTACTAAACAAGTTTTTTTATTTTTCTGTTTTTAAAAACAGAAAAACTGTTTCAGAAACACGAATCAAACATGCCCTATATAACATAACCTTGATTTCCCCTAGTTAGCTAATGAGTGTGAACATGTAAGTTTCATAATAATCAGATAAGCACTAATTGTAATTTGTCCTTTTATTATCAAGAATAAAAATAATAAACCGTGTGTTAATTGTTTCCTTTTTTTATTTTTTCAAACATTTAAAAAAAGGAAAATATCCTCTTCTGGATCCTACCAATTACACAGTACACTATGAATATATTTCTTTATTAATAAAGAAAACAACAAATAACCAATAAGGTCATAAATAATTGGATCTTTACATATGCTATTTTGGATTCGATTATTAGTTGTGTATATAGAAAAAACTTTGTTAAAAAAGATAAAATCCATTTTAATAATCTCTACACTTAAAAAAAATTCTTTAGATGTTGGTTTAAAGATGCCCTCTAAACCAAAGAATATGCTAGGGGTGGAGGTTTCGTCAGTAATTAGCCAAACTTGAGAGTATATTTTTCGCAAGGTTGGTATTGCCTTCCTGGGACATCTCTATCCCTTAACTTCCCAATCAAAAATGAGTTGTTTCTCCTTCTCTCTCTATATATATATTCATATATCTTATGTCCACCGTTTATTCTATAAAACTAACTTCATATATACTCACACATGTACAGACACAAGATTCTGAGTAGGAAGGAATGTGCAGAAGAAGAAGAAGCAGCAGCTTGAATTATTAACCCAGGGAATATTCGTCGATCGTAGCGTTATCTTGAACTTTAGCTTAGCTTCCTTCTTCTATATATATATATATATATATATATACCTGTTTGCCGCTGTTAATGGATGTGAGAGAGCTAAGCTACTTCAAGTAGCAAAATAGTATTCTTTCTTCATATATATCGATATTCTTCTCCACGGTTTCGGTGCCTCTCTTTATCCCTACTGCCACAGGTATGGGTTTCCACACACAGATGTTGCTATGATATTGTGTTTTGGGATCTATATATTCTTTTTTTTTTTTGAAACAGTATTAAAATGAACCGCACTTGACAACTAGTCTAGTTTAACAAGCCTGACAACATTATATGGTATACGATTGTTAATCTGATACAATAAATATAATTAGATTCAAGTTTCGTGTATTGTACAGAATTCAAAATTAGTGATGCCAGTATATTTGTATAGAGTTAAAAAAATTATATTTTTTATAATTTGTAAATAGTACCATTCTATATGATTTTTTATATTTTATATTGGTATTATAAATAATTTAATTTTTTAATGCATTGAAAATAGAATCAGTTTTCCCTTATGCAGCCGAACAAGCAAGTCATATCTCATTAACTCTCAAAAGAGAGGATCAGGATCCTCTATATTTAATGTCCACCCGTATATATGTATGATTATCATTTTCTACAGTGGCATATATATTTAATTAATAATAGCCACACGAAAACAAGAGGAAAGTGTTGGTCCTTCCAACCTCTTTCTTGCAAAAGAAGCCAAACACATAAAAAAATTTTTAAAAATATATATATATTCATATTAAAATGAGTCCTGCTCCTGCCTTGGAAGTTTTCTTAGTTTGGCTCTCCCTAGACCTTTTCAATGTCGCAATGGAAAGTGATATCAGAGGTGTCATCTTCAAAATTCGACAGTGCTATACTTGTCTCATGTTGCTTGTCTTCAACCCACACAATAAATGACTTGAGATGTTTTGCATACTTTTTCCATGTACGGCAAACTGTTATTTATATTTCGTCAACATGGATAATCCGCTAATTTCTAGTTTTATATAATATATAAAAAGTTCAATTTTATAACAAACTTTTATTAGTGTTATTTTGGTCCTATTTATAAAAAAAAATCTTCCTTTATCTTATGCATTTCTTAGTGAATTTCTTTTTATACTCTTTATTCATAATCAAAATTTCCTTAATAGAATTGGGATTATGAATTAAGTTATTATTAAGAGATTAAAATATTAAATATGAGCAATTTTTTAAAAGAAATTTCATATTATTATACATACATTAATTTCATTCAACTGATTTCAACTATTTTTCTTAATATAATGAAATAGTTATTTAGGGTTATGTGGAGTATATGTATGGCCTTACATCTTTATGTTTTCTATTCTTTTTCCTAACATGATGTATTGAGTGAAATGACAAACAAATGAATTTGAAGTCTGATTACCTACTATCTTGGCCTACTTTTATACTTTGCCTTGTTTTAACACGTTTATATTTTTGGTCCAAAACACCACGTTTAGGTTTTAGTGTGTATTTGGGTTAGATTATATATAAGTGATTATGAGGATAAGTGATTATTCATAATAGATTATGAAAATAAGTGATTATGTCAAAAGTGAATTGTGTTTGAATATTTTTAACCCATAAGTGATTTTGAGAAAAGAAATATGTTTGGATATTGGAGTTTAAGTGATTATTGGGTGGATAATGAGAAGAAAAAGTGAAATAAGTGATTATGAGATAAAAGTGATTATCATAAGCTGGAAAAAGTAGCTTATGGAAATAATTACTTAAATGGCCATAAGTGATTATTTCCATCTGGATTGTGTTTGTTTACTGGCTGCATAATCACTTTTCTCTACTCCATAATCACTTAAAAGCTAAAACAAACACACCCTTATTTAACTGAATGAAGTCATAAAATGGAACTAAAACCCCAAATAAAATTAAGAGAAAGAATATAATTTTTCAATGAATTAAACATCCTTGTGAGAAGAGCAAGCATAGCAGGCCATGGGATTGAAATTTCAAGTCTGCTAAGTATCAAAAAAAAAAAATTTCAAGTCTGCCGGCAAAATTTGTGTCTGCTAGTTAATTGAAGAAATCCTAATATATATAAAATTCATCACCTCACTTTATTTCAAAGGAAGTCATTCAACCTAAAATAAGAATTTTTATTTTGCAAAAGTCATGTGTTGTTCTCTACCACTTTACAACAACCTTTCCTTTAATTCATACGTGAATAATATTAAAAATTTATCTTCTTTTATATTTTATTTAGAATGAGAGGAAAATATGGTAAAGAAAATATTAAAAGGGACCTAAATAAGAGGATATCTAGATTTTCTCTTATTTTCTCCCGAATTTTTCTCTCCCTATATTTTCGCCGCCATTGATTCCACCATAGCATAGATGTTCCATTTGATAATCTTCCAAGTTTCTAATATTAAAACTATGGCCGGCCTCACATTTGCACTTTGTTTTCTGCATCGTTTTCTCAAGCCATAAAACTTAACCTCACTAGCACAAATTGCAGAGTAGCTTGCTTGCTTCATCTTCATGTTCCATTAATTCACAATCTCAAGCCATGTTCATTATGCTGAGAAACTCATCCCCAATCTTCCTCCTCTCGCTACCTTTAGTCCTTTCTGTTTCATTATCCTCTGGAATCCCAGACTTCACCTCTTGCTTGACCCACCACAACATCAACAACTTCACCTCATTCCCTGACCACTCCTCTTCTCACAGTCTTAACTACTTCGGAATCCTCAACTTCTCTATCCAGAACCTTCGCTTTGCAGAGCCCAACATCCCAAAGCCTATGGCCATTGTTCTGCCGGAGAGCTTGGAGCAGCTGAAGAACAGTCTGGTGTGCAGCAGAGAATTCTCTGTAGGTATCAGAGTGAGATGTGGTGGACACAGCTATGAAGGGACTTCCTCTGCAGCCAATGATGGAGCTCCATTTGTCATCATTGACCTCATGAACTTAAACCATGTTTGGGTGGACATGGAGACTGAGATGGCATGGGTTGAAGGTGGGGCCACTCTGGGAGAGACCTACTATGCAATCTCTCAGGCCAGCAAGGCCCATGGGTTTTCAGCTGGGTCATGCCCAACTGTGGGGGTAGGTGGGCATATTGGAGGAGGTGGGTTTGGGCTTTTGTCAAGAAAATATGGGCTTGCAGCAGATAATGTGGTGGATGCACTTCTTATGGATGCAGATGGAAAATTACTGAACAGAGAACAAATGGGTGAAGATGTGTTTTGGGCTATCAGAGGAGGTGGGGGTGGAATTTGGGGAATTGTATATGCCTGGAAGATCAAATTGCTGAAAGTTCCGGAAATTGTAACTAGTTTCACAGTCTCTAGAACAGGCACAAAAGGTCATGTTTTGAAGCTAGTGAACAAATGGCAATATGTAGCACCAAACTTGGAAGATGACTATTACTTGTCGTGCTTTGTTGGCGCTGGCTTGCCTGAAGCTAAAACCACAGGCTTGTCAGCAACTTTTAAAGGGTTGTATCTGGGTCCTATGCACAAGGCCGTATCTGTTATAAACCAGGTTTTCCCTGAATTGGGCATTGAAGAAGAAGATTGCAGCGAAATGAGTTGGATTGAGTCTGTAGTTTTCTTCTCTGGCTTAACTGATGCAGCTACAGTGTCTGACCTGAAGAACAGGTATCTGCAAGACAAGGAATATTTCAAGGCCAAATCAGATTTCGTGAGGAGTCCTATTCCTCTTGTGGGGCTAGAAACTGCTTTAAACACCCTTGAGAAAGAGCCAAAAGGGTATGTCATTTTGGACCCGTATGGTGGAATAATGTACAATATAAGCAGGGAATCCATAGCTTTTCCTCACAGAAAAGGCAACCTTTTCACCATCCAGTACCTGATATATTGGAAAGAAGCAGATAATGAGAAAAGCAGTGAGTATATTGAGTGGATAAGAGGGTTCTATGCTTCTATGGCTCCTTTTGTTTCATGGGGTCCAAGGGCTGCATATATTAATTACATGGACTTTGATCTTGGAGTAATGGTGGAACCCATTAATACAAAGGGAGCAGGGGAGCAAGCCAGAGTTTGGGGTGAAAGGTACTTCTTGAGTAACTATGACAGATTGGTAAAGGCTAAGACTCTGATTGATCCCAACAACGTTTTCACTAATCAACAGGGCATTCCTCCAATATCTTCTTCCATCAGGTCAATGTGATGCTAGATTTGTGAAAGATGAGTTTATCATGTTGATGTGAATTTAAGTTGTATTTTCTGTGAATGTGTGCATTTCCAAGTTTATGTCTGGATTACATGCATCAGAAAACGTATATGAAGTCTCATTTCCAAGTCTATGTAATTATACACGCTAAAGATGTAAAAGCTCTTTCCCGTTGGTACTGAGCAAAAAAGAAATGGTACTTCTTAAACATCTCTCAAGACCCAATATCCATTATTCTTAAGAACCATCTGTTCAAACTATTTTTTCTGTTACTCATTCTGAAATTAAATAAAAAAAACAATTAGAATGAATAATCAAAATTTAATCAATTCAAAAGGATTCAATTTGTAATTTAGATAATCCATCCAATTATTTATTTAATCCAAACTTAAAAAATTTTTTTATTATGCTATTATTATATAGTTGTTGCAATTTTATTTTATTATCTTATAGTTTGGACTTTGGAGCATTTATTGGTCGCCTTTTTTTTTTTAGTGAGGCTATTTTTTTCTGTTTTTTTTTTCATGTTTTACTTTGATTTTCATTTTGTTCGTTGCAAACCAAACGTTGTCATGAAGACATGAACAACGAAATATTAACATTTTTTTCTAAATTAATTATATTTAACCTTTTGTTTTAACACCAAGAGCTCTCAGCTGAGGGTCAAAAGCTAATGTTTTCAAAATAGTAATTATTAAAATAGATTTTACCTCTTTTAATAAGATTTTTTTATATATTTAAGAGATACATGTATCTGCTAATAGTGTTATACCTTATTACTACATTTAATAACTTTATATATGGATTTGATTTTTTCTATGTTAAATTATGCATTAAAAAATGCAAATGAATTGATTTTAATGTTGCATGATTTGGATTATATTTAAATTCAAATAAATTTGTTGTTATATGCTATATTTTATTTATATAATTATATAACTGTATTTATATTTATATATTTATTTGATGAATTTATTGTAAATATCCTATAATACTATTTAATAATTGAATAAGTATTTTTTAAAGTATTTTTTTTATTAATATATTTTAATTTTTTTATAATTTAATTTATTACTGAAATAATCATATAAATTCATAATTTTAATATTAAAAATATTTTTTTATGATTTACATTTACTAAAATATTTTTGTGCATCTCATTGGCCAACATATCTTTCTTGAAATTTATCTTATCAATATATTATAAACAAAACCCTTTACAATTTTAGATGAAAAATCTAAATAAACTAAACCAAACTGCATGATGATGTGAGTTTAGTGAACAAAATGAATTTTTGTATTGCCAATTGTTACTAATCTAGAGGGTTAAATGTTACAAATTTAGAAAATATTATAACAAAATTATTGTTTCAAATTTAAAGTGTAAACTTAAAATTTATGTATTGTCACTTATAATTAATCTAGAATTTTACTTGTTAAAATCTTAAAACATTACTTGTAATATTGTCATAAAATTTTCCATGTAAAGGTTAAGTACTTACAAATACATGTCTATAAATAAAATGGAAGATGGTTGATGCCTAAAAATTTCTATACTTACAAATGTATTAATTTAGAATTTCAATATGTGTTAAAAGTAGTTAGAAATATTTTCTTATATTAAATATATCCGTGCACTGTATGGCTTTGTTACTAGTTTAATTATGTGTTCAAGTTTTATAAGTATAAATAAAAAGGCAATAGTTCAGATATCAAAAGACTTTGATTCTGGTTGTGAAAAGTAAGATTTTGGAAGAAAGGACTTTATCGGGAGTCAATAATTGATGGATTAAAATAGGAACAATTACTATTCACAACCAGAATCAAAATTTAATTGTAAAATGGGACTTATTATTCATTTAATGGTAAAAAAAATCAGTTTTTTTACATTAAATGTAAAAAATATTACTTTACCAAAATACCCTCAAGATTTACTTTTATGCTACCCTTGTCATTCAATGCACGCTGACCGCCAGTCAATGATCCCCGTCCACAGATTGTCCGCAGATTAACGGTTGCCAGCGACCAGCCAACGGTTGCCGACAACCGGTCAACAGAATAGTTTACAACTTTTTTTTTTTAAATTTTACAACTTGTTTTTCTAAATTCGCAACTTAATTTTCAAAATTTTAGTTTACAATTTTTTTTCAGAATTTACAATTTCTTTATTTTAAATTTATAATTTATTTTTCGAATTTATACTATAAATTGTTTCAGTACTTTTATAACTTCTTTTTTAGATTTTGCAACTTGATTACTCTAAATTTATAACTTATTTTCCATATTTTTATTATAAATTGTTTTAGTGTTTTACAATTTCTTTTCTAGAATTTGCAATCTACTCACTTTGAATTTGTAATTTATTTTTTAAATTTTTATTATGAATTATTTCAATGTTTTTGCAACTTATTTTACATGTTTTACAACTTGTTTAATATGAATTTATAACTTATTTTCTAAATTTTTACTATGAATTTTTTGGATGTTTTTGCATCTTCTTCTACATATTTTGCAATTTACTTACTCTTAATTTGTAATTCATTTTCTAAATTTTTAATGTGAATTGTTTTAGTGTTTTGCAACTTCTTTTCCAGAATTTACAATTTGCCTACTCTAAATTTACAACTTATTTTTCAAATATTTATCACAAATTATTCTAAATTGAAAAATTTTGGAATAAAAGTTAAAAAGCGTTAAAAAATTTATACTAAAAATTTGGAAAATAACTTACAAATTCTGAATAAATAAGTTACAAATTCTTGAAAAGAAGTTGTAAAATACTAAAACAATTAATAGTAAAAATTTGGAAAATGAATTATAAATTCAAAGTAAACAAGCCGCAAAATATGTAAAACAAGTTGCAACAACACTGAAACAATTCACAGTAAAAATTTGGAAAATAAATTATAAATTCAGAGTGAGCAAGTTGTAAATTCTAGAAAGAAATTATAAAACACTGAAATCGTTCATAATAAAAAATTGAAAAATAAGTTGTAAATTTAGAGTAAGTAAGTTACAAAATCTGAAAAAGGTGTTGTAAAAACACTGAAATAATTCACAGTAAAAATTTAGAAAATAAATTATAAATTCTGGAAAAGAAATTATAAAGTAAAAATTTGAAAATTAAATTACAAATTCAAAATAAGCAAATTGCAAAATAAAAAAAAGGAAGTTATAAACCTTTCCAGTGATCGTTAATCGGTCACCGGTGGTCATTAACCAGCGGCCTGTCATCATTGACCGGCGAGGGTAGGGAAGAAGTAAATCTTGAAGGTATTTTGGTAATTTTATATTTTTATATTTAATTTTAAAAAAATATAATTAAATAAATAATAAATCTTATTTTATAATTAAATTGTGATTCTGGTGGTTCTGGATAGAAATTCCCCTTGAAATTACATGGTGGAAAAGCATATTTGGAGCAGAAGTGACAATGTCCCATCAAACTAAAGCTGAAATTGAGTGATAGTGTACAAGGGAAAGAGGACATGAGAGGAGGGATAATGCGAATGGTTGTAAGTGGCCCTTTTTTTTTTTTAATTTTGCTTCGATTATCTAATCCATTTGCACATATGCAGTGGTGCGTTACTCCACGAAACTCCAGTTGCTTTGGTACAATGACCACATTTGTACGGATTCCACCAACTCTAACGCCCTGGTTCAATTATAAGAAAATAAGTAATATAATATAGTGTAATATAATAGAATGACGAATACATACAAATTTATTTAATATAATATTTAGAGAGTGCAAAATAAATTTATTTTTTATATTTAATTAAATATATATAATTAGAAAAAGCTTAAATTGCCTCAAAAATGGTGGTGTTCGGCCAATAACAGGTAGAGGTGGTGGTCGACAATGGTCGATAGTTGTTGGCGACTGTAGTGGCAACTAGCAGCCGACAATGGTGATAAAAGGCAAAAAGAAGGATCATGGAATGATATGAAGGAATTTCATTTTTATGTTTGTGAAGGATAATTTGGTATTATCATCTTAATTAATGCATATGTAATCACTATGGTACAAATGACTTTTCTTGGTGGTTACTTTTTGTGTTATTTGAACACCTAAAAAATTTCATTTGCGGTTGATAAATGCAGACAAAGATACATTGATTCCTTTTTTAAATAATTCGTAACTTTCATTTGTGGTTTTACATAGAACCGCCAACTTTACTATATTTAAAAAAAAAACAATTCCAACTATAATTTATAATCAGAAAGCACAAATACATAGCAATAAAGAAAAGACCCAAATACATAGCAATAAAGAAAAGACCCAGAATGATTCATTGAAGGAAGAAATGGAGATTATATATACTTGATCAATAATAATGAAAGACCCAAATGTATGTAGAGGTGAGATTTGATAGAAAAACAAGAGGAAAAGAAGAAAATGGAAACTGAGCCAAAATTATCACAGAAAGTGTAGCAGTACCACAGATTTGTGCCATCTACATCCATTTTTGAAACCAAACACAAAAAAAAAAATCTCACTTCACTTGCTAATTCAAATCCTCCTCTCACATACAAGATTCCAGAGTCTCAAGTCTCCACTCACTCACACCACCAACAACTTCGATGAACTCTTCATCATCGGCATCAGATGATTATGATAGAAATCAGAGTGATTCATCCTTCCCACCGCAATGCTCTCTCTTATGCAATGCAAATCTTGCATGTCATATTTAGATCTAGATCGTCATAGTAGCAGATCCAGTGTCTACACTTCAAATCAATGTCACTTCTCTTCGGTGTTGTGCTTCTAATGTTGAAAGGCAAAGAGACTACTGGAGCTTCATATCAACATCACTTCCAGTGTTGGTGCTTCTCTTTTAGGAAAGGAGTGTGAAGACAAAACCAAGAAGAGATGAGAGGCGGAGAAAAAGTCGATAGAGATGAAGAGAAAAGAGAAAAGGATGAGAGGAGGACAAAGGGTCTCTCCTGCAAGACCCCCTACCACGGTTGAACCATGGCAGGTTTTTTATTTATTTTTATTTTTTAAATTAAAATTTATAGATAAAAAGTAAATTTTTTAGAGATTATGTAGATATATATTTTGTATAATTTTAAATTTTTTATTTATTAAAAAATACTATACAGTAAAAACTGGATCTCTGCGTTTGCAGTTTTGTGTAGTTTTTTAGTAATTAAGAAAACAATATCAAATAAATTTAAAACTGCACAAAATATATATCATGATCCTTAAAAAATCTACTTTTTATTTATAATTTTTTTAAAAATAAAAAAGAGGGGAACTGTCGCAACAGTTGGGGTCTCCGCATGAGAGACCCTGACCCCATGAAAGGACGAAATGCCAATGGAGATGAGAGAGAAGAGAAAAGAGATGAGAGGAGAAAACCGATGAAGATAGAGAGAGGAGAAAAAGCAAAAGCTGAAAAAGACAATGAGAGGAGTGTGTCCTTTTGGGTTGAAAGTGTGAGATTTCTTTTTTATGGGCTATACATATTGATCTATGGCTTTTGCTTACATTTATAATAACTTTTTCTTCATAGTTAATTAAAGAATTACAAAGAAAAATCTCAACTTTTATTTGAAAAGCACACACATTATGTAACATAGTTAGAGTCTAGTTGGATACTTTCTAAGTTCTGTTAGTCTGTTTATATTTTAGTTAGCTAGCATAACTAAGTTAAGTTAGTTCTTTAGCCTCTATGTATAAGTATTGTACCTGTTATGTTGAAAATTCAATGCTCCCTTTTATCAAAACATGATATGATATCACAGCATTTATTGCTTCACATGCACCCTCTCTTATTTTCCCTCATATTCTCTTCTTTTCTCTTTCTTTTCATTGAGTTTTCTGTCTTTTTCTCGTAGACGTTAATTTCGATGGCATCTGATCCAATCATTGGACCATCTTCTTGTCTCGATTCGTTGAATGATCCCACCAATTGCTATTATGTTCATCCAAATGAGAACGCAGGGATCATCTTGGTGTCGCCGAAGCTCACAAGACCAAATTATCATCTGTAGGCTCATGCCATGAAAATAGCACCATTGTCCAAAGTAAGTTTCAATTCATCGATGGAATCATCGTTATGCCAGGCCATGATGATCCTCTCTTCCTAGCATGGGAGCGGTGTAATGCTCTGGTTACTTCTTGGATCTCAAGATCTCTCTCATAGACTATTGCTAGAAGTGTCATGTGGATCAACAAGGCGTATGAAGTTTGGAACGATCTTAGGGATCGATTCTCCTAGAGTGATATCTTCCACATCTCTAAGCTTCAAGATGAGTTGTATCAATTGAAGAAAGGTGATCTATCAGTAAAGAGTATTATACTCGACTCAAGATTATTCATGATGAGTTACTAATTCTTCATCCTTTACCTCATCGCTCTTGTTCTCCTGCTTGTTCATGTGGAGCTGTGACTTTGGCTCATGATTATCAAGAATAGGATTATGTGATTCATTTTTTAAAAGGTTTGAATGAACAGTTTTCTGGTGTAAAATCACAGATTATGCTACTCGATCCTCTTCTATCAGTGAATCGAGTCTTTTCTTTGGTCATACAGCAAGAAAGAGAGATGAATTCAGAACAAGATTCAAGGATCTTGTTTACCAGAGCTCCTTCTAAAGGTCCACATTTTGCTCCTTCTAAAGACAGATGAATTCAGAATAAGATTTAAGGATCTTGTTTACTAGAGCTCCTTCTAAAGGTTAGCGTTTTGTTCCTTCATCAAGAAATACAAGTGGAGGTTCATCTAAGTTTTGTACCTTCTGTGGAAAAACAAGTCACACCATAGAGACCTATTATAAGAAACATGGATATCCTCCTGGCTACAAGAATCGTGGAAGTGTAGCTGCTACAACTCCCTCTGTGCATAATATGATTGCTCAACCAATTAAAGTCAAAGAGAGTGCTTCTCTGACTAATGCCTCGATGCAGGTTACTCAAGATCAATATCAGAAACTTCTTGCTCTAATTGAAACTCCTGTCTCTAATTCAACACATCATGTCAATCATATAATGACAACAACATCCTCTTCTCTTAAACCAAGTAGTTTCATAATTCTTTCTGTCACTATACCATCCCAGTTATGGATCCTTGATAGTGGTGCCACTGACCGTGTATCTTCATCCCTTTCTAGCTTTTCCTCCTATAAATGAGTAAAACCTATTGAAGTTGCTCTTCCTGATGGTTCCACTGTCATTACTGAATATTCAAGCACTATACACCTTTCTTCTAATCTAGTTTTAATTGATGTCTTGTATATACCCCAATTCAAGTTCAATATCATTTCTATTTCAAAACTTACTTCTTACCTTAGTTGTTTTCTTATTTTTCGATCCCCCTTTTGTTTCATACAGGACCTGAATTGTTGGAAGATGATTGGTACAGCTGAGGTGGAGCAAGGGTTATACATTCTCCATGCAAGTCAACCTGTTTCATCAACTATTCTTAGTACTGTTTCACCTAATGTCATAAACTCTAATTCTTCTATAAATTTTGATCTCTAGCATTTTAGACTAGGACATGTCTCTAAAATAGTTTATAGTGTGCTTGAGAAACAATATCCTTTTTTATCTTGTAAAACCATTCATACAAGTTGTGATACTTGCCATTATGCCAAACAACGAAAATTTCCTTTTAATAAAAGTTTTACCAAGTCTTCTCATCCTATTGAACTGCTACATGTAGATATTTGGGGGCCATTTAATACTACTTCTGTTCAAGGATATTGCTATTTTCTTACTATTGTAGATGATTTTACTCAACACACATGTGTTTTCCTCATGAAACTAAAATTTGAGACAAAGACACATTTACAAAACTTAGTTCTATTTCTTGAAAACCAATTTTCTTCTACTGTTAAAATGGTACGTTCAGATAATGGTCCTGAATTTAATTTGGTTTCATTTTTCTCTTCAAAAGGTATTCTCCATCAAATATCATGTGTGGAAACTCCTGAACAGAATAGTGTAGTTGAAAGAAAGCACCAACATATTCTAAATGTAGCTAGAGCATTAATGTTTCAAAGTCATTTGCCTATAGTTTATTGGTCTTATTCTTTAATACATGCAGTCCATATTATTAATCGCCTTCCCTCACCCATTTTGGACAATAGGTCACCATATGAACTTCTGTATCATCACCCTCCTGATCTTACTACTTTACAAGTATTTGGCTCTTTATGCCATGCTAGTACATCTACTTCTCAAAGAACCAAATTTGATAGTAGATCAAAGAAATGTGTTTTTCTTGGTTTTAAAACTGGGACAAAAGGATATTTGCTTCTTGATTTGCACACTAAAATATTTTTATTAGTAGACATGTTATCTTTTATGAGTCAATATTTCCTTTTTCTGCCACATCCCACTTACCTATTTCATCTTCTCCCATTTCATTACCTCAACAAACTCAAAACCTGGATTTCACTAATCCCTTTATACCTACTTCTGCCACTGAAAATTCTCTTAATCTTCCTACATCATCTATTTCTAGTGACATTGTTCTTGATTCTTTGATCGGGATCCTGCAAGTATACAGGGTCAATCGCAATAATAAAAAAAATCTCAGAGTATTCCAGAGGTTGAACCCAAGGGAGGTAGTAAATTTATAGTCCAAACTTTTAATCCCAAAAGAAAGTAATAATCAAATTGAGAATTCAAATTAAAAAAAGAAAAGAAATAGGAAACAAAACAAAATTTGAGTTTTGGTTCAGTTTTAGAAGCGTCAAGGGATCAGGATTCACTTTATGAGATAATTAGATTTTATTTCTTAGTTAGACTCTGCATAATTATAGTGACCGTTATTCCTAAAGCGGCCTAATTACCTATCGGTCAATTAGTCCTCATTTAATTAAGATTCAATTCGCTCTCGCGCAACTAACGTTCCTAATTAAACCTTGAAAACTACAACTTATATCACAATGATTCCTAATTCTATCTCTAGATTAATTATTCATGTTTATCTCTCTATATCTATGTTCACTCTTCACTTCTCAGTCGATCAAGTTTATCCATTAATTAAATTTTATGGTGATCAGGCATAAAATCCACATGAACGAATAAAATAGATAAATATAATAAAAAGATAAATTAAATATAACTTGAAGAACAAATCAAAGAGTCTTAACTAGAGAAACAAATCTAATCCATCCTAGTCAAGCTACATCCCCACTCCTGAGTGGAAAATTTAGCTATTCATGGAAATAGAAATTAAATCAAAACTAAAATCCTAAATCATAGTGAAAATAATAATAAAACAGAGTTATATTAGAGAAGAATGAATCTATCGCTAATACTTCATGAATCTCCTTGCTCTCTCTCTATAGTTATTCCTAAATGCGTTTAGAACCATGTTCTATGACTTCTGAGTGCGTTTCTAAGTCTCCCTTTATGTTTCTATTGTATCTCCTTATATAGAAAAAATTTAGAAGCTCATAAAAGCCCAAAATATCACCAAAACGAGTCAAAAACAAGTTTTTATGGGCTTTTATTGCTTGACCCGGCACCGGGTGGTCATATATTCATCCCATACGACGCCGGGTGGTTCCAGAAGGCATAAAAACTGAAAATTCATGTTGACCCAGCGCCGGATGGGTTTGACCCGGCGCCGGGTGTTTCTGTTTGTACGAACACTTCTTCGTTCAGCTTCCGGAAGTCACCAGCTCGTGTTAACAATTTGAGTTCAATTTTCACCATGATAACGTTGAAATTTGGGAAAACTCAAAACATAAAAGTTATATCTCTATGTCTTATCTTTCCAACACATCTTAATCACCTCAATCGGAGTTTATATGTGAGAGTTATGATCAAAATACTAAAAGGTGTTGAAACTTTTCAGTATGAATGATTTGTAATGTTTTTGCTCTGAATGTTTCCAAATGAGCCTATAACACCATGAAACACAAAAATATGTAAAATCATGCTAAAATATATCAATGTAAACATATTTAGATACAATTTAGAGTTTAAATATGGATATTTTATATGTATAAAATGGACACATCATTCTTCTAATTCTTCCTTTATTCATAGTGAACCTTTTACTTTTTCTTCTTCTCCTTCATCATATTTTTCACCTAGAAAATCTCAAAGAATTCGTAAACCACTATCTTACTTGTAGGATTATCATTGTTCTCTTTTCACCTCAGCTTCATCTCTTTCCACTAATTCAGGTTGTAAGTATCCCTTGGCATCTGTACTTTCTTATGAGAACTTGTCTCCTTCACAAAAACATTTCACCCTTTCTATCTCTATTCCTATTGAACCAAAAACTTATAATCATGCTGTTAAATATAATGAATGGAGGCAGGCTATGCAAGCTGAGATTTCAGCTTTAGAGGAAAGTCATACTTGGGTCTTGACTAAGTTGCCTCAAGGTAAACATCCTATTGGTTGCAAATGGGTTTATAAAATCAAACATAAAGCGGATGGTACCATTGAAAGTTACAAAGCTCGTTTAGTGGCTAAAGGGTATACTCAAACTAAAGGAATTGATTACTTTGATACTTTTTCTCCTATTGCTAAGCTTACTACTGTTCACCTTTTATTAGCTTTAGCTACTGCAAATAAGTGGTACTTACAAGAGTTGGATGTTAATAATGCATTTCTTCATGTAGATCTTCATGAAGAAGTGTATTACATCTGAAAAACCAAATATGGTTTGTAAACTTCAGAAATCTTTATATGGATTAAAGCAAGGCAGTCGCCAATGGTTTGCTAAGCTTTCTACAGCTCTCTTTTCATGTGGATCTTCATGAAGATCTTCATGAAGAAGTATATTACATCTGAAAAACCAAATATGGTTTGTAAACTTCAGAAATCTTTATATGGATTAAAGCAAGGCAGTCGCCAATGGTTTGCTAAGCTTTCTACAGCTCTCTTTTCATGTGGTTATCATCAATCTAAGGCTGATTACTCCTTAATTGTAAAGAAAAATGATGTTTCATTTACTGCTCTATTGGTCAACGTTGATGACATCATTCTTGCAGGGAATTGATCTAGTTGAAATTTAAACCATCAAATCTTTTCTTGATCAATCTTTTAAAATCAAAGATTTGGGAGCTCTTAAATTTTTCCTAGGCCTAGCGATTGCACATTCTACATCTGGTATTTCTATTTGTCAAAGAAAACTTGCTTTGGACATTCTGATAGATACTGGTTTTCTGGGTTGTAAGCTAGCAAACACACCGATGGATAGATCACTTAAGCTCTCATAGGATGATGGTTCGCCTGTTGATGATCCTTCAAGTTATAGATAATTGATTTGGCATACTTCTTTATCTTACTACAACTCGTCCTGATATTTCTTTTGTCACTCAGCAACTTAGTCAGTTTCTATCAAATCCATGGCTTCCTCATCTTCAAGCCGCTAATAGAGTACTCTGATACATCAAAAACTCACCAAGCAAGGGATTATTTTTCCCTTCTAATTCTGATCAAAAATTGAAAGCTTTTTGTGATTCCGATTAGGCAGGTTGTTTGGGTTCTAGGAAATCTATTACTAGTTTTTGTGTGTTCTTAGACAAAGCCTTGATTTCTTGGAAATCTACGAAACAAAGCACAATTTCTAGGTCATCTTTTGAAGCAGAATATAGAGCTCTTGGGTTAGCAGTTTGTGAGCTCCAATGGCTTTTCTATTTACTCCATGATCTTCACATTTCACATTCTACTCCAGCTGTTGGATACTGTGACAATCAAGCGGCCATCCATATTGTTTCTAATCCTACATTTCATGAAAAGACAAAGCATATTGAATTGGATTGTCATCTGGTTTGAGACACGATTCAAGAAGGCATTGTTCATCTATTACCTCTCAAATCACAAGATCAGGTTGCAGACTTGTACACAAAGCCACTTGGGACTGGTCTATTTCATTTACTCTTGTCGAAGCTGGGAATGTGTGACATACATTCTCCAGCTTGCGGAGGGGTACCATAGTTAGAGTCCAGTTAGATACTTTCTAAGTTCTGTTAGCCTGTTTATATTTCAATTAGCTAGCGTAACTAAGTTAAGTTAGTTCTTTAGCCTCTATGTATAAGTACTGTACCTGTTATGTTGAAAATTCAACGCTCTCTTTTATCAAAACATGATATTATGCAAAATTCTATTGCTGTGTGAAAATAAAATTGAGCGATTTGTTATGCATGGGAGAACTCCGTTATTATGTGGGCAAAAGTTAGAGTCGTTGTGTGGTCCTTACATACCAAAATCCCAAGGTATGTCATGTTCATTCAACCGGTTTCTGTGTATGTGTGTGTGTATATAATTCATATATAAAAATGTAGAACTCATGTTAATGCATTTAGACTTAAAAATGATCAGTGACAATGCGTTTTTTTCGGTGATTTTTCCTAGGGCAGCAGTTCTTTGTCTCACACCGGGTATCATCACATTATTGGTAATCGTCGTGATTGTTTTTTATAGATCCAGCCATTCAAAGCATTTGATTAAAGGATCTAGCATGCTGGGGCTAGTAATGTAAAAGTTATTTTATGTTGGAGAAGACTGAGACACATAAACTTACATATTTATTATACTTTTATCAAATCAAATCTAAACATGTAAATTTTAAATTTAAAAATAAATTAACAACATAAATAATTCTTTAAGTTTATCTCTTTCCTTCGGTTTCCCCTTTTGCGCGTCCGTCTTAATATTACTTTTATACGAGTTTAAATTCTGCATTACAGAGATCTCCTAAGTGGTCAAATTCCGGATGAAATTGTGAACTGTGCCTCACTTATCCATCTATATGGGCTCTTGCATTATTTAAATTTCGTCCAACACACAGACTGTGCCTCAGCTTTGCAGAGTGGGTTTTGTTTTCTGATAAGTTCCCGACCAATCTGCTTGTAATCTACAGCACATGAATGCTCTTCTGGATGTCTATGGCTTCCACAAAATAAGTCTCCACATAGCCATGTGAAACCAGTTAATCCAATCTTTTTGTTGCAACTCTTGCACCTCTTTATCTTATGCAATTCTAAGATATCTGATTTAGTAGAAGAAGTCCCAAAAATCATCTCCATTGCACACTCATTGGTGTTCACCTGTTTTTAAATATTGATCATGATCAGCAGCAGATAATATATATAGTAATATTACTTTTCATTGATCCAATGATCTTTTCATTGAGTTTGAGAAGATGATGCTTGTAACACTTTAAGCACGTGTTTTGATTTTTGTAAGAGCCAAAGAATCCACAGCCATTAGCACAGAGAGGTGGATCCATCATTCACAGGTATTCTTTTTCTTCTGATCAAAGATTGTCTCAGCCTGCAGCAGCAAGTTTGGAGAATTTGGGAGTCGTGGGTTTATTGACAGGGCTAGCTTGTAGTGTCCTAATTAATTAGACTTAAAGAATAATGAATATACGTTATCCACGAAAGATTTCGTTTACCCCCACAATTTAAATTAAATTTCATTAGTTCAACAATGTTATTTAATTTTTAATCTACATGCTCATCTCTTTTGATTTTGCACATCTTATGTAACTGTAATATTTTTCTTTTAAATTTATTGAAATATTGTTTATGTATTTTTACTTTTAAAATAATACATTTTTTATAATAACATATACATTCATTCCTCATATATGTTAAAATGGTATTTAAATTACTTTTTTAAAGAGTAAAATTCATGGATATCTTCTCTATTTTATCTTAATGGTAAAAATTATCTTTTATTTGAAAATCTAAACATACCCAGAAACCAGAAATTGCATTATATAAATCACTTTCTAACATTTCATTTCTATGGATTCATCTCTTAATGGGGTGTTAAATCGAATAATTTAACCAAAATACTCTTTTTTTTTTTTGGTAAACGAACCAAAATACTCTTTGTTACGATAAATATTATTTAATCATATTTTAAACACAAATGTTGGCCCATTTTTTTAATAGATATACCCTTTTAATTTTTTATCATATTTTAAAATTCATTAATTTCAATCACACTACAAAATTTATTAATTTTATAATTTTCATTTTTAAAGACATTTATTTGATTTCCTTAGTTTAATTCAATTCTTTTTTTTTTTTAAAGGAGGACAATACCTAGCTTGGTTATGTTCTAGGCTTCTAACTGGCTCATTTGGGCACGGGGTCCGAGCTGGGCAGGACATGGGCTGCAAAAATGCGGCTGACCCCTCCATCAGGCCGAACAATGTGTCAGGGTCAAACTGACTTGTTGAAGGCATTGGGCGTTTTGTAGTCCTTGTCCAACCCGATCTATTTTCATGCTTTGATGATATACCTACAACAATGTGTGAACCACCTTTCGTTTTATGGAAACTAGATTTCTCTTCCCCATTCACACAGGGACATAGATATATGGAGGAATATGAAAAATATTTTATTTAATTTTAAAATATATTAAATTAAAAAATAATCTCATTACTTGCATTTCTATCTAAAAAAATATTAAATAATATTAATTAATTAAAAAATAATCTCATTACTTGCTTTTCTATCTAAAAAAATATCAAATAATATTAATTAAAATTAATATAAATTTTAGAATTAAAAAGAGATTGAAATTAGCCAAAAAAAAAAGAAAAAATGTGAGTCCACCTAAAAAAATTGGAAAAAGATGGACTCCACTAATAAAAAAAAAAGAATAAATAAGGAAAAATGAAATTTACATAAATAGAAAAGAAAAGAAAAAGTAGAAAAAAATAAAACAAAAGGGTACGGAGCCCAAGTATTGGAACCGCATTGTTTAGCTGATGCAGACTCCATTCCCTTTTTAATTATATATTGATTTCACTTAATAATTGCATGCATGCCCATCTTAGAGAGTGTACAAACTAAATTGTTGGAGTTTTTTGTATCCTGCTCAAATATCTTAAAAAAAAGTTCTAAATTTTATTAAATTTCTAAAGAAAATTGATTTTCTCCCTATGGATGTAATTATTTAGTCTTACCTTATATGAAAGCTTCAAATTTATTAAATTTTTTCGGCCACGAAATTCATTAGATCTATTTGTTTTATTGACCCTTATATAGAAGATTATGCCTGACGAAAATTACTAATGTTTTAATTATTTTAATTTTGATTTTCTTGAATACAAAATAAAGGTTGTCATATTCTTCGTGATGATCAAGCTAAGTTAGTATCCATATTTTTATTGGATATATTTACTAAAAATATCTCACTAATTTTTCATTGATTGGTATTTGATTATTGATAATTAATATATACATATATCAATTTCAAGTTCAAATTTTAACAACTTAGAAGTTTAATATTGCATTATTAGTTATTATTTCTCATTTAATTATTATTTTTTGGGCCTGACATTTAATATATTTTATTAATTTAATATGATTACAATGTGTACTACAATTTTTGGTTTATTTCTTTTTTGTTTGTTTTCATAGATGCTGGTAGAGTTCGCTAAGCTTTCCGTTACGTGATCACGTTTTCCGTTGCGGATATGGACTTCTCTGAAGTAGATAGATGAATTAATGCACTTTTTATATTTTGGGTTCATTGTGCTCGCTTTTAAGCGTTCATCTTCTTGCTCTATGCTGTTTGGATTTGTAAAATAAGCACTATGTGAGTATATAAGTAATTATATATAAAAGTTACCAAAATCAAACTGCTTTTCAATAAGTATTTATACCTCAAATAAGTGTTTATGGAATAAATTGATTTTTCTCACTTATAATAATAACTTATTCTCCTATAATCACTTATTTCACTCTTTTTTTTTCATTATCCACTCAATAATCACTTAAAAACCCTAACATTTAAACACATTTCTTTTCTCAAAATTACTTATACGATAAAAATATCCAAACACAAATTACTTTTGATATAATCACTTATTCTTATAATCTACTATAAATAAATACTTATACTCATTATCACTTATACATAATCCAATTCAAATAATACTTTGCTATAGAGAGTGAATTGTGCAATTTGAAAGTGTAGTAACCTTCTAGCTGTTAATGAATGAAATATGTGCAGGTCGTGGTGGTAGAAGAGGGTTCGAGGGCAAAGGTGATGGTTGAAGAGGGAGGGGAGGAAAAGGAGACAGAGGTAGTGCCATGAAGCCTCATGGCAGCGGATGAGGGAGGATGAGGAGGTAGGGGAGGTCATGGAGGAGGTAAGGGTGGAATGAAAGAAGGGAGCAAAGAGTAAAGATGATGTTCTGCTTACTACGAATATGGTTCCTGGTGAATCTATTTACAATGAGAAAAGGATTACTGAGCTGGTTATACTCTTTCAACTGTTTTCTTTTTCCTTTTCTTTGAGTGGTGTTTATGACTTCTTATATTATTATACTATTTGGGAGATAAAAATTGGGGGTATCATGTCAAACACAACTGTTATGATTTCTTGTAAAATAGTCAATTAACACATAGAGAGAATGGAAATGATTGTATTATAGTGATAATCACAAATGAGGAAGTACAATTGAAGTGCATGGCACATAGCTCATAGTCACTGGACAAGGATAAAGATCAATAGAGTACTTAGAAAAAGAAAGCACAATAGGGAATAACAGAAGAAGAAGACTATCATAGAGAGAAAGGAAAGAATAACTTAGAGGGAAAGATTTACAATAATCATCCACATCACTTCGAATATGTTAGAAATATTTTAAAATATTTTAAATTATGTGGCCTGATAATATGATAGATTAAGGATAAGATAATAGATAGATTTTCTCTAATTAAATTGATTGGGGAATATATACAAATTATCTACATTTAAATTTAATGTTTATCTTAACAGTATAATTAAATCTAATCCGTTCATTTGGTACTTGATGGACATATCAGATTAAAGCTAATTCATTATAAATTGGTTCTCTCTCTACCCATTAAGAACATGTTCTCCATCAAATAGTGTTATCAAAAAAATTGAGAATTAGGATTAAGGGAGAGAAACTAATTTTGAGATAATAACGGTATGGTTGGAGGTTACTCATCTATGTCTTCTTGCGGACCATAATCATCAAACTAGAATGATGATAATATATCACGCACAGATGGTCATCTATCTGTTGTATTAATGAAATGCCAATTATGAAATAAATGGATAGATTGATGTTTACTAATTATTAAAACTTTCAGATTTATCCAAAGGTAAATTATCATTGTATAATTAGTAAACAAAATGGAGATAAATTATTATTTTAGTTAGATGTATGTGTATATCCAAAGATAGCATGTATATTTTGGTTAAAATATTTAATTACCTCATGAAAATAATTCTGGCATTTATTTAATGATGATATATATTATAGTTTCTACCCAAATGAGGGCTATAATATACATGAATGTTGTATTTATTTGAATCTATAACTTTAACATTAATGAGCATTTATGTATTTATTGCAACTATATTACTTTATTTGTAAGCTTCATCTATGACTGTGTTCAATGGGTTGAACTTTTCTGAATGGTGTGAACAAGTCAATTACCACATAGGTGTATAGAATCTTGACTTGGCACTATTGGAGGATAAACCTCTTACTATTATGGATTCAAGCAGTGAGGAGAAAAAGTTATACCATAAGGCATGGACATGGTCTAATAGACTTAGCCTAATGTTTTTATGGATGACTATTGCCCCCCACATTAAGTCTATTCTTCCACAAACAGAAAGTGCTAAGGAATATCTTAAGTCTGTGGAATAAAGGTTTCGTTCTGCAGATAAGTCACTCGCTGGTACATTAATGGCAGACTCATGACCGTGAAGTTTAATGGGTCATGGAGTATGCATGAACATATCATTGAGATGATTAATATTGCAGCAAGGCTAAAGACCTTAGGAATGACGGTGGAAGAATCTTTCCTAGTACAATTCATTCTCAATTCATTACCACATGAGTATGGACAATTTCAGATAAATTATAACACTATTAAAGAAACGTGGAATGTCAATGAATTGTCCAATATGCTTACTCAGGAGGAAATGAGACTTAAGAAACTAGGAAATGATTCTGTTCACCTTGTAAGTCAAGGAGCTGGCATAATACTTAAACCGAAAGCCAACAAGTTTAAGAAGAAGAAGAAAAAGAAAAAACCTACACTAGCAGCACCTGCTAATGCTCCATAGGTTGTTAGAAAGGAATGAAAGGAAAATAGTTGTTACTTTTGCGGCAAGGGAGGACATCTTCAGAAAGATTGCCCAGAATGTAAGGCTTGGTTCGAAAGAAACAGGATTCCTTATGATTCAAACCATAAAACCAAATGAGAACTTTCTGCTCATGGGAAATCGAGTAAAGGCTACAATTGAAGGTGTAGGAACTCATCATTTAATATTGGATACTGGCCATCATTTGGACCTATTTCAAAGTTCAAACTCTTTATGTACCTACAATGTCTAGAAACTTGGTTTCTCTTTCAAAACTTGATGTTACTGGATTTTCTTTTAATTTTGGGAATAGATGTTTTAGTATGTTTAAGAGTACTAGTTTAATTGGTTTTAGTATTCTTTTTGATGGTTTATATAAATGGAAACTTGATTATATTTATGCTGAATCCTTGCTTACTGTCTATCATGTTGTTGGAAGTAAATGTAACACACATAATGAAAGTTCTACTTTCTTGTGGCACAAATGTCCGGGACATATATCCAAAGAAAGATTGGAAAGATTAGTAAATAATGAAATCCTTCCAAATTTGGATTTTACAAACCTTGGCATATGTGTGGATTGCATTAAGGGTAAGAAAATCAGACATAGCAAGAAGGAAGCCACAAGAAACACACAACTTCTTGAATTAATACACATTGATATATGTGGACCTTTTGATGCTCCATCTTTTGGTGGAGAAAAGTATTTTATCACTTTTATCAATGATTATTCATGTTATGGGTATATCTATTTGCTTCATGAAAAATCTCAAGCAGTCAATACTCTTAAAATGTATATTAATGAAGTTGAAAGACAATTAGATAGAAAAGTGAAAATCATTAGGTTTGATAGAGGTGGTGAGTACTATCAGAAACATGATGAAACAGGACAATGTCCTGGTTCATTTGCAAAATTCCTTGAGACAAATGGCATATGTGTACAACATACTATGCCAGGCACACCACAACAAAATGGTGTAGTAGATAAGCAAAATTGAACATTAATGGGCATGGTTAGGGGTATGATGAGTAAATCATCATTACCAAAATCATTGTGGATGTATGCGTTAAGAACTGCTATGTATCTATTGAATAGGGTTCCAAGTAGGGCAATTTCCAAAACTCTTTGAGTTATGGACTGGTAGGAAGCCTAGCTTAAGACACCTGCATGTTTGGGGTTGTCCAGCAGAAGCATGAATCTATAATCCACAAGAAAAGAAATTGGATTCTCGAACGATTAGTGGTTACTTCATTGGTTAACCTGAGAAATCCAAAGGATATAAGTTTTATTGCCCTAACCATAGTCTAAGAATAGTTGAAATCGGTAATGCTAGATTCATTGAAGATGGTGAAGTCAGTGGGAGTACCAAAAGACAAAATGATAGAGTAAGGGCTATGCATGACTTGCAAGAGTTCAAAGAGGAGCATGGAGAGCTTGGAGGGCTTGATCAAGTTGCTGAACAAGAACATGGAAAGCAAGTTTGGGAGCCCAACGATCCATTACAATGCTCGACAAGCCCAAAGATTGGAGCAAGATCCAAAACAATGAAGAAAGCTTTAAATAGATTGATCAAAGAGTTGCTACTTTTGGAACCCCCTTATTTAGTTCTAGTTACAGCCCAAAAAGAGAGCCCAAAGGCGTGATAATGCTCTTATCTATACAAGATCCAGATCCAAACCCATAAGGAGCCCATTTGGAAGAGCTAACTTGAAGACATCATGTGCTCTACATGTGACCATGAATAGTGACGCTTTTAATATAATTTTATTAGGAATTTTCGTTTATTTAATTTAATTTCCAGAAATAAGTCCTATAGTCAAAGATTGTGTCTTGGAGATTAAGTTTTAGTTGTTTTCTATTTTTAAAACTTAAGTTCTAGAATTTTCTATTAGTATTGGTAAGAAATGTGCCACCTTTTGATTGATTTGAGGAATATTTTATTTCCTTTTTCATTTAGATTGTGGTATCTTCTTTAAGATTGATTAAATCTTATTATCTTTTTATATTTTTTATTTAATTTTTTTTAAATTTTAACCTAGGGTTTTGATTGCCTTATTTCTTAATATAAGGAGTCACCTATATACTTTTAATATAGAGAGATTAATAAAAATGAATTTTTAGAACTTATATTTCTTTTTTGTGAGTTTTCTCTTGTATCTTTGTGTTCTTGAGAGAATTCTTAGACTTATCAAAGGAGTGGTTTTCCTTTGTGGTGTCCCAAGGCTAAGGTTTGAAGAGACGAGTTCTCTTACGATCTTATCCCATTGACCAATATATCTTTCTTATTTTCTTGTTATTTTCATTCAGATTTATTATCCTATCTTTATGATTTATCGTGTTCATCTATCTTGTGTTTTTTTGCTATTCATCTGTCCTATTTGATTCTAGCACTATCCGTGGATCATTGAGTCATTGGAGGTTCAATTTGACGAATTCCGTTTGAGTCTTTCATCATTTGGTATCATAGCTTTAGTTTGCTAGTTTTAAGGTTTGTTCTTTCTTTTCTATTTCGTGAATCCCTTTCTTGTTTCAGATCTATCCCTTGTTCTTCTTTGTGACTTTTCCATCAATTTCTTGTCTTACCATCTTATTTCTTCCTTTTTGTGACTTGTTCATCTTTTCTTCTTTGTTTCCTACTTTTGTTTGTGTTGTCTAGATAAAATTCTGAAAATTAAAAAAAAATGAATTTATTTATTTATTTATTTTATTAATGTTCTATCCTATGCGAGTGTTGCCCAAAAAATTGAAAATAAAAAAAATAAAAATTCGTGAACAAAAAAAAAACTTGAGTGGTTGCTGCAAAAAGAAGAAAAAAAAAACCAATAGTGACAGCTCAAAAAAAAAGAAAAGTCAGAATTGTCCTTGGGTATTTATTTCTTTCTCAATCAATTTAGTTTCCTATTTTGAATGATTGGAATACAAGTTGAAGAAAGTTGCCTATTTTGAGGTTCTTAGCCTCCAAGTCACAAAAAGCTTCCTAATTACTCAAACTTAGATGGTAAGATTTTTATTTTTTTTGGCACTTTCCAAATCTTTTTAGATTCTAGTTTCCTAATCTTGTCATATCCTTTCTTTCCTAATTTCTCTTTGTGCTGAATCATTAGTTTCCTTTTTTCTTTCTTGATTATATTTTCCTATTTTCTTCCTTTCTTAGTTTTCTTTTTTTTTTTTACCAAGTTCCTTTCTTAGTTTCCTAAATTGTTGTTTGTATCTATCTTGCTTTATTCTTAATTTTGTCCAGATTTTGTGCATTCCTTTCTTGCAATAATTGTTATGCCACTTTCCTAAATTCATCACCAATATTTTCCTTCCTTTTCTTTCCATAAAACATGCTGCACATTTAGTCTTTCTAGTGGTCAATATTTGTGTACATTTTTACCGTATTGATTACCATATCACATGCTCTTTTTGATCAAACTTGCTGCATATTATCCTTCATGATTGTTGGTCCAAATTTGATTTTTTGAGGACTTTGAATTTTGGAACTTTAGTTTTGTGGCTGCCACTTCATATATACTTCTCCTTTTGATTTGTTGGAATTTGATTAAAAACACTATAGGGAGCAAGTTGAGTGGTAAAAGGCAAGAGTGTCTTACATCATTGAAAAAGCCAATCTTTTTATGTGAAACACGAGTGCTAATAAATTTTTGAGTGGAAACAAGTGAGAGTGATTTGTGAGGTCCCTATTTTTTTTCTCTTTGTTTTCACTAACATTTCATGTTTTAAGCATGGCTGGTAAACAATTTGATCTTAAAGTCTTATTAAGGACTTTCAATGATCAAATCGAGGAAGTGAATGCAAAATTGGATCACCTGGAGTTTCCTTCTAAAACTAAAGCAATGCGTAATCCAAAGGTTCCTACTCATATAAATATTTTTAGTAACATCAAATCGAAGATCCCACTATTTCATGACGAGAAAAATCTTGATGTTTATATGGATTGGGAAAGAAAACTTGAACTTGCATTTGGGTGTTGCAATTACTCTGAGTTACAGAAGGTACAATGTGGTTACCTTTGATTGGGCAAAAAGGTTGCTTCTTGGTGGAAACAAATTGAAACTAGACGAATTACTAGTAAAGAGCCTTCTATTGCAACATGGAGTGAGATGAAAATGATCATGAGGAAAAAGTTTGCATCATCACATATACATGAACACCCTCCTGAAGCTAAGAATGTTGTTGAACATTGTGAAGAGATGAAAGTTTTGGCAGTTCAAGATTCTTATGATGCCTACCTAAAGGAAGTTGATCAAGTGGATGAAGAAGTTGCGGCTTTAACTAGTGATGATGAGACAAGAGAATCCACTACAGGTATATCTAACTCTCATATCTCTTTTAGTGATATCTCTTGTGATGAGTCATTAGATTTGGTTAGTGTTACAAATGATGTTGAATGTGATAATGAGTTTAAAAGTTTGCAACTTGTAATGGAGAAAAGTGACTTAGATATTGATAATGTTGTGGTAGAAAGTTTTGATGATTCTAGTTGTGCTTCTAATATGCAAATTAAAAATCTCAATGTAGCACAATTGGAAAATAATGAAGTTGCTTGTGCTTATTAGATTAACCATGATTGCATGCAACTTTTAGAGGAACATCATGCTTTACATGTTAATGATTTGATGGAAAATTCTTTGGATGGTAGCATACTAATTCTTAGTAGTACTGATATATGATTTCATTGGAAATTGGTTCTTATGATTACATTGATGAGATTAAGCATATTGACATGGTGATTGGAAATTTTGATTGTGAAGTTAATTTGATTGGACATGATAGCAATAGTTCTTTTGTATTAAAGACAACCCATGAATCATTGCCATGTAATCATTTATGTGAAAGTCATGAAAACTTGAAGAGTAAGCTAGAGTGGAAGAATAAGAGTGCTAGAAATGAGAGTAATAAGAGAGGAAATATCCAGAAAATTGTTGTGAGTGGAAAAAGAGTGCGTGAAAAGAAGATTGAGAGAAAAGTGAAAAAGAGAAAGAAAAAGAGGAAAAAGAGAAAAGAAAAAGAGAGTTTGAGGAAGAATGAGAGTGAAAGTGAGCTTGAAGTAGTTTGTACAAAACTCCTTCCTTCTTCACCTCATCTTTCTTATATGTCGTCATTATATTTTCTTCTTCCTTCTTATTATGTTTCTGATTTCTTTGAATTATGTCACCCATCTTTGTTGCATGAGTCCATATTGCATCAGTCCCTTGTGAAAGAGATGCATTGTGATAATTTAGTGTCATATTCACCCATTGTTGCTTCATCTTCTATTCCATCTCATGGTCATTGTGTTTTGTTTCCTCTAGTTTTTTCTTATATCTATCTAAGTAATCACATATGTTATGTGTTGTGTAAGTCTTATGAGTCTTTTGTATTCCTTTTTCTATCTAATTCAATCTCTTCTTTTTGTTCTATATTAGTATGTGTCCCTTTAGTTATTACATCTCTACCTTTGTTCTGTCATTGTGCATCACCTATATATGCCAAATCTGTCTAAATTTTGAATTTAATGAATTACATCCAAATCTATCAAGATCTCTCCACCTTAGTCCCTTTTGAGTCTTTTTGTATCATATTTTGTGCTAATTTCGTCCTTCATATTTCCCCTAACCCTTTGGTTCCATTTAAGTCTAGTTGCGTCGAGTTTGTGTCTACTTCTTTGTGGCAGGATATTGGTGAAGATGATATAAAGAAAGATTCCAGCTTTTGTGCACCAATGCTTGAAAATAAGTCCCTTGTTCGAAATCATGGTTGGAAGATTTATGATCCTGGAGATTCGTTGCAAAACTTAGGGGAACATTTAAAATAAATTTGCAGCCAAGGAAGAATAATGTCATTCAAGTTCATCGATGGATTAAAGCAAAGATGCATCAATCAAGCTTGAAAAGTAAGTATACTTCTTATGATCTATTTGATACTTGTAATCGTTCCCTTTCTTTTCATGTAGGTTATGGAGATTCGAGGAAGAATCCTTTTGAGGAGGGAGAGAATGATAGAGTAAGGGCTAGACATGACTTGCAAGAGTTCAAAGAGGAGCATGGAGAGCTTGGAAGGCTTGATCAAGGCACTGAATAAGAATATGGAAAGCAAGTTTGAGAGCCCAAAGATCCATTGCAATACTCGACAAGCCCAAAGATTGGAGCAAGATCCAAAACAATAAAGAAAGCTTTAAATGGATTGATCCAAGAGTTGCTACTTTTGGAATCCCCTTATTTAGTTCAAGTTACAGCCCAAAAAAGAGCCCAAAGGCGTGATAATGCTCTTATCTATATAAGGTTCAGATCCAAACCCAAAAGGAGCCCATTTGGAAGAACTAACTTGAAGACATCATGTGCTCTACATGTGACCATGAATAGTGACGCTTTTAATATAATTTTATTAGGAATTTTGTTTATTTAATTTAATTTTCAGAAATGAGTCCTATGGTTAAAGATTGTGTCTTGGAGATTAAGTTTTAGTTATTTCCTATTTTTAAAACTTAGATTCTAGAATTTTCTATTAGTTTTGATAAGAAATGTGCCACTTTTTGATTGATTTGAGGGATATTTTATTTCCTTTTTCATTTAGGTTGTGGTATCTTTAGGATTGATTAAATCTTATTATCTTTTTATATTTTTTTATTTAATTTTATTTTTTTAATTTTAACCTAGGGTTTTGGTTGCCTTATTCTTTAATATAAGAAGTCACCTATGTACTTTTGATATAGAAAAATTAATAAAAATGAATTTTTAGAACTTATGTTCTTTTCTTATAAGTTTTCTCTTATATCCTTATGTTCTTGAGAGAATTCTTAGACTTATCAAAGGAGTGATTTTTCTTTGTGGTGTCCCAAGGCTTAGGTTCTAAGAGATGAGTTCTCTTAGGTTCTTATCCCATTGGCCAATATATATTTTCTATTTTCTTGTTATTTTTGTTCATATTTATTATCATATCTTTTTAGTTTAATGTGTTCATCTATCTTGTAATTTTTTGCTGTTTCATGTGTCCTATTTAATTCTAGCACGATCCATGGTTCATTCCGAGTTATTGGAGGTTCAATCGGACGAGTTCCATTTAGGTCTTTCATGATTATGTGGATATTAATGAAATAAAGGTAAACATCCAGCTACCCTCACGTCTTCCTTCATCCACATGTGTTCCAAGTGAAATTCCAATTGTTGAACGACAGTTTAACAATACAGAACAAAATTTGGATAATGACACACCCAATGACGTAGCCACAAAATCATCTCATCCAAATGAACCACAAGGGATGCCATTAAGGAAATCTCAAATAGAGAGGAAATTAACTATTTTGGATAATTATGTGGTTTATTTACGAGAGTATGATTTTGATATAGGAATCAATAAAGATCCGGTCACATTCACACAAGCCATTGAAAGTGCTGAGTCAAAAAAGTGGATTAATGCCATGAAAGATGAGTTAAAATCCATGGAACAAAATGAAGTCTGGGATCTCGTCGAGTTGCTAAAGAATTGTAAACAAGTCAGCTGTAAGTGGGTTTTCAAGACCAAGCGTGACTCAAATGGCAACATGAAACGATATAAAACTAGACTTGTTGCCAAGGGTTATACTCAAAAGGATGGCATTGATTACAAAGAGACCTTTTCCCCGGTCTCAAAGAAAGACTCATTAAGAATAATTATGGCTTTAGTATCTCATTATGATTTAGGGTTACACCAAATGGATGTGAAAATAGCCTTTCTTAATGGTGATCTTGAGGAGGAAATTTACATAGACCAACCTCAAGGTTTCTTAGTTGAAGGAAAGGGCCACATGGTGTGTAAACTTAAGAAGTCAATATATGGACTTAAGCAAGCTTCTCAACAATGGTATATTAAGTTCAATAATACTATAAAGTCTTTTGGTTTTGAAAAAAAACATCGTTGGCCTATGTATATACCAAAAGATCAGTGGGAACAAATTCATATTCTTAGCCCTATATGTTGATGATATCTTACTTGATGCTAATGCTTTGGGTATATTACGAGGGACTGAAAATTGTCTCTCTAAGAATTTTGAAATGAAACATATGGGAGAGGTATCCTATGTGATAGAAATAGAAATATTTCGTGATAGATCACAAGGATTGTAGGGTTTGTTTCAAAAAGCCTATATTGAAAAAAATTCTTAAGAGGTTCAACATGGAAAAATGTTTAGCTAGGATTGTACCAATCCAGAAAGGGGACAAATTTAGTCTCGATCAATGTCCAAAGAATGATATAGAACGAAGAGAAATGGAACCAATTCCGTATGCTTTAGTTGTAGGCAGTCTAATGTATGTTCAAGCATGCACAAGACCAAACATAAGTTTTGCTGTGGGGATGCTAAGAAGATACCAAAGCAACCCAGGCATGGATCATTGGAAGGCTACAAAGAAAGTATTGATATATCTACAAGGCACCAAGGATTATATGCTTATGTATAGGAGATCCAATCATCTTAAGGTAATTGGATATTCAAATTCAGGTTATGGTGGATGTCTTGATAGTAGAAAGTCTACTTTTGGCTACCTATTTCTTCTATCTGAAGGAAAAATTTCATGAAAAAGTGCTAAGCAATCTATTATTGCTTCATCCATGATGGAAGCAAAGTTTGTTGTATGTTTTGAAGCTACAAATCATACATTATGGCTGCAAAACTTTATTTCAAGACTTGGGGTGGTCGACACTATTACCAAGCCACTGAAAATTTATTGTGACAACTCTGTAGCAATTTTCTTCTACAAGAATGATAAATATTCTAAAGGTACCAAACACATGGATATGAAGTATTTATCAGTCAAGGAGGACGTTTAGAAACAAAGAGTGTCCATTCAGCATATTAGGAATGATCTAATGATAGCTGACCCCTTAACAAAGGGTTTACTGCTAAAGACTTTCAAAGAACATGTGCACAAGATGGGTTTTGGCAACAATAAATGATGTGTTATAGTTATGATGTTTATATTTGACTCTCTGAGCTTACATTATATGTTTCTGATTTATAATTTATTTTCCTATTTATTATAATTGTGTACACATTATGCTTATAGGAAAAGATTATGTGGACTATAACAAAATTTATATCTTTAAATGACCTATTTTAATAGATTACATGTATTGTAGTATATGAAAGGGAGTATGCTGAAAATAAATAATGTATGACCACCATAACTCGCATTTTGCAAAACATTAAAGTTAAGTATCTATGATGCATGAATGGATTAGTTTATTTATGCACATTTATGATAGTAGTATTAAGAATTAAGGTTATCTAATTATCAAGCCAAATGGGAGAATGTTATAAATATTTTAAATTATGTGACTTGATAATATGATAGATTAAGAATAAGATAATAGATAAATTTTCTCTAATTAAGTTGATTAATGAATATCTACAAATTATCTACATTTAAATTTAAGGTTTATCTTAACAGTATAATTAAATCTAATCCGTTCATTTGGTACTTGATGGACGTATCATATTAAAACTAATTCATTATAAATTGGTCATCTCTCTATCCATTAAGAACATGTTCTCCATCAAACAGTGTTATCAAAAAATTATGGATTAGGGTTAAGGGATAGAAACTAATTTTGAGAGAATAACAGTATGGTTGGAGGTTACTCATCTGTCTTTTACTTCAGGTATGCACAATTGAATTTACACGCAAAATAAAGATCACATGTGTCTGACTCTAGAATATCTGTCTCTCATGTGTCTGACATTGTTGGACCAGTAAGAACTAATTCAAATTTGCAACTATTAGGATTGTGCTAAATTTACTGGCAGAGGGTCATTTTGAGATAATTTTCATGCATGGAATCAACTTTCTATGTCTTGAATTCATTTGTTAGTATTCATTATTTGATCATAACATTCAAAGTTGGTTTTTTCTGTACTCATATTCTTAATTTGATTTGCAACAATTTTTTGTTGTCATTTCAATTGTCAAATTGTTCGGTCAAGTGGCTTCTTTTATAACTTTTGTTTTGGTCTTTCCTCTACTCTTCATCTTCTGTCTTTTATAGTTTGCTTTTTTCCACCGCTGGTTGATTCTGTTCCACCAATGATTCCACATTCTTCAACAAGTGTGTTGGTCTCTTTGATATATAGTTTAATTTCACTATTTCTTTATTTTGATTTGCAATTTTTTTCTTATTTCAATTGTCAAATTGTTCTATCAAGTTTGTCTTTTGAATTTTTCTTTTTCCTCCCGCTGATTGATTGAATCCTATCAATGATTCAACATGCTTCAACAATTAATTTTAAGAAAAGAAATGTATTTGAATTTTAAGAGTTTAAGTAATTATTGGGTGAATAATGAGAAGAAAAAATGAAATAAGTGATTATAGGAGATAAGTCATTATAAAAAGTAAGAAAAAGTAGCTTATAGGAATAATTGCTTCAATGTTCGTAAGTGATTATCTTATTTTAAAGTGTATTTAGAAAATTCTCTCCATGAATGATTATTTCTCCTCATAAATAATTACAGGAAGAATCCAAACACACCGTAATTATGTAGACTCCACAATCCCTGCAGAAGCAGTTTTTTTTTATTGAGTGTTAATTTTCAGATACATCTAAAGTGACATTCTTAATACAAGAAGTCGGGTGTTTTCTCATAATATATGTTTCTCTATAAATCTTTTTTTTTTTTAAATGTTGATTTACACTGAAACTTTCATTGTCTTTTTAGATGAGATTTCAGAGTTGAGAAGGATAGCTTAGCATATATACTCCTGTAGTTAGGCCTTCATAGATTGAATTCTGCTTCAAGGAGAATATGCATTCATTCAGAGGAATTACATAAAAAGAAATATTGTAAGAAAAAGACAGGCTATTTGGACAAATCAATTTAAGGGTCAATGTAAGATTAAGTGGTTAAACATTTTATACTAAAATTCAATTAGGATATTCCTTCTAATTCAACCACAGCTCATCTTATATTCCATTCTCTTTCAATTAATAAGGCATCTTTGGAGAGTGAGGCTTCACTTATATGTATACGTGAATATGTAAAAGCAAATATTCAGACGGTTGAGTTGTTATTATTTGCAATAAGTGGTTTTAACTTCAACATTCATCCATCAATATATCAATATATAATTAAAAGGAGAATGGAGTCACTGTACATTAGCCGCATAGTGTGATTTCACCCTTTGAGCTCCATGCCCTTTTGTTTTTTTTTTCTTTTCTATTTAAATAAATTCTATTTTTTCTCATTTATTTTTTTCCTTTTAGAGATGGGGTCATCTTTTTCCAATTTTTTTAGATGACTCACATTCTTTCTTTTTTTTTTAATATTAATTTCAAGTTTTTTAATTATAAAATCTATATTAATTTTAATTAATATTATTTTATATCATTTTTTTATATAAGAAGGCTAGTAATGATATTCTTTTTAAATTTAATATATTTTAAAATTAAATAAAATATTCTGTGGCCTTTATTACCAAATGAAAGAATTGGGATTCCGTGCGTGCTAGTACGTGCTCGGCATGCGAAGCGTGTACGCGACCCGCGTTTTAAGTTTTAACACAATTAAATAATTTAATAACCCTCTAAACAAAATGGAAAAGTTGCAGAGTCAAACCCAACTAGATTTCAGCTTAAAAAAACCAATACATTTACCTTAAAATTTGCAATAGTCTAATTAAGAGTTCGAACATAAGAACTATAATAATTATTTTTTGATGATTCAAATAATTATTAATTTACTAAAAATTATTACTAAAAATATACTATCGTGTTTTAAAATATTGTTATTAATTTTTTAGCAAATTACAATTTTTAAATATCATTATTAAAATTTAAAATTTTTAATTGCTAATAATAATTTTCTTAAATTTATCTATAAATATCCTAAGGTGCAATAATAATTTTAATTTTTGAAATATTTATAATTTAATTATTTCCATTTAAAATTTATATAATGTATTATATATTATGAAGTAATTATCTAAAGAATGATGTTTCACATCATCTTGGTGATTTGGGTTGGGAGAAAGCATTTCCATACATACTTTTCATATTGTTCTCCAATTAAATTTTAGCATATAGATTTTTTAGTATATAATTAATGACTAAATTTATGATGTATTTAAAAAAGGTTTACATATTAACTTTTAATTAAAAAATAACATGAAAAGCACATAAGTCTGGTAAAAAAATAAATATAAAAATATAAGAAAAAGTATATAAGTGTTTTTTCTCAGTTGGATTAACTCTACAACCCATCTTGGCAACTTTTTATTTTTTTTAATTCCTATTGTGTGATTAGGATTTAGGGACAATGGTTGTGGTGGGATGTGAGATGCTGGTGGCAGTGTGAGAAGGTCAAAGATGGATGGAGAGGAGGTTGTCGAAGGGTGAAGGTCGACGCAGATCGATAAGAGAATAAAGATGAGATTCACCAACTAGGGTGAGTTTGAGTAGAGGACATTATGGTTTTTTGTAAATCATTACAGTGCGATGATCATCTTCACTAAGCAAAATGGAGAGGAGGACCATCACCTTAATTGGGATGAGGATCTTCATATGATATGATAATATTCACCTGTGATCTGTAAAACTAAATACTCCTCACTTAGGTGATGTAAAATTCATCTCCTAATTAACATAAAGGGGTATGGGAGTGAACCAAACAGCCCTAAAGCCTTTGCCCTTCCCATTATCATCATCATCATCACATAATTGATTTTTTATCGCCTCTCCACCTCTCTTGCCATTCACCATTCAAAATAAAGGTATGTAAGCGGTTTCTCGTAATTTTTTATTTTTTTTAGGACATCATTGCAATTATTTTTCTTATTACATCAATTTTTTTTGTCATCTTTAATTTCAATATTTATTTGTTTCATTTATTGATGTAGATCATTGGTGGAAGAACTTTGGAATTTTATTGCTGGAGATCTATTTATTTGTATTAGTCTTCACATAAATCACGCACGCCTCCCAAAATTCACACTCTTGATGATGGGAAGAATGGAAGCTGAAAGGTCTTATTGATTCAAAGTTGATATATAGTTGTAAGAAAATTAAAGTTTTTATATTGCCATCAACGATTCATTGTGGCAGTGTTAGGAATATTTCTCTATACTGTTTTATGAGCCACTTGCTTCGTCTCTCAAAGTTACCAATTTAATCGGGGCTCCTCCAATTTCTTGTTCCAGGACTCCTCTAATTTTTGTCAAGTTTTTTGGCTTGTAAATTTTTTGGGAATTTGCCCCCTTTTGTGCACTTTGTTGATTATTAATGATACATGCATTGCTTCTCGCAGAAAAAAAAAAGTTTTCTGTTGAGGGACTTTACGAGGATTATTTGTTGTGTGTGTATATATATATATATATATATATATATATTTGTCTAATTCTTATATAGGGTTTCTAGTAAGATCTTTGTTTATATTTTCATTAGTTGTTCAATTTCTATAACATGAAGTGTAATTCATCCAGTTAATATGTGGGATTATCTTTTCATTTTGCAGTTGATGCATTATATAAATGTTATACTGTCAAATTAAAAAAGATTTTTTGATTTTATTTGTGTTTATATTTTAACATTTGACATGAATAATTAAGAAGTAAAATAAATAATTAATAAATAATTTGAGAACTAACATCCATTAACTTTTTCACTCATTAAAATTTTCAATAGTTTCATAATTAGTAATGATTTGAACCAAGTTTTCCATGGTATAAGGCTGTTCAATGAAAATTGAAGTCCAGTTGGCTCAGTCCAATTGGGCCAGGCCAATTTTTAGTTTCGTTTGATATCATGTCAAGTTAGTCCAGCCATCGTGACATATGTACATATACATTTTTATTTTATTTTTTCATTTCTTTTCTATTGTTTAATATATATTAAGTGACTTTATAAGATGTTTTTTTCTATTTATCTTATGTAACCATGAAAAACATTTTAAGATTTTAATTTTTTAATTTTATTTAAAATTTTAAACTGGTCTCTTAACTTAATATTATGTGAAAATAATGTATAATTGTTGAATACTTATAATTTTAAAAGCATTAACATTATTTTTCAAGAAAATCTATTTTTAGATATAAATAATTTCATTTTTTTGTTACTATATAAAGTTAATATCTTATTTTATTTTTAATGTTTTAAAATTTATTTGGCACCGGGTTGGCCTAACCTCGATTTGATACTTAGCCCATTGGATAGAGTTACAATCAGGGTCAAATTTGACCCAACTCAACTCATGAACACCCCTAAAAAATAAGAAAATATAAGTGAAAATAATAAACAAGATTTAGCATTATAACTAATTTAAATACCCAATTTTATAATAACATATGCAATTTAAATTTGTGCTCATTTCCATTATTTTTTTTCAATTTCAGTTCCAAATATAAGTGTGTAATGCAATGTACTTTTTATTGTGTATTATTGAACAATAGCTACTTAATTTTATTTGCAATTTATAATTTTTTTAAAAAATCTTGTGATTAGAATTTTTTTTGTTTTGGCTAATGATTAGAAATTTTTTTAATTAGCATATAATATTCACTATTCATTGTGTGTGTGATTAAATTTGTTAAATTGGTATTTGGGCCGATATATATATATATGTCTTTAAATATATTCTTTAAAATAATCTTCTTTATATGATCTTGAATATACTAATAAATAAATATTGAGAAACACCAAATTTGATATGAATTATATGTTTTTTATTAATATTAATTAAATTTTATTAAATTAATTACATACTATATTCAAATTTATATTGGGTTGAATAAAATCAAATAAAATTAAAATGAAGATAAAAATAAATAAAAAATATGGTAACATGAATGTTACTAATTTAAAGTGTTAGATGTCACAAATAAAAAATAACACTTGTAGCATTTGAACAAGATTATTGTTATTATAAATATAATGAAAGATAGTTCATTTCATAAGTTTAAAGGTTTTTAATTAACTAATTTAGATATTCAATACTAAATATCATTTATTATATATGTTAAAAAACTAAATATCTTATTATTTATTATATTATTTATTATATATGTTAAAAACGGAACTAAATATTGGGTTGAATAAAATCAAATAAAATTGAAATAAAGATAAAAATAAATAAAAAATATGGTAACATGAATTGTTACTAATTTAAAGTGTGAGATGTCACAAATGAAGAATAACACTTATAGCATTTGAACAAGATTATTGTTATTATAAATATAATGAAAGATAGTTCATTTCATAAGTTTAAAGATTTTTAATTAACTAATTTAGATATTCAATACTAAATATTACTTATTATATTATTTATTATATATGTTAAAAAATAGAACTAAGTATCTTTTTATATCAAATATAACTTCATTGTTAGTTTGATTTAAAATTGTGATTTTTTTCCTTTTAATTCATAGGGTTATTTAAGTGTGTACCAACACAAACTAATTACCAACAACAAAATGACAAATCGCGGGTAGATGGACTTGCACTATACACACAATCCAAACGGCACGTCAGCTAGACTTCTTAGTGGAAACATGCTCTTCATCTTTTAGCCCTTATTCTGTTAGGTTTTCGTTTCTTTTTGTTCTTAGGCTTTAGGTTGTTTTATTTTCTTTAATGTTCTGTTTTAATTGTATTGTTATATTTAAAAAAACACGAAAGGTCATAAATATTGATTAATAAAGCCTACATAAATATATTGCTATAGTATTAAATGAGTGTCAATTCTCCCAAAACGGAGGGAGTATACTAATAGACATGATGGGATATGATCTATATTCAAAGTTGCTAAATAAAGCCTACATAAATATTGTGAAAGATGAAAGGTCATTATTATCATCACCAATAATAGAATATAGATACTTGGCTAAAGGTATGTATCTATATTAAATATTAGGATAGACATTATCCAAAATTAATGTATCTTTGGATGTATTTGATGATAAAAAATTCCACTTCATCCAAAATTAATGTATCTTTGGATTTATTTGATGATAAGAAATTGGACCTCATAACTTGAATTAATTGTATTCATTAATATTAGAGGAAAATGAAGCCCTGAGACTCTTTGATGGTTGAGCCTTGAAGACTATAAACAAGGCTCTTGGTTCCTCCTTTTTACTCATCAGTTATCACCAGATTTGTGTGATTTCCATCATTTTTTAAACACTAGAGTCTTATGTGAGTAAGAAAAGAGAAGAGTAAGGTGTCATTCTATTTTCTTAACCTTTGTCTGTATTTATTGAAGCTATCAAAATTTATTATGTCTCAAGGTATGCAATTTATTTGTTTCATATTTTCTCATTTATTATACTTAAGTATCTTGTTAAAGATTATAGTTTGTAATTTGTACGTAATTGTAATAATAGCTTGGGATAAAACAAATTTTAACAAACAGAACATGAAAATAGAACGAGGCAATTCCCTCTCTTGTCTTACTTTTGTAGGCTGAGTAAAAATCATAATATATACCAAATCACAAAAGGGCATATAAAATATTAAAAATTCATAAAATTATTTTGGTCATCTTAAAATGAGGCTACATCCTTCCCCTCCCTTCCCTTTCATTTTTTTTTGGGAACCAAATGACTCTTCCCCTCCAAAACACCTTAACCAATTGTATTGTACTATGTAAGGTGATTGCAACAACTACATCTAAATTGTTTTTTTTTTTTTGGGTACAACTACATCTAAATTGTTAATTAGGCTTAGTTTGGCCTAGAAGGCTCTAGGCATTTAAGAAGTGATCAGGTGCCCTTTGACATGTAGGTTGTGAAAATTTTAGCCTCGGGCAATAAATATATCATAAGTATCTTTATCTCAAATTCAAATAAAATTAACAATTACAATATGTTAATAAATTTTTGAGATTAACATGGGGGCAAGGCTCAAATGCAATTTTAAAAGTAGGTTGTTATTTTCTTAAATTGAATTTTATTTTAAACCCAAATGATTTTTGAAACTCACATTGGGGTCTGCCTTATCTAAATCAGAGTTGGGTTGAACCACATGAGTGTAAAATTTTCTTAACAGCAATATTTTGTACATATATAAGACTCAAATTTCAAACTTTATTTAAAATAAATAGGTATCAAACCATTTCAACTGCTGTTAGTTTATGTTGACATCATTGCCTATTTAGTTACAAATATTGGGACGTAGGAAGCAATTTTATTTGCATTTCGGACAATATATATTATGTTTTATAACGATTACCCAACAATATCTTTTTTACCGTATTCTTGTGATAATTTTTTTAAGTGCAGGGGTACGATAGTCATTTTGTATTCTCCAAATCACATTTTTTTTCAAATTTATTTTCCTTTTATCATGGTTACTAATAGAGCCATAGTGACAAATACAATACAATTGCATCGGTAGTTATTTTCTAGTAAATGAAGAAATGGTAGTGAAATAACTCGTACAAATGATGAGAATGATTGTGTTTTCTTTTTCTGTTAAGTGGATTTGAATTATTGATCACTCTTTATATCTCATTTCACTTTTGTCATTTGAGCTGAAGAGAGAGTTTTAATAATTTAGTTGAAATTAAAAAATACAAAACATTTGTAACTTTAGTGTGAAAATGATTGCAAATTAAATTGTACAAAATTTTCTGACAAAAAAAGAGAGAGAAAATCCCATTAAGTTTTTGAAATGAAAAAGAAGAGCACCTTCTCATATGTTTGATTGGGAGAAAGAGGGGAAAGTTAAACTTTTCAAGGAGTGGATAAACTTTTTACTATATATATATATATATATTTATCATATTTATTTATGTGATATGTTAACTTTTTCTAATTTTCATCTCAAATAATTTAGTTTTTCTTAATTTTTTAAAAATAATATCCTTTATATCTAAACAGAAATTTCAGGGCAATTGAAGATAAACCTAAACCTGGATCTCAAAAATAGCGTTGGAATTTAAACTCCCACAGAATCGCATCTAACATACAACTTATAATCACGTTTTTACCCTCATAAAGTAAACTTACCTGGTCATATTAAAATTCTACTAGAAACCTTAACCCTTGGAATAAAAACCAGATTTCCTTTTCAAGTTTAAGGATACTTTATGACGGAGTCTATAACAGCATCTACAATTTTGGACAAAGGAATTCAGAAAACCTGCTTGATTCAACCTTAGTCCTTAGACACTAACGTTGTAATTTGAGGGACAGGAAACGCAGAAGCAGAAGCAGCTATGGCGAACAAAGAAGGTCCATTAGTGATAGCATTCGGTGAGATGTTAATAGACTTTGTTCCTATGACATCTGGACTATCATTGGCCGAGTCTGAAGGCTTCATCAAAGCCCCTGGTGGGGCCCCTGCTAACGTTGCCTGTGCCATCGCCAAACTTGGTGGCAACTCAGCCTTCATTGGCAAGGTTACTCCTTGATCTCTCCCAAGCATCCCCTTTTATTATCATATTCTTCATTATCATATATTACTAATTTTCTAAACCATATATACTCTTAGACCACATTTGGTAAATATTATTGAAGTTTTAAGAAAAGGAGAAGAAGAGAAATTCTTCCCGGATATGTTGGATACATATTATTTTTTTTTTTTAGAGACCGAAAATAACTTTTTCATTAAAGTTTTTTCTTCCTTTCTTTCTCCTTTTTTTATTTTTTTAATAACTCATTCTTACCAAACATAGTCATATTTATTGATTTTCCCCTTTTACACTAAATGGGACCAGACATGTTATTTATTTGTAGGACATAACAGCCTTGTTTCATGCTGTTTTTATCTTTCATGTATGCATTAATAGGAAGATTAATGGTTGAGTCAAGTAAAAGGGACTCGATATCTCTTAATCAAGATCTTGAGTTCAAGTCTTATCAATAAAAAAAATTATGTTGGTAAAATAAAACTATTTAAAAAAAAAAGATTAGGAAGGCGTGACTCAGTCCAAACTTTTCTCTATCCACAATATTACGCAGATGAAATCCCATTTTGTACCATGTTAGCCATTTAAACAATGAAATATTTCACTTTTAGAATACTAATAATTGCAACATGAAGTGAACAGGTTGGAGATGATGAGTTTGGGAGGATGCTAGCAGATATACTAAAGAAAAATCGGGTGAATATAGATGGAGTTCTTTTTGACAAAAACGCAAGAACAGCGTTGGCTTTTGTGACATTAAGGCATGATGGAGAGAGGGAGTTCATGTTTTACCGGAACCCCAGTGCTGATATGCTCCTCAAGGATTCTGAGCTGAAGATGGATGCGATCAAGAAGGCCAAGATCTTCCATTATGGCTCCATTAGTCTCATCTGTGAGCCTTGCAGATCAGCTCACATGGCAGCCATGAAAGCTGCTAGAGAAGCTGGAGCTTTGCTTTCCTATGACCCTAATGTTAGGCTTCCTTTGTGGCCTTCTGCTGAAGCTGCCAGGTCTGGCATTAAGAGCATTTGGTCTGAAGCTGACTTGATCAAAGTATGAAACTTCTTGGTATAAGCTTAATCTTCAAACTTGGTTTATGTCTATCAATCCTAACGTGATTTACCATTATCGGTATAGGTAAGTGATGATGAAGTGAACTTTCTGACACAAGGAGATCCTGAGAAGGAAGATGTTTGTCTGTCCCTGTGGCATGATAAGCTGAAGCTTCTTCTTATCACTGATGGAGAAAAGGGTTGCAGATACTTCACTAAGGTACTATTCCTTTTTGTTTTTTCTGAATTACTTCAGATACAACTTTCTTGAGAGGAAAATGAGACAATTCTTTTTTTCTATCACTACTAATTCATAGTTGGTCTCTCTGGAATTTCAAAACTATTTTATGATCCAATGATTTGATTGGTTGTTGCCACATTGTAAGAAGCAAAATTCTCGGGTAGATCCAATGAGGATAAAGTGCTGCACCAGAAATTGGGAAGTTTGATCTCGAGTAATGTCTGGTACATCAAAGTCATGTGAACTTGTTAAGCTCATTTGGTATATAGAATAGAACAGAGAATTAAATGAAAAAAGTAATTCTGTGAATATGAGTTATTAAGTAATGATGATAAGGGTAGAATAGATATTGCATATCTCAATCTATGTGTCATGAAAAAGGGATCCTTTTTGTTAGAGGATACCAAACTGATACATTTAAGTGAGAATCACTTATATCTATTCATGATCAACTTGGTCTATACATATATCTCTGATGAAGAGTGATCTAGACTGCACAAACATGTTTTCATGTGTAATCTTGTTTGATGAGTACAGAAATTCAAAGGCAGGGTACCGGGGTTCAAAGTGAACACAGTGGACACAACTGGTGCTGGTGACTCTTTTGTTGGTTCATTTCTGGTTTCTGTGGCTAACAACCCCTCCATATTTGATGTATTTTCTTCCTTCTTTCCTCACTTGAATTGCAAGATGAAGCTTCAGATTTTCTCGGTTCCTGACATTTATTGGATACACTATGCAGGATGAAGCGAAACTGAAAGAGGCTCTGATATTCGCAAATGCTTGTGCAGCACTCAGTACAACCCAGAAAGGAGCCATTCCTGCACTTCCAACTGCCTCTGATGCCCAGAGTCTCATTTCCAAATCTAGGGCCTAGTAGATCTTTCATACCACCTTGAATTTGTTTAATGAATGGATCAACCCAAGCTTCTTTTTTTTTTTTTTTAAATTTCAGACTTATTTTGTGGGTTAACTTTTTTATTTATGTGATTAGGAGTAGGTATGGTTTATGGAGCATGGTCAATAAGCAATCTTATTAACAGTTACAGATTTAAATGAGCTGGGTTCCATAAATAATAAACAATTTGAGTGTTTATTTGAATAAATTGTGAATTCAAAGATATGATCACTTTTGACTTTGCATTTTGTTTAGCAGGAGGGATATGACGTCCACCATCATAAGGTGGAACATTCAAGATGGTGTAATATCTAATTATTATAGATACAAAAGAGTTGCTTTTCAATTTTGTGGAGAAAATAGAATTCAGATCCTTTGAAATATTTCATCATGATGGAAATAGAGAGAAATAGGAATAAAATGGTAGATCTCACCTTTGTGTACATGGAACCCATTCCACATACGTGATGCTTACTATTTTCTTCTTATCTCTCTCTCCACCCCATAAAGTATTTCAGGATATCCAAATTGGGAGATAATAAGCCTTTTATTTAAGTACAGAAGTGTTTAGGCGCCCTAGGGTTAAAGAACTCTTTAACCTGTTCACATCCTTTTGAAATATTAGCTCTATGACATGTCATAACCTTCATTGCTTGCTAACAAACGCTAAAGATCTTTGGTCTAATCCATTTTAGTGCACAAAATATTTTTCAGAGGCAAGTGCAAATAATAATTGTATTTTTTAATAGTAACTCTGAAAAAAGGAGTAAAAGAAGATTTCAAAAAGAAGAGAGAGGACTTCGAGAAAACTCAGAAAAAACACAGTTGTATATTATTCGTATTCTCTTATACGTCTCTGTAGCAACAGAAGAATTCTATGAAAAATTCTTCGAGTCCCCTAAATTAGCAATGCTACATCTTTTGTTCTTTTATTCTGTGCCCTAAAATGCTACAAATTTGGTCCAATGGACTTCAAAAAGAAGCTAAGCAAATACAAGAAATAAGTAAAGCACCTTTTGAATGAGAATTTAACAAATAAAATTACAAGGATAGATTATACACCTCAACAATATGGTATCCATAAGTATTACATGCTCATGGCTCTCGATGAAAGCTCCGATTCCCCCTCTTGTAACTCTGATTCACCTCCCTCACCATTAACCTACAAACACAATGAAGTATAATGGATAACTTAGTAAATTGGACCAACTTATCTTCAAATAACTCATGACTACCAAGTTATAACAGCTCAAACCAAAGTAAACCGTATTCACCATGAGACATGGCTTAATTACATAGCCTTCCTTTTCATTATAACAATATATTTGAACTTCATTTAAGACCAAGACATGTGCTACAACTAAATCCAATTTAGATTTCAATGATCATTTTAGCTCCAGTTTTGGTGGTGAAAGGTTTAATACCACTTTGCCTTTTTCACTAAGATGCCTTTCATTAACCTTTACATTTGTTGATTCTCATTTATTGGCAGGTAAATGGAAGATTTGTGACTGGTGATTGGGTGAAGAAGTTTTTTTAGTGTCACATATCTTCCATTGACATTCATTCGACTGCAAATAAAAGGGAATTAACATATGTAAATGTTATTAAAGGATATTTATGTTACAAGATGTGGTACCAGGTCTTTGACCACCAGAAAACAGAGCTAAACAGTTCCCTCAATGCAAAATCCAAAATTGGATTTAATTGTAGCATGTTCTTTGGTTTTGAGGAAGATCCATGAATATTTTGTAATAAAAGAGAGGCCATGTAATTAAGTCAACTTTCAAGGGAAGGGGAGTATTTTACCCTGTAAGTGAGTGATCCCCAAAAACCAATACAACTTGATGTTTATAAGGCACAAGCCAGTACATAATTAGACTATAAGATCATACCACTGAATCTCTCAGCTTAACTAAGTATCGCTCCAAAGCACCATCTCCACGAAGAATTTTGCCACCACATCCAGGGGCAATCATTGATCCTATTGACTCCTCATCAACAACAACGGCTTCAACCCGGTCATCTCCAGTCATAGCATCTGGAACCTGGTGCATAGAAGCATTGGATACATGAGATAACCATATAGAATAAAGATATTCATTTTGGATGCTTGATGATAGCCAGGTATCTTGAAAAAGCAATAGGCTCTTTCATACCTCAAACATGGCTTCATTTAGGATGCTTTCCAGTAGTGCTCTTAAACCCCTGGCACCAGTGTTTTTGGCCACTGCTTTCTTTGCAATAAGTCTCAGTGCTTTCTCCACGAAATGTAGCTTTACCTTTAGAGTAGAGGGATGAATTAAGATAAATAGCTTTACCAGTCCCTATTCACACTTAAAATGAACAAGTGGATGAATAAACAAATAACATCACTAATATTAGCTGAGCTCAGAGGGAAGGGCAAGGGGTTTAACAGTTTAGACAGGTTAATTTTGATGGTTATTCATAAGAAGCTGACAAAACTCAACGAGTTTCAAACCAGAAACCACCATCTAATGGAACCAAAAGACATAAACCAAATCATCCTAGGTCAATTTTGATCAGGTGATCAGGTTTCTAAATCATGTCCAAATCAAATGGAAGAATGGTTGAATGATGACACTAAGCAATGGCTTAGAGGCAGGCTGTAGTCAACATCAGCAAATCACATGAAAGAAAGGGAGGAATTGAGGAAAATACTTTAGTTGGGACATGGGTCGGAGAAAATATGAAGAGTGAGATTGTGACAGTGACTGGAAGATTTATTCTAATAAGAACAAGATCAAAAGAAAATATATATCAAGCCAGTGGATCATTATTATATTATTTCCCACACAAACAATCAAGCAGGTAAACCAATTTAAAATTTGAAGGGTTTGTGTCTCTAAATGCACAAATTTAGTTCTATCAGGTGGTTAAGAGAGTGAGGGGGGAAGAGACGTGCTTACATTATTCATGCCAAATAATTTCTTGTACTGCTTACCAAGAGCATTTTTGGGTTCCGTGAGAACCTGAAAAACCAAGATATTTGCGTCATTATGTGAGATATCTTAAATATACAGAACTTGAACTCTTTCATCAAGCTATCTTGCCCACTTTATATCTATGATTAAGTGCTCCACTAGACAAAAAGTCTACACTAACCTCATTCTGTACATACAAAATAATAATGAGAAACTTGATACCTGGAAGTTAAAAAATCCATTATTAGACTTTTATCCATATAAAAAATTTCCTTCCTTTTCCATTCAAAAATTAACCATCAACCATGTGCTTGCATATGTGAGATGGCCATTTTTTCCTTTCTTTTCAAAATTTCATGACTAAAACTCTTTGGTAAGGACAAGGAAGTTATTTTTTTCTTTTTAATACGAGGAAGTTTATTTTTGGATCCAATTCGAAATAGCCAAAACCCAAAATACATTGATGTGGTAAGGAGATAACCATATTAGATAAATTAATGCCTTTACAAGTGACTAGAAGAATTAATCATTGAAGCACTGAACTGTTAAGAGAAATTAGAAAAAGCTATGATAGGATGAAAGAAGATGTAACAATGAAGTAATACCCGCACAAGTTGGTCTTCAGTTAAAGCTGACAAGCTCACTAAGATTGGAAATCGTCCTATAAACTCAGGTATGAGACCATATGCAATAAGATCAGAACTTTCTACCTGAAAATTGCTAAGCGTCAATTAGACTCATTTGGAAGGTCTATAACAAATATGTTGTTACTCATGTACTTTCTTTGGGGCTGGAGGGGTGAAGTAGACGGCACCAAAGTAATTGAAATACATGATGTGTTAGCTGCAATTGCTTAGAGCATCTCATCAATAAAGAAAAGAAAAAAGAACAAAAATATTTTACTCAGATAAGATGGTCCATTCTCACCGTCTCTAATAAAGATGATGTTACTGCAGCATCTGTTACTCCACTGGTTCTCATATTGGCACGAACTGGTGCTCCAAAGCCAATAGAAGAATCCTCTCGTCTGGTTTAATTCATAAATTATTAAAATTTAATGCATCATCTGGGGAAAAACCACAATAATACTCTTGAAAAGACCAAACAGCAACAAACAACAACAGCATGAAATGAAAAATTTACCTCTCTGAAATGGTTTTATCAAGATTGACGAATGCTCCACCACATATGAAGAGAATATCCTTAGTGTCAATCTGCATTGCATAAAAAATGGGTGGAAGGTAATTCAGAAAAGCAATAAATATATGCTACTAGAATCAAGTACATATTGCACTAGGCTATTGAAAGGAGCCTATGTCTCCAACCTCCTACGAAATAATTGACAGTTAGATGAAAGTGTTATTTAACAAAATACTCATTTTGCTTTCCTTCTTCTCTCATCTATCCTTCAATAAGCCATATCCTACAGATCTTAGTGTGAAATCCACTGAGGCAAGGTGGGCCTCATCAAGTGGTGCAGGAAGAAAATGGTTGAGTAGGGAAGTTTATTTTGTTAGCAATATCCTTTCAGTTAGTATGAGAACTTCTTTAACTAAAATATAGGGCAAAGGTTTAGCTGCTTGCAATGGCATGTGTGTGTTGGAGTTAGGTCTCTGCAAAGTAACTTAAGCAATAAATTAGAAGGTTATAGTTAGTTGGTATGGTAATTACTACAAGTTTTTTAAACTATCCATGATCTCTTTATTTTTTCAATAGAAAGAGAGTTGTAGTAACTAGTTCATGGGTAATTATATGAAATTTCAAAATATTCCAGTATCTCATTATAAATGAAAATAAATAAAAATAAGTGGGTTGACACACACATTGAATGGGTGTCAAGATTAGTGTTTTTATAATTTTTAACTTTTCAACCATTATTATAAATTCCTTTTCATATGTAGAATCAAAATTTTCTTTCATTGCCAAGACTTATATTTCTTGACCGGACATCAATAATTACTCTATGTATATGAAGTTGACCCTAGAACCAGGAATTAGGAACTTTTTCAGCGCTTATCCAGAAAAAGTTGCCACTACTGTTATCAACCATAAGGTGATTGCACCATCCTTTTTATATATTTAAGTTATGAGTGAGAAATATCCTCAAATGAGATCCCAGTGCAAGCATGAAATGAAGATAAAAAGGGCATTTTAACATACCTGTACATTGTCACCCCGTTGATGCTTCCTTGCTCCTTTCTCAGGAACACTTACTATCTAGACAATGAGAAATTATTTTATGTTTAGGCTACCATTAGAATGATACTAACTATTGTACAAAAATTAGCTTTTCGAGAACATTTAGCACAAATAATCTAAATTAGGAAAACGAAAATTTGAGAATAGACATATATTAAAATATCAATGCCTACCCAAAATTACCAGAGTAATTTTATTGCAAACAAAAAATACTACAAAAAGCCATTCAAGTGTACACTGGGCACTTCGGCTGATAAAGGCTCAATAAATCAAGCTGAAGATCTTAGAATGTCAGAAATCAGAACCACATTACAAGTATTAACCAGGGAGTCTATCGAATCTCAAATAATTCACAATTCACTCTTCTTTTTCACATATGTTGCTATTATATTGGACACGAAATATCTAGGGATTTTTCTAAGGGGCTGATTAATGAAATCCATGCACATTTTCCTAAGAAAATCAATACCATTTTTTGCCTGAACTGCAGTTTAATATTTGAATTCTTGCCGACAAGAAAGGTAAAGGTGCCACATTGGAATTAGTTTGTGCTACTTGAGATACAGTATGGCAAAACTATTACCACCCTGTCAAATAACTCTTCAAAAGTTCTCCTTTAAGCTCGCTCCACAGTTCTCAATGCCTAAGAATTATACAATATAGCAGCATCCTCTAACTAATCAAAACCAGGGAAGATGCATTAGAACCTAAGAAGCCACCAACAAGAATATGCTGGTGATAATAACCAAACTGACATTTCTGCTAATATATCAATTCTATTAAGTTCAAAATGCAATTGCTAGAAGATCCTATGATAACAAACTGCAGTGCAAACTGCAGTTTTTAGTTGCAGTATAAACACGATATTACTTTTCATATGCTGGTGATCATAAAAGTATAGATTTGCTAAGAACATGCGAAGAAGTATATAATAACATTGAGAAGATTTCAAATAAAGAGTAGATAAACCAATCGGAACAAGTATGGAATTATTTTACTCACAGTTCCTTCCAGCATTTTTAACAGTGCCTGTTGAACACCCTCACCTGAAACATCCCGACTGATATTTAAGCTCTCAGCCTGTAATATCACCCATAAATTAAAGCAATACAATGGATGTACAATCAGGAACTTGTACAATTAAAAAAGCAAGAAACCTTCTTAGTTATCTTGTCAACTTCATCAATGTAAATTATCCCTTGTTGAGCAGCTTGAACATTGAACTCTGCGGCCTATGCAGTGAGATCTATTAGCACATGATATTTATTTGAGAATATAACGGCAAGTACAAAATGAGCCAATTTGATGTAGTCTACCAAAAGGTAAATGGTGAATAAAATAAAATAAAATCTAAATAATATAAGTAGAGAAGTTATAAGCAAAGAAAGTACCCCATTCACCAAAGATTGAAAACAAAAGTAGATGTAATTAAATTAGCATGAAAGAATATGATTAAAGCACCAAGAGAAGATTAATATTACAAAATGGCAAGAAAAACAAAAGTCTTCCATAATACTGGGGGGATGAGGATAGCCGAAGAAAAGAAAGAAATCAATTAATAAAATAGGATTAGAATTACATTATGTAGGAACAGAGATATCAGAGAACCAAAGACCAGGAGAATAAGGAGAGAAACTCAATAATACAGAACCCTCCAAAGCACCGAATCACTAAAGCTGGAAGTATATTCTTTTAAGTTCTAGCATTCTACCTAATCCAGAGATACCAAATTAAATGAACATTGCAAATCCTCACAAAGTTTGCCATCTTTTTTGCTACCAATACCCCTAAAACAAGTCAAAAGAGGATCTTTCAGAGTTGAGGACAAACCGACATCAAACCTACTGTTAGCAGTCTACAACAAATATTTAAGCCATTGGACAATTGATAAAGAACGGACTGTGTCTGCAAACTTCTAAAGCACGTAACAAAACAAATGTAGGGGAGAGGAATATGCAGGACATCCAAATCTTTAATACATCTAGTACCAGGTAAAAAGGCCCAAACAAAATATCTAAATTTCACAGGAACCACATACTTCTTAAGAAACTTATCTATAATTGAAAGATTAACTTCCCAAATACAAAAGAGATGGTCAAAAAAAGAGTTACAAGCAAAAGAGCCAGTCCAGATTATTATACCTGGAAATTAAAAAAATGAAGATTTTATAAAAGCCATATAAAATCGGCAGTTTCTATGTGATTTAGGATATTGCAGGAGCATAATGTAAATAATATACCTGAGACACAAGGAAAGCAACAGAATTTAAAGGGGGAAAAAAAGATCAGATTTTGTGTCACTATTCACCACACAAATCCTACCACCTTTTTATATTCTTTTTTCAACACAGAATCTGCATCATGAACAAGAACATTAGCCCTGAAGTATTAGTATGTAAATGCATCCACTGAGAATCATGAGTCAACCATATAGGCATTTTTCTACCTTATGACTTTGACAGCACAGGTAGATAGATAAGTGCATTGTGTGAGCAGAAAGGAAACAAGATATCAATGAAGGCACAAGCTAAACTTTTCTTGTCTTTCAGCTAATAGGGATTCACAATGGCCTTTTCAGATTTACCAAAGCATCTAGAGAAGGCAAATTTTATGAATGTAACAAGTTCCTTTCTAAGAGCCTACCTTTGTCATCTTTTATATTAGCAAAAGTGACTCAGTGAGCATAACAGACAGGAAAACAAAAAACAAAAAACAAAAAACAAAAAAGTTCCCAGGGTTGTGACAGACATCAACAGGCACATGCCTAGAAAAGAAAGACTTGAAATATTATTACAAGAACATGATAGGTCAGCAGCAGAAATAAGTCATATACCGCAAGTAGTTTGTGCAAAATTGATTCAACATCTTCTCCCACATAACCGGCCTGCAAAGTGATCCTCTTTTAGTTCAGAATAGTCCATAACACCAAAAATGTCTTCCTAGGGGCTAGAGCAATGAAATCTCGAACAGCAATAAAATCTACTATAAATTCCCTAGATTTTTAGTTGTATGTAAAACTTGATTGAAAGAAGCAAGAATACCAAAATAGTTCATCTATATATATCAGATGAAATTTAAATGTTTGGCAGAAGAAGATGAAGACATCAGCACGATCTCACTTGGTTACATCTAACCCTTGTTCTGCCAAATTCTAGCATTACCTTATCAATAAGAGCATACTTGCCTGTGTTAAGGTTGTTGCATCAGCAATAACAAATGGAACATTCACAAAACGAGCTAGTGTCTTTGCAAGTAAGGTCTTCCCTATTTGATGAAAATTCAAACAAGTAAAGCAGTCATGTTGTAATTTCAGATGCCTGACATAAAATAGCATCTAAACAATTTGGATGCAACTGGTTCTCATTTCTTGAGTAAGAACCAGAAAAAGGTAGCTGTATTGCAAGCCATACCTGATCCAGTTGGACCCATCAAGAGAACATTACTCTTTTCCAGCTCCACATTTTGGTCAACATCCAATGCTTCTGAAGTTCCTGAACCTGCCCCTGACCTAGTATTAAAATCCACCATTTCAGTCATAACAAATAAATACCTCCCAAAAGAGGAAGAAATAAAATATGAAGAAAGGGAAGGGGGCATAAGAAGCTCAGGAGCATCAGTTGTATTTTCACTAAGATGCAAAATTTAGGAAAAGAAAATGCATTGTGCAAGAACTAACCCTTTCTGCAAAGAGGCATGGTATATTCTTTTATAGTGATTATAAACAGCCACAGAAAGCACCTTCAACACAGAGATGGACTATCCGTGAGATCATCTTGGGCTAGAACTTGGAAAATGCATTTACTGCGACTAATAAGATAAAACTAAAGTAGTACTTCTACAATATTACAACTTATTAGGCCACGAATAATAAACTGCATAGACATCATCAGCGTACTGAATAAGCATTAACGTAAAACTGGTAAAATAGTGCGCATTAATCTTAATAAAAATTAGGGTATATAATGTACCTTTTTGGCTCTGTCCTGGCCAATAACATACTTGTCAAGACCTTTGCAAATCTCCTTCGGCGTGGGCAAATCCTTACCCAAATTGGAGCCACCCCAGGTAGTCTTCTCTTTACTAGCCCCACTTCTGCCACTTGAACCACCTTGCCGTGACCCTGAAGTTCGAATGACATTCAGCCCTGGTCCAAATGATGGGCCTGATGGAGTATGCACCGCCAACCCATTTCCATTAAATGAACCTGGTAGTGGGGGAGGCCAGTTCTCTGGTGGTTCCCCACCATTTCTATCATTATTGGATCTCGAAGTGTCCAAGAATGCCACTTTAAGCTTACTGCTGCTATTACTCTTATGATCATAATCTTCTCCTCCAAAGCCACCATGAGGAGCATTATCTTTGCTATGAGTTCTCTTTGACGATTTATTAGTGGTATTATTAACATTACTGTTAGTGAACCTCGCAATCTCCACAAAGGTACCCTGAAGAGGAGAAATGCCATACGGTCGAAAATAATAGGCAGTCCTACAACTGGGACAAAGATTTACAGCCTGATAGCCTCCTTCTCCTTGAAGAGGGACTGGAGGGTTGGAATTAGAATCAGAACCAGAAGAAATGGGGAAATGGCGATTAAAGAATAGGATGGCCATGAGCTTGGTGCAACGTGGGCAATTAGTCTCAGCCCGAATCTTGCGGGTCTGCGAACTCGGGTTGTGAGCGTCATCGGAGCCACCGTGGTCCCACTTATACCTCTGCTGAACTCCGATAAGCGATTCCCGTCGTCTATGGGCGGCAATTGGGAGGTAGTTCAAGTGGGTCGAGATTGGACACACCTGGTTGAACCGGAAATTGCACCTCTTCCAGTTATGCCCAGTCCATACCGAAACAGCCAACTCTGTCTCTCCATGAGTAATCATCAACATTTCCTTCAGTTTCTTCCATCTCGAGAAAATGCGAGACATAGAGAATTTGATTGGATTCAAGGGAAAAACAAAGTACGAGAAATGATACAAACAGATTGAACCATACACTCTTTCTTAGTGAGGATATAGTCAGCTTGAATGACCCAGTGAAGAATTGAAGGTAAGAGAAGAAAAAGAAGAGATTTGGGATCTGTATGAGTAATAAAATTGTGCGAATGTGTTATTAAAAAAATGGATATCTGTGAGATAGAATTTATAAGCATGTGATCACAGAAAGAGAGAGAGAATAAAGAAAGAAAAACAGAGAAGGGGAGGCGATTGAGCAAGAAGATAAAGAGAGGAGTGTTTCTCGGAGAAGAAAGAAACACTCTGCTCTCCATCTGTTTCTCTCTCTACCGCTACCAGAAGGGGCAGATGGAAGGTGACGGTTTTGGTATATGGTTTCTAATTTTGACAGTTTGACCGTATCCTTTTCAATTTCATACGTTCCTCTAGTATTTAGGTAAGATTCCACCTTTTATTTCATTTATATAGATAAATTTGGGTTGCTTTTTATTTTCAGTTTTATAAAAAAAACTTAGAATAAATGAAATTTATAAAAATAAAATTTAATAAATATAAATTTATTATAAATTATTATATTTAAATATTTTTTTATAAAATAATAGTTTGATAAAAAAATTTATTTGATTATAAGAGTTAAAAGTATTTTTAAATATATAATATAAAATTAATATCTATATCTTTTTTTAAAATTATGATTTTGAAAAAGAAAAAATAACTATTTTTTTTATTTGGAAAAGTAACTATTTTTCTCTTTTTTTTTAAATTATAATTTAACTCACTTTTTATTTTTAAAAAAATAATTTATATTTAACCAAATACATCTTCTTAAAAAATTATCGTTGAAAATCATGATTTTTTTAGAAAAAATCAACCAAACATGCCTTGGAATAGAAAATATCAAACACAAATATTCATATAAATGGATAATGTAATTCCTTTTAAAACACTTTTATCTCGGAGCTTAAATTTTATAAATTTTAGATTAAAATTTTAAAAATAAAAATATTATTAGATCAGAAGAAAATTATTATTAAAATTATAATTTTTTAAATCAATATCATATATAAAATAAAATTGCTTGTCACTATTCATTTACATAAGTGTCATTTTTTAACATGATCCAATTTAATTGGAATAAATATGCTTCATGAAAATTTGAATACTTTTTGAAGGGACTTTTCAAGTCTAATAATACCTTTTTCTCTAAACATGATAGTGATTTTCTTAAAACCTTATAGAAATTAGTTTTTTAATTTAAATTTTACTAATTGTGGGTATTTAAATATATATTTTTTAATTTTTACACCTAAAAATATAAATAAATCATATATTAGCAGGCCGTGCTCATCTATAATGTACCAGCATAGCATCCCAATTATATATATTTGAATTCATAGAGATAAAAAAAAATAATGAGCATAAAAATAAGATGTATGTTTTACATATATATATATATATAGTCTTTTTTTTTAACTCCTTCTTTAAATACGTGAATATAGAAAATTTATTTTAACAATAAAGTTGCCTTTCTACATTTTCCTTATTTAAAATTCAAATTCATTAAACTACATTAATAAACATCAGGTGTGTGCTATGAATATCCAAAATATCTATCAATAGGGAACATTTTGTATCAATTCATCTTTATAGATACCAACAACATATTTTGTTTAGGTATTTTTTAAAATATTTTCACTCAAGTCCAATTTAATTTTAGGAAAAATTAATCTTTTGGTTCTATAGTATCATCAAATTTTGAAATCAGACCTTAAACTTTAACATTTTTTAAATAGCTCTATGTTGTTTTAGCTATTCGAACCATTAATCCTTTCTTTTTCAAATATTGGAGTAGGGACCATTTTTTCTTGCATTAGTTTTCTTCTTTGCAGGTACATATAACACACGAGAGAGGGATTAAGGAATCAAGTTTGGCCAAGAAGAATGAAAAATTACTTTAGCCAAGAAGTTGGTCATTGGGAGATTTTGGTTACATATTATGGATGAAAAGAGTGATAATGGAGAAGAATGACGGACGGAAAACGCGATTTTGGCAAAAAGTAATGAGTGCGATGTGGTAAATAGATCATAATTACTTATAACTTAAATAAGTATTTATAAAAAAATTAATTTTTTTTACTTATAATAATTACTTATTCTCCAATAATCACTTATTTCAATTTTTTTTCTCATTGTCCTCTCAATAATTACTTTAACCCTAATATTCAAATACATTTCTTTTCTTAAAATCACTTATGAGGTAAAAATATCTAAACACAAATCACTTTTGACATAATCACTTATTCTTATAATTTATTATAAATAAACACTTATTCTTATAATTATTTATACATAAACCAATAAAATACATTTTGAATAAAAACAAAAATCACTTGAAATTGTAGGATTCGGGTTCAACAAAGATGGAGAATGCTACCTGTTGTTTGACGGTCTTTAGATTCCCAGCTATTAACTCGATTGCTGTAACATCAACAGCTGCCCGACCCAACTGTCCTAAAATCTCCTCTTCTTTCTGTTTGGGTCATATATTTCTCCACATGCCCAAAGTTGCTACCCATCTCACCATAGTAAACGGTGTTAGTGTCGCATAATAGTCTTTCCATCCATTTATGAAATAGCAAGGACTGATGATTGATTAGATGGTGGAAACCTCAAGGAGCTATTTAAAATAAATTAAAGTTCAAAGCCTTATTTCAATGATTCATGCAGAACTAAACCAATATAAATATATTTAATAATTTTTTAATTTTATATATTATATAAAAATAAAAAATATTATAAATAAATTTTACAATCTAATATTAAAATATAAATAAGTTAATATTTATCTATAATCATATTTTAAATTTATAATATTAATTAATATTTTATTTTCATATTATTTATTAAATAAATTTATTATTATTAATAATTATATATCATAATAATATTTATATAATATTATTATAGTATAAAAAAATTATATAAAAATAATATTATTTAGTACTTAAAATAATATTTTTTATTTAAAAAACTAAAAAAATTAATAAAATTTAAAAAAAAAAAGCTAATCGATTTAACTATTTTTATATCGGTTCAATAATAATTTTTGATCGATTCAATCAATTTTTTATCAATTCTCATTAATGATAGAAATAATTTAGATTTATGATCAAACCGAATCGAACATTAATTCCTTATCCAATTGGATAAAGAAATCACCTAATCTGATTACCACAATTGAAACTTGAACGTTGAAAGTTTTATGTCTCCTCGGCCTCCTTAGGAAAACATTGAAAATAAACATGGCTGTAACATAGACCCAAAAAGATGGGAAAAAAAAACCTATACCCAAAAAAATCACTAGCTATAGGAAATTAGAAAAAGTTTCCCATTCCTCCATAAATAAATTAGATCATCTCCTTTTATCTATCTATTTCATAAATTTATGTACTGAGAAAAAGAAGAGATCACCTCTCGTTATTCTTCTCTTTCCACTGTTCTCTCTTCCGAACTCGCTCTCAATTCACTCTCTACCTTGCTGCAGTAGAGGATCTAGCTCGCACTTTAAACCATCGCAGAACAAAAGCTCCAGCCCTTCATTTTGTTAGAAAGGCAGCCTTGACTTGGGAGAAGAAAGCTCGAACGACGACGAGGCGAGGTTGTTCGGCGATGGCGGCACCGAATGACAGCGACGGCTGAAGGACCCTTGTTTTGCGACTTATTGTTGAAATCGCATTCCACAACGGCCGAATACGGTAAGCCCCTTCCCACTTGCTTACGGATGGAATCTGCAATTGCTACTGTTATTGATCAATTTGATGGTGTTGGAATATGGTCTTCTGGCCTAAAAAAATGGTAAATCATGTCCGGGGAAGATTCTATTGGTTAATAAATGGATTAGAGAACATGAATTTCTTTTGGGTTGCTTGATGTGCAGCACCAAAAGATTCTCGGTTATTGATGAATTTGCTGGTCTTAATTGTTTCATGAATCTCAAAATTTAATTTTGATGCGTATATTAATTTTTTTAGCTTCTTAATACATTTTTAAATTTTAATATGTATATTTTGTTGTTCAGTATTAAAAAAATTGATTTAAAATAAAAAAATCGTGAATAAACAATAATCTATTAATATTAAAATTAATGGCTAGGGCGGACGAGAACGACTAGGGAAAGCCAGGGGTAAGGGAGTTCTGTGCAGCAACGTGGCCATCGGCTGAGACTTGACGGAGAAGTAGGAATCCGCGCCTGAGGTGACAGCGGTGACTGAGGTGATAGGAGACTGGTGGGTTAGAGTGCGTTGGAAGGTAAAATTTTGGCCTTTAAGGTTTGGATTCCATGCACCTAAATCTCTCTTTTCATCCAAGCTTTACATGATGCGATTATAGTTGTTCTCTTTGGCTATTACATTTGTTAGAGCGGACAATTTGCTGTTTGGCTGTGCAAATCTTTTATGCTTCTTCTTTGCAAATAATTATTCAATCTATGAAAATGCTGAGAATATTTAAGTTCTCTTTATCAATCTATGCAAATATTTTCATGTTCAATGTATGCAAATAAATTTTTAATCTGTTCCACTTCATCTGGGCAAATCTAGTACTGGTACAAATGCCTCTTTGTCAACCTGTTCTCCTTCTTCACGGGTAGGTCAGTAAATTTATCTACCTCTCCCCTTGACGCAGCTCTCCCCCCACCCCTGAAAAACATCTCTCCTCTATTTGAAGGAAGTGTTCTTCCCTAGCTGCTGCACTGTTATCTCCCTTTTTGCAACCAAAGGTGAGCAGGTGGAAAGGAGGCTGGTTTCCATTTCCTGTGCTAAAATTTCTCGCAACCAAACGGATCCTTAGATCTTTGGATGAAGTTTGGCTGAATAAAGTTTTATGGAATGGCTGAGGGAGAGTCATTCCCCTGTACCAAATTTCTTATTTCTCCATTCTTTTTCTGTTTCCTTTCCAGTCCATTCCTTCAAACCTTACACAACCTAAAATGGTTTTAATATTTAATTCCATTTTGTTCTTATATTTATCACATGGAATTACCATTACCATGTCACAAATTCATAATTGCATCTAAATGAGATTAAATATGGATATGAACCCAAAAAAAAGGAAAATGAGTCATGATCCTCTAAATATTTACTAATTTACTTTCAATACACACCATGTCACCATTTTGCAAGTTTTTTTTCACTATCTTCCTTTTTTTCTCCTGTCTTTGCAAGACCATAATTTCCTTCTTTGCGTTGAGAGAGTAAAATGGAAAATCATCTACTTTGGGCAATTTTTTGATCTGTATATATATTTTTAGACTAATCTTTTGTTTTAATTAAATGCAAAGACAACTCCCCGCACACCATCTTCCTTAGGGCTTTGAATTTTAAGAAAGTACCTTCCTAAATGATGCCTCATCTTTATGAATTTAGTGCTTGATGATAAGTAACAATTTCAAATACCCAAGATATAAAATATACATATCAAGGTAGAATTTAAGGAAGATTGTTCACATACTTGCTGCGAGATTAAAACTTGTCTCATTCTTGCATTTTCTAAGATTGGGTTTTTTCAACTGAATGAATTGGTCTTCTCATTAATAAAATCAAATGCTTGCTAAAAAAAATGTAAACAGGTCCACATACTTGTCGAGAATAGATGAGTTTCCACAAATGTTTTGCAACTTCTACTAGAAAGGCAGAAATAGAGTGAATCGGCGAAGTAAGGTAGTTGAAGGCTTGAGGGCACCAGACCTATCGAATGCCTTAGGCAAGAGGTGCTAGAAAGGCGCTCACTTGAGTGAATCAAGGCACTGCACTAGGAAAAAAGAATATGATGTATAGACAAAAAAATATAGACAAATGTAATTTTGAACAACTTTCACATCTAAATTTTGAAAAGTTAAGACATATGAACCCAAAAAAAAAAAAAAGATAAATGTTGCAGCTATGTCAATCATAAATGCGAAACAAACAATAAATTGCACTGCTCAAGTTCTAAAGATTCTTTGAAGACATAAAAGAACTGAAGATTTTAGGGTAGAAGAGGTGAAAATCCATAGAGAAGTGCTCTGAATTATTTGATGAAGAGTACAACAACAATACATGGGAATATGGGTTAAGAAAATTGTCCTGGATTCCTTTATAATAAGACGTGCAAGCAGCTGGTTAGACTTGACTGTTAATGCCCAGCAGGAAGGAATGGCTATAATTACAGCAAAGAGGAAGGAAATAAATTATGTAAAGGCAAAAATAAAAAAGAATTGAGAAGGGAAAATATGCTGATCAGCTAGAATAATGAAATGAGCTGTTTGGTTTAGTTAAGAGGAGAATCACATCTTAATGAAGTGATTTAAATTCTATCATGTCGTTAAGATGTGATTAAGAAAGTAAAGGATCCGTTTGGCTCCATTAAGAGGAGAATCACGTCTTAATCAAGTGTTTTGACTCTAATCTTATTTGGTCAGATCAAAACCCTAGTTGCTAACAAGGTTGTACCAAAGGTGTTCACTTTTTACCGTACAAGAGTCAAGCACCTTTTGGCGCCTGAATGAAGCTAGCGCCTCTCATGCTACGAGAGGCGCTGACTTTAGTAAGGCACTAGGGTGAGTACAACATTTTGTCAATAAAATGATCTCATATAGTAAATAAAATTTCTTATATTTTGTGTCTATCTCTTTAGAATTGTCAAGAAAAAGAAGTGCATCGAATTTGAATTTCTTTTCAAATGTTTTTTATATTAATATTAATAATTTCATACAACCAGGATAAAATAAGAAAAAAAAAAAGTGAGATAGATTATCTCCCACCCAAGACCATAGGGCTCAGGTTGGGGAGAGAAAGGAGCTTAATTTATTCTCAGAAAAAAAGAAAGAAAAGGAAGAACACTCTTTACTGGAAATTCTAAAACACTGACTCCTTTGTTGTTAGATCTTCCCCACTAAGTGGTATTTGGCAATTTCTCATGTACTATGGATTTTTGAAACTTTGCTTTTTCAACTCCCACAAAGTCACAAACCTAAGTCAATATGCTTTTACGTGAATCTGGTTCTTACAGGTTTTTTGGTTATTGTCAGAAATTTTAAATGGTTCTAGGGTTTACCTTCTATGATCATTATTCAGTTAAGTTTTGATTTGTAAATTCTTAATTTTCCTGAAAAATGGTTTCAGTTAAACTAACTTTTCTTTTCTCATTTGAGATTTTTTATTCATAGTTATGTTCATTTAGTTCCTATTTGTTGATCATTTTTCAAAACTTATTGATCGTAGGTCATATGGAGCAAACATATTATGAACTTATCCTATAATCCTATAAATAAATAAAACTTGTAAATGGGGATTTTTATTTGACTGTTTGCAATTCATTATTCTAGTGATGCCCCTGAATTTTATTATCCGTATTGTTGTTCTAGACTTCTAGTGATTGCCTGCAGCACAGGTTTTTCTCAACTTGGAGATAGCTTACAATGGGGAAATGATAATTCCATACATGTCTTTATTCCATGGGAATGATAATGTTATGTTGGCCTTGACTTTGATGAGGCTGGAATTATCATTGTCTCCTGGAAATATAAGAAGGAATAATTACTCTAATTCTAAGTTATAATATTAAATTAATACTTTTTCTATCGTGATCATCCAAATTTTCTTAGAAGTTGAGAGGATCAATTTCTTGTAGTCTAGACCGTTCAATAATGAAAAAAATGATACCCAGCACTATTCATGCCATCTCATAATTTCATCACTTTGCTGATTTACTCTAGCTCTTTCTTCCTTGTAGAAGTCACAAAATATTCCTAGAGAGGATTTCGATCCTTAATTTTTTTTTTATATACTTATTTAGTTCTCACTTAGTTACCGCTATGATTCTATGACTTGGTGATTCCACATGTTAAACATAATAACAAAATGCAACTGAATGTAACACCACTTTATGCCTAATGGAACTGAACACTAAAAGGAGAGTGGTCATTCATTTCAAATCAATTCTCATTTCCTTTCCATTATGAACCTTCAATAATTAATTTCATGTGCTAAATGTGCTTGTATTTTTTAGAAATCTTATCAATGATCTATTTTCTCATTTTCAGTTGATTGAACTCAATTAACTAACAATTTACTTCTCTGTTTGATGTTTCTTTCATTATTTTCATGACTAAAATATGCTCCCTTTTTTTTTTTGCCATATAGGGTTATGTTAAAACATACATCCTTCCATTTGAAGTAAGGAGGAAACTCTGGCTATGTAGAATTTTATAAGGTTGCAAGACATAGATTGATTAAGCAATGTTGCTGTTACACTGCAATAAAGCACTGAGAAATTAAACAAAATGGAGTGCAATAAGGATGAGGCCACCAGAGCTAAAGAAATTGCAGAGAGGAAGTTTATTGCAAAGGATGTTTTGGGGGCAAAGAAGTTTGCTTTAAAGGCCCAAAAGTTGTTTCCTGGGCTTGAGGGCATTCCTCAAATGTTATCTACACTTGATGTGTACATTTCTGCAGAGAATAAAATAAATGGTGAAGCAGATTGGTATGGTATACTTGGTGCGGATCCCCGGGCTGATGATGAAACAATACGGAAACATTATAGGAAGCTAGCGCTCACACTTCACCCTGACAAGAACAAGTCTATTGGAGCGGATGGAGCTTTTAAACTTATTTCAGAGGCGTGGAGTTTACTGTCAGATAAGGCTAAACGGGTATCATATGACCAGAAGAGAAATACAAAGGTGCAGAAAGTTTCAACGAAGTCTAATGTTGCATCTGGACATCCAGGGACTAATGGGAACTACAATTTTGCAAAATCTACCACTTCTAGTGCAAGAGCTCATAAGCATGCTACTAAACCACATGCTTCAACCTCTACTCACAAGTCGAAATCAAATACATTCTGGACTGTGTGTAATCGATGCAAAATGCAGTATGAGTATCTTAGAGTCTATCTTAATCTTAAACTCCTGTGTCCCAACTGTCATGGGGCATTTTTGGCTGTAGAAACAGCTCCACCACCTGCAAGTGGTGTTAGACCTGCCACCTCATTTAGCTTTTCCCGGCAGCAGCAAAATTTCAATAACCAAGGGCCTAGTAAAAACAATTCTAATGCAGGAAAGAACAAGATGTCCTCACATGTTGGAGGAGGTTGTTATAGTAATACTGACTCATATAACCATTCTGATTTCCAGTGGGCTCCATTCTCAAAAACTTCTGGTGTTTCTACAGCAGCTCAAGCTGCAAGTGTGGTTCAACAGGCATATGAAAAAGTAAAGCGAGAGCGTGAGGAGGCACAAGCAGCTACAAAAAGGGAACAGGTGTTACGAAGGAAGCAGCATGCTTCTAAAAAAGGGTATGCTAATGCTGCAAAGAGAAGAAGGGGCATGGAGGATGCTAGTATGAGCAGCTACGGCAAGGAACCTGCAAATCAGACAGGAATGAGAAATGGAGTAGTAGGAGCAGGTAACTCACGTGGTTCTAAACCAGGTAATTTTGAACCTATCTCTATTAATGGTGGCTTGAAGGCCAGTGGTGCAGGAGTTTTCTCCCAGCTTGAGCTTAACAATATTCTTATGGTGAGAGCTAGAAAAGAAATTGATGAGAAACTGAAGGACATACAATCAAATACTGATTCCAAGAAAGCAGTGACGGAGAGTGGAAATGGTAATGAGAAAGGGGAAAAATCTTTAAGTAGCTCTGTGAGATGTGATCAAAATAACCTCTGTAAGTCTGATAATAGGAATAGTGGATTCCAGACAATCAAGACTTGTGCAGGAACTGCTATTGCTAAGATGGACGTGGAAACAATGTCAATAAATATCCCTGATCCTGATTTTCATGATTTTGATAAGGATGATAGATCTTTTGGTGAAAATCAAGTATGGGCTGTATATGATGATGATGATGGGATGCCTCGTTTTTATGCTATGATACACACTGTGATTTCTTCGAGTCCATTAAAGATGAAGATCAGTTGGCTCAACTCAAGGACCAATGGTGAACTGGCCCCTCTAAATTGGATAATTTCAGGCTTTTCTAAAACTTGTGGGGAATTTAGAATGGGTAGATATGAACTCAATGACTCACTCAATTCTTTTTCTCACAAGGTTAGGTGGAGAAAAGGTACGCACGGAGCCATTTGTATTTATCCCATGAAAGGAGATGTTTGGGCGCTTTATAGGAATTGGTCACCTGACTGGAATGAGCTGACAGCAGATGAGGTGATACACAAGTATGATATGGTTGAAGTACTTGAGGATTTTAGTGAAGAACATGGTGTTATGGTCATTCCCCTGGTAAAAGTGGCTGGTTTCAAGACATTATTTCATCAGCACTTGGACCCAAGAGAAATTAAGATCATTCCAAGGGAAGAGATGTTTCGTTTCTCACATCAGGTCCCTTCATACTTACACAAAGGTAGAGAAACACCAGATGCCCTAAGGGGTTGCACGGAGCTGGACCCAGCTGCTACTCCATCTGAATTTCTTCAGGTAGTAAAAACTGTAAAAGAGGAAGACATGGTGGGCAAGGAGGATAGTGCTGTAGAAGAAACAGCAAGTGATAACTTTATGAGACCTAGTGGTGAGGAAATGATCAATGATATGGTAAAAGTCGGCGATGGGAAGGAAAAAAATAATGAAGATATTCAGCAAATCGAAACTTTGGAAGAGGACCAATAGGAGAGGATGAGCAAGGGCATGTAGACCGTTCTAGGGAATCAACCTCAGGACTGTCATTCTTCTGGAGAACTGTGGAACGATTTTGATATCTACTTCTAACATTGCTCATGTTTACTGCCGTCAGGGGCCTTCAAGGGTTGAAATTAAATGGTTGCAAATCGAAGCCTCTCAAAAGTGGGAGCTCCAGGTCATACCAAAAAAAGCGGTTGTATTGAAATGATGGGATGATGCCTTGTGTAAACCGCTGTTACATTTTTTGAGGGAACACTTGTTTCAGGTGGAACTTATGTACATAAGGGGTCTGGCTACAAGCTACCGTTCCTTTCTGTTTATAGGTTCTTACCCAATTTTCACATTATTATTTCGAGCCTTGAGAAATAGGCGTGTTTCTTAACCCCAACCTCTCTGCTAAGTTGTACAACTTTTTTAGCTCCCAGTATAGATTAATAATAGTCTGTTGCAAGTTGATTCCATTTTCCTTTATCCTGTTGCAAATTGTGTTGCACAGAGTCTGAGGCGAGCAGCATTGTTTATTGCTAATGAACAGGTATGCTTTCTATAGATTTTATTTTATAATAGATAGATCCATTGCAAGTTGAGTTCTGGACTTTCTATCCATTATATTTAAAACTTATTACAAGCACAAGGGCTCCTCATAATTTTTTCTCGGGAATGTCTCTGGGCTCTCGAGCAAAATTATTTCGGCTAATGAATTAATCGCTTAATTATGATTCCTCCGTGAGACTCTTAATAAGTTGATAGTTCACAGCGCAACAATCCCAATCTTAGAATCAGGTAAGTGTGTCTTTGATCCATCTGTATCTCAACTTGTCATGAACCTCCCATGTAACGAACCCCAACCCCTTTTCTCCTCTTCTCCCCTCTCCTTTTTTCCCAGATTGAAAGGAATACTGGGGAATTCTGCCAAGTTTTTCCAGTACGGAAAGATTTGAAAGAAATAGAAGAGAATTGTTAGAGGCAAAATCTGCATTTTGTTTTTATTATTATTTGGTTCGATGGATTTGCAACGTGAAATATAGATGTAATGGTGGCATAAAGGAGGAAATAGTGGTTGGGATGCTTCAATATATAGTATTCTTGGATGTTTATGGAGAGGTTGGGAGGAAAAAGTTGTGGTATATATACTCACCATTCTTGGTTAGCAGCAGTTTATACACGGAAGGGAAGGAGGCAGGGATGAACACTTAAAAATTAGAGTAAAATAATTACAAAACGAGCTTCCTGTTCTGGAAAACACAAGACTCCATCCAAAGGCATGAGAAGTGAGTATTAGATGTGAGGCCTCTAATGTTTATACCAATCAAAGTCTTCAAAATTTCTGTGGGCCATAATTTTATTGTGTGTATGTTGGGAATTAGTAGTTGTCAAGTGTGGATTCTCTCATGAAAGGAAAATGCGCAGGATGCAACAAAAGGACAAGACACCAACTGGTCTGGTCTTGTCCCCACTCATGAGTTTGATTTACTTGAAAGTGAAAGCTTTCATGTTTTGTAGGTCCCTTAAAGCTTATTCTGTGGTTGTTGCTTTATCATGTAGATATAGTGCTTGGCGTTACCAGCACATATTCTTAGAAGAACATTTTAGTGGGCTCGCCTCAGATGTTGGGCCTGGCATATTCTTGGCTTTGGAACTCCAATTCAAACGGGATTGTACTGTGCCTCGTACTATAAGCCTCGTTTAGTTCCAAGAATAATTAGAATGAGAGTGAAGTAGCTGTTGCCGTTTATTAGTGTGTTTTGTTTGTTTCTTTTGTGTTTTCTTAGTGCTGTTTTCCTGTACTGTTGGGATCTGTTGATCCCCTTTTTTCACCGAAAGCAAAAAAAAAAAAAAAAAAACTGAATGAGAATGAAGATTTGATAAAATAAAATAAATATGTTTGATTGTTTGGTATGCCATGAAAAGCAATGGACATTTATGTTTAATTGAACAATGATACCTTTAATATAAAATGTATGAAAATAGTTATTAATTTTTTAATTATAAAAAAGTATACATATACATATTTAATAATAGTAAAATATTAATTTTTAATTTTCTTAATTTGTAAAAATATTTTATGTGTAAAATATTTCTTATTTTGCATGAAAATAAGAGTAAAAATGATCTATTTAAAAAAAAAACATGCGTATTACTTTTTAATATGCATTAAAGCAGAGCATCACTATAAATTTTTAAAGCAATTATTGAGGTAGACGTTCATATTATCCCACGTAGAAGATCTGTTTTGTTTGATTTTTAATATGTTGGTGTTGCAGAGAAACCATTACATGGTTAAGAGTGTTTTGGACTTTCTGTTCATGATTTCATTTCAGGAATATTGGGCAGTTCCATCAGCCATTTACAAGGAATCACCATTCACCCAAACTTGCTCAGGTATTAGAATCAGCTTCCATTCCATTCCTTTCTCAACAGACATTATTCCCTCAAACCAAACAAGTCGTATTTGAATTTGTTTTCTGGGATAAAAAAAGAGAAAAAGAGTAAAGTTAAAAATAAAAAAGAGATAGGGTAAAATTAAGAAGAAAAAAAAATCCTGTACATGGTTTTAGTCGTTATGTTTATATCTCTATTTATTCCAAAGATACGCCATTATAGCATTAACACTTGAAAATTCAAATTACTCTCATTAAAATGAAACACATAAGATTGCACCAAGCCTCACGAACCACAATTTACTTTGCTAGTTTTATAAAGGCTAGTTCTCTCTAGAGCTAAGATTATGGGTCGAGTTTGATAGATTAGCTCGTTTAACCCACGTGAACAACAGGTTGGGTTTCAAAATATGAGACTCAAATAGAAAATGGATTTTTGGATCCAAACCTATGAAGCTTGCTTAAAAAATGGGCTAGCTTGTAGGGTTGCGGGTTGGCCCCATGTGGCCTATTTTCTTTTCTTTTTCTTTTTTTTAAATAAAAAAATTGGGGAAAAAAACTCTCACCTAAAGTTAACAATATCAATTAAGCTTTTTCATACTCTAAATTTTTTAAATATCATTGATGATGATAATGATTTAAATTTAAACAAGAAATATTCAAACATTATCTTTGAACTTTAATGAATATATGAATTATAGAATTTAAATATTATTTTTAGATTTTAGTTTTAACTTGTGAATTGATAATAATAATTAGAATTGTATGACTTTAAATTTAATTATAAAGTGAAGGTTGAATCTCATTTTATATGTTTAGCAAAAAAATAAAAGCATTTTATTTTCATGTGAAAAAAATTGAAATTTAAAAAAAAATTTTGAGCTTACTAGTAAGACAGGTTGAGCTGCATTTTCTAAAATCCTTTTTAAAATAAGTTTTTTTGGCCCAACTTATATTAGGTCCGATTTGTGATAAGCTGACTCATATAGGTTGGATCAGACTAACCCATTTTCCTAGCTCTAGTTCTCTCCCGCAAAAAAAAAAAATAATCATACTTAAATCGCTACCTCTCACCCGTCAATCTTCCCCTTTTGAGGTTTTTTGTGATTGCTAGGCTCAATTCTCTTAAATGACTAGTTGATAAAATGAGGAGAAATACAGAAAGAAGTAAAACTTATATTTGAGTTTTGCATTTGTTTTTACCTTGGCCACACTCATAACAGTCACTGATAAGAAATGACATATTTTTCTGCGTTGTCGTAACCTTATTTTCAGCCACTGACAAGAAATCATAGATGTTCTTGGCCTTTTTCATTGTGAATTTCCTCATTTGCCCTTCTCTTTTACTTTCCTTGTTAGACATGAACCTTCATGTGTGGGGATGGGGTAGACGACCGGTTTGTACATTTTGGGTCGGGGCCCTTTTTCTCACCCAAAAACTGATTTTGTTGGGCCTCAAGTCCCATTCCCTCCTTTTTAGCCTCTTATCTCCTTTTACCCCTTTACATTGAATTCATTTGATTACCATGGAATAGAATAGAGTAAATAATTGTGTATTTTTTGTTGTGAGTTGAAAAAGAAAAATTTCACTTTAATAATCTCAACATCTTAAAAAAAAATTAATTTAAAAAAAATTAATCTTCAATTATCAGTTAAGAAATACTTCTAACACTTACATAATAAAATAAATAGTAGCACAAAAAATAATTTTATGGATAAAAAACATTTCTGATATACTCTTGACTAAAAAGTTACTATTAAATAATAATAAATATTACGTATTTTGATCTTTTTATTATTAAAAAAAAAACTTTCTTAAGCAAAAGAAATTTCCACTCAACAACTGCTTATTTATTCATAGAAAGTTTACAGCACACTAGGATATATCTGTAAAACCTGTACAGCACTGGACATCCTCATCATCCTATATCAACAAGTAAAACCAGTACATCAGAACAACCAAAGCTTCTATACAAACCATTTTCATTCACACACTCAGTTCAAAGCCAGTTTCAATATCACTTCTCATTAGTAACATAATCATGTAGCACTTACTCATAGCTCCTGCTTGGCCTCATCAATGCTTACAACCTTTGGGGCTTTAATCTTATCGGGTGACAGCTTGTTCAGTGTGAGAGTAAGCACTCCATTCTCCAGCTTAGCCTTCACAGAATCCAAATCCACATTCTGTGGCATCCTGAACTTCCTCCAAAACTTTCCATAGGATCGCTCCACTCGGTGCCAGTGGTCCCCTTTCTTCTCTTCCTCCTTCTTCCTCTCTCCGCTCACTCGCAGCACCCTGTTCTCCTCCACTTCGATCTTTATCTCCTCCTTCTTCAGCCCCGGTACGTCCATCATTATCACGTGACCCTCCGGCGTCTCCTTCCAGTCTACTCTGGCCGGAGACACAGCCATGGACGGTTCGTCTTTGTTGATCCCGAATGGGATTTGCTCCAGCACGCGAAACGGGTCCGGGAAGCGATCGGCCCAGAGACTGTCTGGACGATCTATGAATGGTAGCAGAGACCCATTTGCAAAACCAGTGAGAAATAGCAAAAGCAAAAGTACCAACAAGAAGTTAAGGTGTCGCCTCATTTTGTTCACTGGAATGAATTGAATCTCTTGGACTATGTTTTGGTTTTGGTGTTTAAGAGACTGGGTTGTCCTCGTGTCTTTCAGGAGATGATGATCATAGAAGGGCATGGTGATATATATATATATATGTATATATAGCCACAGAGAGAGAGAGAGAGAGAGAGGGAACGAATCAGAGAAAGAGACAGGTGTAGAGAAAGAAAGAATGTTCAAGACAAGAGGGTCCTAGAGTTTTCCAACACGTTCCACAGTTTTCATGTCTCGTGTAGTAATGCGATAAATTTTATTTGGGCAAAGTAGCAATGTGATGATATTTTGGTCCGATGTGAACAATTTGCTCCTTTTTTCATGACCGACTCTACCTCTATAAAAAAACAAAAAACAAAAGAAATACGTCCTAATTCTTTTTATTAAAAAAATAGTTGTTCTTATATATTAAAAATTGGACCAATCATTAACCTAATAGAGACACTAGCTCAAAATTTAATAGATCAAAGTCAGATCATTTAAGAATAAATTAATATATTTTAAATAATATGAATAAAAAATATAAAAGATATCTATCATAATAATAAAATTAATATTTAAACTAAGATAAAAATAATAGTTTGATATAATAACTAATCAACATTCACCATAAACATAATTGGTTTACAAATTTTATATATTTTTTAAATTAACAAAATCTAAAAAAAATAAAATGAAGAAAGTCAATTTATATTATCATGTAACGAAAATAGAAATAAAAAAAAGAATAATAATAAAATATATGAATCATATAATTTGGTGATATTAGTTTTGGGTTTATTTTCATTGAGATTAATATGTTTTACCATAATTTTCATATTGACTTGTGTTGAATCAAGTGTTTTGATGATTTCAAACCAACTGGAGCTTGTAAGCAAGATACCAAAGATGTACAAAAAATTTCAAATTAAGAAATCCAAGCAAAAATGAGTATAAGATTAGATGTAGAATTTCTCATCTTATTTACATGAGTAAAATGTTTTGATCTTGCACATAAATATTTTAAAAATGTGTTTTCATGTTAACTCATGAAGTATTTGAAAAATATCCACCAACAAATGAATTTTGAAGTGTTAAACTTGATATGTTACTTTGACAATTCGAATTTTGATAACTGAAATTTGAACTTCGGATTTAAAATATGTTAGTCTGAAAAAAGGTTCCTCTGACAGACGAACTTCAGTCTTTGAAAATTTGAATTTTGGGTAAAACACAATCTGTGAAAAATAAAAAATTCGTCTGAAGGTATGTCAAAGGTCATCTGAAAGTAAAGTTTAAAAAGAGTTTCAAGTCAATCCTCTGACAGATGAACTTTGATTTTAAACAATTTAAACTTTGGAAAGATAGTTTATAAATCTGTTCAAATGCTTTTCTGACAGACGAACTTTAGTCTTCAGAAATTCGAATTTTGAATTAAGTCTGATAAGAGATTTATCTGACAGATGAATTTTGGTATTTGAACATTCGAATTTCGAAAAGAAGAACTTTTGTGCCATATTAAGTAAGCTCACTGACAGACGAATTCTGGACACCAAAATTCGAACTTCGAAGGCACTGTAATAATATGGAACAACTATTCACACTTACCAGAAGAACTTTAAATTTGAAAATTCGTATGTTTCAACATGGAAACATTTGTCAAAAATGAAAATTTAAATTTTGATTTAGAACAGACGAACTTTGAAGTTCAACGTTAAAGTCTTTAGCTTACGGTTTCTGTGAAATTTGTCTGTTGACTTCCCAAAATTCGAACTTTGGATGTCAGACGCATTAAATGCGATTGGTGAACAGATAGTTTCATAGAGTAACTATTGGGTAACATTTCTAACGGCTAGATCTTGTCTCTAACGAATAGTTAAGATATAAATCTATAAATATAACTTCATTTGAAAGTGTGAAAAACGATTTTACATTGTATATACTGAAACTCTGTAAAATTCTTTAGTTAAAACCTTTTACTCTCACACACTTCCTATCTTGTATTTCAACTATCATATTTATTCTAAATCAGAGAGTTTATTTGCTGTAAACAATCTTATCTTTATATGGAAGATAGATATTCTTGTGAGGGGATTTCTTAAGAGATTTGGGAAGCACTGAGATAGAGTGCAAAGAGTGAAACTGCAAGAGTATAGGGTTGTACTGTGACATTGTAAGACGTCCAACAAATTCTTGCAAGATAATAAAAAATCTTAAGTGGTTGCTTGATGATTAGATGTAGGTCAAGAGATAGAGACCAAACTAGGATAAATATTATGTCTTCTCTTCCCTTATCTTGATTTTCACTTTGTTATATTTTGTACTCTATTTTTCTGTCACTCTTGTTTTCCCTGCTTTTTCACACTTTTTCAGAAAATTTTAATCTTCTCAATTCACTCCCCTCTTGGGAAGCCAGCAAATCTAACAACTTATGCTATAGTTAATTACAAAAGTTTAATTTAATATAAGGGAAATTATAATTAAGGACTAGTACAGTGAACTAATTATAAAGAAATATTTTAGTTGATAAAAAGTGTTAAAATATAGAATATTAAGTAATAAAATTGAAAGAATAAATAGTAATAGGTCCTATTAATTTTGTTATTATGATCCTTAACTATAATTTTTTCTTTAATAATAATATATATATATATATATTAAATATTGAATATATATATATATATATTAAATATTACCTCTTATATAACAAGTGGTCGTAAGAGTTTGTGCATGCACAAAATAATCTTTGATTATTAGATTATCTAGTATGGACTAACACAGAAGATAATTTTGAATAGTCATAACATGGTCATCCTCTCTTAGAGCATGCACAAACTCCTGCTTATGAAACGAAGCAATCATATCTTAGATTTTACCCCACCATTTGAAAGGAAATCAATAAACTGTTTCTGGAGCTAACCAAGTATTTAGGATGACAAGAAAACACAACACATACACACACACATATGTATATATTAAAGAGAGATACACACAGAGAGACATAGATGCCAGATTGTTTTGTTAAGGATGTTGAGTAGTGGATGCAGGAAAGTTTATAGAATAATGTATTAATAAAGGCAGCTTTTGAATACAAATCAAGAATGGATCCATCATGTATAAAATCATGCACGTACTAATGGACTAGAGCATTATTTTCTTTTGCTCTGTTTTTTTTTTGGTATAAAAAACAGAGCTAAATAGAGTGCATGAGTATCTAAAAAAAATCTGGTAAGTTCCCAACTCAAAATGAATAAAAACTAATAATTGTTTAATAAACAAAATAGTTGATTTGGGAAATTAAGTTAGCAAACAAGAAAAGAGGAAAAAAAAAAAACAACGAGAAGAAGTCGGAAACTAGGGGAATTGGAAAAAAAAGTGCCCTTTTGATTAGACAAGTCATATTGGTTAATCTTCTTGATGCACCTTATCATCGAATATTATCATGATTGTTAAATATCCAAACCGTAATTACATAAAAGTAGACAAGAAGTGGCATGATGATAATTAAATTAAGGAGACCAGGAAGCAGTGGGTTACTGCATAACATAATGGCAAGATATTAGATGAAACGCCAAGAACAAGAACATGCTTTGGGTTGCCATTCTTTACAGGGCTTAAGGCTTAAGCTTTTGGTGCTGTCTCACACTAATGTTTTATTTGGAAAGAGAGAGAATAAAAATAAGGGAATATTAGGAGAAAAAATTAAGGACAAACCTTAATAATGGGATATTTAGATTCCCTCTTATTTTCTCTCAGAATCTTCCTCTTTCCTCATGTTTTCCCTTTATCCAAATGGCGAGTAAAGGATGAGACATGGAGATTTGAACTTTGGGGTCGATGGCTTAGTTGGCATTGATGACCATGGAGAATTGGAGATAGTTTATATTGAGTGTAATTGTGGGTTTTGATACAAGGTTGGCACTAACGTGGATTAGTTTTGGGGTTGCTTTTTGAAAGTGAGGATGATGATGGCGAAGAAGGTGATTATTCAGAAGCTAACGGGGAACGGCGACGATGACTTGGCAAGTGTGATCCATGGGGGAGGTGCGAAAGAGGAGGTAATTTGGTGTGAGAGACGAAAAAAGGAAATGAGGTGCAAAATAAGTCATCTTAATTCTTCCACATGGTTTAGCCAAAAAAAAATTCTTCCATATGACTTGCCACATGCTAAAAATTATCTTGTATGTGAGCCGAATCATTAAGGCTGTGTTTGGTTTGATAAGCGGATTGGAGGGGAGGGTATTGGAGGAAATTTTAATGAAGGAGATTAGAGGGGAGGGAATTGAGGGGATTTTAAAATTCCCTTGTTTAGTGGAATTGGAGAGAAAGAGATTGAACGGATTTTAATAAAATCTTATTTAGTTTAAAAAGAGATTAAAGGAGATTGGAGGGGATTGAGTTATAATCACTCAATTTTCCCCAAAAAATTTCAATTTGGGGGAAATTTATAAAGGGGTGGGGGAGGGGATTGAAGGGGATTAAATTTTCCCCAATCCCTTCTAATTTTTTAGCCAAACAAGGGGAGGAGATTTAATCCCCTCCAATTTTCTCTCTTTTTCTTAAAAAACCTTCAACCAAATATAGCTTAAAAAATTAACTCCGTTTTTGCCACCTAGACCTCTTAAGATCTTTTGTGCAAATGCCAGTTAAATATGAGGATTAACTCCTCTAAAGTTGAAAACTTGAAGGTGTTTGTTGAAAAAGCATAAACTGTAAGGACGTATTTGAAAATGAATGTAAAGTATAAGGACCAGATGATTAATTTTTCCAAATATTAGTCTATACCTATCGAACAAAGATTGATGATATTATAGCATTATTTTAAAATTTAACCTTAATCTTATATACAAGACATATTGAATTATTTATATAAATTAATATAAATTAAAAATATTATTCAATATTTTCTTAAAAATATATTTTTTTATAGTTTGAAGAAGCATGTTATCAATGACCAAAAAAAGAAAAAGAAGAAGTATGTTACCACTCACCTTAAGTGGTTTTATCCAATCCTCTAAATTCAATTGGTAAAAACAGAAAAAGAAAAGAAAAAATAAGTTGTATTTATAAAGTTATTTTAATTTGACCAAAAGATTTATTTTAATAAAAAGTAAGTAAATAATTATTATTGACAATTTAGTTTTATATTAATTTTACATTAATAAAGAAAAAATAAATAGCAATAGATGAATTTGATTATATATAATATATTTATTATATTTATTATATATGTTCAAAATAGGGAATTTTTCACTTAAATACGGTGGAGGCAAGATCTTTTAAAAATCATACATGAATTTATAGATTTCTCAATAAGTACTAAGATATCAAACTGAAATTAAAATGCACAGATAAATGTTGATTTTATCCCTATGTTAAAGTTGGGAATATGTGAGGATTTATTGAAGAATAAGTGAGTATCAATTGGCAATAGATATTGGTGTGTTAGAAATATATGAGGATTAATTGGAAATAGATGAAGTTCAATTAGAAATAGAATAGCAAGTTTCTTTGGGGACATCCAATAAAATTGAAATGATATAGAAAAGATTAACATGAATTATGTGCAAGGATAATATGTAAAAATCAAGAAATAAGATAGCAGGGGCAAAATCAATATTTCCCAATCTATTTTAATTCCATTTTGATATCTTAGTAGCTATTGAAAATTTTACAAATTTATGGTATAGTTTTCGAAATATCTTTCTTCATGATAAAGTGGAATTTTCTCTTCAAAAGTTAATAATAGCTTATAACTTTAACAAATATTAATAAAATAAAATCCAAAAAATTTAATGACATAGATAATTCTTTTTAAAATTAATATTGCAATATCAATGATTATTAAATTTTAAATTAAAAATTACATTAAATCAATAATAATTAAAAGTATGGTGGAGCCTCACTGTGTATTAGTCAAATAATGTAGCTTCACCTTACTTGGGCTCTGTGCCCTTCCTTTCTCTTTTGTTTTTTTACTAATTGTTCATTTTTTATTTTCTTAATTTTAGTTAAATTAAATTAATATCACTTCATATCAATGTCTTTTTCCCCAAATTTAATATTTTTTAATTTTAATTTCTTTTTTATTATTTTTCACTAATTAATTAACTTTTGTTTTCCAAATCTATATTAATTTTAATTAATATAATTTGATATCAATTATTTTGGGTAGGGGAATAAGTGATGAGATCCTTTTTGAATTTAATATATTTTAGAATTAAATAAAATGTCCCTTAGATTTTTTGTCGTGGGGAGAAAAATCTAGTTTGAATTAAGGGAGAATGATATTTATGGACCAAAACTTTAAATTAATGCCACTTAAGAACCCAAACATTCTAAAATGACAAAAGAAAAGCCTATAGTCCTAAATTGAACAAAATTTGACCATTAAATGACCTAAATACTCTTCCCGGAATGATAATGTCAAATGGTTAAAGACGAGTAAAACTTAGGTGTAAAGTGTCAAATTTTTTTAAGTGAAATATCAAATAATATGGATTGATAATTGTAATTGATGAGTGAAATTTTATTTCTCAGTGTAAAATAATGAAAGATTACTGTCAAATGACTGATGATGAGTGTGAAAAACTAGAAGTAGGACTTTCAATTTTAAAAGTCTGATTGTCATGTCAAATGTTTGACACTCATTTTCAACAATTTGATATTTAAATTTCAGGATTTGACACTAATCTGCAATCATTGTACACTGAATAGTTTATATTCACTAGAATTAGAAGTCTCACTACTAGTTTTTTATACTTCTCATCAGTCATTTGATACTATTATTCTAGAATGTGACATAAATCTTTCTCCATTTTACATGATAAATGAAATTTCACTCACCAATTATAACTATTTACCCATATTTTTTGATTTTAGACTTAGGATTTGATACTTTTCTTCAGTCATTTGACATTGCCATTTCATGAAGAGTATTTAGATAATTTAATAATCAAATTGTGTTCAAGAATTAGGTTGTGACATTAATTCAAAGTTTTGATCCATAAATGTCATTCTCCCTTGAATTAAAAACATAAAATTAAATAATATTTTCAATATATATATATATATATATATTCATGTGTGTGTATCAATATTAATAATATAATCTATAAAAAATTGGGAGAATTGGGAATAATACCAAAATATAGAAGTATGTGGGAAATGGGACATGCACACTGTAGCAACAATGAAAATGAAAATGAGAATAAAAAAGTGATGTGAAGTGACAAAATTACCCTTGAAAGTTGGGGGAAAAAATTACACACACAAGGGGAGATTTGCATTGCAAATGATAGTCATTTGGGGGAAGAGGATGATAGCCACAGTAAAGCCTTGATCTCAAAGTCGAAGGTGAAAGAGGTGATGTCACTGATGAAGTTGAGATCTGCATCGACAGTGAAGAGGTGGTGAGGAACATAGGAGACTTCAGAGGCTTGACATTCATGGTTTACCTATTTGCATCTAGTGAAAATATTTACTTTGAGAGGGGGTGACATAGCGTAAAGTGCTAATATTTGCGTTATTAGTCATCTATTTCAGGTGTGCCCTTTTTTTAATCACAATATGAAATTGTTAAAGTTGGGTTTACATTTGAATACCCATTTAATTTCATCTAAGTCTCAACTTTAACTTCTTCCTTCCACCTGGTGCTTGCAAAGTATTCATCTAACTCAATGCTTGCTGTTCTGAGTTGTATGCTCAATGATTGTTGTCTTAAGTCCGAGTTATATTACTTCTTTTTGAGTATGCCTGCTAGATGTTTGATAAAATGTCTAAAAAGAGATTCACTTGCTAGAAGGTTACTTATTGTTGACCTCAAAGTCTCCTTTACTATGTTATTTCACCAAAGTTTGTCAATTTCTCTGGGTGATCATAATTAAGGCTATGTATATATATGTTAATAGATCTTTGTATATGTGGTCTTGTGTGTATTTTCATTCAAATTATAGTTCTTCAAATCATAATGTGGATAGTTCTTGAAATCATAGTTCTTCAAATTATAATGTGGATAGTTCTTGAAATCATAGTTCTTCAAATATGTTGATAGGTCTTTGTATATGCTATCTTGTGTGTTTTTTCATTCAAATTACTGTCATGATCCCAATGAGGTATCCAGAAACATTAGGTAATGAGTTATCTAACTATAATAGCAATGATGTATTTTTACAATCAGCCATAAAGTTATTATTGATTAGAGTTTGGTGCATTATGGTAGAATTGGTGAAAAACTCATTCACTTGAAATTGAGGTAGGAATGCAATGAAGAGGAAAGGAGGTTGAGAGAAAAGATCATATGTGTCTGAGTTAAATATATTTACAAAAGAATATTGCACTGAGCATAAAGGGCAGTAAGAGATGAAGTTCAGGATGAAGTGTTGGCATGGGCACTGTAAGAGCAAAATAAGAAGTAAGGGAAGAAGACATAACATTCCTAGGTTGATGATAACATGTTTAGATTGTGTAATTTATGCTTTCTAGAATATTTTATATATTGGTCTCATATTGTGTCTAAGTTGTATGTGATGGTTTTCATGATGGTGTTTATGCAATTGACTAAATGTGCTCATTCCTACGTTAACTGTTTAATCATATAGGATACTTTTGTTCAACAATAAGGACAAATGTGGCTTACCATTATTCACATGCTATCAATCTCATTTCACTTACAATTTGTTATGTTATAATTTGGAGAAACGACTGATCACTCCCATCTTATAACTACACTCCATGAAACTGCCAGTGGATCACTTAAATGATTTGTCCACCATGGTCCCAATGTATTGGTCCTGTCCAATCATGATCAAGCTTATGTCAAAAATGGTCAATGAGTCATAAATTTGACCTTAAAGTGTCAAATTTTCTGGTTAACCATTTCTCTAAGATATTGAACCCTGCTTGCAATAGATTTGCACAGTTGGTGTTGATGAACTGGAAAACAATTGACCACTTTTATTTTATAACTTCATATGCTTAAATTGTTGGTCAATTGTTTTTATTGGTTTGTCCACAAAGGTCTAAATGTCTTATTCACATGAAATGCTGACCCAACTTATTTCTAAAAATGATTAACCACTCACAAATTTGAACTGAAAAGGTGAAATTTTATGGTTTACCATTTTTTCTCAGCTACTGAACTCAGTGACGTGGAACTCCCTAAGTCATGGTAGAAAATTTCCAAGGAAAAGTAGAAGATTTACAAGTCATGGTAGAATTTTTCTGACTCTAGTAAAATTTCCAAGTCAAAGTAAAATGGTTGATGGACAAACCACTAAAAATGGTTGACTGACAATTTTAGTAAATATAGTTATAAAATGGAAGTAGTTAACCATTTTTGGAAATGACTTGGGTCAATATTGGACATGCCCAAGACATGTGCATCTTGGTGGATGAACCACACTAAAATGGTCGACCGGCTCTTTTAGTAAACATAGGTATAGAATGCAAGTGGTTAACAGTTTTTTTGGAAATGACTTATGTCAGCATCGGACGTGTCCAAGACGTGTGCACCTTGGTGGACGAACCACTAAAAATGGTTGATTGATGGTTTTGGTAAATATAGTTATAAAATAGAAGTGATCAACCGTTTTTGGGAAATGACTTGGGTTAGGATTGGACTTTTTTTGGGCCGGGTTTAGTGACATGGTTTTTGGGTGACTATTCTCTTGTAGTTGGAAATTCGTGGTTGGCCACAAATTTTAATGCACCTTGAAATTCTAGAACCATACCAAAATTCAATCATGTCTTGCATATTAGCTACTTTTAATTAGATATTTTTTACTCGAACTTGGAAATTATTGTGCACTATGTAGCTTGAGGAAATGACAACTCACATGTGAGAAAAATTCTAATTTGTCTTGGAAATTTTATTAGAGTGAGAAAATTCTACCATGACTCATAAATTTTCTATTTTCCATTGGAAATTTTCTATCATGACTTAAAAATAATTGATGGTGATCTAACTTGGGGGAGTGTCAACTCTCTTGGGGTCAATTTGGGTTGAACATAAAAAATTTCAAGTTCAACTTGCACATTTTCTAAAATTATTCCAAAAAATTCTAATTAGTTTTGGAAATTCTACCATAGTGAGAAAAACTTTACCATGATTTGCACATATTCTACTTTTCCTTGAAAAGTTTCTAACATGCCTTGGAGGTTCTATTCTAGTGCAAAAAAATTAAAGCCGCATTGTAAATTTTCTACCAAACTTTGGAAAATTTCCATTATGACTTGGAAATGATTATTGGTGGTCTAAGTTGAGGGAGAGCCACATCTCCCAGGGGTCAATTTTGGTTGAGCATAAAAAATTTCAAGTTTTATTTGCATATTTTCTGAAATCATTCCAAAAAAATTCTAATTTGCCTTCAAAATTCCAAAATTTACTTTTTTTAAGGTAGACAATTTCCAAGGTAGTGTAAAATTCTTTTGTAGTTGATATAATTTGCATAGAAAATGTACAAGGCAACTTAGAAAATTTCCAAACTAGTGTAAATTTTTTTTTTGGATAATAGAATTTCCAAGGGAGGATAGAAAATTTCCAAGACAATGTAGAAAATTTTCAAGTTAATGTAGAAATTTTCACTCCATAAACCAATTAAACCCCGAAATTTTTCCAAGTTATATGGCCCACACTCCTTTTCAAGGCTGCATAGAAAAATGTGCAAGGCAACTTAGAATATTTTTAATGCAATGTAGAATTTTTTTGTTGTTGATAAAATTTCCAAGGCCACTTAGAAAATGTGCAAGGTGATTTAAAATATTTCCAAACTAGTGTAGAATTTTTTTTCCAGATAATAGAATTTCCAATGGTGCTTAGAAATTGTGCAAGGCAACTTAGAAAATTTTCAAACTAGTGTAGAATTTTTTTCTGGATGATAGAATTTATAGGGGGAGTAGAAACTTTTCAAGACAATGTAGAAAATTTTTAAGCCAACGTAGAATTTTTACTCCATAATCATATTGAACCCCATATCATATGAAACTTTTCCAAGTTATGTGGCCCATACTCATATCCAAGTCTTGTTAGAAAATGTGCAAAGCAACTTAGAATTTCTAAGGTAACGTGAAATTTTTTTGTAGTTGATAAAAATTTTAAAACTGCCTAGAAAATATGCAAGGAAACTTAGAATATTTTCATGGCAATATAGAATTATTTTTACAATTGATAGAATTTCTAAAGCCTTTTAGAAAATATGCAAGGCAGTTTAGAATATTTCTAAGGCAGTTTATAATTTTTTTGCACTTGATAAAATTTTCAAAGGTACTTAAAAAATGTGTAAGATAACTTAGAAAATTTTCAAGTTAGTGTAGAATTTTTTTTTCCAAATGATAGAATTTCCAAAAGGAATAGAAAATTTTCAAGTCAATATATAATTTTTTACCCAATAACTCTATTTACCCCAATGTCCCATGGAACTTTTATAAGTTACATGGTCCACATTTATTTCCAAGATTGTTTAGAAAATGTGCAAAGCAACTTAGAATATTTCTAAGATAATGTAGAATCATTTTGCAGTTGATAAAATTTTCAAAACTGCTTAGAAAATGTACAAGGCAACTTAGAAAATTTCTAAGGTAGTGTAGAATTTTTTTTCCGTTGATAGAATTTCCAAGGGTACTTAGAAAATAGGCAAAGCAACTTAGAAAATTTTCAAGGTAGTGTAGAATTTTTTTCCAAATGAAAGAAATTTTAAAGGGGAAAAGAAAATTTCCAAGGCAATGTAGAAGATTTCCAAACTAATGTAGAACTTTTCACTCCATAACCCAATTGAACTCCATGTCCCATAAAACTTTTCCAAGTTATATGGTCCACATTCATTTCCAAGGTTGCGTAGAAAATGTTCAAGATAATTTAGAATATTTCCAAAGCAATGTAGAATCTTTTAGCAGTTGATAGAATTTCCAAGATTACTTAGAAAATGTGCAAGACAACTCAGAAAATTTTCAAGGTAATGTAGAAGTATTTTGCCGAATGCAAGTTGGATTCGGTATCTTAGAGAAACAATTTACTGAAAATTCAGACATTTTAAGTTTAAATTAATGAATGGTTAATCGTTTTTTGAAATAAGTTGGGTTAACATTGCATATGAACAAGATGTGTTGACCTTTGTAAACAAACCAATAAAAATGGTCGACTGGCAGTTTACGTATATGAAGTTATAAAATAGAAGTGGTCAACTATTTTTCAGTTCTTCAACACCAGTTGTGCAAATTTAATGTGAGCCGTGTTCAATATCTTAGAAAAATAGTTAACCAAAAATTCTAACATTTTAAGTTCAAATTTATGAATGGTTGACCCTTTTTCAGCATAATTGGGATCAGAATTAGTCCATTTTGTGCGAACAAGATAAATCAATAAGAAGTGGAGATATATAAACTAAATATACAAAACAAGATAAAATACATTAATTTATCTCAAAATATTACAATGTCATAAAACTTAAATATTCTTAATATATACATTTGATTACCAACAAGCAATAAAGGTTTAATATCCATACATGAAGACATTTGTAAAATGGCATCACTATACATCATATCATAGTTTCTAATACTAACGACTTAGTTTTAATATCTATGGAAAACATTAAAGGAATAACTTCCAATCCTATTCCTACCCTTAGAACCTCATTGTGAACACCGTATTTTGTCCTGACTTTATACATAAAAACTAAAAATGGATAAAATAAAAATAAAAATAATGAAAATAAAATAAAATAAGGGATAAAAAATAATAAGTAAATAAATAAATAATAATAATAATGAAAATAAATAAAATAAGGGATAAAAATAATAAATAAATAAATAATAAAAAAAGAAAAGACAAAAGAAAAAGAAAGAAAAATAAAGTTAGAATGGAATTTGGGTTGAATGTAGGTGGACTAATCTTCCAATATCAAAACCAAAACACTAAAAAATAATAAAATAAATAAATAAAATAAAAAATAAAAAAATAATAAATAAAATAAAATAATAAAAAATAGTAAATAATTAAAAAAATAAAATAAAATATATATGTTTGGGCTTAAATGCTGATTAGCATTTCAGCCCAAGCATCCACAAGCCCAATTGAGAGGGGCTCGTGGACAAAATAGAGGGAGCCCCAGAGCCGAAGGCTCAAAGAGAAACAAAGGTAGCCCTTAGGGCTCAGACCAGGAAATCGAGGGCAGGGCTTGTGTGTCCTTTAGGCGTGCAAGGCAAGGGGACTTAGGTACGAAGTTACGAAGGGGAAAGAGGGAGCCTTAGGGCTCAAACACTCAGGACACGAAGGGAGCTTGGGACACGGAGAGAGCTCGGGCAAAGTGACCAGGGGAGTTTAGACCAGAGCCAGAGTAAGGCAGAGCACGAGTGTGGGAGTGAGGCAGAGGACCAAGTTTGGGTTCAAGCGTGGGTGAGAGAAGCAGAGTGAAGGAGGTGCAGAAACAAAAAATTACTTCTCTCCACTCCTCTGTACTGGGTATGACCATGTAGTGGAGGTGAGGGAGTATTTAGAGGTCCACGAATTTGGCACGAAAATGGCAGAGGGATGCATGGATTGAAGGGTGTGAAATTGGGAATGAAGGGATGCAACGTTGGGACCACGGGTTAAGGTTTCTACTCTTCTCTACTCGCTTCGATCCTATAAAAGGATAAAGCAAGGGAATTTGGATGAGGATGGGCTGAGCACACAAAAAAAACCTAAAGGAAACCCTAGGAAGTTGAGAAAAGAACACCAAAAGGAAAGTGGTAAGGGGTCTGAGGGTAGAGCTCTGAACAAAAGAAAAGTGACCGAGAGAGAGAACAGGGAAGAGGACTCTAAAAATCTGAATCGAAAGAAGCGATTGAGGAAGGAAGGCTGCAGGCCAAGTTCAAGTTACCGAACTCCACGAACACAAGAGGAGTTGAAATTCATGTGGCAAAGGCATTAGCTTGGTATAAAATTTTCTCATTCTATCATGAAATTCTCTTGCGTGAACCATTGAGTCTGGAGTCTATTTTGTTGTTGTTATCTTGTTCAACTGACAAGGATGAATGCTAAGCTTCCTTATCTTTTGTTTATTCCTTCTGGCCTAGTTTGCTCTGTTTTTCTAGTAAACAATGACTGGGAATACATTTTGCTCATTTGATTCACTATTGCAATCTCATGACTATATTAGCTATGCGATATAGTTACTGTGTTTCTCTTGCTTATCTATAAGTCAAAGGATTTGTGTTGATGTTAATGGTCACAGGAGTTGAGTTCTAATCATGTGCTTGTTTAGCTTGGATGCTAGTGGCCCCTGGAATGAATCTTAGTAGTAAGTTTAGCCTGAGTACTGCGATAGTTCATAGGAGTTGTTTTGTTTTTTTCTTTGTCTTCTTCTTTTTGCTGTGGGTTCAAGGCTAAGGTAATAAGTCCAGTTCTATGTAATAAGAAAACTGATAGACCAAATGTAGGGGTTGGTTGTGAATATCTTTTCCTTTTCAATGGGATTCGCAAGAGTTTATATGTAGATTCTATTGTAAAGAACTTTGGGTGTTTAGCTATTGATTTTGGCAGTCTTGTGATGTAACTTACATAAAAATGTGGTGACTAGCTTAGTAAGAGTCAAATGTATGATTTGCAGCTTTGGATCTATGCAACACCTGATGGAAATGTTGCTTTCTTGTGATATATAGACTTGGGTTTGAGTTCAAGGGAGATAGTCATATATTTATAGTTTGCTCTCCCTATATGCATAGACTGTAGATTAAACTTTAAAAGTTATTATATTATTATATCTTCCATAAAGAAAAATTAATAAAAAGGGACCTTGTGTTAATTGCTGCATGGTGTTGTTCGATTTTGGGTTCAAAGTTGACCGTGTGAATATGTTTTCTATGAGAAAAATCTGGTTTTAACTATGTTCTGGCTTAGGCTTTGAATGGCTGACACTAAATGGTTTAAGCATGAAGAATGCTCCATATGTTCTTGTTTTCCCACATAAATCTTCTGTGCTGGATACATTCATATGATTCCTGTTTCCAGCTCATAAATGAACTATTTGCTCATGTCCTTCTCTTAGATTTGATTGGATTTACAAATAGACCATATGGCCTTGATTTCCCATGTAAACCGTGGAGGATTGATTGCTGAATGTGTACTTTATGTGTTGAACTAAAATGTGGTCATATGACTATGATGTAGCTTGGGAGTCTCATGCTTGGTAGCTACAATTGTAGGATCTAGTCTGAACATGAAAGTTATCACATGAATTCTTTTTCTTTTTTTTTTAAATGAAAAAATTCTGTTTGCTAACCTAAGTGTTGAGAAGAGACTTTAGCATGGAAAGGGATTCAAAATCGGCCTGAATTTGTGTGTTGTTTCCACGGTTATTCAGTCCAAGCTATTAAGTCCAAGTTACCCATGGTTTGTCCACTTGTCAGATGATATTAGGGGTATAGGTCTAATTTACCTCAATCCCTACATATGTCACAAACGATGGTCCTCACTCGCGTTTCTTTTTTACATATGTTTATTTTAAGTTGATTCTTATTTATTTATTTATTTATAATTATTAATTATTATTATAATTTTTCGAGTTTGCCACAAGGGACTAAGTTTCCGTGTGCATATAAAGTGTCAGTCAAGAGTGCCATGAGTGACGAGTTACCATGATATTTATATTGGCAACGTCTTAAATTTTTAATATTTTTAGGAATCAATGGCTTGTTTTATTAAAATTAAAATATAAAAAATAATAAATAATAGTGAAATAAACAAATAAATAAATGGTAAAATAATTACAATAAAGCTCTTTACTTTGAACTTTTCTTTTTTCCCCTTACCCTCTGAGTGACAATACCACAATTGCTGGTCGGTTGGTTGTAAAGTTGATTTTAGGAAGAAAAATATCGTATTAATGTAGTAATTCCACCTTGAATTCCTTTTAAAGAAAAAAAAAGAAAGAAAAAATTCCAATGGCCTTTTCATTTTTATAATTTAATATAAGAAAGTAAAAATGATTTATGTAAAAAAAAATTGTTTATTGTCACAATTTTATCTTTCAAATTTTTTGTTTTACCTTTTACCTCGAGTGGCATCGCCGTGAGTATTTAGGTATCAATCAATGGATTGTGAGGGATAAAGTCACCACATAAGTTAGTTGATTTTATTTTGTGAACATAAAGTTGTTTTCATATTTTATAGTAAATAAAAAATAAAAAAATATAGTCATATCTTAAATCCCTTTTTATTGCTTTTCTTTGTAAGATAAAAATGTGTTATTATAATAAAACAAGAAAAAGTTTATTTTTCCCAATTTTATTTCTTAAGCCTTTTTATGCCTTTATATTCCGAGTGGTACCACCGTGAATGTTTAGGTATCGATCAGTAACTTGTAAGTGATTGAATCACCACATATACTTGTTATTTCTCTCTAAAAATTTATGTAATAATCACATTTTAAATTTTTCTCAATGTTTTTCTTTTAAATAAATAAACATGTTTTAAGCGGATCCTATTTATTTCCATAATTCATTTAAAACTATTTGTTTTCTTTCAAATTTTTTATCTTTTATGCCTTCTATCTCAAGTGACACCACCATGAGTATTTAGGTATCAATCAGTGGATTGTGAGTGATAAAATCATCACATAAGCTAGTTGATTTTATTTTAAAAAACAAAAAAATAAAATTGTCTTCAAACTTTTCCTTTGCAAGTTAAAAATAAAATATTCAAAATAATGCGCATTTTTAATCATATATTCTGAATTAAAGAAAAAAAAACATATATTCTCTCGTTTTTTAGAAAATGATAAAAAAAATGAATGATAAGAATTAGGTATGAAAATTAAACTATCTTTTACAAATTAAAACACAACTACTAATTCTGACAACTGTTTTATTTGCAGAATGATAATTCATTTTCCAAACTTCTCTTTTAAAAAAAATATATATATAATAAAAATATCAATTTAGTGACATGCATTTTTACTTCGAACTACGTCGACTTTGACTTTTATCACAGGGTACGTAGGCCCCAAACTCTAATTCTAGGTCAAGTCTGCTCTTGTAAATAAATAATATTTTTCTTATTTTGTTTTCCCAACTTCTCATATTTTCATTTTATTCTTTATTTTCATTTTTACATTTTCTCTTATTTTTATACTTAATTTTGCATGTGAATGATTAAAGGGCAATCAAAATAATTTTTAAAAATAATAAAAATTGCATGATCAACTTAAGGTAACCGTTCTTAGGAACAGGTGTTGTGAGGGTGCCTAATACCTTCCCTACTCATAATCATATTTCCAAACCCAACTTTGATTCACAGACCATCATTTCCTTTTTATTTTGGTGGCGACTCCCCTTAAAATCAGCCTCCGTCATGAAGGTCGATTTTCCCTCTTTTTCTTTATTTTCTCATTTCCTGTGCCATCCGCATCGCATTTCCGGGTGTGACACTCATTAACAGTAGAGGGACTATCTTTTCACTTTTCTTCCCTGCTTCCTTGGTTGTTCTTTATTTGCCCATGACATAACTTCATCCCACCATGCTTGATTACTTCTTCATATGGCACACAACAATTAGCATTAGGAAAAACCTCAAGCTTATCAGTAATCTGTCATAAATTTAAGAGAAAAAATGCATAGTATATAAGATAAACATCAATCTTGAATATTATCCAATTATGCAGCACCTTCTAGAATAAACAATTGGACAACTAGAGCAACTACACAAATCTATAGCTAGAAGGGTACACACATATATAGCCTTAATTATAATCACCCACAAAAATTGACGAGTTTTGGTGAAATAACATAGTAAATGAGACTATGAGGCCAAAAGTAAATGACTTTCTAGCAAGTGAATCTCTTTTAGACATTTTATCAAACATCTGGCTGACATTTGATTTAGCAGTGAAATAATTAGACCATTAAGGCAACGATACCAACTTTGGCTCCCCTGATCACAATACGAATGGCACTTAGCAAGCGACCATAGGTTAATCCAGGTTCATTTTACACTATTCAAATGAAATTATAAGTCAAAGCACCAATAACAATCTTTCCAGCACTAAAGGCCTACCAAAAACAACTAACCCCACATATGTCCATGAATCCCAAACAGTTTTCATCAATTCACAAGAAAGTCAAAAGAATCAAGAATGATTTATTATACTAAGTGATGTATCTACAAAGGGCCCCACATCATCACAAGCTGATATGCAATTCGCAAGCTCCCCTCTAGTACCTTTATAATCAGCTTTAGGTTTTATATGATCTTCCGATACTTAAATCCCTTCCTTGATAGATCAAAAAGGCTACAAGGTTAGTGAATCCAAGAAATCAAAAAATTTGGTACTTGTTCAAAAGATTTAGCAAGCAAAGCATGTCAACTCCTCCAAGTTCCCTGGCAACTAACGTTTACCTGTTCTCAATCAGAATGCTCACCAGTGACACCTTCTTCATCTTTGATGGAGTTCAATTTTGATGCGGGCTTTCTTCTTTTTCTCCCAAATTTTGAGTTTGATGGAGTTAGGGTTGAGGTATGAAATTTTCCTGATTTAATTTTTTTTAAATGTTTAGGGGTATTTTTGTAACTTCACATGAGTAATTTCCTAAAAAAAAATTTTACCTTGGTCATTGGGTGTTTTAGCTTTGGCTTTAGTACCTTTTCCCAATTAATTTTATTTTTTTGGTATTTATTCTCAATTCTCCCTTAAAAATTCGTAATACCGCTCATGAGATGAGCTTCGTGAAAGGTGAGATACGTGCCCTTTGGCAGGGTCAGTTGCATGTTTGCAGTTTGGAATGACGATGACAAATGAGTAATAACCTGAGTTGCCAAAAAGATCAGAGAAAAATAACACATCTGTAAAAAAAAAAGAAGGAAATAGAATTCCACGGCAATACTACAGCACGGAGATGCAGACATAGTAATAGTGGGTGGTGGAATTTGTGGCCTTGCTACTGCTCTTGCTCTTCACAGGTTAGGTTAGTCATCGTTTATTCAGCTTTTTCCCCCTCTTTTCTCCTTTTCACTTCACACTCTGCTCTGTGAAATTATCAGTGTCAAGCATTGTTTTGGGTTGATGGAATTGGAAAATCCAGTTCAAGTTCTTCCTAATTAATCGTATGTGTTAATGTTAGTAACTTGAATTGTAACTTGTTTCGCAGGAAGGGTATAAAAGCTCAGGTTTTAGAGAAATCAGAGACGATTCAAGCTGTAGGGTCAGCAATTACCATCTTTACAAATGGTTGGCGAGCTCTTGATCAGCTGGGTGTCGCATCTAAGCGTCGATCTACTGCAATTCCAATCACAGGGTGGGTATATTTAGTTGAGCTTGATTATACTAATTACTACTCTTTCTTTAGTTGCAAAAGAATTCAGAATGTAGATCGGATAATTCGCTTTGAAGATTCAGAATATTGATAGCAGTGGGATTATAGATCTAATTATGAAGAAAATCCATTGACAATGAACTCTCAGGAGGTTATTCATGAAGGCTGCTATGAGGACCACGTAAAGGAATCAATCATAACTTCATAATAAAACGATTACGCTTTACGTAGATACCTAGAATAATTTTTTGACACTTAATGTTTTAAGTTGTTAATTTTTGCTCTCCATAATCCTCTCTCCCCCATCTCTCTCCCTTCTTTTCTTTTCTATTACCCAGGTTGCATGAAATATCCTTGGATGATAATTCCAGCCATAAGATACCACTCAGGTAAATTCTTACCTAATATTTTGTTTCTAGATGTAACGGTGGTCTTAAAGGAGTATTAATCTTTGATATTTTTCCACTTTGTCCCCATTTTTGTGGTTTTCTTCTGGTCCTTATGCTTTGCTAAATTAGTAAACTCTATCATGGAATGTTTAGTGAATATATATAGTTTTTTGCACATGATGACCAATATTTTGTATATAGTTACCTGTAAATGACCCATTTCGCAAGTTATCTCATCTCTATGATCCTGTAAGTCAGTAAATCGTGGAATTAGCTGAGCAATTCTTCTTCCTGAACTTACTTAAGTGAGATTACTTTGGTAGTATTGAAAAAAGCAACTAAAATTTAGTACTAATAATAAGGCACAAGAAGCAATTGCAATTCCTTTGCTGTCTATGTTTGTAAAAGACCTTTTTTCGTGCTTTTGATTCTGTAGAAGTGAAGAACTTCGATGCTTAAAACGGAGGACCCTGATTGAAACTCTAGTCCATGAGCTTCCTGCTAGCACATTACACTTTGAATGCCAAGTAATGGCTATTAAATCAGATCCTCTAACTGGTTGCCCTATGCTCCACTTTCGTGATGGCAATTCCATTAAAGCTAAGGTAAAATTGAATGTTAGTGGCTGACTGGATGTTAAGTGAAAGCCACTTAGGTCTTCTCATGTAGTCCTATAAATGATGCGCACAAAGATGATGTACTCCGTCGGGTCCTTTTTATAGGACACGTCTAGGAGCTATATTTTGGTTTTATTCATAATAAATAATCCCCACTTGTCTTATGCATTTAATGATAATTTCCTTTTATACCCCTCTATCATAAAGAAGATTCTATTCACAAGACCTATTAATTAAATTATCATTAAAAGGCTTACTCAATTAAATAGGAATATTTTTTAAAAAGAATTTTCTTATATATTAATTACAGTTAATTGTATTTAACTATTTTTCTTAATCCTGGTGAAGTAGTTAATTGTCTCTTACAAAAAGGACTGAAGGGAGTATCTTTTTTTCCCCTTATGTTGCAAGGATCAGAATGAATGGTTTACAGTTTGTGATAGGATGTGATACAGCAAACTCAGTTGTGCCTGAGTTTCTTGGATTAAAACCTGCCCATTTTTATCCACATGCTCAATACTTGGTTTCACAAACTATCCTCATGGGCATGGGCATGGCCTAGAAAGTGAGTCTATCCAGATGAGGAGAGGAAGCATTTCTGTTGGCCGAATTCCAGTAGATGATAAGCTTGTTTACTAGTTTGTGGGACAAAATTGGGTATCTCAAGGTCACACTTGTTAGATATGCTGGCTTCCTAAGAGGAGGGTGAATTGGAAAGATTAAAATTTTCTGCAAAATGACAATAAAGTAAAGAAAGCAATGTGACAGTAAAACAGAGTATAAATATATAATAAGTAAATGTAGTAGTAGAGAAGGGAAGACACAGATGTTTATTCTGGTTCGGTCTCTCAATCTTGACCTACGTCCAGTCCTGAAGCCATCATTTGAAATTTTCAACTATCTTGCAAGAATTCAGTGGACTTCTTACAAATGCCACAGTATACCTATGATGCTCTATTTTTAGAGCTCACACTTTCTCTCTTTGCACTCTAGCTAAGTGCTTCCCCAATCCCTTTTGATATCCCCTCACAAGAAAATCTTTCTTCCAGATGAAGATAAGATTGTTTACAATGGATGAACTCTCTTAATCAAAGTGTATATGAAAGTTTGAGTATAAAGAATGTAGTATGTGAGAGTAGGAGACTTTGAGTTGTTGATTTGGCAGAGTTTCAGTATATATAAAGTTAAAATTGTTACCCACAACTTCAAATGATGTTATATTTATAGATTTAGGTCTTAACTATATATTAGAGACAAAATCTATCAGGTGGAGAAGTTATCTAACGATTACTCTGAAAAACTATCCGTTCACCAACCGCATTTGATGCTTCTGACATCCAAAGTTCAAATTTTGGTTCGTCAACAGACAAATTTCGCGGAAACCGAAAGCTAAAGACTTTAACGTTGAATATTCAAAGTTCATTTGTCATGAATCAAAGTTCAAAATTTGATCTTTAAAAATGTTTCTATTGTTGGAACATACGAATTTTCAAGTTAAAAGTTCTTCTTAAAAGTGTGAACAATAGTTCCATTTTACTACAGTGCCTTCGAAATTCGAATTTTGATACCCAAAATTCGTCTGTCAGTGGGTAGTTCAAGAAGACACAATAGTTCATCTATTCAAAATTCGAATATTCAAAATGCAAAGTTTGTTTGTCAGAGAGGTCTCTTTTCAGACTTACTTCAAAGTTCGAATTTATGAATACTATTATTCGTATGTCAACATATCATCATAACATACTCACAAGCTTCGTTTCTGAAATTTGAATTTTTATGTTTAAAGTTCGTCTGTCAGCGAGTCATTTTGATACTCTTTCCAAACTCAGTTTTCAAATGAACTTTGACATTTCCTTAGATGAATTTTTCATTTTTCATAAGTTGAATTTTGTCTAAAATTCAAATTTTCAAAAGCCAAAGTTTGTCTGTTAGAGAAAGCTCTTTTCAGACAAGATTCAAAATTTGAATTTCTGCAGTCAAAGTTCGTCTGTCAGAGAGGGCTCTTTTCAGACTTGTTCATTTTCAATACGAAATTTGAATTTCCAAAGTCAAAGTTCGAATTTTTAAAACATCGTTTCAGTATAAACGTTTCAAAATTTGTCTGTTTGTGAGTATTTTTCAAATATTCCATGGATTAACATATAATCATAATTTTAAAACATCTTTTTGCTAATTCAAAGTCTTTTACTCAATTTAAACATGACTGTAGATTCTTGTGCTGATTTTTCTTGAATTTCTCCACTTGGATAATTTGTACATCTTCAATATCTTCTTTTCAAACTCTAGAAAGTTGGTATGGAATTATTAAAACATTTGATTCAACAACACTGAGCACAACATTTTTCTACACATCAGTTGCTTTTCATTTTTTAAGAAAAAATTTAATAAATGCTAATTTCTTTTTCTCTTGCTGATGCTCAGACAAGGGTGAACCATCGATACGGTTTCTAGCCATTCTCTTTTGTCGGAGACAGATTGTTGTTGACACCAAAAATATAGAAAAGGAATTAACAAAATTTTCTCTTTTTGAAATTTCATAAAACAACGAAATTCATCTCATCAAATGTTTTGAATCAATTGATGAAGTTTATTTTTCAAAAATATCATCAGAAAAAAAAATGAAATGGAGTTTTTTTAAACATCAGAAAAAGCTTTCTATTTTATCATTTATATGAATAAAAAATCTTATGATTATTAAGAACTCAACGGGACCCCCTTTTGATGAGTGTATTTCTAAATCACACTGTTTCATATTTCTTCCAAATTCCTAATATGTAACTTCATGATTTATTTGACATTTTCTCTCATTAAGTATATGAACTATGAACAGATACAAATATCTCTAAAGATCCAGAGAAGATTAGACAATCTGCATTGGAATCAATTGAGGATTTCCCAGAGGAAGTTGTAGAAATGATAAAGAAAAGTGACATCAGTTCATTGATTCTCACACGATTGAGGTATCGTGCTCCATGGGATATCCTGTTTAGAAGCTTTAAAATGGGTACAGTGACTGTAGCAGGCGATGCCATGCATGCAATGCCTCCATTCCTTGGGCAAGGTGCCTCAGCTGCAGTAGAGGATGCAATTCTACTTGCTAGGTGCTTAGCACAATACTTGACAAGCAACAAAGTTCAAGCAGCACTAGAAATGTATGTGAAGCAGAGGAGAATGAGATTGGTGAAGTTGTCTGCTCAAACATATCTTACTGGTATGCTTTTGGAGCCCTTTGTAGTTCACTATCTTTGTTTGGTACTCCTACTGGTCTTCTTTCATGACATACTTGGTCATACCCGCTATTATTGTGGTCACCTTTAGCTTGATGCTTGTGTAAACTTGGGCTTAAATTGCAAATCTCTGTCATATCAGTTACTTAAAACCTTCAAATTTTGTATTCTTTTTTTTTTCCTCCTCTTTTGATCCTTCTAGAAGCATTGTCAGCTGCAAGTAAAATTTTTCTCTTGTATTCCCTGTGTTAAGTTCCATACTATTACTATATGTAACTGAGACTTCTTATGCCATGTGGTATGCTTATTGCTTCCGAGGACAATGACAATAAGCTAGATAATTGCAACTCATACAAAACCAAAGGAAGAATGAAAGCTACATGACGATGCATGGCATCTAGTTTGAAAATTGGAAGATCTTTTAACCTACAAAATCCAAATTTGTGGAAGTACCATATCTGATAGCAGCACTCTACATCTATAACATCTACACACAACAATTGTTATCTCATCAATATGTCTTGGATTTTTTTGTTTTTTCTACAGTCGTTTTCTTATTAATACAATTTACTTGTAATTTGGTTGAAAAATTTACTGTTCTACGACAGAATAATATGCTCTTGTTAGAATGAAGAAAGTCAATTGTAGTGTAAAATAATGTCCCAGCCAATGTGTGATACAAGATCATACAAAGAGAATCACAGAAAGCAGAGATACTGATAAGAAAAACCAGTAAATGATCATATCCATAAGATTAAGAAATTTATGAATGGTTGACAATGGGATTGCAACAAGCAATACCACTGCAAAATTGTCATCATTTTCAGGTATGTAAGTGCCATTGAGTTGCTTTTAAGATTAAGAATAATGATGATAAACTGATGTTCCCGTGTCAATATCTTTTAATTTTTCACACATGCTTAAAGGTAGGTTCAACTGCTAAGTTTTATTTTTTTTTTGGATGGGAAGTTGCTAAGTGCTCATCAGATCTTTTTCTGTTCTCTGTGACATATAGAGCTATACAGTTTGTTGTATAAGAAGGTCTAATTGAAGAACACAAATAACTTATTGTATGCAACAAATTCCAACGAGTATTTGTTTTGACAACTTTGTACAATGTTCTAACTTCTGCCATAAAACAGTCATATTTAACATTAGATAGGTAATAATGGCATAGAATATTTGGGACAGTTACAGGAGATAGGGTCCCATCTCATAGTATCCTCTACTAAAGGTTGCCACATCACAGGAAAGAGCCCGTAGGCAACAAAAATGACAACCAAGAACCTAGGGGGAAAATGTTTTTGTACTTGAACAAGCAAACTTTCTCTTGACATAATCAGACCCTCTAGTCTCTCCTAAAAACTGTACTGATTAACATGGGACAGCCATGGGTTGATTTAATATCCTTTATGGTATAAATCTGAGCTGAAATGTTTTTAATTCTAAAATTTTAGATACTGAACCAAACTAAGAAAACTTGTTAAACTCACCTGTCAATCGTTACTCATGATTTTGTTCTATTCTAAGAGTATCACTGTGTTTATAAGTTTATATAAATAATAGGAGAAAATGGATTTTAACTCTGAATTAAAGTATCACTGTGTTTATAAGTTTATATAAATAATAGGAGAAAATGGATTTTAACTCTGAATTAAGGTCTATTTTAAGTTTAGTACATTAACTTTAGAAAGTAACAAAGCACCCATTTGAAGTTTGAACTAAGACTTGTTACAATTTTGGTATGTCAACTTTACAATGTAACAAATCAGTCAGGTTCTTTGAGATAAAATGGTAAAACCTTAACTTTTAGCTAACTTAACATCAAGATACCATGTGAAGAGCTTGTGTTGCTGTTTGTCATCGTCATATCCCTATCCACCCATAATAGGTTGTCTGGTTGTGAAAATTGAAGAAAAACATGAATAGAGAAAGTTTAATGGACAAAGAAGTTCCATTTTCTTCTGCATCCATCATAAATGTGTAAATAAATTTAACTATTTAAAAATCTACTGAGTGTTTGTCAATGGGACATAAGATACAGCCTAAAAGCATCTAAGACGATTCCTTGACTTATATAAAAGGAGTTACTGAGGCTTGCCACTTATTTACTTTCATTTTAACATAAAATTACTATTAACATAAAAGCTCAACAAATTGTTTGTTTGATTGTGAAAATTGAAGGAAACATGAAAAATGAAAAGAAGGAAGTTTAGAGGATGAAAAAACTTCCGTTTTCATTTGGTTTCAACATCCTTCATACCAACGATGGCTCCCATTGAGGAAAATTCGGAGCAATTTAATTTATTGATACATTCATCTAGAGAATATATAAAACATGAAAGTATCAAGACAAGAAACAGGTATAGCTTGAATTGTTTTGCCTTTCTTGAAGCATGTAACTGCAATGGAGGCACAAGAATCTCATTCTCCTTTATTTGAGTCATGCTTTGAGTGCTATCACCAAAAAGGCTTAACAAATAAGTTGTCTCTGAAAATTTAAGAAAAATGTGAATAAAGAACGTTTAGGGAATGCCAAACTTCCATTTTGTTTTGCTTCCATCATTAATTATTCACGTTATCCATGGGCTTACAGTGAGGAATATGCAAAATATATTTAATTTCTTGGCCCATTCTTTCACAAAATCTATTCTAAAAGTGAGCATCAAGAAACAGCTTTAGCTTTAACTGTCAGTCTCTCTTGGAGCATATAATTAAAATAGAGAACAGAAGCATCTCTGCACCTTATATATATATCTATTTGACTGTTTGAGATTTGATTCGAGTGCTATTAAAATCCTCCTTTTCTTTTCCATTATAAATTTAGTCGTCATGCAGTCACTCTCCACCCTTGCCAAAATTTCTTCTTAGCTGCTTTCAAGTGGTACCGAAGCCCTTTCTCTCTGTTTTTTTTGTAACACGAGCTCTAGAGGTAAACATCACTCTCATAACCATCAACTTTCGAAGATGTGGTGAATGAGTTGAGTTTGGTTCAACCTCGTGTAGATTTTCTTCTCATTGTCACGGTGCATATTTCCCTTTTTACAGCTTCCTACGCTAGGCCTTTTTGTTCTGTGTAACATATTTTTTCAAACTTCAAACGTTTTTTACTTGTTTAGAAGTTTCATTGTTTTCTTAAGATCTTTTTACATAAAATTTCTTCTAATAGTAGGTAGTTTTCATGATAAGATTGTTTGTTGAAAATGAACTTAGCCCTTGCAGGTAATTAATTTGTAAAATGATTTATTTCTCTCATTTCAAGTTTATACCCTTCATATATGGAATGGACTTTGCTTTTGAAGTTGTATTTCAGAGAAGTAATTTCCTTAATTTATTGCATTTAATCATGAGCATGACTCTTTCTCATAATTCTTATATTCTCTCTATTATCGTGCAAAATGCTACTATAATAATAATATCTCAGACAACACAACCCTAGTTTTTAAGAATGAAATAAATTTGATGCTGTAATGATCATAAGTTTCTGTTTCTGTTTCTCTTTCTGTCTTCAAGCTTCTCTCTTTCCTGTAAAATTCTCACATACAGTTCAGAGACTAAACAAGAATTTGTTAACACAATATCGCACATCTATTCTGATGAATTTTTGCTTGTTTCTTACTGCATGTTATTTTATAGGGCTCAAACTAAAAAATTCAATTATAATGCAGGTGTACAGATCAAACGGTGGCTTTAATCCCCACTTTGTACTGAAGCGAGTGATAAAAAAGGAACTAGATATAGTTTCATAACTAGAGTCTCATAGATTAGACCGCCGTCACTTATTTATGAATGATGAAGATCTCATCAATTATATTACTCACATTCTAAACATTAAAAGCATCTCATTACCTACCTGAACTATACACAGAGGTCACCAACATTGGTATTCTGGTGGGCCTCCATAATCTGTACAGAAGCAGAAGCAGCGCCTGATGGCGGGGCTTGGGTGAGGTAGGTTGTACCATTCCGTCATCGTTTATCCACCCAAGGACGAAGCCTCTAAACAGATGAAGCACCAGAAATCTGCACTTCTTACCAAGTAATATCATCTTCCTCTGATTTTTCACCGTTTTGCCTTTGCTTTATCAATATTTATCTCTTCTTTCTCCTAGTTCTTACACGTTTAATAGTTCTACTGTGGAGTTTGTATTAGAGACAATTCACGAAACCATTTATGAGCCTTGACTTATAAATATCTTAACCATTAGATTTATTGCAACCATGAGAGTTTGATCTTGCACGTACGTGGATGTATCTGCATGTTCCATTTTGTTTTGCAGTGAGAATGGAAAATCTCACTCATGTATCCAAACTGCTCATTATAGTCCAATTTTGTGCCAGGAACGTCCGTGAGGAATCATCATTGTCTTTGGTAATAGAAAAGCTCGGCCACAAGGAGCAAGAAGCTGGGAACATCTTTTCGTCTGATTAAGTGCACTGGCTAGTCGTGGAGCTTCCTTCACTATGAAGTATACTAAAATTGGCGAAGCAACCGTTGAAGATTTTATCAATATCATCACCAGCAGAAAAGCTTCAATAATTTCTACATCAGGGGCTTGAGTAAGTCAGAAAATGCATGGACTGCAGTTCTCTCTCTCTTTTCATCACCTAACTGATGTAACCAGACGTACAGCCACGATCAACTTTTTTTTTTTGGCCAAATCTATTCAGTAATTTTTCAAATGAGAAAATGAGGAGGGTTCTTGATTAAATAGGGGAGAAAGACATGAGGATTTGCCGTGGGTTTCAACCGCGTTCATAGCCCAAACCACGGCAATTGCTGTGGTTCATATATAAATATATAAATGTTGGTAAAGTACATTAACTTCCTTATATAGACTTTTCTTATATTTTTATTACCTACACAAACATTTCCGAAAATTAAATATTGCGTTACACATATTCTCTTTATTTGTAAAAAAATTAGGGTTTGATATAAGTCTCCCGTCTTTTGCCCCTTTCATTTCTTAATCTCACTCAAGTCGGTTCTGCTCCCTTCCTCACTCAAGTTGCCTTTGTAGCTGCAACATCTAAGAACTGAAATTTATTGAAATTTTTGGCCAAATTTATTGAAATTTTCCAAGCCATGTGAAAATGTTCATGTTATAAATTTATAATTTTATTTTATTCATTAATAAAAATGTAAGCATTTTAATTTTCATTTAATAAAAATATATCATCTAATAAATAATAAAAAATTTATCAAATAAATTTAGAAATACAATGTAATTTTAAAGGAAAATTATCTTAGATTTTTCCATAGCGTCTCACACTTACCCGCAAACTCTGAAACCACGGCAATTGCTGTGGTTCATATATAAATATATAAATGTTGGTAAAGTACATTAACTTCCTTATATAGACTTTTCTTATATTTTTATTACCTACACAAACATTTCCTAAAATTAAATATTGCGTTACACATATTCTCTTTATTTGTAAAAAAATTAGGGTTTGATATAAGTCTCCCGTCTTTTGCCCCTTTCATTTCTTAATCTCACTCAAGTCGGTTCTGCTCCCTTCCTCACTCAAGTTGCCTTTGTAGCTGCAACATCTAAGAACTGAAATTTATTGAAATTTTTGGCCAAATTTATTGAAATTTTCCAAGCCATGTGAAAATGTTCATGTTATAAATTTATAATTTTATTTTATTCATTAAGAAAAATGTAAGCATTTTAATTTTCATTTAATAAAAATATATCATCTAATAAATAATAAAAAATTTATCAAATAAATTTAGAAATACAATGTAATTTTAAAGGAAAATTATCTTAGATTTTTCCATAGCGTCTCACACTTACCCGCAAACTCTGAAACTTACCCCTGTGAAGCCAAAACTCTCAAAACCTGCGAACTCACAAATGGCGCAAGATGGTCACCAGTAATCCTTAATCTATTCTCTCAATCACCTCTACTACTCTCATCGTACGTTCTGTAATGTCCGGCCGCTTCTTTGGAATTGATAACTGTCCTCACAAATCAACACAAGCATTTTTGGTGTACTTTATCCTCACTCACACAACTCCTTCCTAAGGGGTCATCCATCCAAGAATTGCTCCAAGTCAAGCACGCTTAACTGAGGAGCTCTTAGGGGATAAGCTACCGAAAAGGTAGGTGTACCTTGTTGGTATAGGAAGTACCTATCAATTTCTTTAAGTTATCCTTTAACCTATAATCTCATACCTATACAGTCTCTGGATCCCTTTTATTTCGGTATGTATTTGATTCATTCATATGCCCCTCCCGCTTAGAAGCCTGCCAGGAATCGCTCCTTGTCCATGCCTTATCACTTTGTCTCACCCCTTTTTTTTGCACCGACCACCACTCCCTGCCTTCATCAGCTCCCAGATGTCACATGCCCTCACGACATTGTTTTGGCATTTTGTGCAGAACCGGAGTAGATAGGACGGAGGAATGTTCAAGTGGGGCAGAAAAGAGCTCCATACCGAGGCAAGAGCATATTCCAGTGGCTTCATTTTTGGCTGAATGTGGTGGCATCGCAGCAGATTGTCCTAGAGCCGTGGCGGGATTCAGATTTCTGGTTTAAATCAGAAACATTTTAGTCAGTCGGATGCAAAAAAAAAAAAAAAAAGAAACGGAGGAGAGAATGCGAGAGCTCTCCTAGGGTTTATGATCTTTGGCCTCTGGGAGTAGTTTCTAGCCTCTTGAAGCTTGGATTCTGGTTGGTAAGTGATCCTTACTCCTCCTTCTCCATTTTCTTTGGTTTAAACTCGGGATTTTCGATTATATATTGGGATTTCTTGTTTGGGCCGAAATCCACCAATTAAAATGGATAAAATGAGGTTAAAGAAGTGTGTTTTGGTGTTCTTGATGCTAGGTTGTGAGTTTTGAAAGCTTTATGTATGATTTGAGCTTAACCCTAGGTTATTTTCGGTTAGAGCACTTGGGAATCCGAAGTGTATGTGTTTGATTGGTGTTTGAATGATTCCTAGGAGTTTATTGATGCATGAATGTGGGGTTGAAACCTTGGGTTAGGCCTAAAGTAGTTGAATTGTGATGTTTAGCTAAATGGTATATTGTGTTAATCGAGGCATTATGGTGTTGTTAAGGTTGTTTGGTGATTGGAGAAGTTAGTCATGGGATTGACGTTCAAGAAAGCTTGTGGAACTTGTGTGCATGTGGTAGCGACAATTGAGGTAACCGAGTGTTTGTATTGTCTTGTATGTATTGTATGATATTATGTATATTTATATATATATATATGCATGTTTCTTTCATACCATGATATAGATGTGTTTGTGTATACAGTTTTCTATATATCGTGATATGCACACAGCTAGATGATGATTATGATGACTATGATGATGATATTGACGTGACATGACATAACATAATGCATGCATGACATTGTGACATATGATGATGATTATATGATAATATGAGTATTACCACATATTATTGTGAGATTGTGATATGGTGGATTGAGTGATGATGATATGATATATGATATGATTATGATGATATATGATTAGGGAGGATAAGGATAAGATACCTGCAGCTAAATCGCCTTCTATGGCCAGAAGGGAAAGACGTGCAGTGGATTGCATCTTCCCTAAATTGCTGCCAATTCGTGGTGGAAAAAGGGAAAGAGAACCATGATCCGAACATTAGTGTTACCTTTGGCTAGGTGCACTAATAGGAGGTGAGCTTGGTGATGTCCCGGAATCAATCTTCACCGACTGTTGGAAGGGAATTACCGGTACAAAATGTCCTATTATGACGACAGCTCGTAGTTCTAGCTGTGTGGAGGGAGATATGTATTCCATTCATTTCACATTGCATTCATGAGTTGTATGAGATATATGTATATATATGTATGTGTGATTGTCCCCGGTTACTGAGACATTGTCTCACACCCCTCTCCCATGAACTAACCTTGCAAGTGATGGTTCTGGTACTAGTCCAAAGAAGTTAAGGGAGTAGCTTCGGACGTGGGAATACTATGTCTATATAGTTTATGTGTATTTTTGGATATGTATCTTGTGCCAAGTAGAATAGCATATTTGTAATGGGTATAAGGATTCTGATGGGTGTAATGAGATGGTTGTTGTCGGTATGTTATGTATTTGGAATTGTGTTTGATTGATGGTAGTGTATGTGTGATTCGGGGTGTTGAAGAGTCAGTATGGTGGCATTTGTGAGCCCAAAGGTGGAATTGGGCCTTGTTGATGTATTTTGGAGAAAGTAGCCCATTTTGTCAATTGGGATTCAAGGGGGGTCAAATCTCATAGAGTAGTTTTTTTGAGGTGAAACCTCTTTGAACAAGTTGGTTAAGTGGTTTGGAACCTATGTGAATGGTCCGGAGTGGTTAAATTGCCTTTGATGGTAAATGGGAGTTGTGAATTGTAAGTTTGGTTAAAAAGTGGTAAAAATAGTGTCAAATGTCTATAATCTCTTTATGGAGTTGGATTGAGGTAAAAGTAGTGTCTATGGATAGATTGAGATTAGATTGACTTGTAAGAGTTTGAATCAGGTCAATCGGAGGTCGGAGTATAAAGTTATGCATGTCGAAAGTTCATTCTGGTGTTGAATTTTTGCTAGTATGGAAACCAGAAGGGGGCGTCGCGGCACTAGGAAGCAGGCCGCGACGCTAGAAAGCCTAGTAGCGAGTAAGAAATAGGGGAGGTCTGGAGCCGCGGCGGTACTGTAGTGGCCGCGGCCCCAGCCTACTTTCTGGTATTTTTGTGTTATTTTTCCGTTGCCTGATGGTTTTGGAAGGTTCATGGAGTTGTTTGGGTTGTGTTTGGTTGTGTATTGAAGGTTTTGATCAAGTTTGAAGATATTTGGGAGTAGGTTGTTACACGTTTTCTTGTTGGGGTTTGTGGTTCAAATTGCACAACATGTACTTGCAATATATAAATTTTCATGGTCAATGAGCAATAGATTTTTCATCATGAATTACTTTTATTTCCTATATCTTATAAGTGCTCTTGATCATGCTCAATTTCTTTTAGTATATTTTTTATTTGATTTGAAAATTGAATAGAGTTAGAAATAACATAAGAAAATTGCTAATTACCTTTAAATCAAAGATTCTATTTAACATGGCCGCTGACTGGTTAGCAAAGAGTGGGCTTGGTGCAAATGCTTGGTGTTCATATGGTCACGAATCCTACTCAGGAGCTCCAGATGTTGCTTGAGCGGGATAAGGCTAACATAAGGTACGCGATGGTTAATGGGTCTTTAAGCTATTTGTTTTAGCTTCCTTTTTGTATATAAAAAAAAAAGATTCTACTTAACAAATATGAATATTATGATTTTCTATAATTTATTGATTTTAACTTCAAAATAAACTGCAATACTAAATATCTAAATCATATCACTCCATTGCAATCTCTTGTGTTCAATATAAGATATTATTTATCATATCAGAATATTAATGGCCAAAAACAACTGTTTTAAAACTAAAAATAAATTTATAGTGTTTAACTTATAAGATTAAACCACTATAACAATTAAATTCTTAAATTATGTAAACCAATTTGTGTATATCTTATGTAAGTAAATATAAAATTAGTTTTTTGCATTAAATATATCTTATAATGTTAATTCATTAAAGCATTATGTGCGACCCATGCATGGCACAGGAGTGAAATCCAAAATCTGTTAAATTGATTTTTAACCTAAGAATAATATAAAGGATAAAATTAGATACTTAATGTTATATCCATTAAGTCCAATTATCTAGTTATATTGAGCCATATAGATTTTTTTTTTACACCTCATCACTTAACCTTTGAAACAACTTTATTTATACAGTTAAACAATTAGAATTTCTTTTTTGACTGAAAAACCTAAATGGATCAAGTAATGATTAGACTAGTGTTTGAAAAACTAAATTGGACTAGTCAGTTCAACTAATTGAACTAAGAACCGATGACAAGTTTGATCCAATAAAGAAGGCAATCGATCTAAAACCAATCAACTTGATTGTGAATTAGCAGAGAACCTTCAAAATATTTTTTAATTTTTTAGTTTTTAAAATAAAATAGTATTTTTTTAGTATTAAATAAAACTATTTTTGTAATTTTTCCATATTATAATATTATATAAGTATTATTATGATACATAATTATTAATAATGAGAAATTTACTTAATAAATAATATGTAAATAGAATATTAGTTGATTATTTTGAGTTTAAAATATAATTATGGATAAATATCAATATATTTAGATTTTAATTTTAGGTTATGAAACTTATTAATAATATTTTTTTAATAATATATAACATATAAAATTTAAAAATTATTGATTTTATTACTATCGGGTTAATTACGGTTTAACCATGATTAAACCATCGAAACTTGAACCACTACATATCTGATTTTAATTTTCATATTTATTTTATGTGAATTTCATTATAGATCTAAATAATCAAATCATGATTTTTCACAAATATATACATGATTTCACTCCCATATTTATCATCATATCAAATTTTAAAAAAAATGAAAATATATATAAGAAAATAAATATTATTTAGAATATATGTGGCTAGATTTTCAAATCAAATCATAATTTTTTTCCTCTATATATATATATATCTTATTTTTATTTTGATATTTATTATCATATCAATTTTTTTAAAAAAATTGAAAACATATATAAAAAAATAAATATTATTTAGAATATGTGGAGTTATATTTTTTATAGTCACCATATGATCATGGAAACCTTAAATTACAACATGTTGTGCATTTAACTTTTGCTTTATAATATATAATGAAATAGATATTTGGAGCTTTTCACATGCAAATTCTAGTTTTTAGATAATTTGTTTGCCTTAAGTTAAGTCTAATTTAATTTTGAGTCAAAAATAATAATTTTACAAGGACAATCATATCTTAAGGAGATATGGACTATTTTAATGATATTTGAAAATCCTTTGGCTTTGAGATTTGTATTTAACAAAATATAATGTTAAAAGTCAAATAAAAATAAATCACAGAAGATTGGGATTTGATTGGAGTGCTATTATATATCCAAATATCCAAAAAAGAAAATAATAGTGATAGTGATAAAAGAAAAATAAATAATGAAAGATTGAATTTAATATTGGATCAGATTTTGCATCAGGTCTTGTGCCAAATTTTCATTCGTTATCTCACCCCATAACGAAAAAGAAAGAGTGAACCAGAAAACAATTGAGCAGAGAAAAAGAAGGGAGAGAAACAAAAGAAAAGAGAACTGATTGTTGCGGTTTGAGGTTGTGATTCGGATTCGTGGTTGGAGTATTATTGTTTGGTATTTTTTTTTTCTTTATCCTTCATATCAGATTTCTCCTTTGTGGCTGTTTTTAATGATTGAAATAATTGCCAATATATATATATACTACTTTTTATATTTGAAAGGTAAAAGTATATTTTTTGTCTCTTAACTTTATACTATGTTTCATTTTAATTAGTCCTTTAATTTTATTTTATTTCTTTTTAGTTCTTTAACTATCAAAATATAATTAAAATTTTTCTTATTATTAACATGGTTAATCGTATAAGTAGAAAATATTGACAAATTATTCCTAAATGTTGACAAAGTATTTTTTAAATATTTACATATTTATCTAACTTATATTTTTGACCAAAAAAAGGTATAAAATTAATGTTTTGTTTAGAAGTTTATTATTTGTAATTATTTATTTTTAATTTTTCAATTTAATTAAAAATATTTTAAACACAAGATTAATGAGAAATATTGATAATTTGACCGTAAAAATTGATATGTCAATGTTGAATAATGTTTGTCAGCATTTTCTATTAACAAAGTTAATAGTGTTAGTAATACAAAAACTTTTAATTATATTTTGAAAATTAAAAAATTAAAAAAATAGAATAAAGTTAAGGGGCCATAGTGAAACTTAGTATAAAGTTGAGGTATTAAAAGTGTGCTTTCGCTTATTTGATATAAGAAAATTTCATGGTTTACCTTTTTAGATTTATTTGATTTACCTTTTGATAAATTAAACTATGGTTTCTAACCATAATTTTTTTTTTATCTAAATAGGTCTGTAATAAATTTTTCTACTTTTATCCAAATTTTATTTTTGTAAACTATGTTATTCTAACAGACTTTTTATAAAAAAATAATACAAAATAACACAAATCATTTGCGAAGCAAATGAATTGGTGTGAGATCCTTTTGATATTTTAATATACGCAATGAATCATGTTTCATGACATCAGGATTAATGCTTCATCATATTTAATGGCCAGAATAACATTGAAGTTCATCCTCTCACACAAACGCAGGTTTTGGAATTTGGATCCTTTTTTTTTTCTTCTTTTTGCCAATTGGATCATATAATACATAGCTTGCCCTCTTCTTGTGACATTCTCACGGAAACCACATTATAGCGCCATGCTTCACTGTTCTATCTAAGACCACTCAACCTTATGTCGCTACCTCTTGATTTTGTGAATTTGTTAAAATTTTAAATATTGCTGTAATCCTAGTTGACGGCTTCGTTCTCTGCAACTTAGTCATTGTGTTTTTATTTTTCAAATAATTTTTATTAGGTTACATTTTTTTTCAAATTTTTAAGATTATTAAATTTCTTTTTAATTAAACAAACTGGGAAAAAATTTAAACAAAAAAAAACTGAACTACTCAATACCAAGTTGGCCGTGTCTGGAGTGACCCTAAACTTCAATAACTCGTAAGTAGATCCCGTTTCACAGATCAATTTTTGCGTGGAGTCGTTACGCATATTAAATAAAAATAAATTAAAATTAAGATTAAAATATAAAAATAAATACTTCCTCGTCACGTCACGCCTCGTGTTAATTTAAATCTCAGACAAACAGCACCCGAGTCAAATAACCTACCAAGTGAGCAAAATTTCAAAACCTTAATGCTAACCCTAATTGAGGCAAATACATCTAGCACACATATAGCAAGTAATAGTATGCTTGGCTTGTTTAGTTTTTTGACACGCATTGTACAATCGATATCGACGTATGTTTCTTTTTTGTGCTTTGTTGAACAGAATTTCAGTACGTGTAGTGTCTTCAAGTTTGCAATTTGGGCCAAAAGATTTCTCTCTCTCAACCATGGCTACTAGTAAGTTACAAATATGTGCTTTTTCCATTGTTAATTTACATAATGTATGATTATAATGTGGGAGTGTATATATGCACTACTTCTGTTTTTCTTCTAAATAATATAATGAATGGAGCTGTGGATTTTCTGCAGGACTTATGTTTGAGAATTCTTGTGGTGTTGGAGTGTTCTCTAAACTAACTAACGCCTATTGTTTGGTTGCCATTGGAGGCTCTGAAAACTTCTACAGGTAAAACCATTCCATCTTTCCTTGTTAATTTCTTTTCCAACAAACACTTAACCTCTTCAATGCAGTATTATTTTGAAGTGAAATTTCACTGTTAGGGGAGGTCTTTGTATAATTTTAAACCAGAGGGCTGATATGTAGGTTTTGTGAGCTTCATGAGACTCGAGTCAATGCAGTTCGCTCATAAATTGATTTGTATACAGTGCATTTGAGGCTGAATTAGCAGATTTTATCCCTGTGGTCAAAACCTCCATTGCTGGCACTCGTATTGTTGGCCGCCTTTGTGCTGGTAAAGTTTTTCTTTTCTTTAGCCTGTTCATGGGCAATTAACAGATGGCCCCACTGTTTTTCTCTCAATGTTTTTTCTTTAAATATCAGCAGCTGAGATGGATCACTATTTAGCTTAGTTTGTCTTGTTGGGGTTGCAGGAAACAAGCATGGGCTTCTCGTGCCGCACAACACCACAGACCAAGGTGTATTCTTCTTTATTGGATCTGCTTTTCTCAATACTATATTTATACTTTCAAGAGAATAAAATTTGTTGAGCATTGTCATAAATATCATTAAAAGTTATCAGAACTATTTAGTTTGAAAACCTTAATCTCAGCTGGTTAGTGGGTTTGACGAGCTTCTTTATCTCTGTCAATAATCTTACTTTGTGGGTGTTGCTATGTAGGCGTTTGTGGATTATAGTAACTGAATTTCTATTATTTTGGGCTGTATGACAAATCTAATTTCTCTACTTCATCATTGAATTATTCCGTACTTATTATGCTGACTTAAACATTTCTTGATGTTTACTGGTATGGCTACTACAAAAGAACTTCAACATTTAAGAAACAGTCTTCCAGATCAAGTTATTGTTCAGCGAATAGAAGAAGGATTATCTGCTCTTGGAAACTGTATAGCATGTAATGATCGTGTGGCGCTCATACACACTGATATTGACAAGGTATTTCCTTATTTATTTATTTTAGATTTTGTTTCTTTTACTTTTTTCTTGTTTTGTATCCGAAATTTTTCTTCAGAGAGAAGCTTATATTTCCAAGCTTTCTTTCTTTTTCCCAGCAAATTTTTTTCTTATATTTTTCAGTTATTAAGCATGTAGGCCTAAAATTGAAGTTGACAAAGTATATCCCTGCTTATATATCTGAATCTTCTCAGCATTTTTATTGACAAATCATGTAAATTGTAAATAATTTCATGAAAAGCAAGCACAGAATCTTGTATAAGGAGTACCTGCTCTTATTATACATGCAAAAACTCTTGAATCTGACCTGCTCTTATTTTACATGACAAGCTTTAGTCATTCTTGTTTGAACATTGACATGTGTTTTTATTTTATAGAAATTATTCAGCATTTAATAAAAGACTTAAACTTATCACAATGGCATGCCCTAGTAACAAAATTTGTGAACCTTTGTTTAGGAAACTGAGGAACTGATTGCAGACATTCTGGGAGTAGAAGTTTTTAGGCATACCATTGCCAGAAAAATGCTGGTCGGAAGTTACTGTGCCTTCTCCAACAATGGTGGTTTGGTAAGTAAAAATACGGATTCTTTTAAATTGTCTAAACATCTATATATTATTGTTTGACCACAAATTTTGGTGCAGGTTCACCCTCACACTTCCATTGATGACTTGGATGAACTTTCCACACTTCTTCATGTTCCTTTAGCAGCTGGGACTGTGAATCATGGCAGTGAGGTTATAGCTGCTGGCTTGATAGTTAATGACTGGACTGCCTTTTGTGGATCAGACACAACAGCAACAGAACTTTCTGTGATTGAGAGTGTGTGTTTTCAAGCTTAGGGAAGAAGCTCAATATACTTAGTTAATTTTCTTGTGTACCAGATGAGGCAATTGCTTATTGATATTCATGTTTAAGTTCTAGTAATGTTATTGAATTCTTTAAGGTTTTAAAAAGGAAAAAGGAAAAAAAATGGTGACTTGCCACATACACACAGAGGTGAATGGATCTGACTGGAATGATTCATTATTCTACAATTTGACTTTGTTTTGGTCAAGATTCCATAAGCTGATTATTGATATGATGCCATATTTCAACTTGCTTTCTCTATGTTAAGTCAAGGACACATTGTTGATGTGTTTTACGAGTTAGAAGAGATCAGTTATATAATTCTTTTTTAAGAAAAAAGGATCTTTCTAAATTCTAAACATAGTTAAGTTGATTGAATATAACAAATTCGAATGTGACTGAATTTTAGAGCCAAAGAGTTTGTCAGTATGGAAAGTGACTGCTGAATTCAACTTGATTAATTAGTATCATATTTTAATAGTATTACATGTGCCATAGTTACAAAATAACACTGATTAACTGATTTTCAACATTTAAAGAAACAATTAAAAACTATCCGTGCATTGGATAGGAGAGAAATCTAATTAACACTCAAAAAATATGAACGTGTACCAAATTATGTTTATCATCTAGAAAAACCTAGAAGATTCTTCTAAATTCTATTGATTACGTACATAATTTTTTTATATGTTCAAATTAATAATAGCTCTTACTGATTTTTGTTATCATTATAATTTTGTTATTTTTATAAACACACAAAAAATCTTAGACAACAGTACAATACTACTACAAAGTATCCAAACTACAACTTCCACTTTTTCTATGGGGAAAAATGTCTTATTCAAAATTAAGGAAAGAAAACAACAGTGAAAAATGTCTTGTTGTTTATATTTTATCCATCCTGTTCTTATGGTTGACTTAAACAATCTCCTATATTGTTTGGGTCTTGCATATCTCCTGCCAGACCTTTGTACAGAGATCACAAAGCTCACAGTTTTAAAGAATAGATTCCTTAGTATCATGTAGTAATGTAATTATAATTTTTTTAAAAAAATTTTTCAATATAAAATATTACAAAGTAGAAACTAGATTTTGACAATTATATAGTTATAACTGCATGACTAGAGAAGATGTATTATTTTTTCATCTATAAGCTTCGTTCTAAAAAAAGAAAAATAGAAGGGTCTAACAGCACGGATGTAGGAAGCAAATCCGCGAGAGACCCAAATTGGTTTTTTGATAGAAACTCGTTTATAAAACCAAAACCCATATAGATATGGGTCTTTTTATTTCTACGTTGGAAACGTGGTTAAGGAACAAACATGCATATATACTGCTATTTAAAACAAATACCATAAACTCAAGGTACAACAAACATTTTACTCGATCCATATAAGTAATTTGCCACCAAGATATAACGTAAAATAAATAGTAGCAGATATAAATAAATGCTTCAACATTATTGCTTAATTAACTTCCTGCTGCATCAAACTGTCTTACTTTTTTGTGTCCAAATAGTTGAACATCTGATGAGCTTGAATCAGATCATGATGATGGTATCCATAGTTGGTCTGAAATCCTTGCAATGTTTGCTTGATGATACTGTTGGAAAAATTTTATTATTATTTTATATATATATAAAATTATTAATTGGATTAGCATTAATTAATTAAATAGAACCCTTAGAGCCGATTGGGCCCGTGTTAGTAGTGTGTAATTCATGATGGGCTAGACTGCATACTAGTTCAATTGGGTAGAGGCCCCAACTAAAAGTCCCTTAGTGACCAGCATTTTCCCATCACAATACTGGTTATAATAATAATGAGATAATGAGACTTATTTTAAATAACTAAAATATTAATTTTAGCAAATATTTTGGGATAGTTAATTTTGAACGTGGTTATCTAGTAGTTTTACACACGATCTTTCAGTTAATTTTTAAGGTGACAACTTCAAAAGAAACTAGCTCAAAATGATTGATTAATCTCTCTGAGATCTCAGCGTAACCTAAGGAACTGACTTAGTTGTAGCATACTATTGGTTCTTCATTAATGGCTTTCGGAGACTCTTCAGGTATGTTCTATTGCATTCTGAGTTCTTAATTTATTAATTGTGATATGATTTGCATATTGATAGCAGATATTGCATAATACTTTTATTATGTGAAGGAAAGTTCTGAAGATACGGATAGTAATTATTGTTGTGACAGCGTGAAGAAGAACAAGAATCCCTCGGATCAAAACCACCATTGCTTGCAGAAGCAACATCACTCTTTGTCATCATCAGATGCATCAGATTTGGATTAAAGGGAAGCATCACATGATGACGCTGATGATCATCGGACTCGGGAAAATCTAGGGTTGGAGTCATCGTCATCAAAGACAACGTGTTTTGCACGAAGCCCAGGTGGCTTCTGTTTGAAGCTTTGTCGTCTGATGATTCTACTCCTTTCTCCTCCATGAAATGCTTCTTCTTCAATAGGTTGATCCTGCCCTTGCAATCTTGGATCTTGGAATCCAACAGGCTGACAAACATCCTCAGCTGATCCTCTCCTAGACGGTCGAAACTGGGGTCCCATATCGGATACAGCTTAAAGATCTTCTCCTTCCGACGTTTGCAAGCTTCGGCTTCGACCTTGTTCTTCCTATCCTTGAAGAACTCCAACACATCGTACCTCTTGGGACTTTTCTCTGCGATCTTAGCCTCGTACTTCTTAATGATTCGATGTACCTTAGTTTGTCCAAAAATATAAGTGCATGTTTGGTTCATTATTTTGTAAACATAACCATGGTTTTCAACCATAGTTTTCTAAAAGATGTGTTTGGTCAAACACAGATGAAATACAAATTGATTTTTTGAAAAATGAAAAGTGGGTTAAACTGTGGTTTTGAAAAAAGAGGGGAAAAGTTACTTTTCCTTTAACAAAACGTAGGTTTTGAAAAAGAAGAAACAAATTTACTCTATATTATACATCTAAAAGTACTTTTAACCCCTATCATCCAAATAGATTTTTTTGTCAAACTTATTTTTACAAAAAGAATATCCAAACATAACAACTTCCAACAAACTTACTTTATCTAAATTTCATTTTTACAAACTTCATTTATCTTAACTTAATTTTACAAAACGGAGAACCAAACGGACCCTAAACCTTCAATAACCACAAGAATTTTTTTGGTAATAATATCTACTAGATTTAATATATAACAACTTGGCTAAAAAATGTCCAACAATCACAGGAAATTACATTATCTCTGTGTTTCTCTCTCTCTCTCTCTCTGTATATATATTGACACATTCACACACACATTTAATTTGGTCAAAATTACACCAACATTTTATCTATTTTAAAATTTTTTTATAAATTAAAAATAAAAATGTATAGATCTTCGTTTCTTTTGGCCTAAGTATAGATCTTCGTTCATTTCGAAACTTACGCACACAAACTTCCAATAAACGCAAAGACTAGATTACATAGACCTTTTATTTGGTTAAAATTGTAGACGTTTTCTTCTATTTTCAAAATACAATTAATGAATATCAACAAAGAACACAAGCTAAAACGCACAAACTTACTCATACCTTTATTATATTATTGAAATATACACAAACTCTTCAGAAAAATGAAAGTAAATTACATTAATATTTTTTGAAATTTTGTTAAAATTACACCTAGCTATACCTCTCTTCTATCTTTGCCAGAAATTTGTATAAATTCTGAAAATAGAATTGTCTCTATAACTTCAATAAAACTATTATGTAATTTAATCTTTACTTAAAAAAACAATCTCTATAGCTAGTTTTTAAAATCGGACTACAAATTCTTATAATTTTAACGAGATTTAGACAAAGTTTTTTATTATTGGTCTTAAAAATAAGAAAAAAAAATCAGGGAAAATAGTATGATTTACTTTGACAAGTACATTCTATTAAATATGTTTTAACGTAAAACTTGGCATCTAAACACAATAATTCATAGCTGTCTGGGATCTTGGGGCCAAATATCGGGTTGGTTGTTGATAGAGTTAGGGCAGTAGATGATCAAGCAAGAGTCGACACCACAGAGTGTAGAGAGTTCGTGAGCCTTCTTGATGATTCCATTCTTTCTCTTCTGATATGTGGCCTTTCTTAATTCCTCCTTCTCTATCAGTTTCATAGTTAATCTTCCCCGTCCCATTCTGTTTGTTTCTCCAGAAAATTAGTCAAGGAGAGAAAATGACAGTAGTGATATATGTGTATATACAGTGAAAGCGATCTTTATAATATCTGAGATGAAAAATGAGAAGAAATATTCAAAGTGATCTTTGTAATTATTTCCAAAATTAATTAATCAATCAATGGATACTTTGAATTTTTGAGAGTATCCAATCAACAATTTAATTTTAATTGATTTGTCAGACTAATTAACTCAATCACATTAAATTTGACATCAAAGTAATTTGATCTTAGGACATGAATCTCTTAATCACCGGCGTAAGAACTTAAAAAACACGTTGATTAAAATTTAAATATGAAAAAATAGTCAGAACATTAGCCCTTTGATCAATTTATTATTTGTTTAATCAACTTATTATTTTTTTTAAAAAGATTTATTTATTTAAAAATTCATTGCAAATAAAAAATAATTTTTATTATTAATATCTAAAACATGAATTTTTAAAAAGTGTGACTAAATTTAATTAAAAATTTTAAATTATCTATAGATTTCACTACTGATTTTTCAAAAAGAAAATTGCAAATGTGGTTAATTATATATATAAATTAAAATTTTTAGCATCTAGTGCCATTTTTTTTTGGGCGACATGATTTTTGCTATTGCTTTTGAGCTGATTGAGGCATAATTGAATTAGTATTGTCATTGTCATTGTCGTTGTCAATCTAATAAAAATTATAGATATCTGATTTTTTTTTATAAATCAATTGGACAGTCAACTAGCTAAATTCTTGATTGATACAGAATTAACACCACATTTTCATTAACACTGGTATTTATCAATTTCGTAACAATGATTTAAAAAAAATTACAGAAACCAAATCAACCACAAGAGCAAACTTAATTATCATCAAGTCATAATAATACAAAATAAAAAAAACAGCAAATTATCATTAAATTACCAGATGCATTATTGTGCAGAGTCATAATAATACGATTGTCTGAGTATGAGATGAGAGGGGGAGGGATAGTCAACGATGGATGGGAATCAATAACAAGAGTGAAGGGATTTAAGAGATTTTTCAAATTATTATTATTATTATTATTATTGTTGTTGTTGTTGTTGTTGTTGTTGTTGTTGTTGTTGTTGTTGTTGTTGTTGTTGTTGTTGTTGTTGTTGTCGTCGTCATCATCCTTAAACATTCCTAGATACTATTTTCTAGGATCAAGTTTATAGTACACTTTTAACTACCACACACGTATCATGACAATGATTAGTAATCAAAATTTTTTTCCATTATTTCTCAAATTATCCTTATTTAATAATACTTCCTACATTAATAAATTGCATTCATTCTCCCTTTCATTTTTTTTCCGAGTTTCCATGGGTTATTGGCAATTGTGAAGAGTGAAGCTTTTAGGGGAAACTCTCCTTCATTCATTTATGATTTGACCAAACTATTAAAGAATTTTTATTAAATGCATTGGTAACCGTAGAATATATAAGCTTACTTATTAGGGCAATACTAGAAAGACAATAAAAAAAATATAATATAATCTGCATAATGTATTATATTTTGAAACATGAATTTTTCATAATAGTGCACTATATAGTGTAATAAAGAAAGTATAAGAGTACCAATTTATCCATACTATACCCACTAAGAATTTACTAAGTTTCATAAATTTAATCCCAGGTGTAATTTGGTTCAAATTATTATCATTTTATTAATTTTTTAAAAAGTGCGCCTCTTCAACTTTGGAAAGCCTCTCTCTTCATCTTTAATATTGTAAATCAAAGTCTCTCTCTCCCCCTTACATCGGAACGAACCTCTTCTATCTCAACTGTCAAGGTGGATGAAGAACCTCCACTACAAGACGCTACCGTCTTCATGTGGTCATCGTCAGGAGATAGTTAAATAGAAGTAATAGCAGTGATGACCGAAGGAGAGAATAAGGGCATCATTAAGGCAAAAGTATTTGGGATACGGAAACCTGAAAGGCAAAGTCGGAACAAAAGGATGGTGAAGGGAATACAGGTAAGATTATTGTAACGGGGAAGACAATCCTTCATGGAAGCAGTTTGGCTATGGAATTCATTTTCTGGAAAGACGAAAAAAATCAAAATAAATCATAAAAAAAAAAACTCAACATCATTGTTTTGACCCAAAACGAAAATAGACTGAAAATCATTAACGACTAAGGATCACTAAGCTAATACAGCAATCCTTCTCAATGATTTATAAAATTCATATACAACACATACCGAAATATACCCGAAAATTTTTTATTGTAAGATTATAACTCATATACTCTGTTTTGCGTTTAATTTCTTGTTCTTTTCTTTTTATGAGATCTGCTTCACACATTCATAGGGATCCATGGATCGATGAAATTTCTTTTTACGATGATGACAACATCAAGACGGCGGCAAGGGAGAGAGCGTTTCAGATTTACTGCGTTATGAAGGATGGAGGAGAGAGGGTTTCTAGAATTTGCCTTCAGTGCTATCGCTGTGTACCTTAGATCTTGGATATCCAGATTAAATCTGGACAATCCAGATTTATTATTTATTATTTTAATTTTTTTACATAATAATAATATTTTTTTTAAAAAGTGATACATGTAAAATTATATTTATTTTAAATTATGTATTTAATAAAATAAAAATATAATAAAAAATATTTTTGGGTGCACCGAGGGAGATTCGGGTTTCTAAAGATAAAGCGGCGCACTCTTTTTAAGAAGTTAATAGAAAAATTTAAACCAAATCACAGCTACTATTAAAATTATTTGACATGGCACACTTTTATTGGATAGAGTACATGTGAGGTGGTACTCTAGGAGTATGCAAGAATTTCCCCTCAGGTGAGGAGAAATTCAACAAAAGCTCAAGCAAGTTGAAACTAATCCTAGAACAATATTCTTAACCGCACATAACAACAAATATGATTATCAATACAGCCCATGAATTCTGAGCTCAAGATAAAAGAAGAATAGATGAGAGTGCAAGAAAACACCATAACAATAATAGCTTGGAACTTAAATATGAAAAAAATAAAAAAGCTTGGAATTTGCAAGATTTGGAACTAATCTCTCTCTCTCTCTCACACGTCACTATCTTTTTTATGCGCTTCTGCCGTTATACATAGGGAAAAAAAGCTTCGAATTTGCAGGTTTTGGATATCAAGCCATGACTTTGCTTAATGTAAGCTTAGGCTTTGACAACTGTTAGCCGTGGCTTTGATAATTTGTAAGCCTTTTGGATTTGGAGCCAAATTTCTATATCTTCTAACTTATATTTCAAGTCCCTTATTCTTGCAGATTTGTCTCACTAAGCAATAAATTTGACTCCCAAAATCTTTGATGATGATATGCCTCTTATTCTTGACATGCAATTTAAGTTTCTCTTTTTCCTATACTACAAGTTCCTTCCAGAAAATAAACAATTACATCATGGAGGGGATAAGCCCCAAAGCATCCTTCAGCACAAGACCACCTACAAATTCAGGTGGTTCCTTCAAAAGATTGCTGCTGGTAGAATTAACACGAGCATAAGGAATAAAGCCATCAGCAATATCATTTGTCTCAGTCTCTCTACTAATATATCTCAGTTTGATTTCCCATTGTCTCTGGAGTAGCTCCTTTATCGGCATCAATGCGGAACTAAAGCCTTGTTACTTGCGTAACGAAAACCCCATTACCTTCCCCCTCCCTCTTATAATCAAACCCTTATTTATAATCAAACCAAATGGCTTGTTAGGCATTTCTCAATGGCCTATTACATTATCCAATTCCACCTTATTGGTTCCCGCAAATAAGATGTAACCCATGTAAGTGTATAAATCTTGCCCATATCATCTTAATTTGGACATGAAAACAAACATTTTTATATTTTAACATCATAAATATTGCCATATGCAATTTTCTTAACTTTCCTAATTAATTTATCATAAAGAATATCAAAACATTCTGAAAATGCACATAAAAACATGAATATCTAAGAACAAATAAATACTCTTAGTAATTTTTTTTTTTAAAAAAAGGGAGTGGAGAGGCCAATTGTTGTGGATCCACCCTGTATAGTGTATTGTGTATGTAGCACTATTCATTAGTCATCAATAGTGTGGTATTTTATGCTCCATATTTGGGGAAATTGCAATTTTATGGTAGTTGGGAGAAATATTTATGTTTTCAGTACCTGAAAAATTCTAACTGAAAGGGAAAATGTCAAATAAAAACTTGAAATATTTCATGTAAATCTAAAATTTTCAAGTCTAGGGTAGATATTTACTTACATTAAAAATTTTGGATCTTTATTGAATATTTTCACATCTCGGTTGAAATTTCTTTTCAGTTTCAAGTTAAAATTTTTCATTGTCCTCGAAACATAAATATTTCCACCAATTGTTATGAAATAGCAATTTTTCCTTTTTTTAGTATATTTCTTCGCTGAGCTTTGTGCAGTTTTTATAATCTTTTCATATATATTTTGGCAAAGTTAAAATGTTAAGAACAAATAAGAATAATCTTTCATAAATTTTCAATTTATTTCCCATTACTTGCATCCTACGAGAAAAAGATACCACTTGATGATTCTTTCTGGAAAACAAATTATGGGCTCATTTGACCGCAATTTGCAGCATAGTTGTGCGCCGGGCCAGTTGGTTTTACATAAATGATGGGCCAAGTTTGAAAGAGAAATTATGGGCTCATATGAAAAACATGGATAGAGAAAGCTTAGTGGACAAAATTTGCCAAAAAAAAGGAAAACGTTTATTGGACAGTGAGTGCATTGTAAATGTGTAAATAAATTTAGTCATATAAAAATCCAGTGAGTGCATGACAGTGGTACATAAGGCACAACCTAAAAGCATCTATAAGACCATTCCTTGAATTATATAAGGAGTTTACAAGGTGGGTCGTTTGTTTATTTTCATTTACTGTAAAATTACTATTAACTTAAACATAAAAGCTCAACAAATAATTTGTTTAATTGTGAAAATGGAAGGAAACATGGAACATAAAAAAGAAAAATAAGTTTAGAGGATCATTCCAATGAGGAAAATTCGGAGCAATTTAATTTCTTGATACATTCATCGAGAAAATCTATAAAAAATGATGGTATCAAGACAAGAAACAAGTATAAAAAAATCTCTCAAGGAGCATATAATTGAAATAGAGAACACAAGCATCTCTGCATCTTATATATCTGTTTGAGATTTCATTTAAGTGCTATAAAAATCCTCCTTTTCATCCATTATAATTTATAAATTTAATGTTCATGGGTCACCCTCCAACAATTAATGCCAAAGTTTCTTCTTGGCTTCTTTTAAGCGATATCAACGCTTTTAATTTCTTGTTTAATGCAAGCTCTCGCTCTAGATGTAAACAATACTCTTATGACCATCAACTTTTGAAGATGCGGTGAATGAGTTTGGTTCAACCTCTTCTAGATTTCCTTCTCGTTGTCAAGGTGTATATATATTTACCTTTTCACTGCTTCCTAGTCTAGGGGTTTTTTTTTAACATATTTATTTCAAACTTCTAACTTATTAATTTGCTTGTTCACAAGTTTCATTGTTTTCTTATATTTTTTACTTAACAACAATGAGAATGAGAATGAAGTTTGATGGAATAAGATCAAACACGTTTGGTTTGTCATGGAAAAGAATACACATTTGTGTTGAATTGAACAAAAATACTTCTAATATAAAAATATTTTTACATATTTATCATTAATTTTTCAATTACTCAAATATTTTTACAACTGTTTAATAGAAAAAAAGTATAATGTTCAGTTTTAATTTCCTTAATTTGTAAAGATACTTTTAATAATGTGATTTATTTAAAAATACATTAAATATTTTATTAAAATTTTTAAAGTATTAATTTTAATATTTGAAAAAAAATAAATATATTACTTTAGTGTATCAAAAAAGAATGAGCAGTCATGCATTAGAAACTACAAATGGTCAATATATGAGGGTAAAAATGTAAATTGCAAACCCATTCCATCAGAATTAGGAAGGAATCAAATCAATTTTCACTATGAATGGTGAAATAAAATAATGGAATAAAATTTGATAAATGTGAACGGAACATCCATATGATGTCCTATTCCATGTTGAACAATAAACAAGGCATTAAAATCCATGATTGTGACCACAGCTTCTAAAAAGGCATTAGATACTGTTAGAGCATATAAATCTTTTTGAACTCACTAGAGATGGCTATGGAAATTGTTAGCTAAATTCGAAGATCAAGTCAATATACGTCTTTTAAGTTGCTGGAAAAATATTTCCCCCACTGCTCTCTTTTTCTCTCAATATAAACATCTGTATTCCCTGCCAGTTTGAGGCCATTTTTCCGCAAACATGTTTTGCATTCTTTTAATTTCACAGATTCTAAATCATTTCCTTGTGGAAATGAAACGATAGAAAACAAAAAGAGATTCATCAGCAGGTATTTTTTTGGCCAACCAAATTCAACACAAACAACTATGTGAAGATCTAAGCGAAATCCAAACAAAAATGGTGGTGTTAGGATATCGTGAAAGTTGCTTTTGCGTATATAACAAATGCGATAATTACTAAAATAGAAAATCCTTACATTGCCCACAAAAGCGAAAGTAATATATAACAAAGGTATAGATATATAACATTATTTTGTTATGTATTTTTAATCCGATTTAAAGTTTAATTAAACGGAATAAGTTTGTTGGTGACTTGGTGTGATAGGATTATCACACAATTATTCACATTGATAACTTCAAAATTATACCTCCCAATAATATGAAGATATTATTAAAAGCAATTGCAAATCAACCGGTATATTGATTCCTTTGTTGATTATAAATAAGTATTATATGAAGATATACTTCTTATTTACTATTTTAAAATATATTACACTGCAAATAAAATAAACTGACGACAAAATTTGATTTATGAAATTTTTTTTAAGAAATAGCCGTAGAAATAAATTTACAAAGTTAAACCATTTTGCTTCTGTCGTTGTATATAGAACAACAAAAAAATGATAAAAAAGATTAGATAAATTTATGAAAAACTGATTGGGGAGAAAATTGTTTTCTTTTTATTCTTGGGTAATATAAGAAAATGGTCATGTAAGAAAATATAAAGTAATCATAAGGAGAGGGATATTTGGGATAATCATGACACCTTGTTATCCAATTTTTTTCTAATTTCTTTTTAGGATGGTGATATAATGTATATAAGCTATGAAATACCACAAAACATTTATTGTATTTTATAGCTTTTGTACGCTGTATTATATTCTTAAAAGGAAATAGAATAATATGGTTCCACGTCTATCCCAAATGCATCTCTCCCTCTAATTATTCTTCCAATTCTAATATGGCCTTTTTTTTTCTTTATCCAATCTTTCATGAATTTTTAACAATCTAATACTTTTGATTAGATTGTTACCAAATAGCCCAATCTCGTAAAATTAATGGTACAAGCTATTTACTAAAATAATGATTGTAAGAGTTCAATTTAGATACCAATTTTTAGATTTATAGTATAATATATTTAAGATAGGTAAATAAATATATCTTTATATAATACTTAATAAGTCAATCAACAAATACATATATAGATATACTGACTGCCCAGCAACTGCCATCAATAATTACACCACATTATTAGGAAATATAAATTCAAAACTTTCAATTTGACAACAGTATATCAGTATATATATATATATATATATGATACTTCTAACAGTAACAAATTTACCCCATTCAATAAAATGTTAAATTTGATAAAAAATAAATAGAATTACATATACCTTCGTCGAATAAAAATTCGTTTTTGAACAATATAAAAAAAAATTTGCTTTCAGTAATTATAATAGATGCAAAATACATCAAAACTAAACTGTGAACACCCCATTTTGTCTGGGCATTTTAAAAAAAAATAATAATAAATAAATAATATAATAATACTAATACTAATAATAATAAATAAAAATCAATTAAATTAAAATTTAGAAAATTCTTAAAGTAAATAAATAAACAAAAAAAATTTTTTTAACCAAAGCCCTAAGAAGAAAAAAATTTAGAATTAATTAAATAAAAAAAATAAAATAAAAATAATAATAATAAAAATAGTAAAATGAAAAAAAAAAGAAAAGAAAAAAATTTAAAATTATTTTGGGCCGAGATTCGGCCCAAAATCTGAAATATTAAAAAAAAAAGGGCTTTAGAGGCCAAAATTCGGCCCAGAATCCAAAAAAAAAAAAAGAAAAAATATAATTTTGGGCTGAAACCTTAAAAAGAAAAAAAGGGGGGAGGGGGATGAAACGCTGAGCTTTTAGCATTTCACTCCCAATTTCCTGAGCCCTCAATTAGGGCTCAGGACTGAAGATCAGAGGGAGCCGAGAAGCTGCGAAGAGAGGAAGCACGCGAGACTGGGAGGAGCTAGGGTCCGGTGGAGGGTGAAGCTGAGACCAAAGGAATGAGGCACAGAGAAGGCCAAAAGAGCAGAGCCACGGAGAGGGAGGCGGCTGAGAAAGAAACAGAGAGGCATAACCGAGGGAGCCCTAGGGCTCGATGGAAGAGGAAACAGAGGGAGGCTTTAGGGCTCGAAGGAAATCAGAAGATCAGAGGGAGCAAAGAGGGGAGAGCTGTGGGAGCAAGGACAAAAGCTGCTCCACTACTCGATACCAGGTACGGCAGAGTACTGGAGGCCTTCGGACGAGCCACGTTCTACAAGCGAGAGGCACTGGAAACGACAAAAGCATGCCTCCACTACTTAGGATCTCGTACAACAATGAAATGGCGAGAAGGGGCGTAAGGGACAAGCGCAAAAATAGGATCAGAAAATAAAAGGGGCAGCAGCCATGCGATTAGGACTGGGTGATTCTCCACTTGCTACAACTCTATAAAAGGAGGAATTGACGAAATGGAGGGGAGGGGGTCTTTCTGAGATTTCTGGAGCCCGAAAGAAAAAAAACAGAGTCTGAAAAATAGGGGAGAGAGACAGAGAGAGTGTAAAGGTGTTAGAGGCCGAAAAATCCTAAGAGGCCGAGGTGAGTGCGCCAGAAAGAGAGAAGTGGGAAGCTGAGGACGTGGCTCTGAACAGAGGAGGGGATCCGAAGAAATAGAGGAAGAGTGGAGTCACAGAATAAGGCAAGAGACTCGGAGGAAAGGACGACTTGCAAGGCTTTGGAATCACCAACTGGTAGCTTTTGTTTTAAAATTTAGACATTGAACTGAGGTTTTTTTGCTCCTTTTCCTTGCTGCTTCCTCATCGTCTTCCCCTTCCCTTTACTTTGAAGTCTATTAATTAATTTTGTCTCTTGATTTGGTCATACGAGTTGTTTCGGTACTCCATTTGTGTGGGAGATTATCATTAAACTGTGTTTGGCAAGTTGTGTTGATGAGCTATGTTCCCTTAGGATAAATGCAGAGTGTTCTGTGAATCTATATGTTGTCCTTTCATGGATGGAAGAATTGATTCTCTGTTGTTTTAAGATATGGGTTTAGTTTTCTTAATTTTTTTTCTCAAGTTATCTCATTAAGCTGCAAACTGTAAGTTATAGTTGCTGTGGTCTCGCGAAATTTCTTTCTGGGCCCTTTTGAACTCTGGAAATACTTTTGTAATTGTGAGAGATGATAGGAAAATTTGCTGTGAATTTGATTTTATCACAAGTCATAGAGGTATTTCTAAATAGCTCTCAGCTGAGTTATTATGATCGTTAGGATTTTCTTAGGAAATCGCTGTGTTGTAGCCGGATCTTGCTGTTTCTAGTCTAGGATTATCGCTTGCAACATATGTGCCTTGAATAGCATTAAGCAATAGGTTGGAACCAATTATGTAGGGCAAATGAGATGATTCTTTTCTGTCTATGGTTTAGGTATTTCTTGTATCCTCCGATGCATATTTTAGTCTTTGGTTCAATGGCTTTAAATTATGCTCAATTTGGAAGCATGTCCCCATTATCAAGTTCTGAATAGTAGGAATACAGAGTGTAGACTAGGTCTCGCATAAGGAATTTTTTTTATGAATTGATTGTTAAAAATGAAAATATAAGTAAGAGTTTCACTTTAGTTTTTTTTTAAAGTACTATTCCAAGTTTAAAAAAAAAATGGATTCTTAATTGTTTTGGTTTTTCACAGTTTTAAATAAGGAAATATGCATAATTTATAAATAAAGAATAATAGAAACGCAAATAATTTTTAAAATAAATAAATAATATATATATATATATTAAACGTAGTAATTTTATCCTAATCCTTTTTTTGAGTACTTTTTTTTAGAAAAAATAAATAAATAAATAAATACATAGAATGATAATATAAAGAGGTTTTCTAAGTTTTGTTATAAGTAAATAAGTAAAAATAAAAAGAACGATAATATATGTACATATAGGTTAAATTTTCAAGTTCCTTTTGTTGCTTTTCTTTTCTTTTATAAAAATATGTCACCATGGCCGCATTTATTTTTATAATTTAATATAAGGAAGTAAAAAATAATTCATGTAAATTTGATTTTTCTTCAATTTTTATCCTTTAAGCCAGTTACTTTTCTACTCCGAATGGGAACACCATGGGTAGTTAAGTTTTAATCAGCAATTTGTGAGTGATAAAGTCGTCACATATGTTGATTATTTCTTTTTAAAAATATACGTAATAAGAACATCTAGGATTCTTCTTAATCTATTTCTATTCTGTTTAATTATTCTTGCCAAAATTATTTTTCTTCAATTTTTTATTACCTTTTTTTAATAAAGAATAATAATAATAATAATAATAACAAAATGATTGAAACCAAAATTATTCGTTTCCTTCCAAGTCGTTCTCCTTTTCACTTATTCGTCCCGAGTGATAACACCAGGGCATTCAAATACAGATCAGTAACTTGTGAGTGATAAAGTCACCATATATGCTGATAATTATTCAAAATATACATAATGATCACATGTTTGAATTCCCTTTTATAAATAAATATGTATTGAAATGGATCTTATTTATTTCTATTTTTATAATAAAATGAAAATAAAAGATAATAAAATGATTGGAACAAAAAGTATTCCTTTCTTGCAAGCTTATATCCTTTTCATTTATTTGTCTTGAGTGGTGACACCGCGAGTATATTAAGTACTAATCGGTAACTTGTGAGTGATAAAGTCACCACATATACTGATTATTTTTCTTCAAAATATATGTAATAATCACGTTTTTTGAATTCTTTTTTTATAAATAAATATGTGTGATCTTATTTGTTTTAAAAGAAGATAAAAAAATATAAATATAATAAATTTGTACAAAAAAAATTGTTTATTTTTTCTTGAACATTTTTATGCCTTTTGTCTCGAGTAACACTACCGTAGACATTTAGGTATCAATTGGTATATTGTGAGTGATAAAGTCACCACATGAGCCAATTGATTTTATTTTGCGAAAATAAAATTGTTTTCAAATATTTCCTTTTCAAATTAAAATAAAAATGTTCAAAATCGCACATAATTTTAATCATATTTTCTAAATTGAGGAAAAACATATCTTCTCTTTTAAAAGTTGATTAAACCCAAAATAATAATAAATGAAAAGAGTAAATAATGAAAATTAATCTGTCCTTTACACATTAAAACACACAAACCAATTATAAAAAATTATTTTCTTTGTGAAAAGATAAATTATTTTCTATAAACATCTCTTTTTAAAGAATATATATAATAAAAAATACCAACCCAGTGACACGTATTTTTAGCCCGAACTACGTCGACTTTGATCCCTATCGCAAGGTACGTAGGCCCCAAACTCTCATTCTAGGTCAAGTCCACTTGTGTAAATAAATAATATTTTCCTCTTAATTTATTTTTCCCAACTTTTCATATTTTCATTTTCACATTTTTCTTATTTCTATATTTATTTTTGCATGTGAATGGCAAAAAGGCAATCAAAATAATTTTTAAAAGCTATAAAAATTGCATGATCAACCTAAGGTAACCGTTCTTAGAAACGGGTGTCGTGGGGGTACCTAACACCTTCCCCACTCACAATCATACTCCCGAACCCAACTCTAATTCGCAGACCATCCTTATCCTTTTTATTTTTTATTTCGGTTTTTCAAAATTTTCCTCAAAATTTTGGTGGCGACTCCCTCCGAAATCGGCCCTCCGCCGCGTGGGCCGGTTTCTCCCTTCCCTTTTTCTTCATTTCCAGCGCCATCCGCGTTGCATCTCCGGGTGTGACATAAACCATCTTATTTAATTTAGTTGAACATGCCCACAATGACAAAGTGATAAACACAACAAGCCATTAAGAAAATAATATCAAGAGTTTTCTTGTTTTAATATAATAAAAGCCTTTAATTGCGACAACTAACTGAATAACAAAATAATTCTCATCACACCTATGAAATGCCAAGTAAAATACCAATGGGTGCCTAGTCGAGTGATAAGGGGTTTGACCAATATTCCTTAGGGTCAAGGTTTTAACTCCTGGAGAGTACAGCAGCGTTAAAAAAATTAAGGCCTCAAAGAGATCTTCCTATCAGTACCTGTGAGCCACCATAAAGTCCTACACAGCGATGTCTGAATTAGTTTGGGGTGGACAATGAATTCAAGATACCCCAAAATACCGGATGATAAAGTATAAAAAAAAAAAAGAAGAAGAAATGCCAAGTAAAATAACATGTGCGAATAATAGTTGTAATACGTAGTTTTGGTAACCCTTTTGTTTGTATATGTACATATATAACTTTTCAGCAAAAGAAGATATATATATATATATATATATAAAGTAACAAAAAAATGTTCACATTATATGAAAATACTTATCTTGATAATATATTAATTAATGTAAATATTGAATAAAAAATAACAGATTTCATTAATGGAGATTTCTGTTTAATTTTTATCTTATTAATTTCTTGTTTATATTATTTTAATATTCAAGTCAGATATAACTATATTGAAAATGTACATTATTAGTTTATTACTATTCTCCAAAACCATTCAAAACTTATATTTTTATTTATTCTTCATAGTTTTTTCTTGTCAACGAGGTTGATATATTGATTATTAATTATAAAGTTTTACTTTTTTATGTTATTTATATCTTTAAATATTGATATCATTATACATGATTTTCTACCTAATACTCTTTCTTTTATATTATATATATAACTATTTAAAAAATCATAATATATTTTAAAAAATTAAAAACTAAAAAAAACTTAAGACTTGCTTAGTATGGGGGAAGTAGGGAAGAGAAGTTAAACTTCCCGACAAATGAAGTAATTGATGTTTTTTGGTTAAAAAAAATTTAGAAATTTGGAGAAGTTGAGCTTAATTCAAGAAGTTCTACTTCCTGAGCAAAACTAAAGGAAGTTCTACTTCCCAAGTACTTCTGAAGTATTTTATAATATTTTTCTAAAATTTTCCTTAATTCCTTAATTAATTTTTTGAATAAATAGGATATTTATATCTTTAAAATTAAAATATAATATATTTTATTTAAAATTATGTAAACTTCCAAAGAAATAGAAAGTAAAAAAAGTAAATTATATTGAACTTCGCGGGAACACTTGCAAGAAAACTACTTCCCGGAAATTATATCATGCGAGGCCTTAGAATAAAAAATACATACATAAATATGTTTAGCTTAAAAAATATCCCCAAATATCTTACATGCTGAATCTGCCACTGGGTACATAGTGGTAAAACCCATCACAAAAGGAACCCAAATGAACAAAGTTATTCTCTAAACTCAACTCAAGGAAACAAACTCTTTTCTAGTAAAACCCCAAATTAAAGTCAATTATCATCCACAACATGCAACAAAAATCATTTAGGATTAAGTTAAGCATCAAATGTGTGTGAATCACAAATATTATTATAGCACCATTAATATAACACTAAAGGCCACCATTAGGTCTATTCAATGAGGCCCGCGGCCCGGTCATTTTCGGCCGGGCCGAGTCAAAAAGGAAAAAAATTTGAAATGAAGGCAAATCAGGCCAGAGGAGGACTAGGCTGGACCTCAGGCAAGTCACAAGCCCATATTGACCCGACCCGGTATAAATTATTTTTCAATTTCTCCAATTTCCTTTATTTGTTAAAAATATTAAATAATTTTATATAATTATTTTTCTTTTATTTGCCTCATATAATAAATTAATTTTATAATTATAGTAGATACATTTTATTATTCAAATGTTTAATTTTATTTCAAATTTTAAATTCATTTCTTAACTTAATATTATATAAAAATAAGTAATGTTTAATTAATGAGTATTTATAATTTTGATAAATATTATTATTTAATCCAATACTATTTCTTATAAGAATATATTTTAAATGAAACTAATTATATTTTTTATTAAACAATTAAATTAACTTATTTTTTATTTTCTTGTTTATTTTTTATTTTTATATCAGGCTAAATCCAGCCTGATATTGGCCCGGTCTCGGCTCTATGAAGCACCAGGCAATCCGATGTTTCAGGCCGAACATTAGGCCAAGGTAATGCCTGGCCTATCTCAGCCTATGAACACCCCTAGCCACCATGCAGTATGTACCACAAATGTAGGTGCTCATAAAAACCACAGAAGAATCAAAACCAAATTAGCCTAGATATATATGTAACCCATATTTGCATTGGGCAGAGAAAGAAATTTGGAAAGAAAAATTAGACGGGTCTATTGGAAAAACTAGAAACACAAGGTACAACCATCATGCTGCATGCCTCATCTAACAAAATTTCAGCAAATCTTCAATTAGAAAAGAAATGACCAACCAAACAACTATACGAGAAAGAAGAGTTCGGAATCAAAGAGGATATATATATACCTGTAGGATTCAAGTATGTTGTTGCTTCTCTGGTTTGGTCCCTCCTCTGCTTCCTCTTTGTTGCTGTTTTTGAGCCGCTTTCTCTTGCTCACTCATGGTCTCTCTTCCTCTTCCTCTTCCTCTTCCTCTCTCTGTTTAGCCTCAGTTTGGTTTGAGAGATTTTGGAAGGGAGGGAAAAGGAAGGAAAATTTTTTATCTTATTTTTTTTAAATTAAACAAGGAAAAATAAGTATTTGTATTTATGTCCCTTCCTCTCGTTCCTATCAAAGAAAGGGAGAAAAAGTGCTCTCTTCCCTTATTTGTTATTTGGTTTGAGAAAAAAATAGGATGAAAAATTTTTCCTTCCCTTCTTTCCAAAATTCCTCAAAACAAACAGAGCCTTAATGTCACCCTCATTCTTTCCAGATTGTCTTACTCTCAATCTTTCTCAACCCCCCTCGGCTTTCCCTCTCTCTTTTCCCCCACTCTCACAATATCTCACAGCTCTTCCTTTATAGATGGCACTGCAGTTCAGCTTGCCTTGGAGCAAAGACTAAATCTCAAAAGTTGCTTGGTTCTGCTTGCTCCAAATCTCAAAAGCTGCATCGAATCGTCCTATCTCTTGTGATTTTTATTTTGTTTTGCGATATTAAAAGTGATGGGGTGGGAGGCCTTGCAAATCCTATAAATTTAAAATATTCTTACAATTTTTTTCCCAAAAATACCAATATTTTAAAATTTGGATCGGATATCGAACCAGAAATGTCATCGGGTCATGGTTTTTATGGTTCAACTGGTTAGACCGGCGTTCGAACTGGTGACGTAATAATTAAGTAAAAATAATATTATATATAATAATATATGTATAAAAATAAAATATCAAATTGTTAAGAGAATAAACTTAAGTAGTTTATGTAACATCCCTTATGACTTTCTTTTGGCATTGTGCACAGAACCGGAGGAAACAAGACGGAGGAAGGCTCAAGTGGAGGAAAATTAAGCTCCATGCCATGGTGAGAAGCAGGGCCACCATGGCGAGAGCAAGTCCACTGGCGTTGTTTCAGCTGAAACAAGGTGGTGCCTTGGCGGACTTATCTGAGGCCCCAACGAGAGCCAAGGATTTCGTTTAAATCAGAAACATTTCGGACAAACAGAAAGAAAGAAAGAAACAAAGGGTAGCGATGGAGAAGACGGAGGAGCTATGCTAGGGCTTGCTATTTCTTGCCATTTGGAGTGATTTTCGGACCTTGGAAGCTTGGATTCACATTGGTAAGTGATCCCTACTCCTCTCTCTCCATTTTCTTCAGTTGAATTTGGGGTTTTTTCTATTATATGTTGGGATTTTCAGATTTTGGCCGAAATCCACCGATTGAAATGGATGAAATGGGATTAAAGAAGTGTGTTTTGGTGTTCTTATTGCTTGGGTGTGAGTTTTGAAGGGTGTATGTATGATTTGAGCTTAACATTAGGTTATTTTTTGTTAGGACTCTTGGGAATCTGAAGTGTATGGGATTGTTTGGTGTTTGAATGGTTCCTATGAGCTTAATGATGCATGAAGGGGTGTTGGAACCTTAGGTTAGGCTAAAGTAGTTGAATTGTGATGTTTGGTTTACTGGTATATGTGGTTAATTGAGGAATTATGGTATTGTGAAGGTTGTTTGGTAGCCTCAGAGGAGTTCAAGCGTGTTGGACAACTCGAGAAGTTCGTGGAATCCACGTGTGTGGTATTGACAACTTGAGGTAACCGGGTATTTATTTGTATTGTATGATAGTATGTATATTGGTGTATATATGCATGTTTCTTTCATACCACGATATAAATGTGTTTGTGTGTATTGTTTTCCATATATCATGGTATGCACACAGCTAGATGTTGATTATGATGATGATTACATATGTGATGATGATATTGATATGATATGACATAATGCATAGCATGACATTGAGATAATGATGATTATTATATGATGATACTATATGATGATACATGTGCATCACTACATGACATTGTAAGATTGTGATCTATGGCTGTTTGGGTGGTGATGATGTGATGAAAATATGATATATGATGATATATATGTTAAGGAGGATAAGGATGAAATATATGTGTGTGTGTGTGTGTGTGTGTTAGGGAGGATAAGGATGAGATCCCTGCGGCTAAATAGCCTCCTATGGCCAGGAGGAGAAATGTGCGCAGTAGACTGTACCTTCCTTAAAAATTGCTGCCAATTCATGGTGGAAAAGGGGAAGGAGAGTCACGGTCTGAATATTAGTGTTACCTTTGGCCGGGTGCACTAATGGGAGGTGAGCTTAGTGATGTCTCAGAATCAGTCTTCACCGACTATTGGAAGAGAATTACCTATATGAAATGTCATATTATGACGATAGCCCATGATTCTAGCTATGTGCGAGGGAGACATACATTCCATTCATTTCACATTGCATTCATGATTGTATGAGATATATGTATATATATATATGTGTGTGTGTGTGTGTGTGTGTGTGTGTGTGTGTGTGGTTGTTCCCAGTTACTGAAACATTATCTCGCACCCCTCTCCCATAAAAAAACCTTTCAGGTGACGGTTCTAGCACTAGTCCTGAGAAGCCGAGGGAGTAGCATCGGACGTGGGAGTATTAGGTCTATGTAGTATTTATGTAATTTGGACATATATCTTGTGCCAAGTAGGATAGAATGTTTTGTAATGGATGTATGACATGTATAAGGATTATTATGAATGGATGTTGTATGTATGGTTATGTACATAGAGTTATGTTGTACATGCTGTGTATGTTAGATGGTGGTGTATGTATGACTTAGGGTTTTGAGGTGTCAGTGTGGTAACATTTTTGAGCCCATGGGTGGAATTGGGCATTGTTGGTGTGTTTTTGTGGCAAGTAGCCTAATTTGTCGAATGGGGTTCAAGGGGGTCAAATTTCAGAGAAGTGGTTCATTTGAGATGAAACCTCTTTGGACAAGTTAGTTTGGGGGTTTTGGACCTGTATGAATGGTCTTTGAGTGACCATTTGCCTTTGGTGGCAATTGGAGGTTGTTAGTGGTGAGTTTTGATCAATAAGTGGTCAAAATGGTATCAGGGGTCCAGAATCTCCATATGGAGTTGGATGGAGGTGAAGTAGGTGTATATGGATAGATTGGAACTAGATTGACTTGTAGGAGTTGGAATCAAGTCAATCAGAGGTTGGAGCATAAAGTTATGCACGTCGAAAGTTTATCCCGGTGATTAAAGTTTGCTGGTATAGAAAACCAATAGGGGGCGCCGTGGCAACAAGAAGCAGGCCGCAGCACCACGAAGTCCAATAGCGTGGTGAGACAGGGTAGGTCTGGAGCCGTGGCGATATTGAAGCAGCCATGGTCCCAGCCCAGATTTTGATGTTGGTTGATTCGTTTCCGCTGTTTTGAAGTTTTGGGAAGTTATTTTGAGATGTTTGGGTTGCATTTGGTTGATTTTTGAAAATTTGGTCAAATCTGAAGGTAATTAGGAGTAGGTTGTTACACAAAACAAAACAAATAAACACTAAAAAGTTGTTTGTCCTGCTCCAACCAAACTAAGTGTTGTGCTATGAGGATAGAGTTAGTGTTAGAATTTATTGTAAAATATGATGTCTCTACAGAATAATACTTTTGCAGTGAAATACCATATATAAAGCTTGAAATCCTTTGGAAGTTTATATAACTTAGTTTTATTGTCTTTGATTAAATTCAAAATTTGAATACAATAATTTTATTGTTGTATGGGTATAAAAAAGATAAATATCGATGGTGTTGCATATTTTGCCCCCTAATAACGAGGAGGAATTATTGAAGGCTGTGTCAAAATCCCTTATATGTGCAATGATAGACGCTAATGCTAAGTTCAAATGTTATACCAGGATATCCTTCTTTTGTTTTTTGTTTTGTTTTTTTTTTCGAAAATATATTACAGTGGAAATTCAAAAACAAGTTTAATTTGATTATTGTAATTATTATTTTAAGAAATATTATATTTAAGTTTATCAATACCAATTATTTTAGGGAAAGACCTTACAAGGCATGCTATATCCATTTTTAATGTCTTTCCCATTTTGCTTCTAGGATGATGATTTCTATACTTTTGAAGTTGAATTTAAAAAATTAATTTGAATTTCCCAAAAAGTAAAAGGTGACACTGGAAAATTATAAGTAATTTTCTTAAAAAATATACTTTCCAAAAACTTACTTGTTGAGAAGTATACCAAGCAAGCTCTTAAGCACCAAGAAGGTTTCGATGACCTCAAACCTATACCATACAATCTGATGTGCAACTACAAATATGATGTCAACTTTTTATGTATATATTTATTTTTATTCTTTATTTATTTCAAAATTTCCCATAACCAAGGAAATTTTTTTTATAAGAATATTTTGCACTTTTCCTTAATTTTAAATTCTACATTAAATCTTTTTTATATAAATATCCTAAATTTATAACCAAAAATAGCAAAAGTTTAATAGAGACAAAAAAAAATAAAAAAATAGTTAAACTGATTTTTTCCAACTAATATATGATGAATACTATATGAATTTTCAAATATTCCATGTTCCCATCCCATCCATTCCTTTATATAAGATTTCCTTTGGAATTAAGTTTTTTATGTTCCTTAATGTTAGATCTTTTGTAAGAAATAGTAAAGTATTTATGAACTTTTTTTAACAATACTTATTACGAATTCATTTTATAAATATCCATATCTTTTCCAATGTTGTATTTAATGTGATATAATTAAGGATAGTTTTAAAAATATTTAGTAATTTTTTTAAATTGTGACTTTTAACAAATTTTAACTACATTTCATAACATAATATAATTTGGTTAAAAACATCCTATAAAAAGAAATGGAGGACTAAAAATATCCTTAAGTGGTCAAACTCAAGCGTTATAAAATCATTTCAGTGTGTCATATAAACGGGCAAATATAAGTGATCCTATTTTTACTTTCTTGCAAAAACTTTGAAAACTACGTTTTTCTGCTCATAAACAAAGAGAGTCAAGTATAGATATAGTATTTTGTTTGGATATTTTATATAAAAGTTTAAAATTTAAAAAGCAAAATATATTCCTAAAATATAAAAAAATATACGACCCAACCAATTTTTCCTTTAGAAGAAACTGTCATTTTCTTAAAAAAAAATCCATTAAACTCTAAAAGATTAAATGAAAAATAGAAAAATATAAGACAGAAATGATCAATGTTTCTTTTTAGGCGTTAGTTTTGAAATTTAGATTATGATAAAGAAATATAAATTAAAGTTTGTTCCACAAAGCTAATCCCTTTCTGAAAGGAAGCTTCCATGTTTAAAGTTAGTGTCTCTTGTATGTTTTTCAAAATCGTAAAAATATTCAAGAAATTAAAAAGGGGAGAAAACAAAATAAATAAGCACAAAAAATTGTTTCTCCTACTCCAATCATCGTTGCAAAAGGATCACCAATTCACCATCACTTCTACTTTAAGGAGAAGAAGAAGACAGCCTTAGGGGAGAGGAAAGAAATTTAAAACACAGAAAAGTGGATTTGATTCAATGACCAAGTTCAGGTTAATTTTCTTTTTTGTTTTCCCCTCTTTTTTTCTTGGATCAATCAGTATACTATTAAACTACTGATTGTTTCAGTGTTTGCACAATTTGTATATATGGTGGAAAGGGTGATTAGAAAGTTCTTGATAAGGATTATCTCTCTCTATGCCTTCATTTATGCTTTATAGCTCACAATAACGTACATAGATAGCTAAAGTCATACCTTGTCCTATGTGTCTTCTTGAACATCGTATATTTTATGAATAGTAAATAAAAATATAAAAATTAAAAATAAAAATGAATTCCTTTTGATTTCTTATAATTAAATTAGTTTTTAGTTTTATAATTTGTAATTACTTTCTCTTATTTGGTATGTGTAGTGACGTTTTCTTGGCAAACATCCTTTCTTTCATGTAAGGGAGACAGAAAGTCTCTTATTAAAGTGAGTGAGGAAACATGATACACTATGATTTCATCTCCTTTTACTAATCATGCCAAACATATTTTGTATTCTCATTCTCTTTCCCTTTACTTCTTCATTTTCCATTCCCTTTCCGTTTCTCATTCTATTGTACTACCAAATGAGGCCTAAATGTCATTTCAAAAGCTCAAAAATTGATAAAAAAAAATTGCTCGTAGTTTAATTCCTTTCTTCTAAGATATTCAAAATTAAAAAAAATGTTCATCAACTAATTTTATTTTTCTTAGTAACTTCCAAATGCCCCTATTTTAATTTCATTTCAAATGTCCTAAAAATTAAAAATTATAAATAAAAAATAAATTTTTCATGGAACATGCAGATATATATTTTATGCAGTTTTAAATTTTTTAAATAGTTTTTTTAATTACTAAAAAATTGCATAAAACTTCAACATGTGGAGATCCAATTTTTACTGTATAGTATTATTTTAATAAATAAAAAATTTAAAACTACACAAAATATATATTTATATGATTTTTAAAAAATCTAGTTTTTATTTATAATTTTTAATTAAAAAAAGGAATCCTGCTCTCACGAGTGACCCGTGTCCGCTCTTTTCCGACTTTTTTCTTGCTAATTGGACCTACCTTCACTGTTTCATTTCATATGTGAAGGGAAAAAAAACATACGTTTTTTTAATTAATATTAATTTGTGATAAAAATAAGGAATATTTTCTAAAATAATTTTTTTTTTGTAAAATTAAGGAAATTATGGTAATCAAAATATTTATAAAATTTAAGAAAATTAAAATTTTATTAAATATATGTGAAAAATATTTTTAATAATTAATGAAAATATTTTAATATATTTTTAATAAGGGGCATTATGGTCTAACAAAATATAAATGTTTATTACATTACATGACATACCAAATATAATTATCTCTTTTGATCAATATCCATTCTCAATTCCATTCTTATTCATATTCCTATTCTAATAAAATAATTCCCCAAACCATATCAAAGCATTGTTTCCAAATAAAATATTATAATTTCATCTTGAATTGCTGGAAGTGAAAGCTGGACACAAGATGTGAGAGCCTGAGCATTATTCACTTTGTACATAACTATACATAATGGAATGAAAAATTATAGGAAGCATCTAATTCTGCAACTGTACCAGCAATTAAGATAACCAAATTTCTCCATAAAACCACACTTTCAAGTTTCATGATGGTGGGAAGTAATTAAGTCCACCCCTGGTAGCTTCTAGTCTATGATCCACAGGTCCTGTGACTCTCCCCCAAATTGATGCGCCAGTTCACTACACCACTTCTGCTATTTAAGTGCCGAAATTAAGTAGATCGACTTACCTTGTTCTCTATAAATACCAGGCTTGAACTTGAGGGCTTGTTGAAAGGATATTGAATCCCTGAACCGTATTTTATTCAAGCATTAAATAAAAATACAAAAAATATAAGAAATAAAAGTGAATTCTTTTCAATTTCTAACAAGTGAATCTTTATTTAATTGTATAATTGGCAATTACTTTAGACTCTCATTCAAAATTGAAAATTGTTAGTGAAAAATAATACAAATTATTTAATTGCTATTTCAAAAGTTAAAAAAATAATTAAAAATTGCTTTATTAGTTTAATTGCTATCTTCTAATATATTCAAAATATAAAAATAAATTGACCATCAACAAATTTTATTTTTCTTATGAACTTTCATATGTCTTTAATTTAATTTCAAATGTGCTCAAAACATCTTGCAAACAAAAATGGCGCAGCATCTCATGATTTATTACTAAGGATACTAAAAGCAAAACATCTTGCCCAGTATCATGTGAAGATAATGGTATATATATATATATATATATGTATATATTTTTGTTTCATGTGACGATCAAAGGATAAAATGGAGTAATGGGCAATACATTATGAATTGGTAATACAAAAGCTAACAGACATTTTTTTTACCAAAAACTGAAATGCATTAATGATTAGGGGTTTAGGACCAATTAGAGGAATTAATATTAAAAGAAAAACTTTTAACTGATAAAAATAGTTAAAAAAAAGGAAAATTGAATAATAAAATTGGGAAAATACATAATAACAAGATTCTATTTTATGATAAATATATTATTTTGGTCCTAAAGTGTGACTCCCTCTTATCTTTATGCATGTGTGGGACAAAACGTACACCACATGCTTTTTGACTCTCAACGGTTAAAAAGGAAAAAATATTCTTAACATACTATACAGTGGAAGTAATTTATCAGTATACCGAACTTTTAAGGAATTATTCGATTTGATAACAATTTAAATTGATGAGAGTAACAGGGGTTTCAATTCTTTTGAGTTAGTAATTCAGGGTTTAAGTCTAAGTTTTTATATATAAGACAGATGTAATTGAGAAAAGTTACATTTTATTGTAAGTACATATTAGTCTTTACAATTAGTCACTTATGATCCACGAAAGAAAAAAAAATCAGTCTAATACATGTTATAATCTATAATTTACCGACTTTCTATTTTTTATAAAAATAAACAGTTCGAGTGCATCATAATGCTAAACATTTGGTGAAAGACACAGAGAAGGCAAGCAAAGCAGAGAAGGACCCTGAGATAGGGTTTAGCACCAAAGCAAGAGTACAAGAGACAGGAGAGGCATGCATGTAAACTACAAATTAATAATTTGTTAGAGTAAAAATAATCCGAGTCCTGCACAAGGACACTATCCTTGAGAATTATTTCGCCACAAGATGGCACTACCTAGGATTGAACGGACTCTTCTGCAATGAACAAGAACCAAAATAGTGAGAACTAAACCCAGAAAAATTCAGAGAGGAGGAGAAGAGCTCCGAAGATGTCTGAGAGCTCGGTGCACAGAACTTTTGATTAAGCCTCTCTATTTATAGGCGCCAGAAGTAGCTGAACGTTGGACCTCCCTTAATGACATTAATGAGAATGTTTTGAACGTTGGGTGATTTCCAACAATCAAATTAAAAAAAAATAATACTAGTTAATGAACAATAGGAACGGACGACCAACGTTCAAAACATTTACACCATGAACTCATAAACGAAGCCTTAAAAACATGGATTTTCTGGAAGACTATTTGAATTCCTTTTATTTTCTAAAACATAATTTCTGGCAACAGTAAAAAAGTGTCCAGCCCCAAGTATATTTTTGCGCACAGGGGGGGAAATCGAAGGATTTCAATTGAGTTTGCCCAGTTTTTGTCTAGTTTTTGTGCGTCCGAGCTCATTCTCTTCCTAGGCCCATTTTGCTCCTCCATGATCACATGTTAGTATTTATGCTCTTTGGCCTTCATTTGTTTGAGCAATGTGGGACCTCTCTTTCTCTCTTTTCCTTTTGACACACACACACACACATGTATTCTCCAACAATCCCCCACATGTGTGTCAAAAGATCACTATTATATGAATGAGTATAAGCATTTCAAATATGGTGTCTTACAGACTATGAACCATATCTAGACTAATAAAGCTTAGTACACAGAGTCGTCGGTGAAGCTTATAGCTTCTATGAACTAACAATTCTTTGTTGTATACTAGCAACCTTAAGAACCAGCTTATACCCCCATAATTTCCACTGTTATTGCAGTTTTGCTCTTTGAACTATGGCCATGCTCATGCCTGGTTTTAATGAATGCTCTAGAGATTTTTGCCATGATCTCATAAGAGCGGCCTCACTCCACATTCATATAGGTGATTTCATCAAGTGTATCTGCAATGAACACACCATCCATAAGGAATATGAAATCATTAAGAGTTTTTACTCAGCCTCACCAATAATGCATCCTAACACTTTTTTCATATCATAGGAAGGGACAAAAAATAATAAAGTGTTAGTAGAACTAACAAATGACTTATTTTTACCCTTATGAACCTCCTTCATAGGATCTGCAATCACAGAAATTGGGTTACCATCATTGTTAATTTTCAAATTGGCTTAAGTCTCATTCCCCTTAATGTTTCCAAAATTTGTTTTCTTCCCCAAAGGTTTGGTTAGGGGGTCTACAAGATTTAATTCTGACCTTACAAAATTGATCGATATAAATCCATTTTTCAACAGCTATCTTATAATATTATGTCTCAAACGAATGTACCTACTTTTGCCATTGTAGGTCTTATTTTTAGCAACGGCTATTACTGATTGACTATCACAATGTAATGACACTGATGGTGTTAGTTTTTCACCTAATGAAATATTTGCCAAGAAGTTTTTCAACCACTCAGCCTCATTACTAGCCAGTTCCAGAGCAATGAACTCTGAATCCATAGTGGATCTTGCTATAATATTTTGTTAAGCTGATTTCCAGGTTACTGCACCACCACCAAGAGGAAATACATAGCCACTAGTAGATTTGGTCTCTTCTGAATCTGAGATCCAGTTATCATCACTATATCCTTCCAATACAGCAGAAAAATCACTATAAAATATACCATAGTTTATGGTACCTTTCAAATAACTCATTAATCTGTCTAGAGCTAACCAATGTTTAATACTTTGATAATGAGTATATCTACTCAATCTACACACAGCATATGATATATTAGGTCGGGTGTAATTCATTAAATGCAATAGACTTCCAATAATCTGTGCATATATAGTTTGAGCTACCGATCACCTTTATTTTTAACTAATTTGGTGCTAGCATTATAAGGAGTGCTTATAGGTATTTTTTCAAAGAATTCAAATTTTTTAAGGATTTTTTCAACATAATGTTTTTGAGATAGTAAAATGTCATATTCACTCCTTATGATTTTAACACTTAATATTACCTTTACTTTACTCATATCCATCATATCAAACTTTGAAGAAAGAAACCTTTTAGTTTTAATCACAACATTCGTGCTTGTACCAAAAATGATCATATTATCAACATATAAACAGATAATCACACAACCATCATTCACAATTTTATGTAAACACATCTTTCTACTTCAACAATAGAAAAAACATCACTCGTTAAGACTTGGTCAAGTTTTTCATGCCATTGTTTAGGTGCTTGTTTCAATCCATACAATGATTTAACAAGTTTACAAACTTTATTTTCTTGTCCAGGAGCAACACACCCTTTAGGTTGTACCATATAAATTTCCTCTTCTAAATCATCATTTAAGAAAGTTATTTTAATATCTATTTGATGAATAAATAATTTATAAACTGAGGCTAGAACAATCAAAATTCTAATAGAAGAAATTCTTGTCACTGGACAAAAAGTATCAAAATAATCAACATTTTGTTTTTGAGTAAATTCCTTAGCTACTAGCCTCGCTTTATATTTATCAATAGACCCATCAGGATTATATTTCTTTCTAAAGACCCATTTACAACCAATAGGCTTTGCTCCCGGAGACAAGTCTACTAAAATCCAAGTTTTATTTTGATTAAGAGAATCAATTTCAGTTTTATTAGCTTCTATCCAAAAATGAGCATCAGAAGATGAAATAGTTTTAGAAAATTTTAATGGCTCATTTTGTACCAAATAAGTATAAAAGTCATTTCCAAAAGAAGTTTATTTTCTTTGTCTTTTACTTCTCCTCAAATTTTTGACAGAATTTTCATTTTGATTTGACGAAGAAAGTAAATTTTCTGTAGTTTGAGAAATATGTTGAATTTTCAATGGAAAAATATGCTCAAAAAATTCTGCATCTTTAGTTTTAATAATATTGTTCTGATTAAGAACTTCACTTTTTAAAACTAAAAATCTATAAAATGCACTATGTTCAGCATATCCAATAAACATGCAATCAGAAGTTTTAAAAGAAACTTTTTTTTTCTTATGATCAAGTAATAAAACTTTTGCAAGACACCTCCACACTTTCAAATATTTTAAATTTGGTGTATGTCCTTTCCATAATTGATAAGGTGTCTTATTTGTTTTCTTATAAGGTATTCTATTTTGTAAGAAATATACAGATAACAAAGCTTCACCCCATAAATTATCTGGTACAGAATAACTTATAAGCATAGCATTCATCATTTCTTTTAAAGTTCTATTTTTCCTTTCTGCTACTCCATTTGACTCAGGTGAATATGGAGGCGTTACTTCGTGAATTATTCCTTCCTTTTCACAAAAATCATTAAATAAAACAAATTCTCCTCCTCTATCTGACCTAACTCTTGTAATCTTTCTATTTAATTGATTTTCTACCTCAGCTTTATATGAAAGAAATTTATCAAAAGTTTCATCTTTATTTCTCAATAAATATACTTTAGTATATCTTGAAAAATCTTCAATAAAAGTTACATAATACTTTTTGCCACCTCTTGTTATAGTTTGTTTCAAATCACCCAAATCAATATGTATTAAACTAAGTAATTCAGTTTTGTTTTTGTATAGAAAAATAAGATTTTTTTAGTTAACTTAGCTTCTGCATAAATTTCATATTTATTTAGAAAATTTTTATTAATTTCATAAATTAAACCAAGTTTTTGCATTTTCTTTAAATATGACTCACTAACATGTCCTAATCGAGCATGCCATATATCAAAAGAATTAATCATGAACGCAGACAAGTAAGCAGAAGATGATGCATTTTCATTCATGTCAGAAATGTTGAGTACAAATAGCCCCTGAGTACAATAACCCTTCCCAACAAACACATTATTCTTTGTCATTATGACCTTATCAGATTCGAATGATGCATTAACCCCAGCTTTGCTCAATAGAGTTACAGAAATTAAATTAGCTTTAACATCAGGCACATGGAGAACATCATTGAGTAATAAAATCTTTCCAGATGTGAGCTTCAGTTCAACCTTTCCTGTTCCCAAAACTTTTGCAGTTCGGGAATCAGCAAGGTAAATACAATCTTCCCCTTCTTTAATAGGACTATAGGAGGAAAACAGCTCATGATTTGCATAAATGTGCCTCGTAGCCCCAGAGTCTACTACCCATTTTTTCACATCTTCTTCATCTCCTTAGACCATATTGGCCTTAGGAGGATTGTCATTTCTAGCCCTCTTCATGCATTGAGCAGCATGGTGGCCTGGTTTTCCACAAACAAAGCAACTACTTTTCTTTTTGAACTTGGGGTTAGAACTTTTGGGCTTGTAGTCAGGTTTTGTTTTAGAGTTATACCTCTTGTTGTGCTGCTTTGTCTCTACCAGATTTGCTTTCGAAGCAATCTCCTTGCCTTTTGTAGCTTGCATCTCCTTCCGGTTAGTGTCCTCGATTATGATGTGAGTAATCAAATCTGATAGTGACAATTATTTTTGTTTATGCTTCAGTTGTTGCTTGTAGTCTTTCCATGATTCTGGTAGTTTCTCGATCAGAACTCCAGTAACGAACTCATCAGGTAGGTTTATTTTTTCAGCACGCAACTCCTCTAGTAGCTTGTGATACTCATTAATTTGTAGCTTGATATCTTTGTCCTCGGTCATCTCCTATTTGTAGTAATTTCTGATGATGAACTTTTGCTTCCCAATGTCCTCAGCAGTATACTTTGCAATTAGTGATTCCCAAATTTTGCTTGCTTTCTTGTACACATAGTACACATCGAACAGATCGTTAGATAAGGTGTTAATGATGGTATTCCGGCATACCTTGTTGGCATAATCCCAAGTAGTCTTTTGACTTTGGTCAGCATCTGATGAAGGTTCAGACTGAGTAAGTGTAGCAACAACTCCATACATATCAAGAACAGAGTAGACACGTTCTTACCACCTTCTAAAATTTTTCCCATCAAAGACTTCAATTTTTGAAACATCTGGTGGTGGCCTAGGTAGTGGCATCGGAGGCAGTGCTAATGGAAAGAAGGATGTAACACTCACACTAGCACCAGTAGGACGATCAGAAATAACAACGTTGGTCTGTTGTGACTCCATAACTCTCAAGATTGTAAACTGCAAATTAATAATTTGTTAGAGTAAAAATAATCCTAGCTGTGCACAAGGACACTATCCTTGGGAGTTATTTCGCCACAAGACGGCACTCCCCAGGATTGAACGGACTCTTCTACGATGAGTAAGAATTAGAACAGTGAAAACTAAACCCAGAAAAATTCAGAGAGGAAGAGAAGAGCTCCGAAGATGTCCGAGAGCTCGATGCACAGAACATCTGATTAAGCCTCTCTATTTATAGGTGCCAGAAGTAGCTGAACATTGGACCTCCCTTAATGACATTAAAGAGAACGTTTTGAATGTTGGGCGGTTTATGATAGTCAAATTAAAAAAAAATAATACTGGTTAATGAAGGATAGGAATGGAGAACCAACATTCAAAACATTTACACCATGAACTTATAACTAAAACCTTAAAAATATGGATTTTCTGGAAAACTATTTAAATTCCTTTTATTTTCTAAAACATAATTTCCAGCAAACGCAAAAGAGTGTCCAACCCCGGGTATATTTTCGTGCTCAGGGGGGGAAATCGATGAATTTCAACTGAGTTGGCCTAGTTTTTGTCTAGTTTTTGTGCACGAATGCCCATTCTATTCCTAGGCCCATTTTGCTCCTCCATGGTCACATGTTAGTATTTATGCTCTTTGGTCTTCATTTGTTTGAGCAATGTGAGATCTCTCTTTCTCTCTTTTCCTTTTGACATACACACACATGTATTCTCTAACAATGCATGCATGCACGATCATCCATATCTATAATTTCTGAACCAAAACAAAATAAGAGGACGATTCGCTCCAGCTTTTGATATGTGGAGGACGATTCGCCCTCAGGCACGCGAATCTGCATCTATCTTAAAGGAAGAGCTGTGAGTTTTTTAGAGCGGGGAAGAAGAAAGGTTGGGAAAGATGGAGAGTGGGAGAATCCAGAAAGAATGAGGGCAACATTAAAGGGGGAGAGGAAGAGGAAGAAAGATAGAAAGTGATAGAGAAAAAGAGAGGGAGAGAGCCGGGAGGAGAAGAGAGTGCAAGAGCGAGCAAACACCATTTTGTTGGGCTTCATCTCAGCTCTTTACCACATCTAAGATGGAAGAGTGAGGAAGAGGAAGCAGAGGAAGCAGAGGAGGGACCAAACCAGAGAAGAAAAGCAAGAACATACTTGAATGAATCCTGCAAGTATCCTCTTTGATTCCGAACTCTTCTTTTCTCATGTGGTTGTGTGGTTGGTCCAATTCTTTCTGTTTGAAGTTTTGCAGAAATTTCTTTAGATTATGCACATGGTTTCTGGTTTTTCTATTAGACCCGTCAGATTTTTCCTTCCAAATTTCTTAATTTCTTTGCGCAGATCAAATATGGTTTAACACATAGGCTAATTTGGTTGTGATTCTGAATATATGTATTTTCCTTTGGTTTTGATTAGCTTCTATGCTGTGGCAGCCCTTAGTGTTCTAATGGTGCTCTAATATTTGTGGTTCACGCACATTCTACGCTTAGCTTAATCCTGAATGATTTTGTTGCATGTTGTGGATGATAATTGACTTTCGTTTGTGGTTCTGCTACTAGAGAGTTCATTTCTTTGAGTGTCTTTGTCTTCAGCTGAAGATAAGTTTCATAGAGGGTGTGTGTGTGTGTGTATATTTATAAAAGTTTATGATTTAGACATTCATTTTTAGCTTATATAGCTTTTTCAATGAAAATTTTATAGCGGCTAAATTTCTTTCTGTAAACTTTTTTTGTGTAATAATCGTTTGTTCTAGTGTAACTTCATTAAATATGCTATTTACTTTCTTGTTTCTCATTTCTCAGCAACTAAATGGGTGAAAGGAAAGCGAATGGAGGAGGTTTCATACATTAAAAATGTGTAAGTATATTTATTTTAACTCCATACCGTGCATAATTCCAATGGCTGTTACATTCTCACATTGCCTTAAAATAAAACAAATTGGATATAGACATAAGAGCAGATCTCTTATTTAGTTTCTGTTCAGTTACTATAACGCTGGTTGCTAATTATTTTGTTGGCTGTCAAGTAAAATGTTCAGCATCTATAAAGGATCGGTACTCTTGTGGAAAGCAAAGCAGTCAAACAAAATTAAATGTCTTTTTTTTTTGTAATTAAAATAGTAATTCTCTCAACCTTTGACATCATTTTTTGTTACACTAGGTGTTGACATGTTTGTTTTGATTAAATATTCTACACAAGAAAAAGATACAAATAAATCTAAAAAGAGTTCAAAGTTTTCGTCCAAAATTAGTCTAATTTATTTATTTAGTATAAATTTTTACTTGGTTTTTTACAATTGTGATGAAAATTATTTTGTCAGAGTAGTCATGTTTGCCATTTGTCGTGGTTGCAACAGCCGAAAGCTCTGTTATATTAAAAGAAAAAAAATTGTTGGTATGAGCTCATTAATCCCTTGTTGACAGTGTTTATATATACAAACGACTATACCGCGCGTGGGTATCCAATTAAAATAAGATGATGATATTGTTGTGATATCTTGAGTATTATTTGGATTGATGAATTTTAATTTGTACAATTCAGAATAATGAAGAGAACTTTTGAAAGATATCGTTAAGTAGTAAATACTTGCATTTATTGATGACACTATTTAGTACTTGTAATTATTTATAAAAGTGTACTTATTTACTTATTTTAAATACATCAAACTATAAATCCAAAAATTAGCACTAAATTTGATTTTTGAAATTATTATTTCAGAAAATAAGCATATAAATAACTTTGTGAGCAGTTGGCAAAAAAAATTTTTTTGTGAGCTTGAACTCCGTAATCATAAACATGGAATATGAGCTGGGATAAAAAATATATATATAATAAAAGTACAAGATAGTTAAAAATTCTCGTGAATGTGGTCGCGAAAAAAGCTATTTTAGAAGAGCAATAAGATTCATAAAGAATGAGGAATTTGAGATAGAGATGGTCCTTGCCATCATATGATAAGTTCTTTTGTTAAATTTTCTTGAGCATTGTTATACAATGTATAGAAGTTGGGAAATATAGCCAACACATTTGTTGCCATGCAATAATTGTTGTTGTATTTCACCGCATTTGTGCAATGCATCACAATCCTAAAAAGGAATTGCTGAAGATCTTATGATAACATATCAAGGTTCAATTGTTATTCCAAATGTCCTTCTCCTTATAATTACTTTTGCTATTCTAAAATTGTTTTTAATCTCCCGAACCAACTTCCCAAGAATTTTTGGCTATCCAGTAATTTTTACATTTTGTTATCCCATATTCCATCATTATAATTATGTGATTCAAGCTCATAAAGTTATTTCTATGGATTATTTCCTGAAATAATAATTCCATGAATTAAATTTAGTTGGATTTGCAATGTGTTATATTCCAAATTAGTAAGTATACTTTTGTATAATAGTCAAAATGACTGTGGAATCAACATACACACATACTAGCTACTCATTTAGCAACCTTCAATAATTCTTTCTCAATATGAGGAGACATAAATCCGAAGCCATTATTCAAACAATTGTGAGATAGTACTACTATAATATTTGCAGACTAATCACATTTAATGGCTTAGAAGGCAAGAGGAACACTCTCTATATGAGGGAAAATGGGTTCTAATTATTACTTCATTGAAGAAGAAAGCACAAAGAGTTCCCCTATTTATACTAGTTTTGGGTGTTATTACATTAATCCAGCATTTAAACCATAATCTAAAATTGAGAGGAGTTACCAAAATAAATAGGGGAGTTACTACAAGGAATTAAAGAGGAGAGTTTTATGGATTAAATGGTTGGAGGAAGTTATGGGAGTTACTTCTGTTTCATCATCCCCAGGTTGGATGGAACTCACCCTCAAGTCCAAATCTACATCATCATCAATATACAAAGATAAATTGGCAATATTAAAAGTAGCAGAAACTCCATAAGCACCTGGAAACTCAACTCTGTAGGCATTATTGTTGATCTTTTGCACCATTTTGAATGGTCCATCAGCAAGTGGGGACAACTTGGCATTTGGTTGTTTTGGAAACCTCTCTTTTTGCAAGTGAATCCATACCAAGTCTTCTACTTGAAAAGTTTGCTGCTTTCTATGCTTGTCACGTTGAACTTTATATCTCAAGTTCTGCTTTTCAATTCGTTCTCAGACCTTTTCATGTAGTTTCTTAATTTTTGTGACCCTTTTTGTCTGCATCACTACTGTATTGTTGTCCGTCAGTTGAAGGACTCAAATCCATTAGACTAAGTGGATGAGCACCATAAACTACTTTGAATGGACATTTCCTAATGGCTTGATTAGCTGAGTTATTATAAGTGAACTCAACGTATGCCAGGATATGATTCCATTGCTTCAAATTTTTTCTGACAAAACTTTGAAGTAGATTGCCAAGAATCATGTTGACTACTTCAATTTGTCCGTCCATTTGAGGATGGATGGCATTGCTAAATTAGAGCTTGGTTCCTATCTTTTTCCATAAAGTCCTCCAAAAGTAGCTAAGGAATTTGACATCACTGGAGTCTTAGGAATACCATGGAGTCAAGCAATTTCTTTAAAGTACAGATCTGCAACTTGGTCTTTTGGCAAAGGATGAAATGTGCCATCTTTGAGAATCTATCCAAAACTACCATTATAGAGTCTTTCTGTCTTTGGGTTCGTGATAGTCCAATAACAAAATCCATACTCACATATTCCCAAGATGCTTCTAGAACTAGAAGAGGCATGTACAACCCAGTGTTTTGGCTCTTAGACTTAGCCAAATGACAAGTTCTATATATTTGTATATGCCTGTTGACATCTCATTCAAGTTTTGGCCAATACAAATTTTCTTTCACCAAAGCCACAGTTTTATCTCATCCAAAATGACCTGTCAAACAACCATTATAGCCTCTCGTAATGAGCATTGAGGAACGCATAAAACTTTTTCCCTAAATAAAAATCCTTCATGTCTACAATATTGTTGAAAAGGTTGAACCTCAATGTTATTCCATGCATTACAGAAATCTAGATCATCCTTGTACAACTCTCTGATGGTTTCAAAACTAACAACTTTTGCTTGAATGGTAGCTAACAAAGCATGTCAACGACTAAGTGCATCAGCTACTGAGTTCAAAGTTCCAACTTTGTGCTTAACTAGAAATGGATAAGCTTGCAAAGTCTCACTCCAAGTAGCATGTCTACGGTTGATCTTCTGTTGAGAATTCAAATGCTTAAGAGCTTCATGGTTAGAGTACAAGATGAATTCCTTAGTCAAGAGATAATGACTCCAATGTTGCAAAGCTCGAACGATAGCATAGAACTCCTTATCATAAGTAGAATATTTGAGCTTGATATCATTGAGTTTCTCACTGAAAAAGGCAATAGGATGTCATTCTTGGCTTAGGACAGCACTAATTCCAATGTTGGAGGCATCACAACTAACTTTCAATACATGGTCAAAATTAGGAAAGGCTAATACAGGCGCTTCAGTTAAATGCTTCTTCAATTCTTCAAAGCTTTTATGGGCTTATTCTGTCCACTGAAATTTATCTCCTTTGATGCAATCTGTGAGTGGTGCAGCAATGGAGCTAAAATTTCAAACGAACCTCCTATAGAAAGAAGCTAATTTGTGGAAACTTCAGACTTCTTGGATAGATCTTGGGGTTTGCCAGCTGTTAAGGGCCTCAACTTTGCTAAGGTCAACTCGAACACCTTCTGCAATGATGATATAACCTAGAAAAATGACTTCTTCAACCAAAAATGTGTACTTCTTCAAGTTAGCATACAGTTTCTGCTGCAGAAGTTGCCGTAGATACTCTAAGTGCTCATCTTGATTCTTGCTGTAAATAAGAATATCATCAAAATAAACAACAAATTTGCCAATGAAGGGGTGTAGTACCTAATTCATCAATTGCATGAATGTGGTAAGAGCATTCGTTAACCCAAAAGGCATTATAGTCTACTCATAAAAACCATCTCTTGTTTTGAAGGCAGTCTTCCATTCATCTCCTGGCCAAATTCGGATTTGGTGGTATCCACTACAAAGGTCAATCTTAGAAAAGATAGTAGCACCATGTAACTGATCTAACATATCATCAAGCTGACAAATTGGAAACCGATATTTGATGGTGATCTTATTGACTGCTTGACAATCAATGCACATTCTCTAACTTCTATCCTTCTTACTAGAAGTACAGGTATAGCACAGGAGCTAACACTCTCATGAATTAATCACTTCTTCAACAACTCTTCAACTTGCAACTGAACCTCAGCATGTTCCTATAGACTCATTCTGTAAGCAAGCTTGTTAGGAATCACTGCTCCTGGAACAAAGTCCATTGCATGTTAGATGTCTCACATAAGTGGCAATCCTGAAGGAATCTCATCTGAGATCACATATGTAAACTTAGCTAGCAACTGTTCAACTTTTGAAGGAATAATAGATCCATCATTTGCTTCAAACAATAGAATGAATCACATGGCTTGGACTTTAGCTTTCGTCACTTTGAGCTGTTTCCTGGCAACTAAGGACACCGGCAACTTAAACTAATTTTTGCTATATGCACTAGCGGCAGTAGGGCTAGCTTGATCTTCACCCCATCCTTCACAAAAGAATAAGTATTTGCATGTCTATCGTGCATAGCACAATGATCATATTACCATGGTCTTCCAAGAAGTAGATGGCAAGCATCCATGGGTACAACATCACACCAAGCTTCATCTTAATATTTCTTGCCAATTGAAAAAGAAACAAGGCAACGCTTGGTAACTTTTACCTCACTTCTCTTGTTGAGCCACTATAGCTTGTATGGATGTGAGTGAGCTTGAGTTGGTAGCTTTAGTTTCTCTACCATGCAATTTGAAACTACATTCTCACAATTCCCGTTATTAATGATGACATCACAAACTTTGCACTGAGTAGTGCAATGAGTATAAAAGATGTTATGTCAAAGCCAAGGTTCCACTTTAACTTGTGCTATGTGCAAACTTTGCCTAATCACCAAGGACTCTCCTTGATCTACAGAAACAAACTCTTCATCATACACCGGCTCTTTCTCTTCAAGCATCTCATCAAAGATGTAACATCTTACCACCTGACACCTCCAAACTTGACCAAAACTCCAAAATTCAACCAACCACAGCCCCATCAACTTGAAACAACTTCCCACAACTTCAGAACAATGGAAACAAACCCAAAAAGTCAGAAAATGTGCTGGGGCCACGGCCGCTATAGTACCACCATGGTTTTGGCCTCCCCTGTTTTGCACTCGCTTCTGGCTTCACTGGTGCCACAGCCTGGACTTCGAAGCCGCGGTGCCCCATGCTGATATCCCACATCAGTAGCTTTCATACTTCGGGGTGAACTTTCGACATGCATAACTTTATGCTCCGACCTCCAATGGACTTGATTCTAACTCCTACAAGTCAATCTAGTCCCAATCTAACCATAGACGCCACTTACAGCTCAATCCAACTTCGTATGGAGATTCTAGACCCCTGACACCATTTTGACCACTTATTGACCAAAACTCACTACTAACCACCTCCAATTGCCACCAAAGGCAACTGGTAGCTCAAACACCACACATACAGATCCAAAACCCCCAAACCAACTTGTCTAAAGAGGTTTCACCCCCAAAGGAACCACTCTTCTAAGATTTTATCCCTTGGAACCCTAACTCAACAAACAGGCTACAGGCCCTAGAATACACTGGTCAACCCAAAACCAACTCTCCTCATGCACAACACATACACACAACATACATAACCACAATTAATCACTTTTCCACATATAACTATACATACATCCATACAATCCATATCCATAACCATTCATTACAAAACCTCCTATCCTACTTGGCATAAGATACACTATCCAATATACAAACACTACTTAGACTATTCCCACATACATAGCTACTCCCGCGTCTTCTCCAGACTAGTGCCAGAACTGTTACCTGAAAAGTTAGTTCATGGGAAAGGGGTATGAGACAATGTCTTGGTAACTAGGAACAACCACACGCACACACACACACACACACACACACACACACACACACATATATATCTCATGCAATTTATGTATGCAATGTAAAATGAATGGTATGCATATCTCCCTCACACACAGCTAAAACCATGGGCTATCGTCATAACAGAACATTTTATATAGGTAACTCCCTTCCAACAGTCAGTGAAGACTAATTCTGGGACATTACCAAGCTCACCTTACACTAATGCAACCCGGCCAAAAGCTACACTAGTGCTCGGACCGTGGCTTTCCTTCCCTTAGATCACCTTAAATTAGTGGTGATTTAGGGAAGGTGCAGTCCACTGCCACCTGGCTCCCCTAGCCATAAGGGAGGATTTAGCGATAGGGATCCCAACCTTATCCTCCCTAATCATATCTCATATCATCATGTATCATATTATCATCACCACCAAATTCACCATATATCACAATCTCACAATGTCATGTGGTGATATTCATGTATCATCATATAGTCATCATCATCATATCTCAATGTCATGTATGCATTATGTCGTGCCATGCCAATATCATCATCATAATGATCATTGTAATCATCATAATCATTAAAATCATCGTCTAGCTGCGTGCATACCATGATATATAGAAAACAGTACACACACAAATCAATATTATGGTATGAAAGAAACATGCATATATATACAAAAGTACATACTACCATACAGTACCATACAAACAAACAAACACCCGGTTACCTCAGGTTGTCAATACCACACATGTGAGTTCCACAAACTTCTCAAATTGTCCAACACTTGTGAATCCCTCTCGGGTAACCAAACAACCTTCATAATAATACAATATCTCAATTAACCACAACATACCAAATATCCAAACATCACAATTTAACCGCTTTAAGCCTAACTCAAGGTTCCAATACCCCTTTCATGCATCATTAAGCTCTTAGGGACCATTCACATATCATACAATCCCTTACACTTCAGATTCCTAAAACTCTCAACTAAGAACAACTTAGGGTTAAGCTCTAAACACATATAATCCCTTCAAAAATCACACCCAAGCAACAAGAACACTAAAACATACTTCATTAACCCTATTTCATTCATTTCAATTGGTGGATTTCGTCCCAAACTAGAAATCCAATCTCACAACCGAAAATCCCAAATTCCCAACTGAAGAAAATGGAGAGGGAGGAGTAGAGAACACTTACCAACTTGAATCCAAGCTCTTGAGGTTCGAAAATCACTCTCAAAAATTGGAAATAGCAAATCCTAGCTCAGCTCCCTCGGTTTCCTCCGTCACTCCCTTCATTTCTTTCTTTTCCGTTCGTCCGAAATGATCCGAATTTAAACAAAAATCCCAAATCTCACCGCAGCCTTAGTATACCTCGCCGCGGCTCCACTGTATTCAACTGAAACCACACTACTAGAAAGATTCTCGCTGCGGTAGCCCTGCTTCTCACCGAGGTGTGGAGCTCTTCCAGACTCCACTTAAGCCTTCCTCTGTCCTGTTTCTTCCGGTCCTGAACATAATGCCAACAAAGATATCATGAGGGGTGTCACAAAAGACAACCTCCTTTTCTTCATTGAATGCTACATAAGCTTCCCCTTCAACAATGGTAACAACCTTGCAATTGGGACATTCTGAAGTAATATGGCCGAACTCTTGGCATTTAAAACACCTAGGTGATTTAGAGCTAGATTCTTTGGCAGCCTTAAGTGGAGGCCTGCTTGAAGAACTAGGTTGCTGAACTTGTGTTTTGCAACCTTCAAAGAAACTTCTAGTAGAAAAACCAAGTTGATAAGAGAACTTCTTGGGCAACTGCTTTTCTATTCGGATAGCTAGATAGATGGCATCATCTAGAGTCCAGTATTGCTGAAGCTGGACTGGATGGGTGATGTTAGTGTTCAACCCTCCAAGATAGTGGGCTATCGTCAACTCTTCCTTTTCTTGAATATCTCACTTCATCATGAGTTTCTCAAATTTCCTAGTATATTCTTCCACAGACAAAGACTTTTGGCGTAGATTTTGCAATTTGACTAAAACTATGTTGATAATAATGTTCAAGTAAGAACTTACATGAAAGCTCATGTCACATCTTATCCCATGTTCAGATCTTACTTTTTCCTTCTCATTCATGCCTCTTTTTAAGGTTTTCCCACTAAATAGAGGCATGTTTTTTGAGTTTAATAGGGACAACCTTCACCTTCTGGTCGTCTGTTACTTCTTTGTACTCAAATACCCATTCAACAGTTTGTAACCAATCAATGAACTCATCTGACTGCAACTTTCCTTCAAAATCAGGAATTTCTACTTTGATATCATTGTAGTGGACCGTTGATCTCCGAGGATGATGGTTGCCAGCTAATGGTGTATCACTACTATCTGAGTCTTCTTCTCTTTGCCCTCTCTGTTCTTCCAACTGGATTTATTGGACATTCACAATCTCCTGTAGTAGTTGAACTCGATTTCTCAACTCTTCAATCGCAACTTCATGCACAGGTCTGCATCTTGGAGGCATTTTGAGAAGTTATGGGCCTAATTGTAACTTTCAGAAAGTTGAGGGGTAAAAGTAAATTTTTCAAAAAATATATATATAGGGGTAAAATTGTAATTTCAAAAAGTTGAGGGACAAAATTGTAATTTTAGAAAGTTTAGGGGTCAAAATGTACTTTCAGATAGTTTAGGGGGCAAAAGTGAAATATTAGAAAGATGAGTGGAAAAATGTAAATTATGGAAAGTATATGGTCAAAAATGTAAACATGGAAAAGTTTAGAGGTCAAACTATAAATATGAAAAGTTCGACTGACTGGGTTAGGATGACGTGGCAGTACAAACACATGGCAAACACAGTGGCTAAGTTGTCACTGACTAAACATGTTAGGATGACATGGCAGATGATGTCATCGTCTTTAACCTCCAGTTGGCGTGTGGCCAGCGCATGAAGCTAGTAATCAGCACATGACCTTCCAATGGTAGCGCGTGATGGTGCGTGAAGCTTCAGTTAGCTACGAAACTCCCTACATCAAAGTTTTTCAACCTCCTGAGCTCAATGGTGACATCTATTTGGTTGAAAAATGACCAAAGATGGGAGTTTCGAGGGTGGCAATGACCTCCTCTGTCGGCAACCATACAAACTCTAATTCCTAGTTGTTCTTCAGGCAGTTCCCTGTCTCTGGAACTAGGCTCTAATACCAAAATGGCTTAGAAGCCAAGACAAACACTCTTTATATGAGGGAAAATGAGTTTTGATTATTACTTCATTGAAGAAGAAAGCACACAAAGTTCCCCTATCTATACTAGTTTAAGGTGTTATTACATTAACCCAACATTTAAACCATAATCTAAAATTAATAGGAGTTACCAAAATAAAGAGGAGAGTCACAAAAAATAAAGAAGGGAGTTACTACAAGGAACTAAAGATGAGAGTTTCATGGATTAAATGGTTGGAGGAAGTTATGGGAGTTACTTCTATTTCATTTAATCAAATTTTAAATCAGATTAAAAATATTGAAACGAAGTTATCTGTACTCTAGCTTGTTGAATCACATATTCTTTTTTTGTTATGTAGGAATATTCTCTTTTAGTGATTATTCTATTTATTATAAAGGCAACCTTCTTGCTCTCATAACTTCATCATTTTATTTTTTTTACATATTTTGAACATGAAAAAGACACAAATAAACCTAAAAGTAAATGTTTAAATGTCTAATTAAAATTAGTCTAATTTATTTATGTGTTTGGTAAGAATTTTTCCTTAGTTTTTCATGATTACCATGTAAATCATTTTGTTGTTGAGTTGGGAAGTTGGCCATCATGGCATGGTTGGAAAATAGGCCAGTCCAAGCTAACTCTTTTTTTGATGGGTTGGGATTTTCCCAAATCCTCCAACGAAAGGTGAGTATGCTGGCTGACCACATATCCTATCAACCTTTCTTATTTTTCTTTTTCCAATTACAAAAGAACAAGAGAATAGAATAGTGAAAACCACACCACATAAAAAACATCGCATTGCACACCACAAAATTGCATTGGAAAAATAAGGAACTGGGGGAAGTATAGAGAAAATGCCAAGAAAATTATAAGATATTCATGCAAGAGAATCCTTCTGGTTGGCCTACTCTTGCAATAATTCTTCCCTAACTCTTCTAATCTATGCTTCCTCCTCCAACCTCTCTAGCTACAAAAGAAAAATACAATGGTAGCTTTTTTGACTAAGATGGATAGAGCAACTAATTAAGAATATGGAGTTGATCTCTGGGACAGAGTGAGGAACAAGGGGGGAACACCAACAGCGACAAGCTAAGAGTGGTGTGGATGAGAGTGCGAGTGCTGACCCAATCTGGAGATCATTCAAGAGAGTAAGGTGTGGAGGAGTTGAGAATGGCGTGCAGCTATCTTGTGTGAGCACTGAGCAAGAGTAGTAATGGCTGGCTTCTTCTTTTCTTTGATTTTGTCTCTCCCTTTCCCTATTTGTTGCACTGCGTTTTACATTCAAAGAAAAAAAAAAAAAAAGCTAACCCGCAAGTTAAGTAAGGTGAGTTAGGAAAAACCTACTTCAAAACAGGCTGCAATTTTTCTACCATGGCTTGCTTAAAAATAAGGGCTAAACATCTTCGAACCATTTTTCCTCGGCTCTAGTGTTCTAGGTTCATCTGTTGCCTTTGTTGTAGTTATAGTATTTGAAGGCCTCTATTCTATAAAAATAAGGAAGCTTGTGAGACTTTAAAAGTGAATATTTAATCAAGTAATTGAATCAAACAGCTTTCGAGCAACATATAAAAAACAGGTTCATGAAAATTATGAGAATTAACTTATATATAAGTGATTATGAGAATAAATACATATGTCAAAAGTAATTTATGTTTGGATATTTTTACCTCATAAATGATTGTGAGAAAAGAAATATGTTTGAATTTTACGAGTTTAAATGATTATTAGGTGGATAATGAGAAGAAAAAGTGAAATAAGTGATTATGAGAGAATAAGTGATTATTATAAGTAAAAAAAAGTAGTTTATGAAAATAATCACTGAAATGGTTATAAGTGATTATTTTGATTTGAAGTGCGTTTGAAAATTGATAGGATAATCACTTTTTTTTTTTGCTCCATAAATGCTTAAATAATGAATCTGAACAGGCAGTTAATTAGATGGGCATGCAAAACTTTTAGTTACCTTATCTTTTTTAAAAAATTTTAAGATGTTTTTTTACATCATCACACAATTTATTATCTGATGACATTTTCAGATTATGAAATCATTTATATAATATAAAAACACTATTAATGATGGATATTAAAAATAAAGAAAATGTAAACTAACAATATTTATATGCATATACTTCATTTTTTTAAGAAAAAAAATTTCCTGCCCCAACATTAATTCATTTCGGATCTATCTCTGGTATTGATTGAGATCATGATATTAAGTGTTGAGTTTAAAATGTGTCAAAATCTAAGCTATTGGTAAGTTTTTGTAAAACCATCAGTTGTATTTGACATTATTTATTGGGAAAAATTTCTTCTTAAGAGATTGAATGTGGACAGTATGATTGAAGTAGGATGAATTTGATTATTTGACCCCAACACGGGAATCATTAAGATTTGACAAAATATATTATTAGATTTTAAATAATATATTTATATAAATGAGAATGATGTTGCAAAATAACATGAGACTCAAATTTCACCCCATACTAATATGCATTTGGAATATGAGTGGAGAACCTGATTTAAATTAAATGTGGAATAACCAGAATATATAATGACATCAAATCAGTGGCAATAGTACGTAGGAAAATAAATTCCATGCTCATCTCGTTCATCTAAATTATTTAAAGTAAAATTGGATGGTCCAAATTAATCCTATTTTTTTTTTATTTTAATATAGGCCAGATCTAAAATAAAGATAATCTTCAGAAACTTGTTACTTTTTTTTGTCTAAACCCTTCCTCTTCACTCTCTTCAGAAACTAACGTCTATTCATCCATAGTGTCCCCATCAAACTAACATATTCCTAACCCCCTAACCTCCGTTGTAATGTAACAATGCTTCCACCCTAAAAAAATATTCTTGCAATTACAATTCAAAGCTGAAATACAATTGTTTTCTTTTCCTTTCTCCCCTTCTTCTGGACCTCCTCATACAAAAGCTTTTTTTTTTTGTTAACATTACATTATACAAAAATAATTTGACTCAAGTAATGAACATCAAAGAACCAATGATGCCTCATGATTCCTTCAGTCCAGAAGCCCAATTTCACACTCCCAAATCAGTCCAAAGTCCTGTCGGACCATATAGCAATTTCAAAAGGCCCACTTGACTTGAATTGCCAATTTGTTGCCAAAGCCCAATTTATTGTGAGTTCCTTATCCCAACAATATACCGAATACCAATTCATCACAATATATATATATATATATATATACTCAATAGCAATGTGCATTAGTCCTAATAAAATGGTTAGTAACGCTTAAACATGATATATCTTGTTCGAGATCATATAAAAGTAAAAGACACATTTAAAGAGCTTCCTATGTCTAAACCCGATACAACTTGATTCAAATTAGACAGAGCTCAAATTGAAGATGACAGTTCTAAAAATAAAATTAGCTATACCTAATGAAGAAAAGAATGAAAAGTAAGAAGCAAAAAGACCGAAAAAAATACACTATATGGGCAGCACAGAACTTGGTAACATTCGCAATATACGAGATGGCCATGGAAAAACATTACTAAAGATATACAAGATGAACATCACAGCTATGGCGCTAGGAGCCAAGGCTCAGCAATCTGATAGCCCGAGTCCTCCTTGCTTATGAAGGCTGATATCTTGAATAGGAATCTCTAGTGAGAATTTGAACCGTTGAATCCTCAGTCATATGTGTACGTCAATTACTGGGAAATACTTTGTCAGAGTCCACGCAAGGAAAGTGTAACGGTTGATGCTCTAATCTTCAGACGACAATAGCCGATGTCTTTTTGGGCCTATCTCAATTTCCTTTACCCAGTTTGGTCGTGGGCCAAGCCCATTACAATTTTTGGTCAAACATTTATTTAATTTCTAACTTTTTTTAAAAATTTAAATCCTTAAATATGATATTTTCTTTCCCCCTCCCTTTAAGGGGACTTACAGTTATATATTTTATACCTACAAATCTTGATACAATCTTCTGTTCTAGGCAGAAGGAATGCAAAGTAAGCACCTTTTTCTTTTTTTCTGTTTTACTTTTGGCTAAGTTACTTCTATTTCTGTGATCTTCTAAAATTTTTTACTTTGTCATTATTCTCACACTACCATTCAAAGCAGCAGTTTCTCCAGCAGATATACCAATTATAACAATATTTTACTGAAAACGTATACAACAAAGGAAACAATTGACAGTATATTTAACCTCACCAAAACTATCTATATATGAAACAAAACTCATCAACCTAGTTAATTATCAGGCTTATTTACCCCTTTTTTACAGCATGGGTGTATCAATGCCAGATGAAAATGGGTTTAACAATACACAGGAACTAGAACTATAGTCACTCTTTATATCCCCAAATTTTGACTGAGCTGGAAGGACCTGTGGTACTGATTCATTGGCAGTTTCATCTTCAAACACAACCCAGACCTTGCTTATTTTGGTCTCTAGTACTGTCCATGAGAAGAGAGTTGATGACAAGTTTATATCAATTTTCTCTTCTTTTTTAACATTCTTCCTCCTCCTTTCTTTTGCTGTTGTTACTGCCATTTCCAACTCTGTTGATCTTCTCAAATGGTCCAAAATTGGAGCAAGTGGTGGCTTTGAGACACTAGTTGCTCCTCCTCCTCCTCCCAAGCATCGATCTAATGCCATTATATGATCCATACTAATAATCTGAACACATGGGTATTCCAAGTTCTTGTTCCCCACTATCTGCTTGCAGTTCTGATACAATTCATGAAGCTTCTGGCTCTGCACAGAAGCTTTCTTGAGTATCTCACAGGCCAAGCCTCTGGCTGAAGCTGTTAAATCAAAGAACATGTTCACAAGTGCTGCAACGCCTTCGCTGAAGGTTTTGTATACTTGGAAGCTTTCTCTCAGAGTATTGCTCATAGCAGTTTGAACCAAGCTATCATAACCCAGAACATCACCAACTGGAGAACAGTCCAATACCTTATCAATGAGCACTTGACACTTTGGCAAAGTTCGAAACACCATATCAACGGATTTCTCATCGTATCTCCTAAACTCTAGCCCTTTGGACATGATCGGCTCAAGCTTCCCGGCTTGGTTGATGAGCCAATTCATCCTCTCTTCAAGATAAGAAGCATATTTATGCAGAAAACAAACACAAGGATGGTCTGATGAGCCGTTCTTTGTGAAACACCTTATGCTCATTTGCAGATGGCCCGAGACATGGGCTTTGCAGAGCTCTTGCTCAAAGCAACGGTTGCCTCCACGAAGAAGACGATGGATCAGGACAAGGGTCTTGAGGGCGACAAGGCGGTCCTTGGTTTTGTTGAGACGGCGAGAGATTTTCTCGGCGAGAAAAGGGATAGAACCTGGGGAGTTTGAGACGAGGAAGAGGATCTCATGCATGTACTTGTCATCAATGGTGCCATTATCATGACCTGTAGCTCGCAGAACGGCGATCTCTATGCTGGAGAAGCCATCTTGTTGGTGGTGGTACATGATCAAGGCTTTTCCAATGGAGGCATGGTCTTTCACAGAGCCAAGAGCAAGACGAATCTTTCCCTGTATGTCCACACCCATATTCTCTGAGGAATTTTTCTGTGCAGAGGTAATAAGAAGTTGTAGAAGTACACAAATATAAAGGTGGGGGGGAGAGATAGATGAAGTAGAAGCAGTACAAAGAGGAGAATCAAATCTATTGTATTTTAGAGGAGGAAAGATTATAATAAGGACAAGAATGTTCAGCATATAAAACTTGTATTGGATTGTTTAGCACAATGAATACACAACAACACTTTAATTTTCTATTGGAAAAATGAAAAGAAAAGAGAGGCTATCATCTATATAGGTTCCAAGTCAACGAGGATAATCAAAAAGCCTTCTTTTCTTGTCTTCCTGAAGTGACAGAAATGTAATAATAACAGAAAATGCCAAACGCTGTTGTCTAATCCTTCATTACGCTTAATCATGATGGTATTAGTGGTGACCTGACACGATAATGAAGAGAATATATATTAATTAATGTAAAATGTTGAGTGGATAAAACTATATATAAGAAGAGAAGACTGTTTCAGATAATGTCAAAAGAGGAGAGAACAAATAACACAGTGAAGCTTTAAGGTTAGAATTGGGTTTGAGAAGCTTAAGCTAGCCGTTAACAGGGAAGAGTGTGGGAGAATTAAAGGAAATAATCTGATGTGATTATTGGGGAGAGTCAACGAGGGAAAAAGTGAAGGATGGTGGAGGGGTGAGAGAGAACCTGGTTCTGAAAGAATATGATTCTGGGTGCATCAAACTCTTTCGCCATTGCGCAACATCACAAACATAAAAGATGGATTGACTTAGAGAAAGGTAGCTTTTTTCTCATCCACAGGTTCTCCATATAGAAGGTAAGACTAATTTTTCTTTTGGTGGGGAACGTCAAGGCCCACCCATGCACTGGCACACACGGATATTAACTGCAGGTAAAATGGGATATATCTAGCACACACGGATATTAACTGCAGGTAAAATGGGATATGCCTAGGATACCGGGTGAAAATGGGATTCTTATCATATATATATATATATATATATATCTTGATTATATCCTATTTTAATAAAATAGAAAGATTTATTAGAGTCCAACCTATTTCAATTGAAAAAAGAATTTTTAGATAACAAATTTTATTATTAAGTATTTAATGTTTTTATATATAGAGGCTTTAACTTTTTGCCATATTCTATATATTCTAGCAATAATCCCATATGTTTCTGGGTCCAACTATAGTGGTTGTTAGGTCAGAATTTTATTCACAAAGAAAGTCAGGTCTAGCAACAGTTGGATCACTCGGCAAAGGACTTGATCTCATCTGTATTACATGAAATGGATATTGCGGAGTCATATCAGTGCTACCAAAGTCAGACAGAACTAATCAATCTCGGTAAAATTGGTTATTTTGAATTCATAAAAAATAATAAAACTAAGAAAAAAAAACCAAAAAATTGGAGTGATTACTAGTTCAATCAGTTCAAATTTTTTGATTTATCTGTACAAAATAATATTTTTCATTAAAAATTTTTAAATTCTAATATTATATAAAATTATTCTTATACATAATTATTAATAATTATGGACTTATACTTAATAAGTACTGCAATAATTCATTATTAATAATTCAGTAGGAGTTAAATTATTATTGCAGTTGGATATTAACATGTTTAAATTTAAATATTAAGTTATAAATTTATTAAATATTAATAGCAGTTTTTATTGTTATATAATATATTTAATGTATACAATTTAAAATATATTAATCTAACTAAAAGCATCTTAACCACAATTCAATTATAATTATAATTGAACTAAGAAAATGTTGGGAAAAAAAACTAAAAAACCTCAATTAAAATACCTAGATTAAATAACGAGTCAAATTTAATTAAAAACATTAGGACAGATGCAATGTCCAATGAATTTTTTTTTTTTGACAAACTTATCCAATGAGGTTGATGCCACCACAGTTTGAAGAACATCACTACTTAATACTCAACACAAGAATGGACATTGACAGATTGTAGATTAATGGGGATGAACCCTAAAACTTAAAAGATAATAATTATTAATTATGGATAAAAATCATCCAATCAGTACTAATGTATATGCCATTGGCGGCTGGGAATAAGCTCTCAAATTGGAAGATTCCCCAACTTGATGCGAGCTCATCTAAATTAGCAATTACAATTAGCAAATCAGCGAATAGGATTAACCTCTGTGGCATCAATTTCAGAGTTGCATGTACTATTGTACTATAGTAGTATGCACCAACATAATTAATACTGCGCACAATTCACCATGTGAGACATTTCTATTGGTCTAGCTTTTTTCTTTTAAATCTTAAGGAGTTAGTCTCTATTCCTTAATGCTCCCTCCGTATCAATTTATAGTGTACTTTTAACTACCACATACATACTAAAATAATAATTAGTAACTAAATTTGTTTTCTATTATTTCTCAAATTTCCCTTATTTAATAATACTTCCTACATTAATAAATTATAGTCATTCTTTCATTCATTCTTTTTTCTAAGTTCTCATGGATCATTGACAATTGTGAAGAGTGAAGCTTTTGGGGGAAATTCTCCTTCATTCATTTATAGTTTGACCAAACTATTAAAGAATTTTCATTAAATGCATTGGTAACCGTAAAATATATAAGCTTACTTATTATGGGTAATACTGGAAAGACAATAAAAAAAATACAATGTAACTCGCGCAATACACTATATTTTGAAATATAAATCTTTCATAATAGTGCACTATATAATATAACAGAGGGAGTATATTTTACAAACTTTCTCTTCTATGATAATATAAAATATTTTATAAGATTTAGAGGAGTATTTATGATTTTTTTCTAATAATAACCTTCATAAATTTACTCTAAGACTAATCCAGCTCTTTTTTCTAAAGAAAAGTCAATAAAATTGATAAAAAATATTTTTTGAAAGATAGTAATTTTTTTTGACAAAATTAAGGCTTTTAACTAACTTTAACAATCTTTCTTAATTTGTGTAATTTTTTTAAAATATCTTATAATATGAAATAAATGGAGCATAATAAGTTTTATTCCTTCTGATCTTAAATATAGATGACAAATATATAAGTTCTTTTTTGGTTTAAAATATAAGAAACAAATATGGTTTATCCCATACATTTATTTATTTATTTCCAATCAGATCTCTAATTAAATGTATGGTTAACGTTTTCCCATGAAAAAAAAATTTAGTGGTATATACATTAATTTAAGGCTATTCTAGGAAAACATTTTTAATTTGGATTTTGTGACATAAGTAAGAGGACTAACTATTTTCAACCATTATCTTTGATCTATATAAATTAGTTATTTATCTCTTACATTTAATACTGGAGAGAGTAATTATAATAAACATTCAAAAGCTTTTTTATACATAGTAGATTTTAAAAAAATAAAATAAAATAATTTTACATATAAAAATTTTTTAAATAAAATTATAAAAATATATAATTAATAATATAAGTACAATAAATATTATGTGTTTCAATTTTTATACAGTAAAAAAATACCTTTTAGTATTCAAACCAGAGAAAGCCTCTAAATAATAAAGTAAGAAATGAAAATAAACGCATTAAAATAAAAATGCTCCTTGAATAATACTGCCTTAGAATAGGGACTTTGATGAAGCTGTGGTAACTTATTATTATAAATCAGATAAATTAAGCGTCAAGTCTTTGTGAAGGTCAAGAAGGGGGTAAGAATAGATAAGCCAGAATCACAAAATAGAAGAAAAATGGGAATTTCAAACCTTCAGCGAAATTCGACTGCTGTACATAGTATATATGCTATATATGTCTCATTCATTTGAAGTTAAATCAAACCAAAAAAGTTGCTACACTTTTTGTATGAGTTTCAATCAATTATAATGTTGGTTTTGTTAAAAAAATAAAAAAGGCTAATTTACTTTTATGATTCCACCGGGGTGCAATTTGAACTCATTTGACGAGTTAAGTAATCCTATTGCATATTGGAATGGATATCTGAGTTAATTAGTGTGAGTGAAAATGCACATCTTAATCCTTAGAGCCCCTTTTTCTACTATGGTTATATTAGGCCACTTGAGAGTTGTGAAAGCGAGTATGAACAGCAGTTGAACCTTATTTTTCCAATTTTAGGAGAATCAAAGTTGTCGCGGTTATTTCTTCCTCATCTAATATTTATTGTATTTTCAACAAGTAAGTACAAACTTAATGTTCTAGTATCGTATATAATCTCAAAAATTTTTTTTTTTTTTTGACAAAAGTTAGATATACTATAACTATGATTTTAGTGGGTGTCATTTTCGCACAGAGGCCATATGAATCTTTTTTTTGTAATTGAAAGTATCGTTTCAATGACGATGTTTGCTTGTGTGTGAACGTACGTCCCACACTAGATGGTTCAAAAACAAAATCTACCCTATATTCATATTCATTGACTGATCAACACCATCCAATGTTGGAAGTAAATATGATGATCGAATAAGAATCATTGGTCCCAAGAACAAATTGATTGGCCATCACCTTGCTATATATCCATTCAAGCATTTCAACCATTGGAAAAAGCCAATAAAATACCCACCCTGAAAATGACATGATGGATATACAACTCTAGTCCTCATTTGCCAATATAGAAAGCTAATTAGAGCCTATTTGCATGTGCCCTCAGAATTGAGTTTGGGCCCCAAATTAATTTTCCAATTAAAATAACATATTTGGCTACCCTCTCTCTTACACGTTTAAAAAGTTGTTATGGTTAGAAATGGAGTCTTCACCAAAACAGCTTGAAGGGAGCTTTTTCATTGAGAGACTGCGGTTGAACATTAATTACGTATTATTAAAATAAAATTTGATAAAAAATGGACCGATAAAAATGAGAATAAATGAAAAAACTGGATAAAAAATTTCATAAAATTTCTCTTATTTAATGACCAAAATGCCCCTTCAAACTTTTACTCTTCATGGACTATGACATGCAAGAAAATGTTACATAGATAAATTATATTTTCAATTAAATAGATTAAATTTTAATCCAAGAAAATTAAAATAATCATCGGATAAAGTTTAAGTTCAATTTGAAGAAATACTATGAGTCAAAATGATAAAAATAAAAAAAATAAAATACTAGAAAATAATTTTAAACTTTTCTTTTTTTATACAAACATATATACACTTATATATATTTATTAAATAGATATTGGAAAAAGAAAATTTATTTATTAAAAGTTGAAAAAAAATCATTGCACTAAAAGTACTTTTGATTAAAACCATGCAAATATAATTATTTTTGTTAAAATCAATTTTAAAATAAAACATCCAAATATAAAGACATTAATCTAAAACCAATTTTTATTATAACTATGTTGCAAAATCAATTATACTAAAACTCATTTTACTAATTGAAAACCAAATTGGCACTTAATTAGTGTACTATTAATCACTAACTTCATAGCTATTCCTTCATTAGAAAAACTGAGATTTTTGTTGTGAATATTTTGTCTATTGTCTAATTAATTTTTTTAAATATTGTTTAAATATTTGAAAGACAATTTTACTCGATATCGATTGCTTTTAAAATGGAATATAAGATTGATATTAATGTCAATTTCATTGTGTATCATATATTCCAGCAAGATACTTCTGTCATGCATTACCTGTTCCAACCAAGTATACAATAGTGGAGGTGTTTAAGTTTTAAACTCTGGAATGAGGTATGGATACTTAAAGAACAACTCTACTAAACATTACTTAATTTTTAAAATGTAAAACACACTTTTGAGTGAGTTTTTCCTCATCTAAGGCCTAATGTAGATGCATTCAAATTAGTTGGAATTAGAAGTGTGACAAGATACCAATAGATTTTACCAAAAAATAATTATTCTCTTCGTTTCAATTTATAAATCACTTTTAACTATCGCACATAAATTAAATATGATAATTAATAATTGAAAAATTTTCACCTTTTTTAAATTATTCTTATTTAATATTGTTAACCTAAATTAAACTTCTAATATTAATTAAATTTCATTTTTTAAAGGTATTTTGAGTAAAATATTAAATATGCTACATAATCTATAAAATATCTTGTATCATGAAATATTAATTTATCTAAAAGATGCTCCATTATGCGTAACGTGAATAATTTTCAAACAGAATCCCTCAACTTCTCTATGCAAATCATATCAGCCCAGCCTGATATGACCAGACAAGATTGAGCCTATTGAACTATTGGGCCCATGCTTACCCCTGCTGTGACCAAAAAAAAAAAGAATGTAGTTTGAACGATAAAATAAACACGTCTTGATGATCTCTTACGGAGCCAGGGGCTCACAAAGTTGTAGCTTTTTTATTTTTTTAAATAAAAAAGTTTAGAAAAGTGGAATTTATATATATAAGAATATTTATATATTATTTATTAACATCCACAAAATTTAAACACATACCCTTACTTAGAATGAGTTGTATTCTTATAAGCCGAACTAATTTTTATTGACATAGCTATTTATTTTATTATAATCCCTTCTAACATTTTTTTAAATTTTGGAGCCCCTTACAAGATCTAATTCTCTAAATTATACTCAATGTTTTAAAATTAGATTAGTTATTGAATCAGTTAAGACCTAGTTCAAAGTTCATAAGTAGGGCTGAGTATCAACCTACAGGTCCGATTAAATCGGCCTGGATTAGTGTCACTTGAGTTAATAAAAATCAGGCCGGTCCGGGTTGCAGGTTGAGCCAGTGGGCTCAACCAACCTAGACTGGCCCATTCAATTTATTAAATTAAAAAAAACACTTATGTTATTAGAAAAAATTCCATCTCCAGAACATTCTTCCCTTCATTCTTTGCTTCTTTCCTCTACAGAATTAGTGTTGCCCTCAAACTCTCCCAATATCTCACCGTCATTCTCACATCTCACTCATAAATCTCATAATCACCTCAGCTTCCAGATCTAAGTCTCTTGTGTGATTACTATCACTGTTGTTCTTAGATCTCATTGTCATGGCCTCGTAGATCTCACTGTCTTGGCAGTCTTCAGTTCTGTCCTCCTTTTCTCCACAGTTCAGATCTCACCTCCTCTTCTTCCTTGTATCATTTAGATGCTCAGATCTACTGTCCTTAGATAGTCTTTTCTCCCCCAATCGTAATCATCACCACCACCATCATGACCCCCTTGCCTCATCTTCCTTCACAATGACAAATGTTGATAATGGAAAATCTTTCTTTGTTACTTTATTAGTAGTTCTTGTGTTTGGTGTAGATTTTAGCGTACGTTGTTGCTATGAATTTTTCTTCTCTTTAATTATTTTCTTTGTTATATATATGGAATGATTCTTCTTCATCTTTTCCTTCTCATCTATTTTATGACTAGGTAACCCAGAAAAACCTGGACAAATCAACCCAAACCAATGCAATGGAAGCCAAACCAGGCTCCGGGGTAGGGCAAACCTGAAACCAGTCCAGCCCATGCACACCGCCATTCATAAGGTCAACCATTGCCAACCTTTGATTGAATTGATAGTAATAATATTAATGTTTTTTTATTTTTATATGTTATATATTATAGAGAAAATTAAATAAACAACTACTAATAATAAGTTTTATAACTTAATATCTATGATGCACAGATATCATACAAGTATTGGATTTGATGCATATCCAATATGTTAATACAATTAAATTTAAAAACATAAGATTCGATACTTCTAAGATACGTATATACAAAATACAAATAATTCATAAAACATAAAAAAATATAATTGCAATTAAAAATCCAAACTATAAATACATTTATTATCTTTTAATAATATTGAATACATGTCGTACTCAGAAATGCGACGTGTACGGCACGCAAAGAAGGAAAAAGAGAGATGAATCGAGTTTTCAAATAAATACTGACTCATAAGGAGTCACCACTAAAATTTTAAAGAAAATTTTGGGAAATCAATTTAGAGGGAAAATGATGATTTGCATAAACAGAGTTGAGTTTGGAAGTTGGGTGGGAATATGTTAAGCACCCCATAATACCCGTTCTTAAGAATGATTACCTCAAATTAATTACATAAATTAATATGGCTTTAAAAGTATTTTGATTATCCTCTTATCATTCACATGCAAAAATAAAATAGAAGGAAAATAAATTAAAATTAAAATTAAGGAAATTAAGAAAATAAGATAGAAAATATTTATTTATTTAAAGGGCAGACTTCATCCAGAATTAGAGTCTAGGGTTTACGTACCCTTTGCTAGGGATCAAAGTCCATATAATTCTGAATAGAAATACATGTTAGTTGATTGTTATTTTTTATAATTTTTATTATAAGAGAAAACTAATTGAAAATAATTTACCATTTCGTAAACAAAACAATTTTATGAAATATATGTTAGTGTGTTTTAATTTATAAAAAATAATTTAATTCCAGTTACTTACTCTTATTTTATTTAATTTTGAAAATATTTTTACTTAATCTTATTTCCTTTAGTTTTTAAAAATACTTTTTTGGTTTTGAAAATATATTTCTTTTTGTTTTTTTAATTCTTTTATTATTTTTTATATTTTGATTTATTTTTTGTTTATTAAAAAAAAAATCGATCCTCTTACAGACTCGTCATCAAACCCAATACTAACAGACTCGTCATCATACCCAATAGACGGATTCCTTAAATATCTATAAAAACTCTAAAAACCTCCACATTATAAAGGTTGAATCATTTATTTTAAAGCAATAATTTAGAAAATATTATTATTATTTTTCTTTAAAATGAAGTATTATTATTCTCTTAAAAGAAAACCCAACTTACAAATAACTCTTATATTTCTTAATAAATCATATGTACCCTTATGTACCCTAACTGATACGTCTATGTGGACTTTCCATTTCACGCAAACGAAGATATATGTGGAAGTTCAAGAACGTCCATGGTGTAATTATTTAACCAATTGTTTTCCATGATATAAAAGGTTTATTATTTAATATTATTTTTTTAACATAGAATCAAAAAATTGCTATTATATTTGTTCAAAACATTTTGAATTAGATATTTTCTAGAGAGAGAATGAAATTTATAAGTTACCATTATTTATTGAGTCACCACCCAACCTGTACACCCATCTGGAATCACCATCTCACATGAATTCGGATACCTACGTGGGTTGAAAAATCTCATGTGGTATGGTTTGCTTAAAAACATTTTACTTATTATATTATTAAAGGAAAGTGAAATTTTTAAAAGGTAGGCTACTGGAATCCATCGTTATAAGTAAATTAATCAACACACTCACCCATAGGTTTACACAGTATAATTGCCTTAGGAGACTGCGAATGCCCACAAAACCTAGGTGACAAACTCTGAAAAAAGGTAAGCATCTTAAAAGGTAAGATTCCAAGCTATAATTTTAAAAGGAATCACCATGTTGGCACACAAGAAGAATTTAACTCATATCACGATACCCACCTTTGCTACGAATCACCATTATTGCAAATTCAAGTAAAACCCTGATAATTTAACAAACATTCATATGAATGTCTTACTAGGCAATGGAGTTTCTCAAATAAGTAGAATTACAAAATAAAATTCCAACTAGAGCTAATATTTCTTCCTTTCCCAAATCAAATCTATATTATGAAGCTTCTAACGCCTCAAAACATCATAAATAGCCTATACTCAAAATCAAAACATCATCCCTTCATATATAGAGACTCTGGACTCACTCCATTAGCACGCAAAACAATCGTGGAAATATGTTTAATAAACTGATACTACAATGAAGCTTTTCTAGCAAATAGAACAAACTAATGGATTTAGCCAAAAGAGTAACATCACCAGTTTGTGTATGACACATTATACTTATCAATCAAGGGTGTGACTTTATCCACTCAAGCTCATCATTCAATCAAACTCCCTTCGTGATTAAAGGCATGACAGAGAGGATCCATAGAAACAAAAATAGAGCAAACGGATCAGATTTTAAGGCAAATAATATTCATTTCCTAGTTGAATCAACTCCAAGATCAAAGCCTTTTATTAACAACAGAGGAGCAAATCCCTTTTTAAAACAACAAGCATCACTAGATTCATGTACAGGAACCAAAATCCTCATATTGTAAACATAAAGCCTGAGGTTACTCTAATGACTAGAAATCAAAGAAACTTAAACCAAAGGTTCATTCGAAACATGACACAACCTAAATAGAGGATATGCAAACCTATAAGCAAGGAAATGTTCATCAATCAAGATGCAGCAGGATGGACCCATAAAACTCATATTCTACAATTCATCATTTTAGGCCCCAAAATATAACAAGACAAAAAAGGCAAAAGACAAAATTCTTGAATTAGATGACAACACCCTAAAACTAGCTAAAAACACAAGTGTCCATCAACACAAAGTAGTTTTACAATCAATGACCCCATGACAAGATTAAGAATCCTTGGACAGAAATATTACAATTCAGAAACAGAGTATCAAAGAAATAGACCTAAGGCTCAGTGAATCGTTAACAAAATTCAAAACTGAAATGGAAAATTTTACCAAATCAAAATCTCTGTCACTTGGTCTTTGACTCCTCCTACGTTCCCGGTGATCAACGACTCAAACTTAGCCCTCAGTCTTCATTCTCTCTTGTTCCGGCAACTCTGTCTTCCTTCCTTGCTCATGCTGCACTTGACCTCTCTTTCCTTTCCCTTCAGTGTTCTCTCCTTCACATTTGCCTTTGCCAGCTCAAGAAATGTCTCCCTCCTTCTTTCTCTTGACTTTGGCGCAATCACCCTTTGTTTCTTAAGATTTTTCTTCCTCCTCTAGGGTTTTTTGGCCTGTGCCTCCCTTCTCCAATTGTTCTTCATCCCCTTTTACAGAGTTCAAACAAGTGAAGAAGAAAAGCATCCCGAGCACATGGTTGCTATCTTGCATCCTCTCGTCCCTAATTTCACACATCCTCTACTCTACTTCCCTGTCCAATTTATGCTCGTCCCAATTGCCTTCACCTCCACTACTCTGTTGTACCTAATATGGAGTAGTGGAGAGATTTTTGTCCACTTCTATGCCTCCCAATCTCTCTCTCGTGCATGGATTCAAGCCCTAGTTCCTCTTCTTGGTCTTGCAAATGAGTCCCTCCGCTCTCTCATGCCTAAGCCTCTCAAGTGTGGCTCAGGACTATATGGGCTGAAACGATGAGTTTCAACATTTTAGTCCAAAACTATTGTTTTTTGTTTTATTTGTCTTTTTTTTTGTTGCTTGTTATCATTTTTGGCATTTGATGCTTTGGGACTAAGACATTGGGCCACCAGTGTTTTAGTTCTGGCTCAACATGCATTTTCATTTCCCTTTTTTCTTTTGTTGTTTGGTTAGTATTTGGGTTCTAGCCCAAAATGAATTATTTATATCTTATTATTATTTTTCTTATTTTACTTAAAGAGAACTTTCTCCTTTTAAAAAGTGACTATAAATTTCTTTTCTTCCTTTTTTATTTTATTTTTATTTTTTAAAAAGGAAATAATTCACTAAATCTATGCAGGAGAAAATAAATTAAATTTTTTTGGTAAGGAGAAAATAAATTAAAGTTCTTATTACTTATTTATTTTTGAAAGGGCTTGCACTTGTTTAGAAAATATTCATTAATTTAGCTAATTTAAAAAAGATTTTGGTCTCTTTCGGATTTTAAATTTTTTTTGAATTTTTGAATTAATTAAGTTTTTTATTATTTTAGTTTAAATTTTAATTAATTTATTTAATACCCAAACTAAATAGAGTGTTCACAATACTAAAAACACAATACCAAGTTGAAAATAGCAAAGAAAGGAAGTAATGGCGTTAAACCCTATGGGAATACATGATGTATAAATAGATAAAAGAAATCTATTTAAATTTTAGATAAAAAATATATTTTTATGATAAAAAAATATAACATAATATTTTTTTGAATATTTTTTTATGATTAAAAAATAATTTTTAAATTGATAAATGAATATAATATTTATTTTAATTTTCAAAAAAATATCATGAAGTATGTAAAAAGTAATGAAACGTACCGATCTAGATCTAATACGTATCATTTATGTATCAAAAATTAATTTTTTATTTTCAATGAAAATAATAACTTCAATACTTCATATATATGTATTGAAAGAGTATCGGTGCATATCGGTACTGGAGAAGTATCCGATACAGATACGTCAAGCAATTTGAAATATCAGTGTATTATAGTAATATTTAAATATAAAAAAGTCAATATTAATCCATAATTTTATTTTAAATTAAAAAAAGCCAACCAATAATCTATCATCATATTATTTATGAAGTAAATTTATAATTATTAATAATTATATATGATAATATACTTGCATAATTTTATAATATAGAAAGCAAAAATACGCAAAATAATGCTATTTTGAATAAATGATATTTCGGTCCTTTTTATAAAATACCTTTTTAAGTATTTTTCCTTAATATAAGATATTTTTTGAATTGTTTCAATAATTGAATATTTTTTACCCAAAATACCCTTTATTTGAAATTAACAATTGATATTAATGTAGATAATTACACTAATGGTTAATGATATCTTAAATATCATTCTTTTGAACAGAGGAAAGAGTGTTATTAATTAATTTTATTGAATTGAGGTAATTTTGAAGAATGATTGAAATTTTATACAAATTTAATAAAGTTAACTATATTTAACTAAATTTTTAATATATATGAAGTTAGTTAAAAATATTTTATAAAAAGCATTAAAGGGAGTATTATTTCATCTTAAAATAAAAAATTTAAAAATAATTTGATCAATTCTGGTTAATGTTGGCCAATTTTCTTGATTTTGTACTAGTTATTGACCGGCTTGAATTATTTTGATGTGATGATAATGAACAATTCTAAGCCTCTTGCATGTTGAAGTTATGACAATTCTAAGCCTTGGGAAACATGAACAGGGTCAGCTTTATGCTTGCTGCTTTCAAGAGGAAAAAAGGCACATTCAAATTATTTGAAAGGAAAAAGAGAGATAAAAGTGAGACTAGCTTTTGTGGAGCTCATAGGAGCATATATTGGTCTCACCTTTTTTTTTTTTCCTCCAACTTTTAATCAAGTATAATTATTGTTGTCACAATTGCATCAAACGGGTTAAAATTAGTGAACTTGATTAAATTATAGAAAGTATTGGGACACTTTCACTTTATTTGTCTTGCTCAACATTGACTACTCCCAAGTGATAACTTTCTATATAAAATAAAAATCCAATTACAGAAAATTGAACTCTAAAAACAAATAAATGCTTATAAAATAAAATGCGAAAAGTGGCATATGGCAAAACCATACGACAGAATTAACCAAAAAGAGGAACCACTTGCCATTTATTATTCCAATTACAGAGTCAAACTTGCTTGGTTTCCTCCATCTTTTGCCCTTCCATTTCAAGAAAGAGAAAAAAAAATCCGTTTATTCATTTACCTCTCTTATCTCTAATGCCCTCCATTGGAATAAGAACATGGAAAGACTTGGTAGTACTCAGAGAAAAGAAATAAGAAAGAAATGATCTTGCCAGAAGGAAAATCTTACATTTGACTTTTAGCATAGCACACTGAAATTTAGGATGACACCACATGAGACTCAACTTTGACTGCACAATATTAAAAGGAAAAAAGTTACATTCTTTATTTATAGGATAATCTGCTCTAGTATTTATTTTGTCATTCATGAAGGTTGAAGCCTTCATGACCCACAAAACCATAGATGATGAAACTCAAATTCCTTTATGACTAAGTTGAATGTTTTAAATGTGAGAACAACTTGTGTTCTGGAGGAGAAGAGAAGAGGTAAAGCCAAGTTTTGAGGAATCCACATCAAACACCAAGAGATTGTCTTCCAATTGATGCCCACCAATCGCAATTGAAGCTCTCACAAATGACATTCTTGCAGGCTCCGTTCCTCCATCAACAAATCCCAGACACTCCACATTTTTCTTAGTTGTTACCATTGAATTGGCCCTATGAATGGTCCATTTCTCTCCCCCTTGTAGCTCTAAATCAATACTTGGCACACCAGATCTGGAAATTGTACTTGAATCATAGCATGCCTCAAATGGTGGTACAGAAGCCACTCTCTTCATTTTCCTGTCCGCAGCCTGTTTGATGAATTGTCTCAGAAAGGGCTTGTAAACTGAGCTGTGTAACTCAGTGAAAGGACTCATAGTACTAATTTTGGTACCCCCATTTCCCTTTTTGTCAATGGACAACAAGGAAGGCTTTAAGTTCACAACATTACCATCAATCTTGATGGATCTCACATCAATGAAGTATTCATAAGAGGGAACACCACTTACGAACGCTCCAATTGTTGAAATGGGGTTGACAACAAGTGGGGTGGTTTTGAGAAACTTGGACACATCTCGATCACCAACGAGCATGTTAGCGAATCCTCTATCGGTTGAAGAGGGCAAGCAAAGAGAAAACTTAAGACGAAGCTTATAAGTTGATGAGAGTTGTTCAGGTAATGCTAATTTGGTCCTTGCAAGGCCTATGATCCCATTGCTGCCCTTAGGTAAGCCTTCCAGGACATCAAAATCCCCTGTGGATGAATCTGAAGGCGAGCAGCCAGAAAGGAAGCTAGGCACTTGATGATGGGGCATGTGCAAGACATCATCACCCAAGTTGCCACCGAAGAGATATTTTCCAAAAATGTTGATTGTATTAAGACCACAAGTGTTGTTTGAGCAACCTGGTCTAAAGGGGCCAGAGCAGCCAGCACATCCTCCAGTTTGGGGACATTTTGGTGACTCACAAGGGACAGGATGGTAGGATGATGAATTGTAGTGACTGTTGCAAACATACCACAAGGACTCTCCTGAAAGATCAATCACCAGGTCCATATTGTGCTGAGGAGTTCCTATGCCAACTGAAGCATAGTAGAGATTGGTTGATGGGTCTTTCTTAATGGGAAGATTGAAAGGATGAGGTTTAGGTTTGGGATGATCTGAAAGGGATAAGCAGGAAACAGAGAAAATGGCTATTGAGAGGAGGAAGAAGTGGAGGGCAGAAGAAGCCATTTGAATACCAGATAATGCTTTTGCTCTGCTCAATCCAGAATGCAGGGTGTCTCTTATATAGGCAATGCTCGTGTCGATCTTATCTTAATTTTTTGGCCTGAACGTGTGTAGATCTTATCTTTGACTATAAAGTTTCGTCAGAAAAGATGGCCACTAGCAGAATGGAAGCTGTCATGCGGTTAATTTGTGCATATTGAATTGCTTGACATTGGATATTATTTCTGGGAGAGTAACTTTCATATAGTCATATATGACAAAATAATTCATTATTGAATCATACAAAATTCAGCAACTCAATATTTTTGTATGGTTTGAAGTAACCATAGTTTAATTTCGTGCTGAACATTAAGATATTCAATTTCTCTAGATTATATAAGCACAAGAATCTTGCCTTTTAAAGAAGAAAAATCTACCCAAAATGAACAAAAATGGAAGTCAAAGTCAAAAAACAACAGCAGCTAATTCCACTTTCCAGTGCAATGGCTGCCACTTGACATCTTTAATGTCCACCAGGATCTGCGTGTCCACTATGCAGGACCAGGATCAACTTGGTCTGGGTACTCGGTACGGTGTTTTATATATATATATATATATATGTATGTATGTATATATAACGAGAATGAGATGAAAGCAAGTTACTAAAATTGGGACGGGTGATTTAACAAGCAATGTTTAAGATTCAATGGTTCAAGATATAATGGTTAGATTGGGAGTGGCTCAGGGTCAAATCAGTTGTGATGAATTGATATATTTTAAATAATGTAGATAAAAATATAAAAGATATTTATCTATGATAATAAAATTAATATTTAATTTATAATGAAAAATAAATTTAATAATTTTTTTAATTTTATATATTATACAAAAAATTAAAAATATTATCAATAAATTTTACAATCTAATATTAAAATCTAAACAAGTTAATATTCATCTGTAATTATATTTTGAATTTAAAATAATTAATTGATATTCTATTTTTACATTATTTATTAAGTAAACTTATCATTATTAATAATTATATATCATAATAATACTTATATAATATTATAATATAGAAAGAAAAAAAATTACAGGGAAATAATTCTACTTATTAATAAAAATAATGTTATTTTATATTAAAAAAATTTAAAAAAAAAAAACCAGTTTTGTATCAGTTCTTGACCGATTCAACCAGATTTATATCGATTCTGAAACTAGTTGATTTTTAATGAGAATTAAACTAAATTGAGGATCGATTCTCGGTAAGACCCGTTGAAGCGTCTTTGATGAAAGTAAAAGTAGTGCATACAATGCCACTAGGACGGACCCTTGTTGATTTTACGAAACTTATGCGGCTGTAACAGGTTTGATAATAGTAGTTCTAATAGACGTGTTAATGCATCTGCTGTTAAATGATCCATTCTCCTATATTTATTTGTATATATATAAATATATATATGTACATATAGGTTTTATGTTTATTGGTAATTATTTTTAATCACAGTAGCAAAAAACTATAATGTAATGATTAGCAATAGCATCTTATTGGCAAGAGAAAAAAAGAAGATTGGCGTCTTGTCATGTGAATTTCGAATCAAATCTTTCACCCAAAAACAGTCGAATTAATCCTCACATTTCCAGATTAAAGCCACACTATATAATATGGTAGAATTTTTAATTTTTTTTACTCAAACAAAAAACTCCACCTATATAAGTGGACTCAAGCTCGAGATAAAGGAGAAGAATTGTATTAACCTTTCAATAACCAACATAAAATTCTATTGAATCTTTATTATGACATGAATTAGTTGGTCTTTGAAGAAACAAACAAGAGCATAAAATGAAGACGGTAAAGAAGAGAATGTTAGAATAAATATGTGGTTATATAAAAGAGAATAAGATACAAAATGATTATATATAAGGAAAAGTTGAAATAGCACCAATTGAAGAGAAAATAGTATATAGAAAATCAATTAAGGTGGTTTAAACATATGCAAAGAACGTTATTATAGGAGCCAATTATAAGAGTCGATTAGATAGTTTTTAATTTTATAAAAAGAAATAGATAACGGTCAAAATAGACACTTTAGGATGCTATAAGGTGAGATCTTTTAATAAATGATTTGTCCAAAGATAATTTTTTTAATATATAGAGCTCAATAATATGGTATGATTTTTGTAATTGACCCTATTTAATGGAATAAAATTAATATTGTTTTATTATTCAAACCAAAACATGAGATATTTATGTAAGACTAAATTATTTTCCTATCTTCTGAAAAATATCAAAATTACAGTCATTTGGTGAAATACATACATATATATATATGCAGTAAACCTTGTTCATCTTGCAATGAAAGTTTTGGATTAGACTATATGTAGGTCTCATTACTATACCGAATTTAACTCTCTTGTCAACTGCAGCATATTACAGATCGGATGATGGGCCTTTCCTGATGGGAACGATGAAGGGACGAGGTTGGGGTTGGGACTGACAGCTCATGGCCATAATGAAATGCTTGAAATTGGATTTTTTTTTTTTTACCAGAGCTTGATATTGGAATTTTTTTGGGAGAAAATGGCATTCTTTCCCTTACCAAAAAATACGAAGAATACAAAGAGCAAGGACCCAAAGCCAAAAAAAGAAAACGAGAAAAGCCAAAATGGTCAGTGAGAAGTCCTCCGATTAAAAATATTGAGTACTCTTAAGGAATTGATAGTGTGGTTAACTAAAGTATAAATTACAAATAACAATTCCCTTAGGAGAGAAAGTTTCATATGAGAATATTCATTTGCTTCTAACTTTCCAGAGTTTCCAGCGGACAATACCGAAAGTAATCCTCCAAAATTTGTCAACACGTTTGCAGCAAACATAGCAATGAGCCATTCATTAAAAGGGGCCGTGGTGTTCTAGAAGAGTAATAACATTTACATAGTTAATATAACAAAACCCTTCAATATTGAATCATATGAAGGGTCAATAACTCTATTTTTTTATATGGTTTGTAGTGACCATACTTCATTTTCATGCTGAACATTTTGATATTCAATTTCTGTGAATTAGACAAAAGAATCTTACATTTTTTAAAAGAAGAAAATGAATAAAAATCAAAGTCAAAATCAAAGCCAAAGTCAAATAACAACTAATCATACTAACCATAGTCTAGAATCACTTAGTGCATATTTAATTTATAAAAAAAATTATAGGTTATAACTATTATTTTTTTTATCTAAATAAATTTATAATAAATTTCTCTACTTTTATTTAAATTTTATTTATATAAATTATGATTATATTAAAAAATATTTTATAAAAATATAATCTAAACAGTAATGGGCATAGTTGCTACTTGCCAACTTTAATATCCACCTGTACCTGCGTGTCCACTGTGCAGGATCATGACCACCTTGGTCAATTAGCTGCGTACCGTGGTACGAATACATGTCTTCCGTTATTTCTTGGGGACTATAAGTGCTCGTTTGATTTATTTTTTTATAAAAATATTTTTAAAATAATTACAATTTACAAAAATGAAGTTTGGATAAAGTAGAGAAGTTTACTAAAAAATTATTTTGATAAAATAGGAGAAAATAATAGTTAGAAAGTACAGTTACATTTTACAAAATGAGAACCAAATAGACACTAAGTATCAATTGTGTTGTTTCAGGTTAGCTAGTGTTTAAAAGGCTTAATGTATAAATATATACTCCCTTCAATTCTTTTTATAAGAAATTTTAAAAATTTTTTTTTAATCCTTTTTATGAAAAATTTTATAATATTTAATAAGATTTTTTCTGTTTTATCCTTATTATTTATTTCTTTTCATAAATTATTATTAGACTTTTTGAATGAAAAAAATATTTTCAATTGGTCAGATAGTACTTAATGTGGATTACATTAATATATTAAATATGGGTAAAAAAGAAATATTTGATTTTTTTAGGATTTTAAAGTGATAATTAACTTTCTTAATCTAGGTAAAGTAGTTGAAAATCCCTTATAAAAATGACCGGAAGGAGTATATATATAATTGAGTACACTAATCTTATTTATTTTATATATCAGGAGGGTTTAAATCCTTAATATCCATCCAGACCTCATTCTATCATTACCACCCCAACTAGCCTCAGGTGGCACAATAATCTTCCTTTTTTAGGAAGAAGAAGTTTGTTCATGTAATGCATCTCTTTTTTTAAAAAAAAAATTAGGTTAGCTAAACCGCATGTGTTTATTAGGGCTAAAATAGACTTTATAACTAAAAAAAATTATACTTATAAATTATTTACTAACAAAATTTTCACATGGCCAATAATGGAATTTGATCCTACCGACCCTATGGAGTATCAATGCCATGCTTATCAAATGGGCAAATCTACGTTGGCATGTGTCTTTATTAGATGTGTGGAAAATTCCAAGTGTTCACTTGGGCGTATATAAAGATGTTTTTTATTATTTGTTAGTTTGGTGCAGTAATATCAAGTTTTTTTGGATTCTATTATTCATTTTAATAAAGGATGGTGGATTATCTGAGGTGTATTGTTGCCCAACACAAGTATCGAGGATATCATTGAATTTTCAAAAAAACTACTTAAAGAACACCATTTTGTTTTGTTTCTTAAAGCTTTCTCTGAAGGCTGGTGCTAGTTTAGGCTTGGAAGATTGTTTTAAGGTCAGACTTCTTTTCTTTTCTTTTCTTTCTTTTGAATACAACATTTATGAAACTCAGAAGAAATAACAAAAGAAAGAACTAAAGCATAGATACTTCCCTCGTGATGTTTTCTCACCCGTTCCATTCTCATAACTCATAAGAAGAGGTTTTAGCTTCGTTAGAGGTGCAGCTAATGTAGCAAAGCCAATCTGATCATCCTCCAATGCATGATTTGTGAGTCATTCATCACACTTGTTACGGTCATTTTGAGAATTGAGATGCAAGTGATGGAACAAATTCTTGAGACAAGCTTTGGATGCTTGGAACCAGGTTTGGGAGAAAAATTATGACCTATTTAATTTCTGTTTTCAAAAATGACTTTTTTTCAAAAAAAAAATCTATTTAAATAAGTGCTTTCTATTTATTTGTTTTTAAAACTTATTTCTTTATTTTTTTAATGGAGAATAATAATAAATTAAAGTTTCTTTTGTTTTTTTGTTTTCGTTTTCATTTACCACTATTGTGGTTATTGCTAACAATTGCCAACCACCATTAGTTGTTGTAAATTATCAGTGATGATTATTGACCATTGTCAACCATCGCTGACCATTGTCACACCTGTTGACCACTATCAATCTCAGTCTTCATCAACCACCATTGATCATCACTAGTCATCATGGATAACTACCATCCCCTGCCAACCACCAATGTATATAACCATCACTATTCCCCACCCATTACTACTATTTACCATTATCTACTAATATACTCAAAACTTATTTTTAAATTAATTTTTCCAAAATGTTTTTTAATTTTTTATTTTTAAATGTGAATTTCAAAACAACTTATTGAAATAAAAAAAATTTCTTGTTTCTAACACTTACTTTAGAAAATATTTTTATAAAATTATTTTTAGAACATAAAAACAAAAAACAAAATCAAAGTATATTCCTTATAATCAGATATAATCATGTTTCAAGAGAAATATTAATAAAGAAACAAAATTATATTTATTTTTTTTGTTTTATATCCCTTCACAATTTATAGTTCATGTACGACAATAAAAATCCAAATACATACAAAAGGAAAGAAATGTTTTCACCACACACAAAAAGTGTTTGCTGCTTTTAAGTAGCGGTTTTAAAAATCACCACTACAACAAGTTTTAGTGACGATTTTATCAAAACCGTCACCTGGTAGTTTTGATAGTACAGCTGCCAACATTATTATTATTTTTTTTTGGATGAAACTGCCAACATTTTAGCTGTTCAAACAACATGCTTTTAGTGGCCGTAAAACCACCACTAATTTTTAATGGCAGTTCACTTGTTAAGACAAACACAATTATTGGATATTTCCTCCGGTCCTATATATAGGACCTTTTGTCTTGATCCTAAATATAAGATCCTTTACAATATACGAGGTGGTATTTATTATGCATTTTCAAAAAAATGCCCCTATTTAATGTATTCAAAGAGAAAAAGAAAAAGATTAAATAAGGGTAGTTTTGGAAAAAGGTTGAAATTTTTGGAGAAATTGAGGTAGTTAATTAGTTTTAACTCCCTTTCTTAATTCGCGTGATTCGGTTAAAATGATCTTATATATAGGACCAGAGGGAGCATAATGCCTCTTCCGAGATGTGAGGCGACACTATAGATATTATGAAACTCATGCATATGTCCAAGTTTTGATATATAATTGTTGCTGCATTAATAATTAATGTACCTATGGTTGAAGGATCCATTCTCATACCAAGGTAGATGATTTTATTATTATATTTATTGTTATAATTGTTTCAATTTTAATATTAAAAATTTTCTCTTTGAGAGAAAATTCGAAGTTCCTTTATCCGATGGTAAATTTTTTAATTTTTTTATTCAAACTAAAAATGAGATATAAATATGAGTGTAAATTATTTTCTTCTCCTCTACATAATCATGTCCTTGGAAAATTATGCACTCAACTTATTTTCGTCTTGCCGTACAAGTTAGGATTATACTAGACGCCACTTTATATACCATTGTTATCAAATTGGTCAATCGAAATATCTCAAGCATATGATTCTTTATTAACATTTTGACAAGTGTATGGTTTAGGGGGAAAAAATTCTGTAATTTTTTATATACTGTTAACGTGCTCTTCTTTTAAGTGCATACTTTTACAAACAACTGTATATAAATATATGTTTAAATTGAATCATACATTTTTCATATTACTATTAGAAAATCATGTAGCACTAATCAAGTTTTAATTAAAAATTAAGAAAAATAAAAAAACTTACGAAAAATTTTGACCTACTCAGTATTATATTATTAGTACTCTTTCCAAAAAAAAATAAGCTCACATTTACGAAAAATTCTGACCTACTCAGAATTATATTATTAGTATTCTTTCCAACAAAAATAGGCCCACATTTCTCTCTATTTTATACGATTTTTTTTTTCATCAACCAATTATCCATATTTCCCTTGATAAAAATATTGTATCAGTTGCTAATGAGCTTCACATTTATTTTAATCATATGTATTGCTAACGTAACATAAAAATTATATATATATATATATATATCACTGATATGAAATTAAGGTTTTTTAAATTTAATTAATTGTCAATTTATATGAAAGAAATAAACTGTTAAAAACAAAAAATATATTTATAAAATAATAAATTTAAGATTAACCAATTTAAAGATTATAATTTAATATTTCCTATGTTACACTATATAGTGCACTATTCTAAGAAATTCATGTTTTAAAATATAGTGCATTACGCAGATTATATTGTATTTTTTTATTGTCTTTCCAATATTGTACATAATAAGTAAACTTATATATTCTAGGCTTACCAATGCATTTAATGAAAATTTTTTAATGATTTGATCAAAACATAAATGAATGAAGGAGAATTTCTCCCAAAAGTTTGACTCTTCACAATTACCAATGATCTATGGGAACTCGGAAAAAGAATGAAGGAAAGAATGATTACAATTTATTAATGTAGAAAGTATTATTAAATAAGAATAATTTAAAAAATAATGAAAAAAATTTCGGCTACTAATAATTGTCTTGGTACGTGTTTAATAGTTAAGAGTGCACAATAAATTGGAATGGAAGGAGTATAATATATATAAATTTAATAAAATTTGGCACAAAATAAAAAATTAAAAAAAAACTATTTAAAAAAAATTGAATTTCAATCTTTTCTAAAAGGTTGCGAAATTTTCTTTTGCGAAGAGTGCTGACACGGTTGCTTGTTTTTCGTTTCGTCTTCGGCGAAACCCTTTCTCTGGACCGTCGGAGAAATGATGAACGGCAGAGACGACGGTGAGGAGAAGGGTTTGCTGTGGAAACTTCCGGTTGTGAAGTCCAGGGATTTGGGAAAATTGGGACCAGCCTTTGGAGTTGGCGTCGGCTGTGGCTTCGGGTTCGGAGTTGGACTTCTCGGAGGTACATTTTCTTGTTTTTCTTCAATCTGAGTTTAATTTTTCGTTCATACTCCTTGCAGATTTATATGTTACTTTCTTTCTTCTTTTATTTGATATTTACATGTCATCTCCTACGGACAAATTTTGAGCTGCGAAGGTCAATTCATCGGTTGCTTTTGAAGTTTTCACTCGCCTACTCGAAGTTAAATGATTTGCCCGAAGTTAGCTCCTTTAAGTTTCAAGTTCCGGTAGTTGAATATCTGTTTATTAGAGTCTGTGTAAGAATGGAATCATCTGAGTGTATATTTCTGCCGTTGTTCTTGTCTTGGAGAGAATCACGGCTTTTGAATGCTCTTTTGCTTAATCGTCTAAAGTTTCCTTAGCTGTTCTCGTCGGATTTGAGCAGCGTGGAGGCTGAAAGACCTAAAGAATGCACATATCAATCTTCATTTTGCAACTTGTTAGCTGCTTGTCAAGTATTGACCTGGAAGTTACGAAGATGGCTGCAGTACCTTGCTTTTCGGCATAACATTTTGAGACGTATCAAATTAATGCTTTGAACAAGTTTCATTTTTTCTAATATGATTTTGGGATAGCAAGTAAGCAATTACTTTGTTCTTGGCCGGTGCATTTCGAAGAGGTGCTACTAAGTTATAAGATCTTATTGTTCAGAAACATGTTATTGTGGGAAAGTCTTTTTTTTTTTCCAGTGTGAGAAAGCTTATGGTCAAAGTTAATTTATTTGCCCCTCCTCCATGCACCAGAGAGAGAAAGAGAGATAGAGGTTCATGTTTACGGACTGAAAAGCACAAATGTCCATCTTGTTAGAGTTGCAGCAGGCTGATGTGTTTTAGCTTGTAAAACACATCAGCCTGCTTTATGTTCTGGTTGTTGGGTAAATGGTAATGTGAAAATGGATAGACGGGATGAGGGGAACTCCATGAAGATAGAAGTCTGGATGATGATCTGGGATGATAAGGATGAACTAAAAATAGATAGTGCAATTTTGGTGTTATTGGTGAGTGTCAAAGTGGGTGGAGAACCCTCTAATTTTTAAGTTGGAAGAACTAATCCACTTAATTATCTCATCGAGCAACCCTTACTATTCAATGTAAGATTGGCATCCCATATTACTTTAGTCTCCATTTGTTTGACATGCTGGTATCGAGGTTATTACTTTTAAAGGAAATATGGAATCATTATAAGGGCTTGTAATTTGTTGTAAGTTTCAAATTCAATACATTGAATGAAAAAGAGAATGTGCCCAAATGCTGAAGTGCTCTTTATGGTAATTTGTTCTAGTCTTCTCATGTTTTTGGCCGCCTTCTCTTTTCTATATGGGTTTAGTGTTGTTCCTTTTTTGTTCAATTTATTTTGGCTTCACTTAGTCTGAACAGGAACTGGATGTCAAACTTCTAAGCAGTGCAAAACTTTTTTGTTTAATTTTGATGCAGTCCTAATTTTGGTATTATTGTCGATCTCTATTTCAGAAAGAGACCTTGTTGTGCTGGTTTTGGGCAAACTTTGAATTGTTTGGCAAGTGAGTGATGGATACAGCTTGAATTCATGTTCTAAACACTACTTTGACTAGCATTTCTAATGAGTTTTGTCTTTTGAAGCTTTCCTTAATGGTTTGACTTTGTTGAAATTTATATCAAGAATTACTGTTTTTGGCTTTCCTATGAATCCTTGAGAACTTTTTGGCTAATGAGAGTTTATTCCAATGCAAACTTGGTGATAATATAACAAAAATAGTTGGAGTGAAAAGAAATATGCTCATTCTCATATTTCTTTTTCTACCTTTCTCCTGATTTCTATTCCATATGACTTTAGCTCAATACCTTTTTATAGTTCTGCTATTTTTTATTGGGATCATCATTTTCTTTATAATAGCGAGGAAATGTAGCTTATGTCACTGATTTTGGTTTTGTATAAGATTTAGAACATATTTTATGCCCTTTGTATAGCTTCATCATGTCGTATACTGAATGGTTTTCTGACATCAGGGGTGGGACTTGGTCCTGGAATACCTGGGTTGCAAGTTGGTTATGGATTTGGTGCTGGTTGTGGGGTTGGTTTAGGGTTTGGCTACGGAGTGGGGAGGGGAATTGCTCAAGATGAGAACAGAAGGTATTCAAATGTTGGAAATTTATTCCATAGCTCTAGAAACATTCATTCTCAGTAAGTACATTTTCTGATCATCCTTTCTTTTATGCCTTTGTTGATGTAAATGCTCCCATTTTACTGGACCTGCTATGTATTCATCCATTTTATAATTATCTAACAATAATTATTCTGATATTTGTCAAAAAAGAAAATAATTATTCGGATAAACTGTTCCATTTGTTTTCCTATATACTATTATTTTTAAAGTTAAAACCAGTTATGTGTTTAATGTTTTATTTCTTGTTATATAGTTAAAGAATGAATTGGATGAGGAAAACCCATAAATAAGTCATTTGAAATTAGAAAAATGTCTGTGTACTTTAATCTGATTTCTGTTATTAACTTTCTGGTAGCCTTGTTAAGTACTCTTCTTCTCAGAAGTGCATGCTCATTTATGTTGAAATTAAGAAGACATGAACAATAGGTCCTACTTGCTGTTCATTGTTTTAAGGACTGGTGAGTTTAACGTATGACAGCATATATATGGCAGTTACATGTTAATCCAGTTTGCACCATGTTATAAAACTGTAGCCATGTTACCAAGTTTTCTTTTTAACTATAAACCATTCATCTGCACCGGATATTCAAATTTGTTTGGAAGAACATATATGCGGAAAAATAGTAAATGAAGTGAATATACAATAAAAATCAGTGTCAAGTTATTTTCCTTTTTACATAGTATATTAATATATTAATTGGATTGATTGTTAACACACAAAAACTAAATCACTCCAAGTGGAAAACTAGTATGATGGCGTTGCAGCAATTGAAACCAAGATCACTTATTTGAAGTTTTAGCAAATTAAAGGGACAAAAAGTGTTGTTAAACCTTAAGTGTAATATACAAGAGAACGTTTATCTCATCCAAGTGGGAAGGTTAAAAACACCGAAAGTATAAATGCTGGAATGGTTTTAGTAAAAAATTTGCATAGCACTACTAGATTTGGGCCCAGGGATTACTTCCATAAAGAATTTGGTGGTATGAAGATTTTGCAATTTTGCAGTTTGAGTTTGGATACTTTTAAGGTTGCTTCTTCAGTGATGAGCCTCTAAAGAAGTTATACCTGCACTGCACAGAGATTAATATTATAGAAGTTGTCTGTATGCAAAATTATCTGTGATTGGTTTCAATTTTAAATATTTACTGATTGTTGACAGGGAGGATATTGCTGCACTTGTGGATGAACTTGTCAATAATACCAAAAAGGTTATCAGAACAACAAGCAGAGAAATTGAGAAGTGGAGAAGATGAAGTGAATTGAAGTTGCTGGATTATTTTAGCTTTTAATTGGGTAAGCCAGTGATATACTAATTCATAGCTAGAACAATGCATCAAGTGTAAGCTGGTATAGAAGTAATTGAGATAAAGAATGAATGTTCAGCTGGATTATTATCTGGCCTCCCTGAAACTGTATTCCCCAATTCCCAGTTGTTTATCCAAACAGACACTTGGTTTAAACAAGAAATTTTTAGAGAACAGGCTCAAGATGACCACGTATATTACAGTTGAAAGAAATAAAATAAAATAGAAAAAAAGTAGATAAGGACAAAATAAATCTTTCTTCTTCTTCTTCATCATCATACCAGCAGTTGAACCAGGACCCTAAGATTAACTCTTTTAAGGGCTCACCACTGAGACCAAACATGCAGTAAAAAAAAAAATCTTTCTGAAATGCTAAACCCAGTCGTCCTAGGAGCTAAGTGGTATAATATGTATAATTGATTGATGTCATCGATGGTGAATAGTCTCATTTGGCAACAGTCTTTAGTCAGGATATTGTTTGTGGCGGAGATTGCTTCACCTGCTTTAAGAAATTTACAAAAACGTTAGATGTCACTGGATCTTATATGCAAATTTATAAGTAAAAAAAAAAGGATGGATTATAGATTGAGAAACGACCACATGGCTAGGATACTAGACATTTTATCCAAATCCAAGCTTGAGGAATCCACCACTTTTGACAGCATTCCATATCAGCACCATCATCCATTGTACCAGAGGCCACCCTATCAAATCCCTGCACTGGATTACTCATGTTTGAGCGGTTTTGGTTTTAAGTTTGCAAATTAAGTTTGGATAAAAGTGAGTTTATGGAAATAAAATTTAGATAAAAATAAGTTTGTTGTAATGTGATTTATGTTTGATTTTTTTTTTTTTTTTTGCAAATGTAAGTTTGATAAACTGAAACTTATTTGGATGACATAAGTCAAAAATACTTTTAAATTACTGAAAATAGTATGAATTTTATAATGTAATAAAATAATAAAATATGTTGAACTACGTGGGTATAGTTACATTTTTCCAAACACAAACACATGAATCCTACGTGCATGTCCACATCCACCAGAACCACGCATATATACTATTATCTCATTCTCCTCTTTGCCTTCCGTCACTCCTTCTAAGCCGTAGTAGTTTCTCTGAGAGGCTTCCAAACATGGCCTCTCTCGTTGTGTTTGAGATGCTCGGAAACCCTCTGACCTTCAAAGGCGCCACCAGGTCGGCTCCACATGCATAAATTTGAGAAATTAATTCTTGTTTTACCTTTTTCCAGTTTTACCTCTATATTGCTAATCTTCATCATCCTCAAACTGTGATCAAATGTGAGAAATTCTAGAAGTTTGTGAATAGCATGTTCTGTGATGAACTTTTACTATAGAAATTTGATGTGCAGTAATATCCTTGTATGGTTATATACTCCGAGAGCAGGATGTATATAGTTAATTTTTGTTTGCAACAAAAGAGTAGGATACATAGTTGCAATTGTTGTACATTTAATTGTAGTTGGATGTTAAATTTATGGACTAATTTGTATTAGCCCATAAGGTGCTGTTATGACTATATTATGGAATGAAAATTGATACTAGGGAGTTGATGTAAAACTTGGACAGAATTTGCTAATAAATATTGTTGTTTGATGGTGAAATCTGTTCACTCGCTGGGTTGAGGAATGTGGACTATTTTTGTGTATATTTGTGCTATGAAACATAGTTTCTGGCCTTATATAACGTGAAGGTGAAGCTGAATAATCTAACTAAAACATCTCACTAGCTATTCCTTTTGTATCTTGCTCTTCTCTACATGTATAATGTGCCATACTTTAATTTCTTCCAAATCATTTTCTCCTACCTCAGTGTGTGAATCATGGAACATCACCGATCTTAAGTGTCTCTTCTTCGTCCTTTTCCTCACAGCACATCAAATAGGGATATAGTCTGTGTCTACACAATGCAGCATCACTTCAGTCCCTTGCTTTAAACTCAGAATCTTCAGCCCCTTGCCTTAACTCAGACTTTTTATATAATATGTGTTAATGGCTTTGTCCTGCTTGTCTGCGAGATATATCTTCAGTGGTTGTTATGTTTAGTTTTGCTTATGTCATCTTTATACTAGTTAGTTATTGGTATTTCATCCATGGGTTTTTCTGTGAATATATATAGTGTTTTTGAAGAACCTGTTGATCAAAAGGGATATATTGAAAAATCTTGCAAACCATAGTATGTGCTGCAGTTTCAGTTCTTTAAATGGAATTGTATATTTTTATAGCATATCTATAGTTGTCTATTATGACAATTAAAATGATGGAAATTTCTTATGCCTATTATGGCAAGTATAAACTGGTGCTTAAATACTGTGAGAAATTTCTTCTCTGTTTACTATGTTAAACTCAATGCCTTGCTCACTTTAAAGCTCCTGTTTTTATATCACTATCTTAAATCCGTTGCCTTGAAATGAAGAAGCATTGGAGTACAAAGTAACTGCTGTAAATTCAAAAACTGGGTGGTTGATTTTTTCTCAAGGGAACTAAACAGATTTCAATTATTTGAAACTATAGTGATTCTATTTTTTATGGAAACTATTGATTGGGATTTTCACACAAAATGGAAAACTTTGAATATATGATCTTTCACTCCAATATCTATCAGATTAATTGGAGGAATGTAAAATAAAGAGGAGATACGAAATTAAATTAAGTATTGTTTTTTTGTTTAAAAATAGCATTGTTTCAGTTTCTCAATTTGTGAGTTAAATTAGTAAATCTGTTCTTTTATTTTTTTAATTGGATTAATGATTTTCTTATTTAACAAAGTTTATTCAGTTATTCTAATTTCTAATTTTTAATATAACACAGCTTTGGTGTTAAGGTTTCTATTTATCTTTCCAGAGTTTTAATATTAAGAATTTTGCAGTATTCATGTGTACATTAGCCAATGATCCCATTGTCAATCACAAGGTTAGTTCCTCTTTATATTTCGTTTTGTAGAAGTTATTTTATGTATGTAGTTTTAGCATGTTAATATATCTGCTTTATTTCTAATAGGTTTAAAATTCCTGCCCTTGGAGATGCAGGACCTTAGCCATGGTAGATATATCCACTTTATTTTTGTCAACAATGGTGTAACTCAGCATTGCAAGTACATCTATGTACCTAATTATACGGATTTGCTCTCTCATTGTAATTGGTTGACATATTTTGGCTATATATTTTTAAATAATTTACTTTAATGTTGTTATTTATATAATCTAGAAAAAACAGTATATCTGAGATATATAATCCTATAATGAAAACATCTATATTACCAAATACTTTATATAATAATTAGTATAATTAAACATTTTATGTAATTAAAGTATCCATGCAATGCATGGGTCACAATTCTAGTTTAAAGATAAAAATAATTAAAAAGTATTATAACTTGTTACTAATTTAAGGTGACACTTGTTACAAATTTAAAACATCACTTCTAATATTTAAATAAGATTGTTATTATTATAAATATAATAAAAGATGGTTCATATATATAATTTTAGGATTTGGGTATGCAATAGGGAGGAAAATTGCTTAAAATGATAACAGAAAGTACTCAAATGTTGGAAATTTGTTTGGTAGCTTGGTACATTTTCTTATCTTCTTTCTTTTTTTTTTTATGCCTCTGTTGATGTAAATGCTATCATTTTACTGAATCCTCTATGCATTCATCCACTTTATTTATCCACCAATAATTATTCAGACAAATCATTCCATTTGTTTTCCTATATATTGTTATTTTTAAAGCTAAAGCTAGTCTTGTGTTTGATGTGTTAGTTTTGGTTATATAGTTAAAAAGAAGAAATGGATAAGGAAAACCCATAAATAAGTCATATATGAAAGTTAAAAAAAAAATCTCTATCCATTCCTTAATATGATATTTGTTATTACCTTTTTGATAACCTTTTTTTTTTTAAAAGTACTCATTCTCAGAAGTACAAGCTCATTTATATTGAAATTGAGAATACAGGAATGTTACTATGTTCATTGTTTAAGGACTGGAGAGTTTAGTTGGAACATTTTTTTTATGAGGCAGATAGGATAATCAAAATAATATAATGTCTTGGGTTTAATCTCAATTGTGAAGGCCTTGAAGGACCAAAGGATCAAGGTGTTTGCAGTTAGACTTAGAACTTTGCTTTAAGATCTACTCACTAAAAAAAAAAGTGTGGAGAAAAATACTACTTTCATTGTGAAACTACATGAAACTGAAAAACAACTAGAAGCTAACAAGGAGTAACACCGGAACCTCATGTCCGGAGAAAATCATTTGAATACTCAGTCCTCCATAAATAATAACTCCAATAGCTTGGCTCATTTTGAGTTACATGTGTTAAAATTTGCTTCTTCCTGTCATCCCATTCCACATTCTTCAACAATAGGTCTACTTTAATTTATCATTGTTAAAGTTTGCTTTTACGAAGATTTCTGTTCTTTAATATTTAAGTTGTTGCCTTTCCTACCGCCTTTTTCTAAAAAATACACACTTATTTTTGTTGAAATTGAGAAGACATGGTCCTACTTGCTTTTTCCACATTCATTGTTTTAAGAATTGGAGAGTATAGTTGGAGCATAGTATTGAGGTGTTTTTATTAGTAGAATAATCAGAATGCTAAAAGGGGGCAAAAGGGGGAAAATGTTAAAATGTCTTAGGCTTAATTGCAGTTTTGATCCCTCAAGTTTACCAAAGTTTGCAAATCTGTCCTCTTTGTTGTAACTAGCAATGTTGCTCTTGGTTCTTAAATGGATGAGATTAAATAATTTCCCATTAGTAATTGGTAGTTAGCCCCATGAAGGAATGTGCTGATATGCCCGTCATGGGGCACAACTTTGGTGATCACATGACCTTTATTTATGACTCGGCACATATATAGCAGCTACATGTTAATCCAATTTGCACCATGTTTTAAAATTGTAGGCATGTCACAAATCTTATTGTTGTACTAGAAAATTCCTCCATGCATTACCATAGGATATGCCGAAAATAGAAAATGAATAAATATACAGTAAAAAACCAGCGTCAAGTTATTTTCCTTTTCATATAGTATACTAATTAATTGTAATTTGATAGTTAACCCACAAGAACTAAATTACTCTAAGTTGAAAACTAGTATGATGGCATCGCAGCAATTCCAAAACAAAATTTTTAGACGTATAATGGGACAAATTGCGAATTATTTTTGAGTTGGGCCCCACTAAAAAAAATTGGATACAAGCAAGAAACCCGGACCCACATTCAATCAGCCTTCTTTGAATGTTGCTCCTCAACCCCACAATTATACTGATAGAAGAGCATCTGATTATCATTATAACGGATCCAATAGAGTATCTGATCCAAGAGAGGGTAAAAAAAGTAAAAACATTGGAAGTATAAATGTTGGAATCGTTTTGGTAAAAAAACAAAATTGCATCGAACTACTAGAGTTGGGCCCTGGGATTAGTTCCATGAAGAATCTGGTAGTATAAAGATTTGCAGTTTGATTTTGGATACTTTGAAAGTCCAAAAATGATTTTTTTTTCAGTCTAATATCAATTATAGGCTGAGTTATTATGCAAAATTTTAGCCTTGTTCTTGACATTCCATTCACCCTTAAGGAGGCTCGTGATTCAGAATCAATAAATTCAGCTTCATAAGAAGTCTTGGAGTCAATTTCCAAAATCATTTTTTTTTTGTGAGTAAAATGGTGACAGAAATAATTTTCACCATTCCAAAAAGTGGAGCAGTTTTTAGTTATCTCTCCTCCAATTGAGTTATTTACTAGGATTCAAATTTTAATGTTAAACATTACATGAATACCTGAGATCCAACCTGCTTACCACTAAACCAACCCAACATGACTTCCAAAATCACTTATTTAAAGCCCTAAGAACAAGCTAGCTCAAGTCTAGTATGAAACACCCCAGCATTCATCCAGAAATGCACAGCACCATCCAATATTCGTGGAAAAGCCATGAAGCCAACAACTATTATGACCGCGAAGCAGCCTACCACACACCCAACCAAACCAGGATTTCCCCAGCTAGCACCATCAATACCCACTTTGATCCACTTCTCATCAGGCGGATCCAAAGAATTTTATACTATTTATAATTTAGGAATAATACATTTTATAATAAATTATAGATTTTATATTTTATATTGAATGCTAAATATTGATTCTATCTTTCAATCTCGTACTAAACAAGGCATAGTCTAAAAGTAATTAAAAGAATTGAATGTTAAGACTATAAAAATAAGGATATTGTTTCACCAAGTTAGTGAGTCAAGGATATAATCTTCAACAAATTTGAATGTGAGCCCCAATAGAAATTGCAGTGTTGAGCCTGATATCTTTCTGAAATGCGTGGCAAGGGGGGAGAAAAAAGCTAAACCTGATATCTTTCTACAGTGTGGGTCAGGACTTTACGTAAATTTTATAGGTAAAAACTATAAAGAATGGATGATAGAGAAACGAATGACCACAGAAGTAGGACGATAGAACATGTTATCCAAATCCAAGCCTGAAGAATCCACATCCTTCAGAAGCATTCCACGTCAGCACCATCCTCTTCCATGTATCAGAGGCTACCCTATCAAATCCCTGCATTGGATTACTCATGTTCAAGAGCCAATCATATCCCACCAACATGAATCCTACGTGGCACGTCCACATCCACCAGAACCATGCATATACTATTATCTCCTACCCCTCTCTGCCTTCCATCCTTCTGCATCTTAGCTCCACTTGTGTAGTTTCTCTGAAGAGGCTTTTCCTATCATGGCCTCCCTCGTCGTGTCTGAGATGCTCGGAAACCCTCTGACCTTCAATGGCGCCACCAGGTCTGCTCCACCATCGCCGTCTAGCCCAGCCACTTTCAAGACCGTCGCTCTTTTCTCCAGGAAAAAGGCAGCAGCACCGCCACCTGCCAAGCAAAAGGCGGCCGCCGTCTCTCCTATCGACGATGAGCTCGCCAAGTGGTATGGTGAGTCTTCTGCTCCTTCTACTTAGTTCTTCTTCCTCCTCCTTCTGTTCTTTGATGAATTGGCTTGAAACTCATGCTTGTTCTTGTTAATTAACTTTAAAATGTATTTGCATGTGGTGTGGTAGGTCCTGACAGAAGGATCTACTTGCCCGAAGGTCTCTTGGACAGATCGGAGATCCCGGAGTACTTGACCGGAGTAGTTCCTGGAGAGTATGTGTCTTCTCTTGTAAACGCTGTTGCCCTTTTCTTCCGTGCTATGAAACTCACGTTATAAGTTGATTAACATTTTTGCCATCAGAAGTTATATTTTGACTCAATTTGGCATTTGCTCTGCTATGATATGTTGGAAGTCACAATCTTGATATGATTAATCAAATTTGAGGAAACAAATTGAAAATGAGCTTATCTTTGAAGCGTTAAGATGTTGATTCGCTAGTCTATAAAGCAATTATTGATTATCTCTGATATTTTAGGTGTTCTGTTACTTAATTTGTGTTGATCTGTGTGCTTGCAGCTATGGTTATGATCCATTTGGTCTCAGCAAGAGGCCAGAGGACTTCGCCAGGTATGTTGTTAAACACTCAAAAACCACACATTCACACACATATACCGAACTTGTTGAATTTGTGTATATATTACATTACTTATTAATAATGATGTGTGATTCTTGATCATATAATGCAGATATCAGGCATTTGAGTTGATCCACGCCAGATGGGCAATGCTTGGTGCCGCTGGATTCATCATTCCTGAGGCCTTCAACAAGTTTGGGGCTAACTGTGGTCCTGAGGCTGTTTGGTTCAAGGTTTGCAACTCCTCTTATATATGACTTCTCACTCTGTCAAGTTTTTCTCTACTCTTTAGTTTTATAACTCTCTAACTCAATAGATCTGCCTCATATATATAGCACGCTACTTTGCCAAGCATTAGCTTCCCAACAGGGAAATTAAAAACCCTCTAGGATCTACGAGCAAAACAGCTTTAATTGACTTGAGTTCATTGGATAGTTTTAAAACTGTACTGCAGAATTCAGTTATTTGAGTGTAGCTTATCAGAATCAAGACTAATCAATATTCAAATTCAAAATAAATTATAAAATCTGTAGTCGTAGATGGTGTGGCTCATTTCCTTGGACTCCCTGTACTGCACAGGGAACCCACCTAGTTATCTATAGTTAATATGGGGAAATATATCGACGTATCTATGTCATTATAGTCACTCAGTTGTTGGATTAAGGGTGTAAGAGTTTTGAAATGGCCCTTGTTGAAAGTTTTTGTGATTCTCATTGTTTTAAAATGAGGTGATGATATCGTTTTGCTTGTGGAATCAATGTAGACAGGAGCTCTTCTTCTTGATGGGAACACATTGAACTACTTCGGGAAACCCATCCCCATCAACCTTGTTGTTGCTGTCATCGCTGAGGTTATTCTTGTGGGTGGTGCAGAGTACTACAGAATCACTAATGGCCTCGTATGTTCCATTTTCGACTTACCTTAATCTTTCTTGGATCCATAAAGATATTTACCAAACGAAAGCCAATATCTTTACTGAAACAAGAAGGTCTTGTATGCATATAACTAGCTATCTAACTGTACAATGAGTCATTACAAAGGAACTTATCAGAGTGAGCATATCAGATAATAACTCAATGTGAGATTAGACTTGTCACACTACCATAATATTAAAAAATGAACCATCTTTGTGGCTTTTTCTCTGGTGGCAGGGATTGGAAGACAAGCTTCATCCGGGCGGTCCATTCGACCCATTGGGGCTAGCAAAGGATCCAGACCAGGCAGCACTGCTAAAGGTGAAGGAGATCAAGAATGGAAGGCTTGCCATGTTTGCAATGCTTGGGTTCTACTTCCAAGCTTATGTAACCGGAGAAGGTCCAGTTGAGAACCTTGCCAAACATCTCAGTGACCCCTTTGGCAACAACTTGCTCACTGTCATTGCTGGTTCTGCTGAGAGAGCTCCTACTCTCTGAACAATCAAACTCTTTTTAAATTTTTCTATGTAAAAATACATCTTACTTAGACAACCTTAAGTCATTTTATATTGCTCCCTTGTAGCCCCAAATCATTTCTAATTTTGTAAAGCCCGAGTAAAATCGCCCATATATTACTGTCTTCAACTTATTGCAATTTTTCTGCATCTAAGTTTTCTATGGTTTCATAATGGTTCCTAAATGCAAGTAATACTTACATTAGAAACTCGGGATTGTTATGCAGCTTTCTGCTTATGACTAACAATGAAATGACACTACAAATTTAAAAAAATAAATAAATAAATAAATAAATAATGCACACAGCCTAACACATCGAATACAAAGATGGGAATGAACAGCATAAATTCATTGATTCCTCTCAAGATCTAGTTCCGGAAGATTTTGGAATTTAAACCATACATTTAACAATGCAGAATTAATAATTTTAGTGTCTCTTCTTGCTGCTCATGTTGTAAGAGCTGATGCTTAATATGACAGCTGAAGCTGATGTGTTAAACATACAGGATACTTTAATAATAGTTATATAACTGGAAAAAAATTTCCATACACTGTACAGAATATGAGATGGGCGCATTTTTCATGGTTTAAAAATAATACAACTTGCTATAGATTTTAAATATATATTTATATATTGAATTGATATATCATATCATTGTTAGATATTGACAGAGGAAAGGTGTTTTAATCAAATTAATAAATGTAGAGATTTCTAATTTTCCCCAAACTAATAGGAATTATTGCATACTCTCGAGAAGCATGTCATTTATTCTCTCTCCAATTAAAATAGTCCAACTATTTTTATCAAGATATATATATATATATGTATATGTATATGTATTATACGTACTGCTACTTAAAAGTAATGGTACAATCCCTATAAAGTTGGTAAATGAAATGTAATCCACATGAAAAGCACATCATGGTTTTTTGAGCAAAATATAATAAATAAATAAATTATTTATCAATATATGTTGTGTCAAAAATAATTTACTGATCTATAATAATAAAAGTTGATGATCAGAAAATCGATGATCACGCTACGAAGAAGTCGATGAATAGATACGCGACTTAATATTTTTTTTTTTAAATAAACAGAGCAAGTCGATTAGCTACCAATCGACTTGCTCATGAATAATTTAAAAAAAATAAATAAAAGCAAGTCGATTGGTTTAAAAAAGGGGAAAAAACAATTCAATACCCATAATTAAAAATATTTATCAATTAAAACCCAATTTAAAAAACTCCAATTCATATAAATTAAATTTTTAACTGAGATAAATTAAATCTTTAACTAAAACTGATAATTTAGAAATTCTTTTATTACATGTCTTAAAATGTCTTTTTTTTTTCAAAAAAAATACCTATCAGCAAGTTAATGGCATACACAAATGACTTATTTAATTAAAAAGAAGTCAAAAGTTTTAATAAAGAACTCAAAAGCAACTAATCGACTTTTCTTTTATTCCAAGAGACTTATTTTTTTTTATTTTTATATATATACTCCTCCGTCACCTTAGGATAAAATATGTTTTTTTTACATATGATAATATAGTGATATGTTATTTTTGCCCTTCATTACTTATTCTATTATTAGTATCGTAACTTATATAATAGTTAATAAAAGACGTTAAATTAAGAGGGGATAACCTTGAAATTTTATTTTAAAAAAATTAAGAATATAATAAATTATTTTTAATATACATGAAAACCCTTCCATTACTTTATAATATTAATATAAGACGAATGAAGTAACAATAATATAATAATTCAATGTGTATAATGATTAGAATTAATAATTTTTATAATTATGAAAAAAATAATAGTTTAGAAAATAAAAAAAATTGGGATTCACTAGTTAATCAATTTTTTTTAAATAAAAAGAGCAAGTCTATTATGTAAGTCATCGACTTGCTAATAGGCATTTTTTTTAAAGGAAAAAAGACATTTCAAGACATGTAATAAAAGAATTTTCAAATTATCAGTTTTAGTTAAAGATTTAATTTATTTTAGTTAAAAATTTAATTTATATGACTTGAAGATTTTTAAATTGGGTTCTAATTGGTAAATATTTTTATTTTTGAGCGCTAAATTGTTTTTCCCCTTTTTTTAAAAATCAATCAATAACCAATCGACTTGTTTTTGTTTTTTTTTTAATTATTCATAATCAGATTAACCGATTTGTTTTTAAAAAAAATGGTAAATCGCGTATCTATTAATCGACTTCTTTGTAGTGTGATCGTTGATTTTCTGATCATTGACTTTTATTATTATAGATTGATAAATTGTTTCTGACACATCATATATTAATAAATAATTTATTTATTTATCATATTTTGCTCCAAAAACCGCACATCATTCTCTTGTTGTCATAGTGCTCTCTATAATTTTTTTTTAATATATAACATGACTATATACTATTTTTTTACATATATATTGATATTAGCTGTAAGTTATTTTTTTAATAAAAAATTATTATGTATCTTGGTAGTAGGTTCTCATAGGAGGACCTCTCCTGCAGTTCCTGTGTCTCTGTCTTCTCTTTTGTTGTCATGTTGCTCTCTGTTTTGGGCTTTAAGCTCTTCGTCTCTACCAAAAGAATGTAATAGGTCATCACAACTAAATAGTAAAGGAAACGAAAGTTAAGCCCAATTTAGGGCCCTAAAGTTATCCTCTGGATCCAGAAATAGGAGGCCCATCAGGAAGTTTAAAACGAATTTCCATATCATCTTAGATATTGGTGTTAAAAACAGGGAAAAAAAAAAGAACTTACACAAAATTTCATTGAAGATCTATTGAAGTTTTAACTTCTTTCTATTTATGAAATATATATTTTAAATCAATTTCGAATTTTATTAAGGAGTATATAAAAGTGGTTAATAAATAATGTTTTAGTCAAAATTTAAAATTGGACAAAAATATAATATAATTTTTTATTTTAAGAGAATTCCATGTATATCTTAAAATTGAGAAGATGCTTATATATTTTTTAAAAATTTAAATAAAAATATATAATTTATTACAAAATAAATTGGAAAAGCAAAGGGAAGTAGCCAGGCTTAGGGCATGCTTGATAATTGCTGGACATAATAAAGAACAAGAGAAAATAGTGTTAAAAATAAAAAAGTCAACCATGTGTCAAGTATTCATTTTTAAGCATTGCTAAACGTGAATTTTTTATAAAAATTATCTGATATTTAGTACTATTACTAATTTTGTTTTAACTAAAGGTACTATCAATTAATCCTTGTTGGTAGTCAAATATTACCAGAACATTATTTTTTATATTATTTTTTCAAGTAGACATGTGTATTATTTCTCATCACATATATTCACATTTTTTTGGTTTTATTTTATCTTTTTTTTTCATAAAATTATCAAGAAAACACACACACACACGGAGTTGTGAGACAAGATTTTAACTGAAATGAAGGGAGTGGGCTCAACCTCAAATTCAGTCTTTTATTTATTATTATATGAATGGTTGGGCCACAGGCATCAATTGCAACTTTATGCTCTGTAACCGTATCTGACCCTTTTCTCCTGTATCTTTTTTATTACATGTCCCATCCCATCCCATGCATCATCTACTTTACTTTCTTTCCTTTTCTTTATTATTATATAAAACTTTTATCTTCTATATGTGTGTGTATGAATGTGTATATATATATATATTCATGGCACTGCTAGTTTAAACTTTTAAGCTTTATGCATATTATTATTATTCTATCAAAAGAAAGATGCTGTTCACGTTGATGTTGACCACTTTGACCCCACTCTACCCATACGCCCTGCCCTTTCCTAAAGAAGTTTGGATCTCAATAGGGTTATTGTAAATTTATAATACCTTTTCCTTTTAAAAAAATGTGACACTAAATAATAATTATATATGTAACTCATTTTATCAATTAGATGCTGAGGCTAATGTATTACAGCAAGCTTTATAAGAAGTTACAACTTATGAGTAAGATGCATGGCTTTCCATAGATTTATTATATATATTTATGCACAGTTAATTTTATTTTTTTTATCTTTTTTTATAAAATTATATGCAATAAATTATTTATTATTATATAGAGTTTGATTCAAAAGGGGGGGGGGGGGGGGGAAGTAAGAAAGAAAGAAAACCCTCCACTTCTTATTTCTAAAAGGCCTTTACAGACTCACAAAGCAAAATTTCCACCAAACTAGCTTTTCATTTTTTTTCAATTAAGACAACTCCTTTTTATGCTATTTGTCATACTTCAACTATACAAAAGATTATCACTTTAGCCCCAGAAAGTTGGATTTGGTCTACGTAGTTTTTTCTTATTAAATAAATGTTTAGATTGAAGATAATATAAGTGAAGAGAAATAAAATAAAATCCTGATTTTGATATTTTCTTTTATTTAGAGTTAAATACACCATTTTCTTCTCTCTTTTTTTTTCCCTTCATGAATCATTTTTCCGAACCCTCATATATTCTAATTAAGACAAATAACAAGTCGAATTTAAATCTAAATCAAATAAAATGTTAATATTAAAAATTCACTTCAATTTTTCCACCAAAAGAAAAAATTCACTTCAATTTTCTTCTCATTCATTGTCCTCATTTCAAATTTATTTCAAGTGAATGAAAAGTAATTTTATAACTGGAACAAATATATGTGCTTATTATTAAATTCTTCAATTTAAACAAAATCTCCATTTTAAAAGATTAAATTATATGATGGAATCCATGCATTGTACAAAATCCCATACATCATGCTACACTTTATTGGCCTGTGAGTTGTGAATAGTATAGCTAGCTATAGATTTATATATATATAGATAATCTCATGATTTTTAAAATTTAATGATGAGCCCTTTTAAAATTTGAAATTTGTACATATAACCCTTTGTTGTTAATTTTTCATTTCAATAACATAGCATGATATGCTAGGAGAGTATTGCACATGACTTGAAATTTAAAAAACAAATTATCTGTAGATAATCCTAAGTTTAAAAAAAAAGCAGAGCGAGAGAGAGAGAGAGAGAAAGTGTGTGAGAATTTGTAGGGGTTAATTGTCATTTTAAAGGGCAATGACATACTTACACATAGTCTAAAATGAGAATTCTATACAATTTAATTTTTTTTAACTAACATCATATCTGACGCTTTAATAAGTTTTTAACATACAAAATTAATTTTTTAAAGAAAAAAAATTATTTGTAGGTGGTGTCCTTAAAGCTGATGTGCCCTCAATAAATGTATGTGTTAGCTGTAAGGTGAGATGTTGGCGGGTTGATTCTCTTCTTACACTGGAAATGGGCCAAAAGAATGTGAGTGAATAATGGTCCCAAAAAAAATAATAATGGAGAATAAAAATATGGACATGATTAATTTATTGACATCATTTTGGGGCATCCAAAGTTTTTTTTTAAAAAAAAATCCAAAGTTAAAAGTTGGTTTACATGAGAAAAGGCTTGTGGGAATCAATACCCTTCAAATTTTATGAGGGATTGAGAATATTGTTTTACTTTTTACTAAATATTAACTCTTAATTGATTCTAAGTTAGTGCTTTTCTAATAGTTTTTTTTTCTTTACCAGGGTTAGTTTCATATAAAAAGATAAAGAGAATATTTATAAAGAGAATAAAAATAAATAATAAGTTATATTTATATTTAGATGCATCATTCTCTCTCCTTTAAGAAAAACTAGAAATCCATCTCTTGCATTCCACAAAAGACATATTTGTGACAAAATTATATAATGGTATCCGCTAATTTCAAAATTAAAAAATTAAACATTATGTTACAAAATAAAAAAATATGTATCCCAATACAAACCAAATAAATCACATCATAAAATTATTCATAAACCAATTTCCCCAAATAACTTTCTATAATAAAAGATTCATCTTTAACCCAAAGTGCTAAGTTGGGATTCATACACATAATTTTTATAAAAAAATTTGACACATTTTCTATGTGTTATATAGAATTTCAGATAAGCCGTATTATTTATAATTTATGGATAGTTGAACTTACAATAATTGTATATTTAATTAATGTTGATACATGTCACAAGGCCAAAAGTTGTGTGTGTGTGTGTGTGTGTTATAGTTAAGACACATATTTCTCATGATGAACCCAAATCAAATAGGAACAAGTCAATCTTCCACTTTGGGATGGACCAGTAAGATGGAGGTAATCCACACTCTAAACCAGGGCATATCATTATTCATTAGTTTTTTTTTTCAATTTTTATGATCAATGGCTTAAATTAAATTAATAAATTTTTTAATTCCTTATTATTTTGAAACTGTGAAAAATAACGATTCTCTGTTTCAAACTTTATGTAATGAATTTATTTTAAACATGCATTTAATTTATTACTAGCATTAGACCTTGTAGATATGTAAAAGTCAACACCTAAGTATAAATAGCATACAGAAAAGATAATTTAAAAAATTTATACACTAAAATTATAATTAGATTACAAATCAAAGAAAGGTATATAATTATTTTCTCATCTAAAAATATCACATTTGAACTTTTTAAATGTATTTATTTACTAGTTGCTAGCACAAAAGCTCATGTACATATGCACAGGTGCAAACAGATAGGTCCGAGGAGCGCACAAAACTATAATAATTCCAAATCCTAAAAAGCAGCACACTGAATATATTAATATTATAAGTTTTGTTACTGTAAGAAAATAAATAAAATAAAACGCACTTTATGGGTGAATGTGAGTGTGTATTAGATTACTTATAAGAAATCAAAGGGTTGGCAGTTTCCACAATTGTATTTTACAAATAACAAGAGAGACAGATACTCCAATCTGCATAACACTTATATTTTAAATTTGAGGCTCAAAAAGCTTATGGTTGTAGGGGAATCTGTCCTCCACTACGACAAATCAAGGAAGCTGCATGAGAGGGGAAAGTGAGATTTACTTACTATTTCCTCATAATTTTATATATTTTTATTCAGACGATATGTTTGATGAAAATAAAAAATTATTTAATTTTAACTTCAAAAATTTAAATATAATGATATTGAAGAAAATTTTATCGTTCGAGTAAAATTTAAAAAGGCTTAATTTAGAATATAGATTTATGAATCAAAAATATTGTGCAGAATTAAGAATAACTTAATCATATTAAAGTTATAAAGTAGTCTTCTATTATTAATTTGTAAATTCAATCCATAATAATGGTAGTTGGTTAAAAAAATCCATAATAATTTTAGAAAAATAATTGAAATTTGTTGAATGTTTAATAGTAACTTTTTTTTAATTAAAATTTGACTTAAAATGGTGAAAATGTATTTATCTAATTTTTTGTGACTTAAACATTGTCAAATTCAAATGTTGATGAATAGAAAAATATTATATGATCTCGTAGTGATTTAACTGTGATAATTTTGTTCAAGTAATTGACTTGATAGTATTAGACGGAAGACACAATTTTAGAATTTTTTACAAGGTAAACGATCACCTTATAGAATGAAAAATTAAGGGGTAAAAATAAAATATAAAATAAAGTTCATCATAATAAAATAAAATAAAATTAATAGATGAATTTGAAACTTGGAATAAAATTAACTTATGAAATTAAATAAAAAATTAATAGACCAAATTACAATTAAAGATTAAAAATATAATATTAAACAATAAAATATAATGAATTCTTTTAAGTAATTAAGGGGTCCAACAATTAGTAGTCTTTAACTGTAAAAGAAATTTCGTTATTAGTTTTTTTAAAAAATTTATTGGTTTTTGAATGTTTATGTTAGTTGAATATCAAGTATTCAACAAAGTCAATTGGGTCTTATGGCTTGAAAAGATTTTACTAAAATAAGATAATTATAAATCATTCATTAACAAAGTTTTCTTATTGAGTTATCGATTATAGAATTTAAACGTACACTCTTATAAAGCATGAGTCAAATCTTAAAGCAGCTTCTGTTGCCTCTTTGTTGGCTTAAAATTTTAAAGATTCTTATGTCAAATGCTTGAAAACTAAGTTTTGTTTGTACGCTAAGCCAAACAGAAAAAGTGGAAAAAAAACTCATATATTTGACAGTCACATGAAAATTTGAATTCCAAATGATAGCACCAACATTGTGGTCCTTGATTCTCAGTTGGGTTGTTATGCTGCTATATGTTCATTATTATTTACCATTGTCAGATTATTCACAGTCTCATAAGTTACTAATCACATGTCAATCCATTAATCCAACTATGAATAATTGAATACTGCTGGTCAAACAGGACTCTCATGTCTGCTGCTCAAGAAAGTGATAACAGAATTTCATTTTTGTCTAATAATATTTGAATCATTTGTATATAATTTAAGTAGTTCAAATTTAATCTACATAGTTTATACTTAATTAATTGCCTTTCTTCTTGTGACATTTTTTAGATGAAAAATTATAAAGAATGAAATTAATCCTTTCGTGACAACATCTGTGGTCATTTTTTGTGTCCAAAAAAAAACTGTGGTTATTTTAAGTAAGAGAGACTTGATATATTTAAGTAAGGCTTCAGATTTGAATTTTATAAATAAAATAAATCAGGTTGGAATAGCTTCTTTCAATTTAGGATTCCACAAGTTTAGGACTCCACAGGGCTTGAGTTTAGATTAATCAATAATATTATATACTGAATATTTCCCAAAAGAAAGATCGACATGAATTTTTTGGAAAAAATTTAAATAAATATCAAGAAAATAAAATATTTTAAAAAGTAATTTCAAATTTATTAATTTTCAAAAACTATAAAGGTTTGTTATTGCAATTAAAATTGAAAGGTAAATGATGAAAATGCATTTCCTATGCAAGTGACAAAGATTTATTTGCAGATGACACACAAGCCACACAAGCGATACAATTATTACTTGCAAGTAAGCTTGCTTCACTTTCAAATAAACGCTTGTCTGTTGAATATATACCATTATCACTTATAAATAGGTTACTTACATATTACCTTCTAATTTTAATTCTAATAATAAACTTTGAAAATTTTTAGGAATTAAGTGAGTTTGGGATTCTTTTTGGAAATAATTTATTTCCTTGGTATGTATTTGGAAAATTTTCAAATTGTTTTCAACCTAAAGTTAATTTCTTTTTTCAATAATCTGTTTGATGAATATTATTTTTGAACCTTATCCCAAAATTTATATGCTATACTCCAGTGGTGTGGTCCAACTGTCTCCGGCAAATTAATATTTCAACGAACTTTTTATGGTCTTTAATGCTTGGAAATTATTTGACTATTATTTTATTATATCGTTTTGAGCAGTTTTTCCTTCAAGGATTCTAATAATGAATGGACTAACAACAAAATTTAACGTGTTTGTTTTTTTTTTAAGCACCAACTATATTCCAATCATCAGGGAAAGAATAATTTTTTTGAGATAGAAATTGTTGCGGTGAATTTATTTCCATAAACAAAAATAATAATGCGTTTGTGATTAGGTTGTTCAATAAAAATATAACTTCAACCTTTTGGATGCACGGAACAATGCAAAAGATTTAACTTCTAGAGTAAATTATGAATAAGCCTCCTATTAATCTTTTTTTTTTTGGATATAATCATGTGATAAAGTAGTGTAAATCTTAAAATCAATAATTTCAAAATCAATATATCAATATTAATATAAAATATAAAATATACCAAATCTTTTAAGTTAATGCATATTCTTAAAATTCTACAAATATTTTTCTATCCAAAAAAATCCTACAAATATATTATTAAATTACTAAATTGTACTGATATAATATTTAATTATACATCATTTAAGCACTCTTAATATGTGTGTGTGTGTGTGTGATGTATGTGAACAATAGAATAAACGCATAACAATAACATATGATTACTTATGAGTTATGTGTGGGCGTGTAAGAGATACAATACTGAAAAAAAATATATCAAATTAATAATTATTAAATTATGAATTTAATGACAAAGTTTTATATAATAAAAATAAAATGAAATTATTAGAATTAAAATATGATTTATCCACGATAAATATTTTTATTTCATTGACTATCAGAAAAATAGCTTTTATATAGTATAATTTTGAAAAACTAAAATAATTCCCCCTTCTCTCACAAAAAATTTGCTTTACTAGTTTTTTAGCTGTGAAAATAATACTATAATGATTTATTAAAATTTCATATAAATTAATTTAGACTGATATTTAAAAACAAAATTACAAATTTACAATAATAACAATTGAATAAAAAACTACTATTACTATGTGACTACTTGGTTTCAAGTTTAAAACCGAGTCCAGACCTAAAACCAAATTAGCCACTTTTGGGAGGTTGTTTGATTGTCCAAATCTTGTTGCGTTGCATGATTTTTGTGCTTAATAGAGTTGAAGTAAGGGGAGCTCCCATGTTGCTTATCTGTTCGCTCCAACCTAGTTTGAGTACTGATTGTGATTGAATTTCATATGGACATGGAAAAGGTTGAAGGAAAATGGTGAAGATTCAAAGGAAAAAATAGAGAATGAATGAAGGGACTTTCTTTTAGATGAGAGAGAGAATAAGAGGAGATAAATAAAGGCCTAGCCGGTGGCCGCCCTTATGTGTGTGTGTGTGTGTGTGTGTGTGTGAGAGAGAGAGAGAGAGTAGAGGAGATGAAGAGCTTATTTGGGTGCAAGAATAAGTGATGGGAAAAGACATGTGGATCAATTAAAAATATAGGTAGATATAAATAGAAAATTAAAAATGAGAAAAAATGGGAAAATAAATTTTTCATAAAATTTTTACATTTTAATAATCAAAATGTTCTTTTAAAATTTTAACTCCATAGACCATAATTTATAAGAAAATGTTATATCAGATAGATTATATATCTAATTAAATAAAATGTAATATCTATCAGATTAAATTTTGACCAAATAAAATTAAATTAATTATGAGATAAAGTTTAAGTTCAATTTAAAGTAAAATTATGAGTCGAAATAATAAAAATAAAGAAAATAAAATATTAAATTAAACATAAAAAATTTATCATTAAATTAGTTTAAAAATTAAAAGTTCTTTTTTACTCATTTTCATATTATTGATAAATTAAAATTTTAATTGAAAAATTATTAATAATTTTTTTTAAAAATTATTATTTAAGGAATAAGGCTATTTTAAACATTTTTAAATAGACCAAATCATATAGCATAAACAGTTTATTTTTTATCTAATATTATATTATAAAACTTATTTTTTTTTTACTAATTACATATCTAAAAGTATTTTTAATTACAATCATCCAAACAAAATTATTTATATTAAAATCAATTTTGAAGTAATATTAAAATTAATTCTAAAGTACTGCATCAAAATATAAATATATTAGTTTAAAACTAATTTTTGTCATAATTATATTATAAAACTAATTTTATCAAAATTTTATTTTAACCAACTAAAAACTAGATATTAATATATATAAATAACCAGGAAACTCAAGTACAATATTAATTAAAAATATTAAATATTTTTTTTAATCTTATTTATAAGATGTTATTTTTTATTATATGAATATTAAGGAGATATAATTATGTTTTTGAATTTATAAAAAATAATATAAATTTTTAATTTTATCCCTATTGATTAAAAATAGAATAATTTATTAAATAAAAAAATTATTAAATAAAAGATAAAAAAATTAAATAAAAAAATAAAATAATATTTTATAAATATAACTAAATAAATTTTTAAGATAATATTGTATAAATGGGATCAAAGCGAGTTGATAATACAATTAAATTAAGTTGATTAAAAATATAGAATTGAGATTGAAAATGAAGTTTTGAATTGGAACTTGGAAGAATGGAAAAGAAAAAGCGCTAGCGGTGTGGACACTGACAGGGAAGCGTGGACAGAGGTGTCAGAGACTCTGACACACCACAAATACAGGAATACAAAATATCCATAAAAAGCATAAATATACAAAATTAAAAATGTACTTTTTTTTGGTTGTCCAAAAAAGTACTTTCTATTTTTGACAAAACCAACTGTGCAGTGTACCCAACATGCAGCTTCATAAAATTGGATCTGGATTCCCAACGCGGAGCTTCCCCGCTCATCTCTGCGCGGTATGGGAATCTAAGCCGTTCAAATAATTGGACGTTCTACATTTTGCCACATAATTGAAGAGATAAGAACCCATCCCTCCCTGCCTTGAAAGACATGGTTTAACATTTTTATTTCAACGTTGACGAGGGATTTAGATGAGACTAATTTATATTTTCTTCCCTTAAAGACTGATTTTGTTCTGCACTATATTATTTTAAATGAATTTAGTTTCTTAATACTCCGTCCAATTCGTATAATAAAAATTTTTATATGACAAATTTTTAATTCAAAATACTAGATGTTAGATATATTTTTTTTCATTTTACTTCTGTTTTTAATTTTTTCTTACCCTTTATTTATAATTTTACAATACAAATGGAATTGGGTATTTAATAAGCGTAAAATTAAAAATATTAGTACTTTATATATTAATTTCAAGTGAAAAATAATTTTTTAATATGCATAAAATTAATATAAAATATCTTATATTATTGACTAAATGGAGTATGTTATTAATTTTTTTTATGATAGAGATCTTCAAATTTTGTAACTTTTAATAGTCTGAGAAAATTTTGTTAACCTTTTATCTCATCTAATTCAAGGATTTTGAAGAATTTTTTTGTCTATATTTCTTTTGTGTTTTTATAGCGTTTCAGTAGTGAGCCATCTTGCTACAGTCTAACCCTATAGGATTGAACCCACTAGTGATTTGGTGCAGCAATACGCTTCTTCACATTTTGAGAGAGTTGAGGTGGAAGACCCAAGTTTTCACAACTATTTGAAGTGAAGTCAGTTTGTTATTTTTTTAATTTGAGGATCATTCAAATGTTTGACTTTAATGAAACTAGGTTTCATGGAAGAAAATTAACCTTAGTATGTCTGTAATTTAGAATAAAATAAAATTTAATATTTTCTTGAAAAATAAAATTCTTGCAATAATTGATTTCATAAACATAAAGTACTATAAAAATGATAATTATTTTAATTATTTAAACATAAAAACCCAAAATTTTTTTTCTTGAAATCTCTCATAATAGCAAAAATAAAAAATAGTTGACATTAATTTAATATAGGAAAAATAATAGAGTTACAGTAAAAATCAATGCATTAAACATAAGACTTTTGTGGGAAAAATATTGCCTTCGAATAACGATTTGCCAATCAGGAAATTATACATGGCCCCAAAAAAATCAATACTGTTAAATACAAATAAATATGTAAAATAGATACTGATAAAATACATTTTAAGATAATGTTTCTAAAAAATAATTCTAAATTATCTTTAAAATAATAACTTTTTCAAAAATCTCTGATTAGATAAAAAGTTAACAAAATTTTTTAGATTATTAAAAAATAAAATATTAAAAATTTAGAAAATCTATGTCATAGAATATTTATAGCATCCTAAGGAACTAAATTCGGTTAAAACAAAAAATACTGATGAAAATATATCTGTCACAACAAAAAATGAACTTAAATTGAAAATGTTGCAACATGTTACACGTTTCCCTACATGCAAGGGAGGTACGGGTTTCTTACTTGCACTGATGTAGCAGTATGTGGAGTGTTACATTATTTGAACGGTTTGGATTCCCATGACGAGCAGAGATAAGCAGAAAAGCTCTGCGTTGGGAATCTAGATCCCATAAAATTCGAAGAATAATGAATAATGAATAATGAATTTGAATTTCTTGCTCTCATTAGCAAACATTTTTTTTTAATTTCTTGCTATTCAATGGGTTTGAACCATCTCAGGCATGGGTGTCACAAATAGATATTTTTTTATGCACTTAGCATTCAGAAGTCATATTGAGCTTTGTCTAATTCAAATTCAGTCTCGGGAGAGCTCGCAAAGTCTGACCCTTACTTGAGGGTAAAGATCTGGCCTAAAGCTCTTTAATATGATATTGCAAGTAGGAATTAAACTTGTAACCTCGCTTCAATATTAGTAGTTCACTTACCAACTGTGTCAAGTTAGTGGCTTATCACAAGTAGATATTGGTTTATTATCAAATATCAACTTGACCATTTTACTGGATTATAAGGCCCCATTTGGTTGTTGTTCATTGGCCATTGGAGGAATACTGGTGGAAGTAATTTGTCGGTCGTCAATTTTGATAAGGGAAAATGTGACAAACATTTGGAGAAAAGAAAAACAGTAAGGAAGGGATGCTCCAATCCCACCACCCGCTTAGGTTTCCCTATTCCCTTATACATAGGTGTTAGTTTTCCTGTGAATCATGTAATCTTCACACCAAACATACCTCACAATGGAATCTTTCATTCATTCTCATTCTCTTACCTTCATTCCTTTCTACGAAACACTACCTAAAGGTGTTCATATGTGTGGTTTGGGTCAGTTTTGAGGGAAAATCAAACCGAACCAAACCAATCACTTTGACTTTTTGTGTGTGTGGATATTTTCTAATCAAAATGTAATCGGTTTAGTTTAGGCTTGATTTATAATTTTGAATTTTTATTTTAAAAATACTATCATTCTTAAAAAATTAAATTAAATATTTTACATATAAATATTGAATGAACATAAATTATATCTAAATTATTTACTAACTAATATATTTTATAAATATTAAAAAAGTGAAACAAAATATGTGTAGTTATAAGTAATTAGGTATATTCATCTATTATAACTTATTATAATATAGTTATTAGATGTGGTTCAGTTTAGTTCAAGTCTCACTACATTAAAACTGAATCAAATCATACCGAGCTGATTCTAGTAAAAAAACAAAACCAAAATAGACCGCATTTCAATTCAGTTTGGATTAATTTTTGGATTTTGAACACCCTTAGTGGACTGCATTATTTCTTCACATAACCTTTTCCATTTATTCCCACATCAATACTAATAATATTTTATTTATATATTCATCGATATATATAAAATAAAATTAAAAATAAATTATATTATTAACAAATCATAATTGGGACTAATTTTTTATACTTTATCTAATTACCAAAAAATGATTACTCTAATTGCATACACTGATTATATTTTTTTATTGAAACAAATTGAACTTTGTTCCTTACAAAAAGTATAAAAAATAAAAGCCAATCTAAGAAGTATCTAGGTAGCATAACTTTTCATGCATTGTTTAAGGTATGGGTAATGGGTAATTTATTCAAAATAATAAAAAATATGATTTTTTTTATATAAAGTTTAAGTGAGTTGAGCTACAAAGCTCATGAGGTGTGAATAAACCCCACAATTCAAAAAGTGATTATAAAGATACTTAAAATTGGTCACTATTAAAGTTATTGCTCACTCTAGTTCTAAATATAAGATACATTTTAGAAAAATTATTTAATCTTAAATATAAGATATTTCGTAATAATGTTTAGTGTATTAATTATTTTTTCTTTTTCATACCCCCGGTTTATAATTAATAGATAAGAAATAAATCATATGTGAAGTATGAAAGATAATATAATTAATAAGAATAAATAGTGAAAAATATTAGAATTTCTGGATAAATTTAATGTTTGGGAGTTATAAGGAATTACCTTTTGAGAAATGATTTATCTGAGAAAATGACATTTGAGTTCATTGGCGTCGCTTTATCCATATAGTCGATCCCACATAGTAGAATAAGGTTATTATTGTTGTTATTGTTGTGTAAAATTATTAAAAGTTCTTTATGTTTAGGAGTGGAGAGTGCTTTAGTATTATGACTTTTGTGATTTGGGTAGATTTACCAACGAGACCAATATTTGTTAGCATAAATAAAAAATATGTGGTGGAAGATACATTTATTAAGTTTGGATATAGGTTGAGCTAAATTTTAATTTAAAATAGTATAAAATAAAACAAGTGCTGATTTTTATCTCTTGCCTTTACTTTTGTTGTCCCTCGCTTGTTTTGATATTAGACAACGATGTGGGGGTAAGATGTCTTTGGGTAATTTGTCTTTATTGTGTACTGCGAAACAGCCAATGGCTGTTGGCTTGTTGCCATTTTCTTTTTTTAGTACAAGCTTGTTGCCATTTGAATTTGAAAAAGTCTTCGAGATGCGAACTGTTTGTACCGTGAAGATTTCCTCACGCGCTTGTCCCGCGTACATCATCCGAACAGCCACGTGGCTGACATAGGACAAATACCACAAATGGGGACCCTATGATGCCGACAATTAAATTAAATTTAATAATTTCCACTATGGATCTACTCACCCATCGATTGCACATCTCTTATTCTTTCTTTCCTATTTTACCAACACGATTGCATGTCTCTTTAAAGCTTTGGAAAAATATCCCATGATGAAGTTTACAACTCATTTTTAGAACTTATTATTGTAATTTATTTTTTCAAAAAAACTTGATGCAACAATATTTTGAGATAAATATTCAATAATGCATGTGAGTTTTTTATTTTTATTACATAGTAGAAGTTTTTAATATTAGATGAGGTATTTTTGAAAATTATTTTGAGTTCTAATAAATTTAATGATTTTAACTTTTTTTTTCTTGATCAATGTGAATTAATTATTTATATCTTATATTTAGAATGTGAGGTAATATTCAATAATGTATTTAATATTTTTATTTTTATTTATTATTTATTATTTTAAAAATTATAATTACTATAATTTTTCATGATATAAGCTAAAAAAGATTTAAGATTTTTGTTCCTTTTTTAAAAGTTAAATTTGCACAACCATGAATTGTTCACAATAATGTCACATGACTTATGAGATCATAATTAAATTTTCTTTTTCATAAATGAACTTTAGAATATACTACTACAACTAGTAGAAAACATCAAACTCAATACATATCATATCATTACTAAAAATATGAAAATAATTATGAACTTTTGGCTACATACATCGCACTTGATTAAGCAACTCTGAAATCTCAAACAACATACTAGGAAGTTGGAGGTTGGAACCTGGAGCAGCAGCTAACAATAACAAGTGCTGCAAAATCTCGCATCACATTCACAATCTCAAAAACTAAACCGATCCAACGGTCACCGTTCTATCAGAAGTTGCATGATCATTCATTCCTTCACTTTATGAGACTTCTCATCGGTACCGACCTCCCCCTGTAATTTTCGCTTCTCATCCCCTGCTCTTTACTCACCAGAGAAAGAAAACCAGAGTGAGAGAGAAACGAAAACCCAGAGAGATAATTTTTTCTGAGTTGAAACTTCAAAATCAGAGCTTGTTGCTATCTTCGGCCATTTCATTCAGAAACTCATAAATGGGTTTTTCAGCTCTGCTTCTTGTTCTCTCCTTTCTCCTGTTTTTTCTCTCTCACCCAACATGGGTCTCTGGGAATGCAGAGCTCAGAGCTCTCATGGACGTGAAGGCTGCTCTGGACCCAGAAAGCCATTATCTCTCTTCTTGGACTTCCAATGGGAACCCATGTGACGGTTCTTTCGAAGGAGTAGCTTGCAACGAGAAGGGTCAAGTGGCTAATATTTCCCTGCAAGGCAAGGGCCTCTCAGGGAAGCTCTCGCCCGCCATTGATGGCCTCAAGCACTTGACGGGGCTATACTTGCATTACAACGCTCTCTATGGTGAGATACCCAAAGAAATCGCCAACTTGGCTGAGCTTACTGATTTGTATTTGAATGTGAATCACTTCACTGGGGAAATCCATCCTGAGATCGGCAAAATGGAGAACTTGCAAGGTAAAAATGGATGTGTTTTTGTTAAAGAAAATTTGAACTTCCTTCAAATCTTTCTTTGTGGAAAACTTGTTCTTCAGTGAATGTATTAAGTGCTATTTTTTTCTTTTGGATTTCGCTGAAAGATTTGAGCTCGGTCTTGTATATTTATTGTATCTTAAAGTTTCAAATCATGTGATTACTTTCTGACTTCTATTGTTTTATCCTCTTTTGGTGGGTTCTTTATATCTCTTGCTCTGGAATGTTCCAAATATAGTTATAGTCATAGAAGGAAAGAAGAGAAAATGAAGATAATAATTGCGGTTAATACTACAGATCAGAACTTTAATACCTCTGACCATGTTAATTATTAATACTTCTAAATACAATAAGGTTTTAAAAACCATGTTCTCTTTTGGTTTGAACTAGTGAATGAAACTGCAAGTTTTCACTTTTGTGTTTTGTTTTGAACTGTTTGTAGCTTTTCTTAAAATCAATAGCTTTTTTGGCCAAATGAAGATTGGATTCACTGAAGTAGTGAAATGCTAATGATACTTTCAGAATTTCTGCTTTCTATTATAAACTAAACACTGAAAGTCTAAACATAACGAAGCATATACTTTGTTTTAACCCAATTGACTGTTTCAACCCTGCTGTATTCAGGTTCAGTGTTTGGTCTTGGAATCAAAGATCTTGAACTGCATTATTAATTGAGGGCATCACCTTTCGTTAGGAAAATAATTTGTTATTGGTGATTCAGTTTTGGACTATGCTTATTTTTTCTTTCCTCTTGCTTTACAGTTTTGCAGCTTTGCTATAATCAATTGAAAGGAAGTATACCTACTCAGCTTGGTGCTCTGAAGAAGCTTAGTGTTCTTGCTCTGCAGTCAAATCAATTAACTGGTGCTATCCCTGCTAGTTTAGGTGATTTGGGAATGCTAATGAGGCTCGACTTGAGCTCTAACCGCCTTTTTGGTTCCATTCCCTCCAGACTAGCTGATGCCACTTCACTGCAAGTTCTAGATGTTCGCAACAATACTCTCTCTGGAAATGTACCTCCTGGTAATATTGATACTACAGCTTGGACAAGATTTTATTTCCTTCATTTTAATGTTATGTTTCTATTGAAATACATGATAGCAGATGCCTCAAAACTGTACTTAGGCTTGTTTCTTTATCTTCAGTCATCCGAAATAATCAATCTAAAATATATTGTTTGCTTTTCATTGGCTAAATGAAGCTCTGAAGAGACTTGAAGATGGATTTTTGTATGAATACAATCTGGGATTATGTGGAGCTGGTTTTTCATCCTTGAAAACCTGCAGTGCTTCTGATCATGTCAATCCTAATAGACCTGAACCTTATGGAGCTGGTATAGATGGTCTGCCAACGAGGAATATTCCAGAAACTGCAAATGTTCAGCTACCCTGCAATGGAACTCGATGCCAAAAGTCATCAAAGTCCAAGCAAACTACATCTATAACTGTTGGCATAATTGTGATTACTATAGCGGTGTCAGCAATTGGCTTTCTAACCTTCATACAATATCGGCGAAGAAAACAGAAGCTTGGAAACTCCTATGATGTCACTGATAGCCGTCTAAGTACTGATCAAGCCAAGGCTGCTATATACAGGAAAAATGGCTCTCCTCTTATCAGCCTTGAGTACTCCAGTGGATGGGACCCTTTGGCTGATAGCCGGAGTTTTGATGGGGATAGCCAAGACATGTTCCAAAGTTTCAGGTTCAACTTGGAAGAGGTGGAAACTGCGACTCTGTATTTCTCAGACTCGAATCTTTTAGGTAAGAGTAACTTCAGTGCAACATATAAAGGAGTGTTAAGGGATGGGTCTGTAGTTGCTGTGAAGAGCGTCAGCAAAAGTAGTTGCAAGTCTGATGAAGCTGAGTTCTTGAAGGGATTGAACATCTTGACATCACTAAGGAATGAGAATCTAGTGAGGCTGAGAGGATTTTGTTGTTCGAGGGGACGAGGTGAGTGCTTTCTGGTTTATGATTTTGTTCCTAACGGAAATCTGTCACGCTACCTTGATGTGAAGGAAGGTGATGGAGAAGTCCTTGAATGGGCAACCAGAGTTTCCATTGCGAAAGGGATTGCTAAAGGTCAGTCTTCTGCCTTTCCTATATTGGAAAGATTGAGTCTTCAATTTTCACTTATTTTCTGAGTTTTCTGCAATTTTCTATGCACTCTTAATAAGGAAACTGATTTGTAGCTTAATATTGAACTCACTTAAGTATTATCATGACATCATCATAGTTCTCAAGGTTAGCCAATGTGGAACATACTACTCAGATTCCACTAGATATGTGGTTATTTGTCATCACATTCTATGCACTTTGACATTGAAGTGATCAATTTGATACTGAATGTGAATAAAGCAAGTGATGCATTCTTATGCTTTTCAATCTTGATGTCTCGGTTGTACAGGTATAGCATATTTACATGCACACAAAGCGAACAAACCCGCACTTGTTCACCAAAACATCTCAGCTGAGAAAGTACTCATTGATCAACGATTCAATCCATTGATTTTGGATTCTGGCCTCTGCAAGATCCTTACCAATGACATCGTCTTCTCGGCGCTCAAGGCTAGTGCAGCAAAGGGTTATCTAGCTCCAGAATACACCACCACTGGCAGGTTCACTGAGAAAAGTGATGTATATGCTTTTGGAGTTCTGCTTTTCCAGATCCTCTCAGGGAAGCAGAAGATCACTAGCTCAATGCGCCTTTTAGCAGAATCCTCGAGGTTCCAAGAAGTCATGGACCCAAATCTGCACGGCAGATTCTTCGAATTTGAGGCAGCTAAACTGTTGAAAATGGCTCTGGTTTGTTCCCATGAGTCTCCTTTTGAGAGGCCATCCATGGAAGCCATTGTTCAAGAACTGAGCAATTGCAGTAGCTGTCTGTGATTTCACTTAACTCAGACTCACTATTCGCCAACTTTTAACTGTCACTAACTGCTAATGGTGGTGACCTTTCTGAGCTCAACATGGCTCTGGTTACAAAGAACTAGGTTTTATGTTGATCTCTAGGATAGTATGTTGTAAGCTTAGAGAAGGGTTTTTAGGAGTTTCCTTTCTTCTTCATCTCTAGTCACCTGCAATTTTGTTGAATATAATTTCTTTCTAAGGTGAATCCCCCTCTTAATGTTCAATCTATCCCATTTCCATTAGCTATTAATTAGAATTGAAGATGATTAATTGTTTTTTGTTTTTGGATTGAAGGTGATTATTGGTTTATTGACTTCAAATTAAGGTAATGTTGCAGGTATTCTAATATCATACACATCAGGAAAACACATAATATTCGAGCTTGATGTATGAAGGAGAAATTATTCTTATATTATATCGGGTATATGCAACATTTCATGATATTCATGACTTTTATATATCTAATTACTTTATAAATAGGATTTCAATTGAAAAAAAATAAAGTTTCGTGTGCCAATCAAGAAAGCACTTAAGGGAAAATTATAGCTAGATGATAGTTTTATTTCTCAAATTTTAACACCTATCATTTAGCAATCTTTAGTCATCACGAAAAGTTAAATGCAAAAAATATTGCACATTTTTTAAAAGTCATGTCTAAGACATTACATTGCTGTCTAAAAATAAAGGTGTATGTGTGTGTAATTGACAATTATATTATTTTTATGTTAATTTTTATTAGACACTTATTCTTTGTGCATTATATGGAATTCAAGAAATGAAGTGTATTGTTCATACTTGTGTATAGTGTGATTCAACATTAATAAAAATATTTGTCCTTGAAAATTTATAAAAAAATTAGTTAAAAAAAAGTGCTGTAGTTTAAAATTCATATATAATTTAGGAGGTTCAAGTCCTATTTGGTAGAAAGGAAAAATGGGTAGGAAAAGGAAACAGGTGAATGAAAATAAATTTTCTTTTATTTGATATGTGCGAATTAGGTTTTTGTTAGAAAATAACTCTTTCTCATTTAAAGGAAAGAGGAATCTTTTTATTTAAGTGAAAAAATATTTTCATTCATACAATATGATTTCATTTTTCTTTTCCAACCATACCAAACATGTGGTGGACTCAAATTTCCTTTCCTTTCCTCTTTCTCTTTCCCATTCCTTTTATTCCTTTTTACATTCCTATTTTGTCCCAAATGGTTCTCAAGTAAAATCTTGAATCATGCTTGTGTGTACATATTCAATCAGATCTAGGATTTTAAATCATAAATTCGGCATACTCAATTAATAGTGGAATCCATGAATGATATGACATTTAGAAAAAAAAAACAGAGATAAGAATTTAGAGAGTGGAATGATATTTAACACTTGCCATAATTTCATCATTTGCTAAATTATAAATCTAAGTTATTTTAAAATTTACAATATTAATAGAAACTTTCATTCTAGTTTTTCATAATTTCTTGGGATTGTCACTAGAGATTAGATGGTGGATTGTCATAGAGTGTTAAATTTAAATCCTCTAAAGTGACTATAAAAAAAGAGATAGATATATAATGGATCTCATTTTGTTGGATTCACATGTTAAAAGTAGGGCTCATCATTTTATGTTTATTTCTCTTTTTCATTTTAGATGAAGTCACTTCAAGTTATCTATGTTAAATTCTTATTACTTTTGAATATAATTACTTTAACCAAATGCTATTATTTATCATTTAACATCCTTCGTCTCCTTAGACTACAGATACTCAATTTTTTGTACATAATGTGATTTGCCTTATTAGGAATTTACTAATATGTTTGTTCTCTTGCTTGAATTTATAAAACTAATTAATTATTGCAAAATTAACTTCAAGAGATTTGAATTCTTTAAAATTGAGTCTTTGAAGTTAATATGTTAAATACAGTACTAATGCTTTATTTTTTATTGAACATAAAGTATTAGTACTGTGCATTTAACTACTTCAGCTTCAGTTTTAGAGGATCTGGATTCAACTTCAAGTGAATGTTTCACCATTGATCTGCTTAGATAGGAGATGCTCATCTATATATTGTTCATAACAAGATTTGGCTTATGAGGAACTTATATGCTTGACTAACATGGCAATGAGAAAACGTGCCTGTTAGATTGGGATTTATGTGTCTCATATTGGAGTCTAAACAAGACATTGACTAAGTTAATCTTCTGTAACCTAGCCATATTTATATCGTCCTCCTTTCTACTTATGGAATGGATTTTTCAACTGGCAACGCAAAAAAAAAAAAGAACAACAAAAAGAAAAGAACTTTTTAGGCCTTACTTTTGAAGTTGTTAACACTGTGTATAGGCTCGTCAACTAACCAATCCGCACCATTAATTCAGTTCAAAAATGGTGATGATTGAATAGTAAGTGGTCCTGAGTCCCATAAATACGACCTCATATAATCTATTTATATCTATATTGTACATGTTCAATCATATACAGGAGTACAACGTATATGAGACTGTGCGATTTCTCAAATCTTCAAAACTGAAGTGGCAGGATCCGATCTGCCAACCGATGGAGACCATTAGCAACTTAATATTTTTTTTTATCTACATTATTTTGTATCAATTATATATATATATATTAAATATTATTTTTTCACATGAAATTATATAAAAAACTATTAACATTTTCTATTTTATCTTAATAAATATTTTATTCTATTATCATTGTAGGGTTATAAATGAAGAATAAAAAAGAATTAAAGACAGGGATAAAATGGGAAGAAAAATATCTAACACCCCATATTTTTTATGAGAAACATATAATATAAAATACCTTATAATATAAACTGGAAAGAGTAATTTTGAAGACCGCATCATAAACTTGCATGTTGATACCAGTGAGTGTGATTCGCTTGACATGCACGGATACATCAACTACTTGGTCTGTGTTTGTTGTGTGCTAATCTGGTCCTTACTAATATTACTTTCTCTTTAGAGTTAGGAATATGGGTTAAACTCCATTGGTTGACTCATTTAGCCTGAAAGAAATAACAGGTTGAATTAAAAATTTGAGAGTTTTCATAAGAAATAGGCTTTTGAGCCTGAACCCATTTATCCCGGTCAAAAAATGGGCCGACCCGTTTAGCCAATTTTCTTTTTTTTTTTTTTTTATTTTTTAAATATTTTTCTTAGTTAATAATTTTATTAGTGATAATGAATGATGATTTGATAATTAATATATAGTTAGTTTTAGTTGTCTTGATTTAAATAATTATGTATGTGAAAAAAGTTTGTATTATTTTGTAAATGTTAAATTAAATTAAAAATTAAAAAAATTAAAAAAATATGGGCCTATCGGCTAGGCCTAACTTGTTAAATATGTCTGGACTTAAAAAAACACAGCCCATCTTATAAATGGGCTTTTGGGCCCAACCTATATTAGGTCCGATCTATGATGGGTTGGCCCATATGGATCAAGTTAGCCTGAATTCCCACCTCTATTTCTCCTATTAAAAAAATATATGCTTTTCAGAATTTTTTTTTAAAATGTCTTATTTAGTAATTTTTAAAATATTAAATATTTTATTTTTTATTTTATTCTTATCTGCAATTAAATGTGAGAGACGTTATGAATAATATGAGAATTGTATAGACTTTAAATATAATACATTAAATATGGATATTATTAAAAAATAATATTTTTTTTTTTACAAATTCAATCAGTAAAACGACCTTTATCAATTTTTGTATAATTAATCAAATTAAACTTATATTTTTGGATTAGGAGAAATATTATATTATACATTCTCAGTTTCCGGCATTACTTTTGAAGGTTTTTATTATTAGTAGTTTGCATTAAACCTGTGGTCTGTACCTTACTGTTCAGTGGTACCTTGTTTGGTTGTTTCCGTCACGTGGGTGTGCTCTCTTGCACAGCTTTTAACTCATTCGCAATTGGCTCCTGTTCGAAAATTTTGTGGAAACAAAGGTCTAGTTCTTGAATTTGAATCCTGTGATCACTGTTGAAAAAATATATTTTTTCAACACCATAAAATAGTTAATTATATTTATGCAGAAACTATAGTTCATAAAATAAAATTACCGTCTCTTGCGGAAGAGCTTTTCCTGTGGGTAAGAATAAAGACATTTATCTTTCTCCTAATTTGAACTTAATTTTAATACTTGGTTAAAAGAATTAAATGTATTAGTAGTATTACGTATGTTGATTAGTGACATCTTAGTTACTAGATTTTAGGGATGGTTAAGTAGCAGTAAGCTCTGTAAAATTACATCACAGTCTTTTATAATATATACGTATTGCTGTGTAAACATCTTCAAAAATGGAGTAGCTTCCCAGCCAGTGTTTCTCCTCACAAGCAAAGCTACTCAGAACTCTATCAGCTAAACAATAAAATGGAGTAACATAACAAAATTAATGGACCAAAAATTAACCCTAATTCATGTAAGTCAAGCATGAATGGCTTTGCTTTGCGGGAATCTAACCCTGAACACTTGTTCTTCCCCAGTTCATTTATCCACCTTCACTATCCACCTGCTTCTTCTCACCTTCCCCATTATATTATTATTATCATTAATATTACGCTTTCCTCCTTGAATTTCCTGCAAATTTAGTCACCAACAACCCTTCTCCTATGGGAAGAAACTGCGTTTTGGACCCAAACGACCCTCTGCTTCCAAACGCATTGTACCCCACTACCACCTTGCCGTTTTGCTTCCTATCGCTCACTTCACCCACAGCTCTGAGAATCTCCCCGTGGTTCTCCAGCTTACAGTCTACAAGAACGAAATCTGCGGCGTTGTATTGGGTTGTTAACAGTTCTTTGAGGCTCTCCGATTACGAACTGTACTTGACGCTCTGAGATGCCTAGGAATTTCTTGGAAGCGTTTAGATGTTGGAGGTGACGAACTATGCAGATGACACAACCACCGGCTTGGTGGCTTGCCGCCACTAAGGCCTGTATGGTAGGGTCTGGTGCGCCGCTGCACGCCACCAACATTAGTTGAGCGTTGTTGCCGGCGGCTAGTGCAGATATATATGAACTCAGCCATGTCTGGTTCTTTGGCTCTTTGTCTCTGAGAATACCAACCCAGGAATCATATCAGAAATATGGATCGATTCATATATATATATATATATAAAACCAGAAGAATATGTTTATGATTAGAGAATAATATACGAATATGTGTGTGCTTACCATTTTCAAAGTAGTGAGATAGGCCTTGGTGGCGTTTTCTGCAGACCAGAAAGCCATTGCGTGAGAATTTTGAAGATGTCTTAACGTCAAAAAAGTTTTTGGATTTGGGTTTGAATGAAACTGATGAATTCATTGGCTGAGTTTGTGCGTTTATGGCTCTTTGGTAGGAGGGAAGTGGCTGAGTTTGTGCGTTTATGGCTCTTTGGTAGGAGGGAAGGGAAGGGAAGAATTTTAATGAAGGGAAGGGAAGGGGAGGGGAGGAGAGATGAGATATGGAGGGAAGGAGAGGGAAAGAAAGGGAAGGTGAGAAATTTTAATAATTTGTTATTTGGTTCAGGAGGGGAGGGGAGGGGAGGGGAGGGAAATTAATAATAATTTGATTATTTTATTTTTGAAATTAAAAAAGTTTTCTATCATTTGTATGAGTATAAAAAATTTTAGTTTTGAGTATAAAATTATACTTTAATATTTTATACTCAATACTAAAATTTTTTATACTCACTTTTTGAGATATAGAACTTAAGTACAATATTTTTTGATATTGAGACATTTAAATAAATATTTTTATATTTAAAAAATTTTTTATCAATTTTTTATATATTTAAAATATTTTTATTAAAAAAAATAAAAAAAATAAGGATAACTCGCTGTCCCGGTGAGGGGAGGGGAGTTTCTCCCCTTCGTCTCCCTCAAAATCCCATTCTAAATAGGGGATTCCCCTCCCCCTGTTTGGTATGAATATATTTTATGAGGGGGAGGGGAGGCCCCTCTACCAAACAGGGGTTATATAGAAATGTGATAGGAGGAATCAAGGAAGCTGCTGGCTGGCCATGCATGGTGGGTCATGTGTTATTCCAACTGGCTTTGCACTAAAATAATAAATGTGACAATCCAGTTAAAATGATTTATTAATTATTGGTTAAAAAAGACTTTTATTATAGGTATATATATATATATATATTAATGGATCTCATCAATCTTACGGTGTTGACCATATGAATAGGTAAGCTTTTTCCTGGAGATTTTTGAAGCAACTACATTTCCTTCCGATCATTTTTATGAGTTGTTTTTAATTAACTTACAAAAATTAAGAAAGTTTATGAAAATTAGTTGATAGTTTTAAATTTTTTAAAAATTATATCAATTTTTAAAATTACCCTTATTAATTTATTGTGAACAAAAAACACTTTAACAATTTAGTGATTATTCCATATTGGCCAAAAACAAAAGTTAGTGATTATTGGGATAGCCACCATGATTGGTGGAAAAGTGAAACAATTTATTCAAAAAGTGTAGAGTTGTTAAACATAATTTATTAGAGATTAAAGGAAACCTGGAAAAATTATTTAATATTTCATAGATAATTTAAGGGGTACAAAATAAAGCATTAGAAGAACTAGTGAGGAAAATTGATAAGATAGTCTTTAACTTTATAAAAAGGTACATAGGTTCCAAATATGTAGAGAAATACATGAGTTATAAATTATATCAATTTATTAACTAAATACAAATTCTGCAGACCATTTCGATTTAAAAAATTTTATTCTACTTCCATTTTTTTATACTTCAAGGGTATATCCTAGCTAACAATCAAAGATTAATCTCTTTTAAGGTGTAGAGAATATTAAAATGAGTTTTATCCCCTCACAACAATGACTTTCTTAATGGAGTCAATTTAATTTACACTAATATGTGTTTGTGTACCAAAATACAATTATTTTCTTTGTTGTCTATCTAAGTAGAGTACAGTATGAGATACGTCAGAATTCTATGTTACCACACCAGTCTTGTGAGATGGAAAAATGGGCAACTAATCTATTTTTTATAATTTAATTAGGTTAATGAAGTTAGACATTATTGCAAATTTGAATAATTTAATTATGCTCATAAATGCTATTAAATTTTTACCATATTGAGTCAATTAGCATATATTTGAGAAATCCGTAATCAATTTTTATTTAATTTGTTTTCAGTTTTCCTTTTTATTTTGAATTTGCGATCAATCTCCTTTTAATTATGATTAATATCATTAAATTAATAATCAAAAGTAATGGAGGACAATCCCCTCTATATTAAACCGTGATGGATGAATCTTGTTCTATAAAACGAATTTTGGACTGCCCTCAATGCAATGAGAATTAATCTTTCTGATTGTCCGCTTATGAAGCAATAAAAGATCAGTTCCACAAAAGTGCAGTTTCCCGATCCTTCACAAGGCTCTAGATTTGATTGTTTTTTCATCAGTCTTTAATATGGCTTTATTATTTCATGCAATGCTATATATCCTACTGTATTGTGTGTCTTGATATATTAACCTCTAATATGATTGTTTACGTATATCCTACAATATATATGATGTTCTTTAAATGATGACCGAAAAGTTTGTGTTCTCTGCATGTAATTAGAATCATTCTCAGCACAAGAAGTGGATAATTTTATCCTATAAGTAAGTTTCATACATAAGCGGATATGGAAGCTTATATTGCTATATATGTACCCGTTTGGATTACTTTTTTGTAAAAGATTTATTAGAATAACTACAATTTATAAAAATAAAGTTTAAATAAAAATAAAGAAGTTTACTACAAATCTATTTGAATAAAAAAAGAAAAATGATTGTTAGAAACTATGATTTAGTTTACTAAAAGATAAACCAAACATGCACTATATCAACTGCAACTCCTGTTAAATAAAGTTTCTTCACAGTCCCCAACGCATGAAAATATATATGTCATCACCAATGAAGCGATATATATATTGAAGTCCATTGAGATATGAATATTGTATAAGCGTCGCATTTTCATTTTGGATAATGGTTATCTTTTTAATGACTCATCATATGAAAATGCAGATCTATCCTTTGAATAGGAAGGTCCAAGTCACTTGTTTCATCCATAGACACCCCCACATTTCATTGCTTCTTGTTAGGTTCACTTGTTTCTTAATTGCTAGTTTCTTATTTCACATATTTTTCTTGTGCTTTATTGTCAATTATATGATGTGTGCAATGGATTGACAAGTGAAGCATAGATATGAAATTAACCAGGAAGATGAACAGTGATAGAAGAATTTGTCCGGAAGCTTATAAGATTGTACAAAGCTGACTTGAAAATTAAAAAAAAAAGTTTGCTAATAAAACAGTGATAGAAGAATTTGTCCGTGAGCTTACAAGATAAATTTCATTTTTTGCACATCCAAAATCCAACTATTTTAATTTTCGACAAAATCTGCATTTATATTAATTAAACAATGTCAGAAGCATATACACACGTGAACACATGATAGAGCTGGTAGACCCTCAAGACATACCAACGCCAATCAACATAGCTGGCCAAACATATATATATATATATATTCATATATATATGTGTGTGTGTGTTGATTGATTCTTTCAGCACATGGAAACCCTAACAGAGATGTAGCTGTGTGCTTCCTCTACCATAAACAAATGCAGCCCCATGAGTTAATGTTGTGTCACCTGGTCTCTCTGCTTGCTTCTTCGAATTACCCCATTTGTCTGTGTCTACTGCTCAACACGGTGCAAGTGTCCATGTGATTTTTTGTTTTAGTCCCTGATTTTTTGTTTTAGTCCCTTAAGCGATTCAAGCTTTCAAACATAAATAATTGGACTTAGTAAAAGTCTAATACATAAAAAATGAGGTTATAAGAGAAGATGTTACAAAATTCATTAGGAATTTAATTTATACCCTGATTTATATTCGTGAAAAGATGGTTACAGCATTTATTTTTAATCTATAGTGAAATAGCTTGCCAAAGTTTGTAGTTGCTTTTTTGTTTGTTTGCCCAGATAACTATGAAATCATAATTGATGATTAACATATTTAGACATTCAATTTATTGTTTCAGGGGACGCTTGATGAGGATGATTCCATATCTATGACGTTGGGAGAAATACCACTAAGTACGCTTACCATAGTTCAAGTGATACTGTTTCTATGATATAATTATATTAGAAGTAAAAGATATGTGGATTTTGGAAAAACCTGACATGAGATGCTAGACACAAACTAAGGTCACTTAATTTTCTTTTATATCTAATATTTGCTTGTGGTTGGCATATTGATGCAAGCTTCTTATTGGTTGATTATTTCATTATGCACACGCTTGTTCTTTAAGCTTGAATAATAACTTATGTAAGATCCGGCCTATTTCCTATCAGTTCGTCAGCCATGGGTCCATGGCTTGTTTTGGAGATAGAAAAACTCTGTGATGTTTTAGACATTGTTTGGAGATTTTTTAGCTTGTTTTGTATGTGATAGAAATGTTGTAATGTTTCTTTTTTACGTAACTGTAATTAAATTTTTTAGCCAACAATTATATTTTGAATTCTGTAATTTGGAAATCGATCTTATATTGTGAAATTGTTGAATGGATGAAAAGGGTATATTATAAATTTATGTGTAACATATGGAAAAGTGAAGAAAATATAAACATATATTTTTTTAAAAAGGAGCTCTGGATACCCTTTTGGTAATAAGCATAATCCATGGTTATAAAAATCGAATCAATTATTAAATTAAATAAGGTATTAGTTCATGATTTAGTGGTCTAATTATAATCATCAAATCGTGTTGAATAGATTATAATTAAATTAATATATTTATAAATTTATGAATTATAATAATTATTTTTTACAAAAATAACAATATAAATAAAAAGAATAAAATTTTAAATAACTGATTATAATAAATTTACGTTAATGATTATAAAAATATCCACCAATTTACTATAAGTAGAAGAAGTGATTGATTGACAGGGGTTCGCTTTGGAAAACTATTTTCCTTTGGAACTTTAATTACACACTTTCCCAAAGTCTCCTTCCCTTTCTTCACTGCCTTCCCATCTGTTTGGTTTTGAATACCTCTCTCGCCTTTCTCTGTCATCTTTTCTATACTCATTTGTCTCTCTCTCCCTCACATTTTTTTAATACTTATTTGATGGCTTCACTGCAATTTTTAAGATTTTTTTTTTCTTGGAAGACTACATCTATCCTTAAATCCTTCATCATGATCCATATTTTTTGCCGGGAGCTCCTCAAGGTTCCTCCATCACACTATCTTTTTTTCTCTTTCATCTCAGATTCAAACAGATTTTATCATCTTTTTCTTCATTTTTGCTTTTTTATTTTCAGTCAGATCTAAACAGACATCTTTCTTATTCTTCAAATCCTTTTATATTGTTTGAATTTTGTTTCTTGGTCTCCTTTTCTTCAACCGCTGGAGCCGTTCAGACGTTGCTTCTACCGGTTCAATGCTGATTTAGCCGGTTTACTGTCGGTTGTCACCAGTTCCAAAAACCTCCGATCCCCCTCTCCTGCAGGACCGGAAATGGCTTCGGTTCCTGGTTAAATCGGTTGGACTGGCCGGTTCGATCCGGTTTTGACAACAATGGCATACCTAACAATATTTGAAAAACCATTCTAGATTGGCTGGTTCGATGGATGTTCTAGTGAACCGATCATATCCGTCCGGTTCGGAATAAAGAGTAAATCGAGATAAATAAGAGGCAATCAGCCATAAATTGTTTAACTTGGTCTTAAATCGGGCAAAACCGATGATATGGATAGGTCATCTGGTCTAGATAGTTGAAGAAAAAAAAAAGGATCACCCCAGAAAATGAAGGATGAAAAATGATGAAAAAGAAGGGGAAGGAAGAACCAAAATGGAAAAACTTAGGAAGAAGAGGAGGAGATAGAGATCTACTGAGAAAGTGAAGAATGACAAGATGAAGATCGGAGATTTGCTGAGAATGCGAAGATCGACGAGATGCTGAACATCTGTTGAACGGCAAGATGAAATTTGGAGATTCGCTGAGAAGGCAAAGAACGACGAGATGTTGGAGATTCCTTTTTTTCGTTGAGAAGGCAAAGAATGGCAAGATGTCGAAGATCCTTTTTTTTTTTTTTGCTGAGAATGGCAGGATGGAGATTGTGTACATAAAGTGAACGGCAGGATGGAGAAAGTATTGAGAAAGCGAACAGTGAGATGATGGTACTGAGAAAAGGCATAGATGGAGATAAAAGAAAAATCTTAAAATGAAATAACAAAGATGGCATAGAGTGATTATTTCGATGAAAAAATAAATCATTTTGTTATTGCGTTATTGGAAAGTGTGAAAAAATCATGCCTATTATCTAGGTATAGTTACTACCCTACCTTAACCTCTAAAACTCTTTCTTATCTTTTCGTACTACATTTTAAATTTTAAATTTAAATTATAAAACTGACATTCCATTTTATGTAAATTATATTTGTTTTTATTTTCTCATAACATTTTAAATTTCTATTAAATTCTGCTATTATTTCAAATCTATTTTTTATATATTATTTTTATTCTTATATTTATATAAGATAATCAATCTATAATTAAAATACATATCATCTCTATTCTCTAATATAAATTATTTTTAAATAATTACTTCACATAAATTCATAAATTAAAAAAAATAGTTAAAAAGTGTTATGATCATTAAATTTATTAAAATTTTTTTTTATTTTAAAAAATTATTTCTAATCAAATTAATTTAATTGTAACCTTATATTAGTTGTAGGGTATAATTAGTAAGAGCATTTGTAAAAAAAAAAAATTAATTACTCAAACTATTTTGCATTTTGACTTGTACTTAGGTACCAAGAAAACATTTTAGAGAGTGATTTATAATAGAGATTTGGAGGGAGTATTAATTTAAATGTAATCAGTTTAATTATGGTTCGCCCAATACCTTAAATTAGTACTTCAACCTTAAATTAATTTATTTTTAATATCTTGATACTCAATGACAGAATTTTGGATACACTTATCACCAAAAGCGTAGCCCAAGACTCATCCTTTGGTATGCTTTTATCTAGAAGGGTACCAAAAGACTATACTTTGGATATGTTTTCGAACACAAAACGTATCCAAATATCATCCTATGAGGTACCCAAAACCTCTTCTTTTGGGCAAGGACTGGTGTTTGGGTACACTTTTTTGAAATGTATGCAAAGGCTTTTGAGTTTGTTACATAGGGTATGCTTCTAGAGCATACCAAAAAGGTCAAAAATAAGCATACTAAGACCATTTCTACAGTAGTGTTCACTCTCCACAACAACACCAATCACTACCACACACATGAATGCCACAATTTTGTTAATCTCCATATTTATAATGTGGAAATGAAGAAACACTAATGTTATGTTTGCTAAAAATAAAATCGGTTTCAAGACACGAAAAATGAGAGAAAAAATTTATCTTAAGATGTTTGGTTTCTTACGGAAGAGTTATTATTGGCTATAAAAAATATTGAGTTTTTCAATAAAAAAATTATAATTAACTACTAAATATATTAAGATGAATTTTCTCTCCCATTTTTCCTTTTTTGAATCCAAGTTTCTTTATAACAAGCATAGTCTAAGAATGTTGCATTTGGCTGTGAGGCCATTGTCCCCTTTTATAGGGCATTCTGTGTCATCTTTCCAAAGCAAATCCTAGTTTAGCAAGATATGGGAGGATCGTTTCCCAAATAATTGAGTTCCTTCTACAAACCCTAACCGTCGATGCTAGTATGCTATAACATCCAAGGGGGAGAATTATGAATATTTTATGATATATGTATATATTCATAACTCTCAATTAGAGGCATTCCATAACTCCATCTCCTAAATTCCATATATAACCTCTCTAATGTTAATGACCCACACTCCATAATCTTCCAATTGAATAACTTTGTAGGAGATTTTCATTGTTAATGCTCTATAACCTTAAAAGATGTAATATTATACCATTATGTAAATTAATATTTTTATTTATGTTTAGCCTTCAATGGTAGGAGGCTTGTAAATTGAGGGATGTATCATGTGTTTGTACCCATTGAAGTAAATTATAAGTAGCTTGATCTTTCTCACTCAAATTCTCTAATATTCCCTAGCTTTCTTGCACTTTCATATTGCTCATATTTCATGTGTTAACTTTTAAATATTCTGTATTTTTAAATTCTTGTAAATTTTTTAAACATAATAAAGCAGAGAAAAGATACGGATATAAGTAGATAAACTACAAAAAAGATTTTATAATGATGAGAGCCTTCTTGATTATGGATAATGTGTTGATCCTAATTATTAGTTTTTTTTCAATGGTAACCAGTGATATATCTAACCCACGGTAATTTTAAAAAGCATATACAAAACATAATTTTACATATATCTATAATTGATTCTAATCTTAAAAAATTTAGTTTAGAAATCTTAAAAATTTAAGGACCATGCCGTAATCATCAAAATTTATGCTAAATTTAAATAATATTATGTCTATTTGTTTAAATTTGTTTAAATAATTCTAGAAATATAGACATTGAAACAATCACCAAATTTTATGTTAGATATTAAGAAAATCATCACTAAGTTTCTTAAAAATCTTATAGTATCTTTTTGTAAAACTAGATAATAATTAATAAATCTCGTAAACTTTAATTTTTGGAAATAATCGTGATCACGAAGATTTTTCTATAATTTTGTTTATTTTCCTTTCCTTTTAGAAATATAAAAAGTCCATTAGCTTCTCACTGTATATCTCCATCTCAGAAAACTAGAAAATAAAAACAAGAATAGAGACAGACGAATGGGGAACGGTTCAGATCTGCCCCAAGAACTGTTGGAAGATATACTATCAAGGCTTCCTTGCAAATCATTGTCGCGATTCAGGTGCGTCTCTAAGTTGTGGTACTCTCTCTTAACTGGCCCCACTTTCGTACCCCCTCACCTTTCAACTTTCAAACATCACTCCTCCCCCGATGCTAATCTCTTCCTCAGCCTCACTTTTCTCATCACCCCATATCCTGCTTATGCTGCTGCTATCTGCTTCCTAAACTGCAAACTCTTTTCCCGCACAGCCAATGATACTTCTGCCGTTGATACCTTAATGCCCAAACTCGACTTCTTCGAAAGCCCATTCCAAATTTCAGGTCACTGTAATGGTATACTGTGTTTGTCATCACCAGGCCGCTATAAGTCTCCACAGGTTATTCTGTGCAACCCAGCGACAAGAGAATTCAAATGTCTTCCCGACTCGATTAAGCAGACCGATGTTTCCATTTCCGTTTCTAAAGGTGTTGGAATGGGGTACGATTCCCGGAGCGATGATTATAAGGTTGTAAGGATACCATTGTCGACGTCGGACAGTCGAGAGCATATTACATGGGGTGTGGACGTGTATTCTCTGAACAATGATTCTTGGACATGACTACACCGTAGCAATGTTAATGATTTTAGTTTTTGCGATCATTCTTTTGCTTTGTTCTATAAAGGAACCAATTATTGGTGGGCTTACAGTTGGGGAGAAGCTTCCTCAATGATCCTGGGATTGAATACGGGAGACGAGGTTTTCTACAAGGTGCCAGCTCCACATAATGCAGTTATCGGGAAAAGTAGTCCTAAACGTCTACTTGTGTGGAAACAATCAATCACTTTGCTTTGCTACTCTGAATTTGGTCGGAAAAGAACGTTTGACATATGGGTGAAGGATGGATTTGGCGCTCAAACTTCATGGACTAAAATGCACACCATAACAAGTCTATCATTATGTAGGCTGTTGGTTTTCTGGAAGAATAATGAGCTTCTTTTTGCAAGTCACTACTGGAGAGATTAAGTCTTACAACATTGATACTCAAGAAACGAAGGATTTTAAGATAGAAGGGAACCCAATTCCACGCTCAACTCAAGCTGTAAATTATGTGGCCACTCTTGTTTCAGTCAAAGGGGATAGTTATGTTACATGATGTCAATTTTTTTTTCTCGTTTCGCTATTTGGTCGTCGTACATTTTCCCTTGTTTGAAGAGGACTCCTAGTTCTCCAGTATTTGATACTCTTTTAATTTAATGCTTGAGTGCTAGAAAAAATGAAAACTTATCGAAAAATGGTGATACTTATAGCGTTCTGGAGTTAAGATTCAGAAGATGAGTTTTCTTGGAATTATTTTCTTTTAATCAACATTTTGTTTTTTCTTATTTTCATCATTTTCTATTTTTTTACACTGCTATACAAAACCTTAATTTACATCGGCTATTTTAACCTATCTAAATTGGTTTTGAAAGCGATTAAGAAGTTGATGATATAGAAAATTAACTATTTATGTCGATTTTTGTTCATTACTGTTCTTGTGTTCAGTTTATATTTCCTTGAGTTGCATGATCCAACAGTCAAAGAGGCTCTTCGGACAGTTATGTGGCTGAGCAGGAGTGCAAACTTGGAATCCGTCAATGAGGCATTCTTTTGCTGTGATCTGCGGAGTCATAACATACTTTGATAGAGGGCTAACTGCAGCCTCCTTCCCGTCCTAGGAAAATAAATATACACTTTTCATCTCCCCAATACAGATTGCATCAAAGCTCACCAAATTTGTCTCATTTAAAGTATATACTAAAATTGAGCGTTCAAAGAGAAGGGGATGTAGGGGAATAGCAGTGGCAAATGAGAAATTCGCAAGATTAAAAAAAAAAAAACGGATCCGTTTTATTTTGTGCATGCAATTTCAAGATAGAATAATATATAGAACATTAAGAATCGCAGATGAACAACTCAACAACAGCTACAAAGTAAATAAATGAATTAAAGAGATAAAAAAGTACCATAAAAGTAAAGAATATGTGAACCTGAAGAAAAGATGATGCTGCAAGGTCATTAGGTAAAAAGGAAACTGACATGCACTTTCCATTTACAAAGTCAGAATTAGCCTCAATCTGGAAGTAGAGAAATGAAAAATTAGAGAAACACTACTCAAGCTCAGATAGATGCAAACTAAAGTGGAATAACAGACAATTCCATGAATGCAACAGAATAACTCCACTGTGCTAAGTGTTCAGCAAGCTCTTCAACTACAGAGAAACACATGCCTCTTGAAATGCTCTAGTCTTCAGGCTCAGCTTGCTAACCTGATACATTAAAGTTCTCAAAAGTTAGTTAGATGGAGATGAAAAGGATAAGAAGAAAAAAGAAAATTTAAGTTAAAAGGGATGTACATTGTGCTTATAAGAAAATTATATGTTGCTTAATCTTTCATGCTTAAATTCTTTAATATTCCCTAGCTTTCTTCTACTTCAATATTGCTTAAATTTCATGTGAACTTTTAAATAATTTGTATTTTTAAATTCTTGTAAATTTTTTAAACATAAGAAAGCAGAGAAAAGATACGGAGATAAATTAATAAACTACAAAATGATTTAATAATGATGAGAGCCTTCTTGATTATGGATAATGCCTTGATCCTAACTATTAGGTTTTTTTTTTAATAGGAACGAGTGATATTTCTAGCCCCTGGTAATTTTAAAAAGCATGCATAAAACATAATTTTACAAAATATAAGAGATTAATTTTTTTTTTGAAAAATTACATATCTCTATTGATTATAATCTTAAAAAATTTAGTTTAAAAATCTTAAAAATTTAAGGACCAAAGTTATCATCTAAATTTATGCTAAATTTAAAGAAAATTGTCTTTATTTAAATTAATTTAAATAATTCTAGAAATATAGACATTGAAACAACTACCAAATTTTATTTTTTTTTATGAGCTGAAAAATACTCTACAAATTTTATGTTAGATCTAATCAACAAATGCCATGTGTTCTTCTATAACAAAAATAAAAATTACACTTAACACCGTTAAGAAACCCCACATTCCCGTAAACCAAGTACAAACAAACCAATAAACCTTCTGCAAAAAACCATGTGATAAAAAGCAATTTTTTCTCGTAATTAGTGACAATGCCAGCATAGCCCTCTTCCTTCTTTCTCTCTCTCGGATTCCCTTCTGCCATTTCGCTGCAAAGAAAAAAGCAAGTACAACCTATGCCATCAAGAAGGTTTGCAAAAAATTCTTAATATAAATAAACTTCTCAATCTTCTTGCTGTGTAGAGAACCTATCATGTCGATTTCTTTGATATGAAAAAAATATTCATTTGAAATCATTTTTAAGTTTTAACAAACTTGAATTGCTCACTATTATTGCCCATCATCGGACTTTGCGAACTCGAAAATTGCCCCAAACAACATGTGGTGTTTTGAGAGCAACAGCGAGGCCAAACTTAGGAGCAAATATCAACTTGGGCACGGAGATGGAATCAACCAAGAGAAGAGAAATTATTACATACACTGATTGGCGTTAAGGTGGAGGCGTTCGCTGGGAGGAATCTCAGAGAGAATGAACGAGAGTTTCATTGCGGTGAATAGAAATACCTTGGAGAAAAAAAGAAGGAAATGTTAACGGCGTCAAATATAAAATAGCGAGATATGTGATGAGTTGGATAAAAATAACCAGATAGTATGTACTGATTAGATAACAGCATGTAAAGATATAAGTAACCGTATATAAGTTTTTTCCTTAATGAAATCACAACTAACTTTCTTAAAAATCTCATAGTATCTTTTTGTGAATCTCGATAATGATTAATAAATCTCGTAAACATTAATTTTTGGAAATAATCGTGATCACGAAGATCTTTCAACAATTTTGTTTACTTTCCTTTCCTTTTTGAAATATAAAAAGTCCATTGGCTTCTGCCTGTATATCTCCATCTCCTCCCTGCGTAGAAAATAGAAAAGAGAGGATGGGGAACAGTTCAGATCTGCCCCAAGAACTGTTGGAGGATATGCTATCAAGGCTTCCATACAAATCATTGTCGCGATTCAGGTGCGTCTGTAAGTTGTGGTACTCTCTCTTAACTGGTCCCCCTTTCGTACCCCCTCACCTCTCAACTTTCATCAAACATCACTCCTTCCCTGATACTAGTCTCATCCTTAGGCTCTCTTTTCTCACCACCTCATATCATGATGATGCTCTCGGCTTACCAAACTGCAAACTCTTTTCCCTCTCAGCCAATGATTCTTCTGCCGTTGATACCTTGATGCCCAACTTCTTTGCCATAACGTCCAACTCCGTGGCATGCAGATTCCAAATTTCAGGTCACTGTAATGGTATACTGTGTTTGTCATTACTAGGCCACAATAAGTCTCCAGAGGTTATTCTGTATAACCCAGCGACAAGAGAATTCAAATGTCTTCCTGACTCGATCAAGCAGACCGATCTTTCCGTTTCTGAAGGTGTTGGAATGGGGTACGATTCCCGGAGCGACGATTATAAGGTTGTAAGGATACGGTTGTCGAGGTCTGACAGTCGAGGGCATATTACATGGGATGTGGACGTGTATTCTCTGAACAATGATTCTTGGACAAGACTACACCGTAGCAATGTTAATGATTTTCATTTTTTTCGTCATCCTTTTGCTTTGTTCTATAAAGGAACCTATTATTGGTGGGGTTGCAGTCGGAGAGAGCCTTCCTCAGTGATCCTGGGATTGGATGTGGGAGACGAGGTCTTCTACAGGGTGCCAGTTCCACATGACGCTGTTATCGGGGAGGCTAGTACTAAACGTCTACTTGTGTGGAAAAAATCAATCTCTTTGCTTTGCTATGGTCGGAAGAGAACGTTTGACATATGGATGATGGATGGATTTGGCGCTCAAGCTTCATGGACTAAAATGCACACCATAACAAGTCTATCATTATGTAGGCCGTTGGTTTTCTGGAAGGGTAATGAGCTTCTTTTGCAAGTGACTACGGGAGAGATTAAGTCTTATAACGTTGATACTCAAGAGACGAAGGATTTTAAGATAGAAGGGAACCCAATTCCAGACTCAGCCCAAGCTGTAAATTATGTGGCTACTCTTGTTTCAATCAAAGGGGATAGTTATGTTACATGATGTCAATTTTTTTTTCTCGTTTCGCTATTTGCTCTTCGTAGATTGTTTGAAGAGGAATTCTAATCCTCCTGTTCAGTATTTGATACGCAATGAATGACTCACTCTGCGAATGAATGGGTCAAACTCTGTGCAAATTGTCTACTTTAAACAATAAAAAGTAATCATTTATTTGATTACAAGTAATTCATGTTCACTCATCAAGCAATACTTATGAATTAAAATAAAAATAATGCATTTTCTTCTTTTAAAAGTTTTGTAAGTTTTTTAACACTGAGATATAGACATTCAGTACTATTTTTTCTTAGAATTGATTATATACTATAACGTTTGGTGTGGTTCAAATTAAATTTCAATATCAGATGCCCTGCCTTTCCCACGTTTTCGCTCATTGCCTTATAATTTGTGTTTCGCTTCACGAATCAGCTTGACGTTATATTCTTTTCCCAAACATCTATTATTTGAATATCATTCTAGTATCTCCTGGAAAGAAAACCCCTACACAGGTGCGCAAAAAAAAAAAAAAAACTTGATATGCTCCATTTTCTTGTTTTAATGCGAGCTTACAGGATAATTTAGGTAGGAGGAGGATTCTAATATGAATTGAATATATATGAGATAGCTATAGGACTTAATTTCACTTGTGTTAAAAAAGAAAAAGACAATTGTGTAAAATAATAGATGCGCTATATAAGATTATAAGCTAAATTAACGTTTGCTCAAAAAAAAAAAGCTAAATTAGCAATGAACTCATGCATTGCAATCCCATTTAATGTTTAGTTTTAAATGCTGCAAATTCATGTTTGTCAAATTTAGAATAAAAATTACTTATTTTAATAAGAATTTACAAAAGACTCACATTTAATTACCCATAATTGAGTCGAGTGATATGAACTCAATTTTTTTTAAGTAAGGATAAGAGTTTGAATTTTATCGATTAAAAAAACACGTGCTAGCATAGAGGGAGACTAATTTAAAAATAAATTACATGTAAACTTTTATTTGGTCAAGTATAGAAAAAGAAAATTAAAGCCTTACAAATTTTTAATTACATAGGTACTTGAGACCAATATTGTTAGAATCAGATCAATTATTAAACTAGTATATACACTAGTTCAAGATTAATTGGTGTAATTGAAATTAAACCATGGTTGAACTGGTCTTAACTGTATATATAGGAAAGATTTTATTGTAAAAGATAAAACATACTTTAGTAACCCTGCACCTAGAAGGATTATTTTTTAATTGTTAGTTGGGAGCAATAAAAAATATATTTACTGTTTTATATCAATTTATATTAATTAGTTTAGATAAAAATAATAATTACAATAAAAATAAGAGAAATAAATTTTAAATTAATGAGTAATAATAATTTAAAATTTAAAAGAATCAAAAGAAAAAATAAAAATATAATGTTTTCCATAATAAAAATATAATTTCAAAAGATAATGAAGAGATATTTAAAAATTATAGTAAAATAATAATAGAAAATGTAACAAAAAAAAAATAAAAATAAAATTATGATAACTTTGGAACTATATATTATATTGTACTTTCCGAAACAAAAAAAGAGAGGTTGTACTTTTCAACACAAAAACACGAACTTGAGAGATATGATTGTTTTTTTAATTGAATAAAGGTTAGTATGGTCTGTCATCACATCATTTCCCACAATCTTCTCTCTCCCTCATGTGCAGCCACTAGGGTTTCCTTTTCAAAATCATCTCTCAGCCATCATTTCCATTTCAACCCTCATATGTGGAGGATTTGTGGAGGATCTAATGGATTTTGCAAGGGGAAATGATTGCAAGGAAGGAGAGAGAACAATCAAGGCCATTGTTTTGATAGCTTCAACTTTTTTTTTTCACTGGCTAGTTTCGTCACCCTTACTAAAGTCTCACCTTCTTTTCCACAGTGAGTATTTGAAGTGGTCCAAAAAATGGTGCAAAGTTGTGGGGTCTCATTAAAAATGGAGGTAGATGGGTAAGAAAAATATTCTGGATGCTGAGATTTTTTCTTTCCTCTTATTTTTTCTTCTTCTTCCTCTTCTTTCCGGCAACATCAAGTCAGACTGGCTTACCCAAATAAACCACAGGCTCTACTGGTTTTGGCTGGTTCTCCATGGGTTCTAAAATGACCGGTTTCTCCCTTTATTTGACTCTACTGGTAATATGGTTTTGACACTTCTATCATATTTATATACATACAAATATGATAGAAGTATCAAAATCAGTCAAGTCTATACAAGTGTCAAAATCAGTAAAGTCAAGAGTAGTGAGTACTCCATCATTTACTAATCTTTTCACCCTCTCCTTCGAGATATGACCAAGTCTACTATGTCAAAACATAGAGGAGTCTTCATTAGTAGCACTTCTTTTAACACCTATACAGTTAGAGACATGCATTGTATCAAAAGACTCATCTTGTAATTGAATTCGATATAAACCATCATAAAGTATACCAATTCTGATAAAACTGGATTGATAAAACAATTTAATGATTTTAATTCCAATCTCAAATGTAAATCCAGAAAGATCGAGTTTAGAAGCTGAGGTTAAATTTCTTGAAAAACTTGGTACATAAAAAGTTCTTTCCAAATTCAACACAAATCCTGATTTTAAAATTAAACTGCATGTCCCTACTGCTTCAACAGTTGAGCCCATCTTATTGCCTGAATAGATGATTTTCTCACTTGTTGTCGGCTTCCTTTGGTTCAGAAAGCCCTGCAAGGTGTTAGAAATGTGAATTGTAGACCCAGAATCAATCCACCAAGTGTTATTAGAAGGTTCTATCATATTAGATTCATAACAAAAACAAGAGATTGAGTTACCTTTCTTTTTCAACCAGGCTTTGTACTTAAGGCAATTTCATTTCATATGTCCCTTCTTTTTACTGAAGAAACATCGGTTTGACTCTTTCTTTATTTCCCCTTGTACAGGAATTGGAGCCTTACCTTTTTCTTTTGCCTTGGCTTTGTTCTTCCTCCTTCCTTGTGTTGATATATGTGCACTTTCAACTGTTTCAGCTAAGAGCCTACCCTCATCTTGGACGCACATAGTCAATAATTCATTTATTGACCATTTTTCCTTCTGTGTGTTATATGTAATCTTCAATAGCCCATACTGACGAGGCAAGGTTGCTAAGATGAAATGCACTAGGAAGGAGTCAGACATCTCAACCTCTAATGTTCTCAACTAAGCTATTATTTCTCTCATTTGAGTGATGTGTTCATGCACACCCCTTATACTAGTGAGCTTCATAGTTGACAACTTTGTCATCAGGGTACTTGCCAAAGCCATGTCTGAAGATTCAAACTATTCATTAATGGCCTTAAGCAAGCTTTGGCCATTGTTATGTTCTCCAAGAGTCCCTCGAATGCTAGCAGATATTTTTGTAGTCCAGATTTGGACTCAAGTAGTTCAAAATACTTTATCACCTTTATCGATGATTACTCATGATTCATGTATCTTTACCTGCTGAATAATAAGTACGAGGCACTAGATGCCTTTAAGGTATTCAAAGCAGAAGTAGAGAAATAATGTGGAAAATAGATCAAGATTGTAAGATCTGATAGAGGTGGTGAGTATTATGGTAGATACACTGAAGATGGGCAAGCATCTAGTCCATTTGCTCTGTATCTTCTAGAACATGGGATTGTTGCCCAATACACCATGTCAGGGTCTCCAGACCAAAATGGTGTAGCTAAGAGAAGAAACTGAACATTATTGGGCATGGTGAGGAGCATGCTAGCTACCTCCAAACTTCCTAAGTTCTTGTGGACTGAAGCCCTTAAGACGCAACGTATATTCTTAACCAAGTTCCAACCAAGGCCGTTGAAAAGATGCCATTTGAGTTATTGAAAGGTTGGAAACCAAGTCTAAGACATATGCATGTTTGGGGATGCCTAACTGAGGTTAGGGTTTATAATCCACAAGAAAAGAAGCTAGATCCAAGTACCATTAGTGGCTACTTTATTGGGTATGGTGAAAGGTCTAAGGGATATAGATTTTACTGTCCATCTCATAGCACTAGGTTTAAGGAATCCAGAAATGCAAAGTTTCTTGAAAATAACCTATTCAGTAGGAGTGATCAAACTCAGAACTTAAATTTTGGGCTTGATCAATCTGGTACACAAGCTCCTATATCAAGTGATAGGTTTGAGTGGTCCGTGCCCTTCAAGTTCAATCGGGTGCTGAGCAACCAATCACTGAGGGTTCACAAACTATTGGCCATAACCAAGTTGATCCGGTTGATGAGTAGCTCCCTGAAGCTGTTGAACAACCAGTTGAGCAGCAGGCTTCTCAAGAGAATGCTGACTCAACATTAAGAAGATCAACTAGGATAAGGAGGTCGACAATTCCTAGTGACTATACTATGTATCTAAAAGAATCCAATTGCAACATAGGAGCCAAAAATGACCTTGAAATGTTTTCACAAGCCATGAATTGCAAAGAATCTGAATTATGGTACAATGCCATGAAGGAAGAGATGGATTCTATGGCATCCAATGGAGTCCGGGATCTTGTCAAGTTACCAAATGGTTCTAAGGCCATTGGATGCAAATGGGTCTATAAGACAAAAAGGGACTCATTGGGTAACATCGAGAGATATAAGGCAAGACTCATGGCCAAGGGATTCACTCAAAAGGAAGGAATCGATTACACGGAGACCTTCTCTCCTATATCCAAGAAAGATTCCCTTCGTGTTATAATGGCATTAGTTGCCATTTTGACTTGGAATTGCATCAAATGGATGTGAAAGCAGCATTCTTAAATGGAGAACTAGAGGAAGAGGTATATATGAAACAACCTGAAGGATTCTCTTTTAGTACCAGTGAGCATTTAATTTGCAAGCTCAAGAAATCCATATATGGATTGAAACAAGCCTCCTGTCAATGGTATCTCAAGTTTCATGATGTTGTCTCTTCATTTGGTTTCATGGAGAATATCATGGATCAATCCATATACCAGAAGGTCAGTGGGAGTAAAATCTGTTTTCTTGTGTTGTATGTGGATGATATATTACTTGCAACCAACGATAAAGGACTGCTACATGAAGTGAAACAATTCCTGTCTAAGAACTTTGATATGAAAGATATGGGTGAGGCATCTTATGTCATTGGTATTAAGATCCATAGAGACAGAACTCAACGCATTTTGGGTTTGTCACAAGAGACTTATATCAATAAGGTCTTAGAGAGATTTTGGATGAAAGATTATTCACCAAGTATGGCACCAATAGTCAAGGGTGATAGGTTCCATTTGGATCAATGCCCAAAGAATGATCTAGAAAGGGAACAAATGCGTAACATCCCATATGCTTCTGTTGTCGGAAGCCTTATGTATGCTCAGGTTTACACAAGACCTGACATTGCATTTCCAATTGGAATGTTAGGCAGGTATCAAAGTAATCCAGGTATGGGCCATTGGAGAGCTACAAAGAAGGTTATGAGGTATCTCAAGGGTACGAAGAGCTACATGCTGATATACAGATGAATTGAGAATCTTTAGGTTGTTGGCTACTCAGATTCAGACTTTGCTTCTTGTGTTGATTCACGAAAATCAACATCAGGTTACATTTTTATGTTTATCGGTGGAGCTGTATCTTGGAGGAGCACAAAGCAGACATTAACTGCTACATCTACCACGGAAGCTGAGTTCGTATCCCTGTTTGAGGCAACTTCACATGGTGTTTGGCTTAAGGGCTTTATATCTGGGCTTAGAATTGTTGACACTATCTCTAGGCCATTGAAAATGTTTTGTGACAACTCAGCTGCTGTTTTTCTAGCTAAGAATAATAAAAGTAGAAGTCAAAGTAAACACATCGACATAAATATTTAGCCATACGGGAACGTGTCAAGGAAAATAAAGTTTCCATTGAACACATTAGTTCTGAGTTGATGATAGCTGGTCCATTAACTAAAGGCATGCCACCAGTAGCATTTATGGGTCATGTATCTAAATTGGGACTTGGTTCCAATTTTAGTATTTGATGTATATTTTATGAATTATTTGTAATAAATCCTTATTCAGTTTAAGTTGTTTTCTCAATTTTGTGTACACATTACAGCTTAGAGAAAAACAACATAAAGAGGAACTCGAATAAGCATGAGGCTTATTAATTACAACTTCATCAAGTTGTGATGGGTTGAGGAAACAAGGTGCATTGTGATACATGGAAGGTAATACTCCCTTATTGAGAACCTACCGCCATGATTCATGTATTTAATTTTCTTTTCTTAGATTCGGACCAAGTGGGAGAATGTAGCCGTTGTCCAATGTTCCTTGCCAAGAATCTCGAAGGTTGTTGAGACACTTCAGGTAAGTTGGTGAACGTTGGACGTGGTCCTTATGGTCAGGTTGTTGAACGGCCATATCCATATCTCCTGATCTTGCGACGCAATCTTTGCCTGTGTGATGGCAACGGACGTTAATTGCTTGCCTATAAATAAGAGGGTTCCCCAAGCTCGAACTTATCATCCAAAATATCAAACACCATCATTGAGTGAGTTATAGAGCCTGGAAGAAATCGCTCTTCAATACATAATAAGAGTATGGTTTTATTCTTGCAATGGCTGGAGGTTAGTTTTTATTGCGTTTTTGGCATTTCTCACACATTTATCTTATACTCTCTTTCAGGGATTTGAGTGAGAATGAGCTGGTGGGACCTATCTCTCCAATACGTGGCAATTTATCTTTTACTGGCAAGCTGTGAGTGCTACTAAGCCTGAAGATGTTGTCTTTAAAATTAATTGTTATGATTAATCTTAGCACTATGATTATTCAGGTACCTCCATGGAAACTTGCTTCCTGGTCCTATACCACAAGAACGCTGCAATATGTCTAAATTAAGTTACCTGTAAGTTGATTTTCAACTTCTGTATGGATTATGATTGATCACTTTTTATTTGATATTTATTTTGGGAAAAAAACTTGTCTTTCAGGCAATTGAATGACAACCAATTAGTTGGCAGAATTCCTGGTGAACTTGGTAGGCTTGAACATTTGTTTGAATTGTGAGTTTTATTCATCTTATCTCATTTTCTCTGCAATTTATTGTATTTTAAGGGGCTTATATTGCCACCTTTCAGGAATCTTGCCAACATGAATCTTGAGGGACCTATTCCTCATGACATCAGCTCTTGCACAACCTTGAATCAGTTGTAAGATTTCTGAATTCTCAAGAGAATAGTGGAACCCTTTTAAAAAACAGAATCCTTTTTCTTTTAGTCTCTTATTTGTATATCTTTTTTCAGCAATGTGCATGGTAATCACTTGAGTGGATCCATTCCTCTGAGTTTCCGAACCCTTGAGAGTTTGACTTGCCTGTATGTTGTGACAAACCTGTGCTAGCCTTGTTTTGTTGTCCCTTCCTCAATTTCTCCCATTATTTGTGAAGTTGTAGTAAAGCTTTATTATATCTCCAGAATACTCTCCGCTAACAACTTTAAAGGGGGAATTCCTGCTGAACTGGGCTATGTCATAAATCTTGATATGCTGTAAGTTTAAAAGTTAAATTTAATGTTTCGATTTATTATAATATTTGCTGACCTGTTTTCTCTTTAATGTTTAGGGATCTGTCAGGCAATAATTTTTCAGGTCTGGTTCCAGCATCTATTGGTGACCTTGAGCATCTCTTGACCTTGTAAGACAGATGTTACATTTATGGAAATTGTTCGTTTTGTTTTCTCAGTTTGCTGGAACGCTGTTGATATCTCTATGCTATGTTTGTATAGGAAGCTGAGCCATAACCTATTTGATGGTCCATTACCTACTGAATTTGGGAATTTGAGAAGCATATAGATTATGTAAAGTTCTATTGCTGTGTAAAAATAAAACTGATCGAGTTGACTTGCCATTTTGATTTTATTTTGTTTTTAACTGTTTGTTTTTACTCCTAGTGATATTTCGTACCACAGTCTTTCAGGTAGTATCCCTGAGGAAATTGGTCAGCTGCAGAACCTTGCGTCTCTGTAAGATAACTAGAAAGTGAATTCTACTTTATTTATTGCCTTGAGTTTGCATGGGGGCAGCTATTCATGAATTTCATTTGTTGGAACATTTCAATAGAATACTGAACAACAATGTTTTGCATGAGAAAATTTGAGATCATCTTGCTAATTGCCTGAGTCTCTCCTCCTTGTATGGACACCTGATGATCAGTCAATTGTTTTCAACTCTTTTTTGGGGATTGTTTCTAACGTTTGTTGATTCCATGTTCTAGAAATGTCTCATACAATAATTTATCTGGAGCTATTCCTCCTATGAGGAATTTTTCACGGTTTTCAGCAGACAAATATTGTGAATAAAACTAATCCTTTACAACTTTTCCATTTTCATGTATCAGTGACATTTAATGTGTTGTCTTGCAGTTTCAGTGGAAATCCGTTATTATGTGGAAAAAAGTTAGGATCATTGTGTGGTCCTTATATACCCAAATCCCAAGGTATGTCACATTCATTCAATCTATTTTTGTATATATGTGTAATTCATATATATAACTGTAGAACTCATGTTAATGCAATTAGACAAATATGAGCACTGATACAGTGTTTTTTTTTTCAGTGATTTTTTCTAGGGCCGCAGTTCTTTGTGTCACATTGGGTATCATCACATTATTGGTAATGGTCATTATTGCTATTTATAGATCCAGTCATTCAAAGCATTTGATGAAAGGATCTAGCAGATTGGGGCAAGGCATGTGAAAGTAATTTTGTTTTTTAAATAAGATTTTAATATTAGCACAAATTTTCATTTCTGTTTTGTTCTTTTTTTTCCCTTTTTTTTCAGGTCCCCCAAACTTGTAATTCTACATATGGATATGGCAATTCATACCTTGGCTGATATAATGAGAGCTACGGAGAATCTGAGTGAGAAATATATCATAGGGTATGGTGCCTCTAGTACAGTATACAGGTGTAATTTGAAAGGTTCCCGACCAATTGCAATTAGGCGACTTTACAACCAGCATCCACACAATTTGCAAGAGTTTGAAACAGAACTTGAGACTGTTGGCAGCATCAGACATAGAAACCTTGTCACCTTGCATGGTTATGCGCTAACTCCCAATGGAAATCTCCTATTCTATGACTTTATGGAGAATGGCTCTCTGTGGGATCTTCTTCATGGTTAGTTTCTTCCATAACTATTCTTATCGTAAAAATGAAATATACGGTGTTCATTGTCTGAGAAGTTGATCCGTATTTAAATCTTTCACAGATTGGTTAGAAGTAATTTATAGCTTCAACTGCTTCATCTGACAGGTCCATTGAAGAAGGTAAAACTTGACTAGGAAACACGATTGAGGATTGCTATTGGTGCTGCGGAAGGTCTTGCTTATCTCCATCATGATTGCAACCCTTGAATTATTCACAGGGATATCAATTCTTCAAATATTTTGCCGGATGAGAACTTTGAGCCACATCTTTCAGATTTTGGTATTGCAAAAAGCATATCAACAACAAGAACTCATGCATCAACTCATATACTTGGAACCATCGGGTATATTGATCCTAAGTATGACCGGACTTCTCGGCTGAATGAAAAATCAGATATTTATAGCTTTGGCATTGTTCTACTTGAGCTACTAACTGGGAAGAAAGCAGTAGATAATGAGTCTAACTTGCTACAATTGGTATGTTTCTCTTTTTGTAACTTATTTCTTGGTACTTTTGTACCCACCTACCCAGCTTTCAGCAATGACCTTGAGTATTGTTCGAGTCATATCTAGTATAATGTGGTATGTTTATACAATGTAGGCAAAGGCAATGCACTCGCACGTATTGTTATTCTTATTGAACATAAATCCATATGTTCTAGTGATTGCGAGAGGCTGTATTTTCCTGATTTAAATGGTGAATGCAATGATTTAATGTTTAACATTGACTCGCAGATATTGTCCAAGCCAGATAACAACACTGTAATGGAAGCTGTGGATCCAGAGGTCTCTGTAACCTGCTTGGATCAAGCCCGTGTGAAGAAGACCTTTCAGCTTGCTCTGCTATGCACGAAAAGAAACCCTTCTGAGAGGCCTACCATGCATGAGGTTGCAAGGGTATTGATGCCACTACTTCCTGCACCGACTAATAAAGTGTTTTCTGCCCCTGCTAAGATGGCCAACTACGAGCAATTCTTGATAGAAAAGGGGCAATGTCAAAGGATGGAGTTGTTGCAACCTAAGCAGGTGAATAATTCTTCTGATGCTTATTGGGTTGTCAGCTTCGGAGATGAATCCAAGAGCACCCAGCCTGTTTGGATCTGCTTTTGGAGGATGTGCTTTTGGCACGATGTTTGAGTCCAAAACCAATTTTCGGATGAGAAGTAGTTATTTGATTATCCTATCACTTATCCGTTTGAAAATTAGCAGGGTGTTGGCAACTTAGAGGAAGATCTTTTGTTTGGAGACTGTGATTGAGTATTAATTATGTATCAATTAAAATGAAATCAGATAAAAATAGAATAATAAAAATGAGAACAAATGAAAAAATTAGAAAAATAAAATTTCAATAAAATTCCTCCTATCTAATGATCCGAATGTCTTTTCAAAATTTTAATCTTCATGAACTATAATATGTAAGAAAATGTTACATAAGATATACTACGTTCTTAATTAAATAAATACAGATTAAATTTTAGTCTAAGTAAATTAAATTAATCATGGTATAGAATTTAAGTTCAATTTGAAGAAAAATTATGAGTTTTGTTAAAATCAAATTTCAAATAAGCCATTCAAACATAAACACGTTATTTCAAAATTAATTTTTATCATAATTATATTGTAAAATCAATTCTACCAAAATTCATTTTTGATTGACTGAAAATCAAATGAGCACTGAGATTTTAACTACATACTCTGAATTGACCGTTTATGATGGATTTTCAAGTCACCAGGCACGAGATCACCTGGCTTTTTGTCGATCAGTAATCATTTTACTTGGCTCGTAGATTCTGGACATATATTACAGATTGGTTTACTAGAATTACTAGTTAGACGTTCTAAATTGACCATCAAGAACATTTGCTTATAGCAATCATCCTTTCTCTAGCCAGTGCTTGTCTGTTGCATCTTTGTACAAATCAATCGAAATGGTTCTGCTTTTGGCTCATGTTAGTAGTAGTTCGTATATTGATTTTGAATGGTGTTCAAAATGAGTATGTGAGCATGTACAAGTCTAGTTGGAACCTACCATCCTGCTTAGTGGAAATCAAGTCTTCTTAAGAATCGGTTCATCTTCATGGCTTAATTTAATCAAAGGGAAGAGTGAGTTTTATAAGTTAGTAGAATATGCCATTTGAGGGTGAGTGAGTTCATGTGTCCCAGCTGCGGCTGGTGGGCCAGAGTAATATGCCCTGTTCGGAGTAACATCCAAAGAGATCAACACCGATAGTCCGATACCTCTTATCCATACGATTGATCAAGTAATTTGAAATCTTATGAGCAAGTCTAAAATTATGATGTTTAGTGTAGTTACAATGAGAAACACATTATGCAGGAATAAAAAGTTGTGTTTTTGTTCATGTTTAAAAAATCGGACCGGACAAGCCGATTTGACCAGTTTCTAGTGTCAGGTCTGGTCCGATTATAGATCTTAATTGTTCTTTTCCAGAACCGGAGGAAAACCGGTCAAATCGGTTTCGAACCAGTTGAATCGGTTTATTTTTAAATTTTTTTTTTTAAATTTATTTTTTTTATTTTTTAAAAATAAAATAACATTATTTTTAGTACTAAATAACATTATTTTTTGTATAATTTTTTTCCTATATTATAATATTATATAAGCATTATTATGATATATAATTATTAATAATGAAAAATTTACTTAACAAATAATATAAAAAAATATTAATTGACTATTTTAAATTCAAAATATGTTTACAAATGAATATTAACTTATTTAGATTTTAATATTAGGTTGTGAAACTTATTAATAATATTTTTTTATTTTCTATATAATGTATAAAATTAAAAAATTATTAAATTTATAACCACCGGTTTAATTTCGGTTGAACAAGGGTTAAACCATTGAACCTTGAACCAATATTTTAACCAGTTCAATACCCGATCCAATTTTTTGAACCTTGGTTTTTGTCACAAAAAAAAGTTATGTGTTTTTTGTTGTAATTTGGATCTTTTCCATATGTCTCTTTATAGGCAATCTCTTCTATTGATTCTATTGATTGTGATTGAATAATTAAAAAAATAGTATATAAATAAATAATATATTTGATTTAATAGTTTGTATTTATTATTATGAGTAGAATTGATTTAATAGTTTGTATTTATTATTATGAGTAGAATTTTCCTAAAAGTAATATGTAATCCTTATTTATATTATTATTAAAATAAATAATATATATTTATTTAAAGTAACAATAAGTGATTTCTATCATTTAAATCAAAATCAACGGATGATATTGTATATAGAAAGTGATATGGAAAGAAAATATGGATATGATGCAAATCTTTTTTGTTTGCCAACAAAAAAAATATTATGTACTAGCATATGCATTAATTCACGCAATGAATAAATTGGATAGTGAAATAGGTTTGAGACAATAAAAATTTTTTGTTAATTATATTTTATTTGTATTTTTAGAAGAAAAATAAATTATAAAACACTAGCTCTTTAATCCTTTATAGTGGACAAAAATCATCATAATTATCTTCATCTATTTCCCAAATTAAAGTATTTTGTTAAATTTAAATTAATTATTATAACTGAATAATTATTAATTGAAATTATTTGTTATTTTTAAAACTAATAAATGTGAGGTAATTTTAGAACTCCAAAAAATAAATAAAGTGTAAGTGTCCTTTTATTTACAACTTAATCAACTTTTAAATTTTACTCTTGGAATAGAAAATTACAATTTACTAATTGAGCAGTAATATTAACATATAAAAAAGTAAAACAAAATAATAGGTACTAAATTTTATTAAATTTCTAAAAAAAAAATCATTTTCTCCCTATAGATATGAATATGATCATTTAGTCTTACCATGTATGAAAGCTTCAGATTCATTAATTTTTTTAGACCGTAAAATTTATTAGATTTATTTGTTATATTAAACGTGAAGCTATTTATTTTTTTAAAAAAATTCAAAATCTACAACCTTACCCCAATTTCATTAATCCTTTCCTTCTAATCCAATAACGATCCCAATTACAATTTGCAAGTGATGGAGACTTGGAGAGGAGTGGGATTTATTTATACGGCTAGCTTGAGCATGGAGTGTCCAAAGTAGACTTAAATAATTGTAAATATATCTTATCCAAGAAAGATTTTGTTCACCATCATAATTTAAATTAAATTTTAAAAGTAACCTTGTTGAATCACGTTATTTAATTCAGTCCATCCACATGCTTATCTATTTCAATTTTTCACATCTTATGAATATTTGTCTCCCAAATTCATTGAAATATTTTTAATATAATTTTAAAATTCAAAATAATACTTTTTTATAATTAGTTATTTATTCCTTATATTTATATATATATATATACACAAAAATAGTATTTCAAATAAATATTTAAAGAAGTGTCCATTTATCAAATTTTTGTGCTAATCAATTTAATATATATATACATACATAGGAGTATATATATAAGACGTACACGGACACATTTATTAAAATATATCAGTTTAATTTTATTAAATACTTTAATTTTAAGAAACATACATTTATGTTAATTAAATTGTAGTAATTAAAAATTAAATTGATGTAATTATAAGAAGCTAATTCAGGTGATAAAATTAGGGTATGGTTGGTATATATTCCTAATATAAAGAAAGGAAAAAAAAAGGAAAAAAGGGCTTATATATAAAAGACTTTTTGCTTTTAAAAAATTTATGTATTGTAAAATAAACATAATTATATAATTTTAAAAGCAAGATCCGAAAGTCTTATTAGGAGCCAGTTTGTTTCAACTTTTTTTTATGTGAAAATGACTTTTTTTCATATAAAAAATATTTTTAAAATTTTTTAGCATATTTGTTTAAATTTTTAAAAATAATCAAAATATGAAAAAAAGTAATTTTCTACTTATTTTAAGAAGCTTCTCTAAGTGGATTCTGAAAAAAAAAATTGTGATATATGAGAGAAAAAAATATAAGAGGCAAGGTGCAACAAAGTAATTTTTAAAATTACAAAAATAATAATATTTGATCCCATAGAAATATTATAATATAAATCTATATTTTTCTTTATTTGCTAAACAATTTAAAAAGTATTTTTCTTTATTTTAACCAAACACAAAATAATTTTTCTTTTTAAAAAAATCTCTACATAATTAATTATTTTTTTAAATAATCTAAAAATTACTTTTTCTTAGAAGCTTAAACTTCCAAATGTCGGATTCTATATCCAGCTTATATACATTGATTTTTGCTGGTCTTTCACTTTTCACCTTTTCCCCCCTTCTTTTACGCAGTCTTAAAATTAGTTTTTGGCTAACAATACAATTTTAAAATTATTGAAGAAAAGAATTATTGAAATTCAATTTCAACGATTTCGATTTAATTATTTCTTTTAATTGAAATTTCAATTAAAATATTGAATTTGAAATTTAAAATTTAACTTGAACAATTTCACGAACCGAGCAACGGGGAAAGTGCAGAGGAAGCCGTTTTGATCTTGGATTCTGCACAGTGGCCCGAAAAATCACCTAACACATTAACACATTAAGCGAGTGTTTGGTTTGTATTTTTGCAAACTAAATTGTACTTTCTAACCATCATTTTCTTCTTTTTCATCCAAACAGCTTTTTAGTAAACTTCTTTACTTTTATCCAAACTTCATTTTTGTAAACTGTGATTATTCTAAAAGTACTTTTACAAAAAGGCTAACCAAACGGGCAGACTGGATAAGAATTTTCGTTAGGTTTTGCTTTGTGCGTTGGTCTATCTTTGGACATATTTTTTTCAGTTTTTGTTATTGTCCATTCTCTGGTTTCTGAACATAATTTGCCGCTATAAAGTTCTGATTTGATGTCATAATTTTATGGTACAAAGCTTTATCTTGCTGCTATAATTTTCTGCTATAAAGTGATTAGTTGGTGTTTTACTTTTCGGACATGAAGTTATGTATTTTGGCTGAATACAAAATTTGTTTCCTTTCCTATTGCAGTGCTTTATACAGCACATTCTTCTATTCTGAGCTGGAAATTTCATATTCTGTTCTATTCGTTCTTTGATGATGGGGTCCAACAGAAGAGGAAAGCTTGTCTTCGACACTTTTCGCAGTTTCTCTTCAAGGATTATGTCCAAAACCCAAAATTTGCAGCCAAGATAATTGACTTCTACATGGAAAGGAGCTAATTTTTATGGGTTTTCGTCATATTATTTTATATCACAGGGATTAGGTTTACGAGGTGGAGTCAACAAGAACTTATCCAATCCATTTCTTGCTGGGGCTAGGAGATTTTACTATGTTGATCGGTACAAAACAAGCCACGAGGACTGATTCGACAGTTTCTTGCCGGATTCTTCATTGTGCCATTTTGTTTGGTGATCACTATATATACTATGAAAATTTGGAAATTATTCCTTATGCTAAGTGACCTCATTTAATTCTTGTCCCCGAATCTAGGGTATTTTCCCTACTACGCAAACTGCAAGCATTAGGGTAAGAACAATAGCTAAGGACATAATTGATGTGTTGGAGAGAGGGTTGAGGAAGGAGCAAGTATGGAGTGGTTTGGGGTGCATGTGCATCAGAGCTCACCACCACACATGAAGAGAATGAGCATAAGACATTGGAAGCTTTGTCTGAGATAGAAGGAGAGAATGACAGGAAATGTTACTGTGAGGTAGAGATTCATGTTGACAAGTCACAAGTGGGTTCAACTGGGCAGAGAAAAGGTTAAGAAACAAAGGTCACAACCTGCCACATTACATTTGAAAAGGTTAATGATCCTGCTGTTGATGCGTTCTCCAACTCGAGTGGAAAGATTGTGGTGTTTACTGGTTTGCTCCGGCATCTTACAAGTGATGCAGAGATAGCAACTCTTATTGCACGCAAGGTATGCTTGCTTGTATTTGGCTTTGTTTCCCTATATATTTGTAATTTATTGGATGTGGGAAACTTGATGATTACACCTTTATAGGTTGGGCATGTTGTGGCTCGACACACGGCTGAAGAGTTCACAATAAGATATTTTGTTATGACTCTACAAAGGTTACTCTTTCCATTTGCCCATATATATGTTGTCTATACATTTTTATTCTCGCATTTATCAAATTAAGAGGTAAGCTTCATTCACTCTGAATACTGACTAATTGTTTTTTATAGTACTTTAATTTGTTGTTCACAAATGATTGATTAATAGTAGTAACATTTTTCAGAGATTTTGGACCTTAATATCTATGCATCCAAATACTTTGTGGGTTATTTTTTGGTCCTTAATTAGGAATTAAATCATATAATTGTCTCTCTCAGTTTTAATGTCTTCTTTACCATATATTGAACTTATACATGCAAGATTATATTAAGATGCTTGTTTAGTGGTGAGATCGATCTAGGTTGAAATTAATAAAACTCTTCATATATAACAATAATCCTTCTGTGACTCAATGCAATGCTTATGATGTTATTGTCATCCACATCTTTTAGGAGGTAAATGGAAGCAAATTACATTGGGCTGGATATGATCCTCAAGTGGCACCCACATATATATTCTATGAGAAGTTGGAAGAAGGTCATGGGAATTTAGGTCACCCGAATGACCTGTCAACTCATCCAACTGGAAAAAAGAGGGCACAATTGCTTGCTAGCTAAGACTCAGGTCATGGAGGAAGCCCTTACTTTATACATTAATTTGTAGCATTTGGATTCTCTCCAATTTGCTAATCTTTCACTTGATTTCTATTGAAAATTCTAACGGTTAGATGTGGATCAAGGGTCTAGATTGATTTTTAAATAATTCTCTCATTTGGTACCAGAGGTTTAATATGATTTTTATCACAATTTACAACTTAATATTTGAAGTAGAATTCGATTCAGCGACATGGAGAGGGTACAAGTTCACGTCGCAGGAGCCCATGGCTAGTGTCGTGGTTTGGTGGCATCATAGCCGTCTGATCTTCAGAACCACTTCATGGGAAATCAAGCCTTTAATTGACCTGGTTGGCAATAAAAAAGTTTTCAATTGACCTGATCAGATCCCACTCCCCATTATCACTAACCCTAAGGTTTGTTCTCTCTCTATCTCTCTATTTCATTAATTTAAATATATTTTTCTTAAATTGAAAAATTGATGTGTGCGTTTACGGAAATAAAATTTTAAAATAATAAAAAAATAGAAAGAGGTAAAATAATAAGACAGTAACTGATGGAAAAAGAGAGGGCTTAAGAAAATGAAATAGAAATTTTTACAAATCCTAAATGTGAAATTTGAACAATACATTAAAAACATTTGAGTAAGTCATAAAAAAGACTTCTCCCAAGGGAAAGTAGGGTGCAGTTTTTTTTAAGTAAAATCATTTGGTATCCAATCGTGATTTTAGGCCTTGACTAATTCTAATTGAGTTGCGTTGGGCTCTGAACAGGTTGAAACTCTCCTAAAAACATCTTCTGCATCCATTCAATCTTGACCTTGAATCATCGTACTTAAATGATTTTTAAGTTTTACCATTAGAATTAATAGCTCAACGCTCATTGATAGTTTAAATAAATTCTGAATGTTAAAAAAAAGGTTAAGTTATTATACAAAAGACTTTTTCCATAAAAATTTATGTATTTTAAAATAAACATATTTGATATTTATCTATTAAAAACATATTTATATAATTTTAAAAAAATTAAAAATAAATAGATATAAAAAGCAAGATCGGAAAATCTTATTTCCGAAACCAAATCCAAAAGCTGGATTCTGTGATATCCAGCATATATGTATAGATTTGTAGTGTTCTTTCACTCTTCACATTTTCTCTTCTTCTATACAATTTCAAAATTATTTTCAGCTAATAATACATTTTTAAAATTATTGAAATCCATATACACAAAAAAAAAAGATATTGAAATTCAATTTCAATTATTTCGATTTACTTTTTTGCTTTTCAATTCCATAATTATTATTTTTTATTATTTTTGGTGTATGTTTTGAGTAAGTTGAGGAGCTCAAACAGTTTTGCGCTGTTTTTGTGTTGGGAAGAATTGGACTGCACAAAGCATATTTGGTACTTATCACAATTTGAATCATTTAGATTAAAATTGGATTGTCCAGATTTAATTTAATTTTATTATTATAATTTTAATATATTTTTATTTTATTGAATGTAGAATTTAAAATAAAGATAATTTTATAACTATCATTTTAAAAAAATAATATTATTTAAAAAATCAAAATAAAAAATTTTAACTCTGTACCATCGCCATCTCACTACAAGGAAGGTGCTCATCATAGAATGGAGCCCTAGCCTATTCCCTCTTGATCCAGAAAGCTGAAGTCCTGAATTGTGCCTCTTCCTTTTTCTTCTTTCCTTCTTAAAGCCCCAATTTTCTATTTTCTTTGTTAATGGTTAATTCTTTATTCTTCTTCTCTTCGCATTCTGATTAATTAGATCTCAGTTTTTCTTATTAGCTAAGTTCTTCATCTTCCTTTTTCTTTTTATGACAAGATCTTCATCTTCTTTGTGCCCTTCATCTTTTTCCCCCTCTTCTTTGCGTCCTTCTTCTTTCTTTGTTTCATGTATCTTCTTTTATGAAAGAAAATCCAAACCTCTTCACCTGTAAAATTGCCTGTATATAACAATATAACATATTAATTCTAATTTATGTGAGATATTCTTAATTTTGTAAATGAACTCGTGTTATATTTAATTACAAAAAAAATGATAAGAAAATAGTATCCAGCAAATTTCTCCTTTAGATAAAAAGACAAAGTTAGAAGCATTAATTATTTGGCTAAATAAAAAATAATCTTCATATATGTTATAGTTAAATCTAATAAAAAATTATCTATGGATGTTAATTATAGTGGAAGGGGTTAATATCACTTAAACATGATATCTCAAGTTCGAGACGAGATTGTGTAAATGCTAAAAATACTTTTGGAAGGGCTTTCTCTTAAATAAGGTTTGTCTGTAGCTTGATTCAATAGCAAATAGTTATTAAAAAAGAAAATCTAACAAGAAATTATCTAGATCTTTTGGTCTATTTTATCAGCTTTGCAGAGTGGGTTTTGTTTTCTAGTAAGTTCACGACCAATCTGCTTGTAACCCACAGTACATGAACGCTCTGCTGAGTATCTATGCTTTCCACAAAAATTGATCTCCACATCGGCATATGAAATTACCACTTAACCCAATCTTTTTGTAGCAATTCTTGCACCTCTTTTTCTTATGCAAATATTCTAAGTTATCTGATAATCGCAGACTCATTCTTGTGTTCAATTGTTTCATTGATCCAACGATGTTTTCATTGAGTTTGAGAAGATGATGCTTGTAACACTTTGAGCACATGTTTTGATTTTTGTAAGAAGCCACCGCCATTAGCACAGAGGGGTGGATCCATTAGTATTGGTCAGTCACAAATACTCCCTCCGGTTTTGCACATCCAAACAATCCAACTTTTTTTGGACAAAATCTGCATTCATATTAATTAAACAATATCAGAAGCATATACAAACGTAAACACATGACAGACCTGGTAGACCCTCAAGACATGCCAACACCAATCAACATAGCTGGCCAACGTATATATGTGCGTGTGTGTGTTGATTGATTCTTATAGCACATGGAAACTAACGGAGATGTAGCTGTGCTTCCTCTACGACAAGCAAATGCAGCCCCATGAGTTAATATTGTGTCACCTGGTCTGTCTGCCTGCTTCTTCAGATTATCCCATTTGTCTGAATCTACTGGCCAACACGATGCAAGTGTCCATGTGATTTCGCTGTATAAATAATCACAAATTGATAATAATAGTAATAATTCTCTTTCTCTTCTTGGGTTGATTCGATTGGATCTATTCCAGAATCTTACATTAACAAAAGAAAGGAGACAAGGGACTGCGGTTCTGCCAAGGTAATGAGAAATGGGGAAGAAATCAACAAATACAATGAAATATATATAACAATTTTTTGGGGCATCTTTTAATTTGGAGGGGTCAGCAGAGGGTACCTTATACTGTACCATCAAATATTTTGTTTGTCTATGAATTTAGTTTTAAGAACAATAAAAAATAAAGATGCTTTGTTATTAGCACAAACGTACAGAACTGGTTCTCAAAGTGAGTGGTGTACGTGCAAGTATGATCTCTGACTCGTTTTAGACAAAATGGCACACTGTGCATTAAACATATATACTTGATCGGGTGTGTTTTTCGTTTATTTCTGCCATGGGAGATTGAATTTCTGCGCAATGTTTTCTTGCTATTGGAAGTACGTGTCTCATATTATTATGTATATCAGTATGTTTCATAAGTTATGATATGAAGAAAACTTAAGCTTATAGCACATAATTAGTAAATTCTACTAATATATATCTCATACATATTTGGCTTTTCACTTTCAGAACTAGGATAGTTCTCTGCGCAATGCACATTAAGGATTTAAATGAACATTCACACCAAAACTAATTAGTCTCTGTGTGTGTGTGTGTGTGTGTGTGTGTTCATCTTTTTCCTTGCCTGAGAGACACAACATCACTAATTTAGCCCACCCCATGTATTGGAGATCATATGTGACTGGATGAGAAAAAAGCTTTAGACTAGGAATTTGTGGTAACAAGTAAAAATCAAACCTGATACTTATCCCAGGGATGATCACTGCTAACATGAGATTTGGTCTGTTTAAATCCAATTTTAGATGTTTCAAATTTAAAGTTTCTATTTTTTTAATGATAAATTCCTTTTTTTTCCTCCCAAAACATTGCAATTAGATGATTATCTTTATTTTAAATTTTGTATCTATTAAAATAAAAGAATACTAAAAATATGAACATAGAATATAATTAAATTTAGATTGTTCAATTTTAATCTATATACGTATGATAAGCACCCTATGCATATGGAATCATATACATTGAAATGGGCAGGAAAATAGTACTTCCGTTTTCCTTGACTTTATCTACACAAATGACCAAAATTCTTTCTTATTCGGCCCGCCAAAGGAAGAGGACTACAGTGAGTCGAGAAATTAAACAGCTCTGTAATTTTTTTTTCCAAGAATCCATCCAATTCTGCAAAAATTTGTTTTCCTATGTATAATTTTAATTAAGATATGACAAGAAATATATATATATATATATATAGATAGTTCTTTCTAAAACAATATTTTAACTGGAGAGAAACTGTACGCGTTTTTTTTTATTTAGGACTTGGTCTTTACTTCTCACTTTTTGACTTGTTCCTTCGTTTTTCATTTTATAAAGGAAAAAGATCAATATCTAACTTCAATATTATTATTATTATCAAATTATCTAATCGAATTACCTAACTGGATAAATATAATCTTTATACAGATGATTATATAATTTTTAATCAACTTATATATCGGTTATATTTAAAAATACTACTACTTTTCAATTAATGACTACATTTATATGCTACACATTTTTTTTGTTAAGTTCAAGATAAAAACCGCGCTATAGATTTTATACTTACAGTACGAATGACATAAACAGTATTTTGTGTGTGTGTGTGTGTTTGGCTAATAAAAAAGAAAAAAGAAAATCCTCCTTCTTCACCACTAGGACAAATTGGTTAACCAAGATTAGAAAAAAAAAAAAACAGTCGATATCCTTTTAATTTGCAGTCACAAGGGATAACCTAACAATAATTTTTTATAGATTCTACGAATATTCACGAATTTAACAATAAGTCATAATTTAAATCAGAAAGGAACATAAATTCACGAGTAATTTCTAACAACTAAACCAATCCAAGCTACATATATAGGAAATATAACTGAAATTTCCAGATGGAAAAGTAATCTAGTAACTTCTGCCCCAATACGTCCATATCTTAGCGGGCTTTCCCGATGCAAAGCACTTGGTACCTAACCAAAATAACCACATGTCGTTTTAATAAGCATCAAGGGAAAGAAATCTCCATGAAAATACAGCTCAAAGTTAACAATCAATTACAAGATATCACACAAAAGTGAAGGATATCAGATTGGTAAATTCTAATTGTCCTTATACTTAAGATATGGCAGTCACATTATGAATCAGAAGACCTTCAAATCGTGAGATTTAGTTTTGAAAAAAAGGATTGATTTTTAAATTCATATATAAGCAGGATTCAGACATGTAAGATATCAAATGGACATAAAAGCCCAGACGTGTAGTGTTAGTATATGGGCAGCGATGAAGGAATTTTTACAGCTGCGCTAATTCAAACACAGACAGAAGAACTAATGTATAAATTTCATTATTTGAAGTCAAAGAAATATATACACATATAGTAGACAGGGATGAAAGAAATGGTACCTTCAGGGAGTACTGGCTGATCAAAGGGACTACAAAGGGTCTTAGCTGCTCCTGTCTCACCCTTCGTCCTTGCTTTCACATCCACTTCCACGGCCTAAAGCATTACAGATTTTTAATGCACAATACTCGAATTGTTAGGACCTTGACATTTTCCACCAAAACATTTTGCAGAATGTGCTTATATGTAAAGAACAGCCAGAGAGTACTGATACAAAGTTACTTCCAGTTACAGCACCCTAACTCAGACCAACACCCATCATAAAAACACAGAATCTTGCAAAGGCTATTGAGATACCTCTGAGGCTCTGAACAGTGAACAGCACAGATGTTACGAATGACACAGATAGAGTGAACATATGGATTACTGTTTCAGAACACTGGCAAATAAGATAAACCAAAGAGCTTAAATACACACTACAAGCACAACAATACTGATCTAGAACCTCAAGAATTCAACAGGTTTGCCAACTATTGAGAGGTTAGTTCCCTCCACCAAGAGTTGACCACAATTCTTCTTCTTCTGCCCTTCCTTCTCTTTATATGCCGTTCAACAACTCTTTAACTTAACTGCTCCCTCCTACCCCTCTATCATTACGCCCTTCTTTTGCTCCTTCATTTTCTCTTTTTGTCTATAAACTTTTGGATATTTTGTTTGACCAGCAGCCCCACTTTTTGGCCTTCTATCAGCAATTACATAACAGATTAATCATGGTACATAACAGAATTGCAAAGCATTCTCATTCGGAAGCTCTGTGGAAACAGGCAATCATACTAAATTTATATAAGTACTCCATCTTCGCACCTACTGCATCATCAGCTCAAACAAGTCAAAATATTCAAGTCTAAAGACGCGTGATAATTAACTTCAAAACCTTCTGCATCAGACAACTAATGTGGTGTCCCCAGCAGAAAGATATTTTTATATGATAACAGATATCCTCTGTACCAATAGCAACCATTTCCACGCTAGAGGACTTGCTAACATGGACTAGATGTTTCAATAAAAAGAATAAATAATTATTCCATTTGAATGTATTTGATGACTAGACACCCAAAGAAGGGAAGTTTCAATATGTTGTACGGCAAATTATTTCTGATATCCAATATTAACAATTTCAATATGTTTTCCAGTATAACTTTATCATGTCTCATAATAATAAATGCATCAATGCCAACTGCCTCATGACTGATGCTTTCAATGAGTTAGATGATAAATTTTAAAAAGAAAACAAGTTGAGACTATGCAAAACATGGTAATATGAAAAAATGCAAATCTTGAAAGGATTCATCATCAAGACAATTGAAACCTAAAATTAGGACCACTTGCACACAATCCATACCTCTTCATCACACCAAGGAGCCAAGATCAATTTCCGTTGGTTCAATGCTTCCACAAATTCATCCCAAGTATGTACAACCTGAATGCAAGTATCTCTTTTTTGTTTTGCAATATCAAATAGGTTTTGTTGAATATCATGCAGCAAGTCTTTGACTTGCTTGACCAAATCATCCCTAGGTGTGTCTATTTTTTCCGAATTATCACGTCGAACAGCACGAACCTGTGCATTATCTGAAAATTGTTAATTGCTGTTCATTGACAAACTAACAGCATAGAAGAAAGATTACACGAACAAGAGTATATGTAAAATAATAGGAAATCGTTGGCGACCTGTTTATTTGCCAAATCCTTTGGCCCAATTTCGATCCTTAGGGGAACACCTTTCAATTCCCAATCGGAATACTTCCAACCAGGAGAATAGTTATCTCTAGAGTCTAACTTAGCATGAATACCTGCTTCACAAAGAGTATTTACAGTAGCATAACAGGCATCAAAAATCCCTTGAGTGTCAGCATCTTTGTAAGGCACCGGAATCACAATGACTTGGACTTTTGCTACTTTAGGCGGCAGCACAAGCCCTTTGTCATCCCCATGAACCATCACCATCACCCCAATCTGTTAAAAAAGGCAGGAAATATAAACAATTTCTGACGCATAGGAATTCGCAAAAGCAATAAGATTATTGAAATAAAAGCTTACAGTTCGAGTACTATAGGCCCATGAGTTCTGCCAGGCCAATGCTTTCTCTCCCTTCTCATTTTCAAAAAGTATCTCAAACATTTTAGCAAACTTTTGGCCAAGACAATGAGAAGTTGCACCTTGTATACCACGACCGGTGTTCGGAATAAATGCCTAGTATATGGCACATTGCATCCGTATAAACAAAATTTCACCATTTCAATAACAAATCAATCGTCATGCAAGGAAGTCAAATATGTACCTCAACACTGGTGGTGTAAAGTGCACCAGCAAACTTCTCCAGCTCACTTTTCTTACCCTTTATGACTGGAACTGCCAAATATTCTTCATATACACGCCTATACAATTCCAGTATCTCAAGGACCTGAAACAAGACAAATTTATTATATTTTGAAAACAAAAATGTTCAGAAGAAGATGCTTATGAAATCAAATGACCATGCATTATAGGTATGCCAGCATCACTGTTGGTAAAATCTATTTTTTTTCTTTGAAAAAAATAGAGAATCAAGGTTTAAAACAGTTACTGTCAAAAACTTTGTCGCATAGTTTATGACATGTAATTAGTTAAACTAAAATCAATTTAAATCTACAATATGAAGGGAGATGCACATGAACAATGTGACTTGTCTCAAGTTTTGTGCAAAAATGCACGGCACTTTGTCCTTATTTCCATGAGTTTGAAGTGAACTAAATTAGTTTGTTCCCGAATTTAATTTAGATCATATCAATATCATAAAAAAAATATCTTTTATGTTCAACTTCTTGCAACCATAATCTTCCATAACAATTAGGTATCCCGAGCACTTCATTAGTACACAATCAAAGTATTTACATGCCTTGTCCCCAGTTAAGAATTAAGAAAATACAATTTATTCACGTTTGTCTTTGCCTATATATTGCTTATAACCTTATCAATCATAAACCTACTACATTCATTCAATGGATGTACAATTTTTAATTCAACAATCAAAACCACATAAACCGGTAATTTATTAGGCAGCATTACAATGTTTATATTATCTTTAAAATTCAATTGAACTAGAAAAAAGGCATGGGCATAACAACAGTAGTTTCCTCTTAACCTCCCAGCCTTACGATGGAGGATGAACTGTTTGGCTATACTCTGAACAGTTTATACTAATTATTTAGAATTAACCCTGCATTTGAGCGATCAATATGCACAGAGAAGATCAAGTGCATCATATGCAAAAAAAAAAAAAGAAGTTCATGTATAACAAACCTTGCTACCTAACAACACGAGAGAGAGAGAGAAAGAAAGTATTACACACACACAGCTAAAAAAACAAAGGAAATTATTGGCAATGATCAGAAAGTGCCCAGGAAGAGAGAAAAGAATTTTAAAAACCAGGAATTAGTTCTTCAAATAGATGCAGATATAGAAAAATGATAAAATTAATTCAGTTATAAACATGATACCAAAACAATAATTTGATATTGAATCCAACATCGTTCAAGTAATACAAGCATCAGACCTCTGCATCTGCCTCCTCCTTTGTTGCAAAAACAGAATGCCCTTCCTGCCAAAGAAACTCACGGCTCCTGCAATCAAAAGAAGTATTGAGTACACTATAAACAATCTTCTTTTGCCAAAAGAATCCATACAGAATTATATGCATGATAGCAACAGCTTGTGAGAACAATTATACAACAATGTTTAATTTATCCTATTTCCAATTTCTTACACTGCTTAAGATTGAACAAAATATCAACAACTATTGTTTTGCAAAAGGGATTCACTATGATCAATTCACCATTTATGAAGCTTCCCATTATAAAAGAAAAGGATAATCAGATCATGATTATAATAAGGCACTACAAAAGAACATGAAGGGCTAAAGGCTTGCTATTCCAAGGTGAGTCATCTTTGTTTAAGTTTGAAAGTGTGCATTACTTTTCACAAAATACCTACTACCCAGCACATTAAGGCGTATCATATATATATATATATATATATATAAAGTAGAAGAAGAAGAAGAAACAATGTGAAAGAATGCTATGGAATACCTGATGAATGGCATGGGATTACTGAACTCCCATCTAACAACATTGGTCCATTGACAAAATTTCAAAGGCAATTGACGATGTCCCCTTATCCGGTTAGAGTAGTATGGATATATGATAGTTTCACTAGTCGGGCGAAGAGCAAGAGGGATTTCTAAATCAGTTTCCCCATACTTTGTCACCCAAGCAACCTAGAAAAAATAAAAGTAACTACTAGTATAACAATAATGTTTCTAAACCGAAAATTTCCTTCCACAAGGCAATCCAATTTCTGCATACGAGACAAACTGTTACTAAATAAACAAAAAGTGAATGAGTAAACAGTCAATTTAAAAATGAACAGAATTTCCATTTTCAAAAGCACTCAAATCTACAAGATATATTAATGGACCTTGTAAATTTTCCAAAAAGAAAACAAATTTCACCTCTGGTGCAAAGCCCTCAACATGATCCTTCTCCTTTTGCAGAAGGTCCTTAGTTACAAATATTGGAAAGTAGCAGAAATCGACATTCATTTTCTCTAGCTCTGCTTCAAAGAAGCGCTGCACATTGATTTTCAAAAGTTTAAACTTTAAACAATAAATGAACTTGAGCAACTTGAATTCTGGAAAATTAAGAAGACTGTCCAGAAGAAATCCATTTCCATGCTTAAGGAACCAGAGTTTCTTAAAAAGCTAAACCTACACCTAACAAGAGCTTCTTCAAACGGCTTTTTGAGCTTAACACTAAAATAAAAAGAAAAAAAAATTACCAAAACCCTATCATGTGGAAAGTATTTATCCACAAACGACATTAAGAATATTTTAAAAGTCAATGCAATTCCTTCTATCTTGTATTCTAAAAAAAATTATATAATTATGTTATAACGAAATCATAATGTATTTATAACCTATTAATTATTTTCTTACTTCTCTTTAAAATATATAATTTCATATACATCTGAAATTATACACACACACATACATATGCTAGCATGCACACCCCCACACACATGCATAGTTATGATTAAATAGGTAAAACTATACATATCTATAATACATATAATTCTATATATTTATAATATTATATATATTATAATATATATTAATGTATTAATTATATCAAATACAATATAATATTTATAAATATTATATGATATTATATATATATCATTTTATATGTCCGGGTGGGGTCTAAAGGGGAGGGAAGGGAGGGGTTGTGTTGTGGTCCATGTGGAGGGGTTTCAAAGGGGAAAGAGTAGTTTTTTTCTTTTTTTTTTTTGCAAAGGCGGGTCTATGTAGCCCGATCCCCGTTAACTTGGGGACTGACTTTTCTTGAGAAAAATAGAAGAGAAAAAACCTTAAAATCATTCTGGTACTGAATAAATATTTTTCCTGGTGTTGGGCTTTGATGATTTTTTTTCTTTTTATTGTGTTAGCCTCTACGAACTATATGAGTAACTATCACAAGGTGTAACAATGGATATGAAAGAATTTAGGAACTCACTTCCAACACCTTCCAGATTGACATCGTCAACGGCAACAAACTGTAGCATCCAGATACGGTGTAGTAGTCAATCATATCCGCATTGACAACCACCTGTAACGCCCCATCTAAAGAAAATTAAAAAGGAAAAGCCTCGCAAATATATATGGAATCATCAGATTTTGCACCCAAAAGCCAAAGTCAAACGACAAGAACAACAGTACAGTGTGTTGTTTTTACTCATATTCAATTTTGGCATTAGTCATTTGAACTATCAAACACAAGCACATACAACTACTATTGAGATTGTCACCATTAGCTCAGAAGCTTAACACAATTTTAACAACAACAAAAATACAGAAAAATCAGACAACGATGGACAAGTTTAACTTAATACATTCATAATCAAAAGCACAAGAGAAAATATAATTGATGACAATTTGCGGCAGGTACGTACCTCAGAGTACCACTCCCCAAAGTTGTCTGCTTTTCGATTTTTAAGCCCTAAACCCGTCTCTTTCTTCACCTCTTTCCTCTTCTTCCCAGAGGAGGATTTTGTCGGGAGATGGTTGCTCTGTTCTCGATTGGAACTTGCCTCACCACCTCCAGACGACCCCCCTGCTTCGCCATGAGAACGTATCCGTATCCGAATGGGTGGGTCTCCTCGACATTCGTTCCCACAGCCTCCGCTTAGGCCCCCGGCAGAAGGCAACGGACGCGTACTCAGATCATTAATGAATGGTGATAGCTTGGCGTCGATTTGCTGTTCAAATTTGGTCATCGATTTCTCTAATATAGCGTTGAACCTGGACTCCAAACTCTCCAGTGAAGCCTCCATCCTCGAGTCTATAAGAGAATCAAGCCTCGCTTCAAACTCACTGAACTTGTCCGTCGACGTAATTTCTTTTGCCATGGTGATCGCCCGCAAAATGGCGCTCAAGGAGACGAGAGTATAAGATTGCGAGGAATGGTGGGGTCACTTGTCAGCCCCACCACTACTATCTTATTCGCTTAACCTATTCGGCGGCTAAGTTTTGACCTTTTTTTTTTCACTTCTATCTTCTTCTTCTTTTTTAAGTAAACTTCTAATTCTAATTGTTATTATTATTATTATTATTTATACATAAAAGCACCACACAAAAAAAAAGTTCCCACATTACAAAATTTTATTCTCTCCAATTCTTTTTAAGTGTTGTTTATATTTTTTTTGGTGAAGAAACCGTATGAGCATCTTGTTAATAATGTTATTTATATTTATTAATTACCTATCATTTTAAAAGTTTAAGACGATATATGTTTTCAAATATTATATTCTTATCTATTATTTTAAATTTACAACAATATTATTTAACTTTTTTATTTATCTATTTCTTTAAGCGCATATTATTTAAATTTTAAAAAGAGTCTAATATATTAATTTTTTTTAATTTGATTAATCTTAAAAAAAAAAAAGACATCGATAGAGAATAAACAAGGTCAAATGTATTGTATAATATCTTGGAGGTCAATAAAATCTTACCGGAGGCTTTGGGATCCAGTGGATCAAATTACGGTTCCGACGGGAAAGATTTTTTCTTTTTCGTTTTTCTTTTTTTGCCTGAGTTCTGACGTGGAAAGATCAAAGATACAAAGTAAAGTAATATCCAAGAAACGAAGACGCGAAATTGAAAAAGTGATACTCATTGAGTTTTTTTTTTTAAAAAAAAAAAAACTGTTGGCTTGTGTTAGTTTATTTTGTTTGTGCCCGCTAGTTTCAAAGCTGAGGAAAAACTAAAAGCACTTTGCTATTAATTCGTTTCTCTCCAACCCATAAAATTTATAAAGTATATCCGTCGACGGGGACTGAAATTAAAAAAGGTTAGCTTGCTTGTAAATAGTTGATAAATATCCAAGCACTATAACAATGTTGTTTTTTTTTTTTAAGATATTAGGTGTTATTTTATTGGGATATAATGATCAATCAATTAGTTATTTTTTTCTGGAGTCTAATTATAATTCTTATGATATTTCGTAAAAAATATTAGCTTTCATATATCCTTCATAATAATTTTTCCAAAAAAAATATATCCTATCCTTTGGAAGTAATGGGCTGTTTTTATTTTTTTTAAAAAAAATACACATTAATTAATACCATATCAATTACCGTCAATTAAATTTATTTTTTTATTAATTCATTAATTTTTAATTTTCATTAATTTTCGAGATCAATAATTTGTTGCATATAGTATATATATTATCATTTGTTTGCTTTTTTCTTTTTTGGCCAGAGATTATCATTTGTTAGCTTAGAAAAATGAATTAACAAATAAAAATATAAATTTCTAAGCAATCAGAATAAATTAGAAAATTTGCAATGAATGTGACTGAATTATATTCTTTTTTTTTTTGGAGATTCATAGTTATATTATTAAGGTTTTTAATTATATAATTTTTTATATTTATAAACTTATTTTCAATCTATATATCTATTAATCTATATATATCAAAAGGGGAATCATAAATATATTCAACTTTTTTATTCAATTATTTTTTTCAATTCTGTCTTAATGATATTAAATGTTATGTCCATATAAACAATTAAACATCCGTTACATCATGTACGGTTAAAAAGTTTTAATTTTTCAGTTGCACGACCCATTTGGGAGCTGTTTGGTTGTTGTTTTAAAAAATAATTTGTTTTTAAAAAAAATAGAAAAATTTGTTTGATAAACATATTTTGTTAAACATAATTTATAAATCTAAGATTATGAGATTCACAGCGGAAGTCTTACATACCTCTTACCATAGCGTATGAATACTGTATATTCTCTGAGATTTTCTTGAATTCTTCTGAACGGGAATTTCTGGCACAGCGATGGACTGTTGAACACCGTCACCCCGTCAGGGAATTCTTGATCGAACAAACAACATTTCTATATATTACGTGTCGTTCTGAGTTATGGTCAAGCCCTTATATAGCCTCCCATCAAGGCTTAGAAAGGTTTCACCGACCAGTTGTGACCCTCTGAACGCAACTCTTTAATCCGTAATTCAAATAATGATACGGGATACATCCGGTGATATATTTATATATATATATATATATATATTAAAATAATGACATAAAAAATATATAATATCTAAATAAATACAATATATATATTTAAATATATTAAATTTCTAACATTCTCCCACTTGTCCCATAACTTAATATTATTTGGTGAGTAGAGTTCATTTAAGCAACACTACATGAACTATGGCGACAAGTCCTCATTGATCAAGTATTGTCTTCCATAATCACAAGTAGTATCCTTACTTAATGGGATAATACTTTATGAATAAACCTTAATGTCTATTTAATTCCTATCTTAATACTTATCAATCTCATGAATCATATATGTATACAAATAACAAAATAGAGATGATAACAATAGACGAAAATTCATCACATCATATACCTTCTTTAGTCATATAATGGCTTAAGCCCCATATCAGGTACATGTACAACAAAGTCTTTCGGTTTCATACCTTTAGTCAAAGGATCAGTTAGCATTTTCTTTGTATTAATGTATTCAACCGAAACTTGGCCATTTCTAACTCTATCTTTTAAAGATAAGAACTTTAATTCAACAAACCTACTTCGAGCTTCGCTCTTTATGTTGTTGGCAATCGCCACCGCAGCTTTGTTATCACAAAACATTTTGATTGGCCTAGAGATCGAGTCCACAATCTTAAGCCCTGCGATGAAATTTCTTATCCATATTCCTAGTGTACTTGCTTCAAAAGCCGCTACATACTCAGCATCACGAGTACTAGCAGTTACAAGTGTTTGTTTAACACTTCTCCATGATATTGCTCCTTCTACTAAGAGGAAGACATAACCAGTAGTAGATATCCTTGTATCTTCACATCCTCCTAGATCAGAATCTGAGTATCCAATTACTTCAAGATTGTCTGTATTGTCTGTTCTTCTATATGTGAGCTTGTAATGTTTTGTACCTTGAAGGTATCTAAAAACTTTCTTTGCAGCTAACCAATGTTTCATTCCAGGATTACTTTGGTATCTCCCCAACATACCCATAGCAAAGCTATATCATGTCTTGTGCAAACCTGTGCATACATTAAGCTTCCTACTGCTAAGGCATATGGGATCCTTTCCATCTCTTTTCTTTGTAAATCATTCTGGGGACACTGATCCAAACTGAACACATCTCCCTTTTCAATGGGAATAATGTTGGAATTACAGCTTTCCATCCGGAATCTTTCCAGAATTGTCTTGATATAGGTTTCTTGAGATAAACTTAAAAAACCTTCATGTCTATCTCTATGAATCTTAATGCCAATGACATAAGATGCCTCACCCATATCCTTCATGTCAAAATTTCTGGATAAAAACTGTTTTACCTCTCGTAAGAGTCCTAAATCATTGGTTGCAAGTAGTATGTTATCCACATAGAGTATCAAAAATATGATCTTACTCCCACTATTCTTGTGGTATATACATTCATCCATGACGTTCTCAATGAAGCCAAAAGATGTAATAACTTCATGGAACTTCAAATACCATTGTTGGGAAGCTTGTTTAAGACCATAAATTGATTTCTTTAACTTGCACACCAAATTTTCATTTCCTTTTGCAATAAACCCCTCAGGTTGCTTCATGTAGACCTCTTCCTCAAGTTCTCCATTAAGGAATGCAGTCTTAACATCCATCTGATGCAACTCTAAATCAAAATGTGCAACTAATGCCATGATAATGTGGATAGAATCCTTTGTAGATACAGGAGAATAAGTTTCTCTGTAGTCCACTCCCTCCACTTGAGTAAAATCTTTTGCAACCAATCTTGCCTTGTACCTATCAATGTTACCATGTGAGTCCCTTTTGGTTTTAAAAACCCATTTACAGCCAACAGCCTTGGCCCCACTTGGTAACTCCACAAGTTCCCAAACTTGGTTGTTTGCCATAGATTTCATCTCATCCAACATAGCATCATACCATAACTTAGAGTTAGCACTTTCCATAGCCTGAGTAAAATTTAATGGGTCATCCTCTATAACTATGTCACAGTCAAATTCAGTAAGATACACTATATAATCACTAGGTAATGCTGATTTTCTTTCTCTTGTTGACCTTCTTAATTCAACTTCCTGAATTGGTTCAGGCTGTTCATGCGGAACATTCCTTATCACATTCTGTGGTTGTGTGACAGGTTGATCATTCTGAATATGTTCCTCATGTTTTGTATGGTCAACTTGAGTGACTGGGATAACATCATGCTCTACAATAACTCTCATTTGAGGGATGTTTTCATTTATTGATATTTCCTCATCATGATTGTTAGTGGTATCTTCTATGTGATTATCTTGCAAATTATCACTCCCACTAATCAAATCATTCTCAAGAAATCTTGCATTCCTAGATTCTATAAACCTCTTTGAAGGTGGAGGACAATAAAACTTATAACCTTTAGACTTTTCAGCATATCCAACAAAATAGGCTCTTATAGTCTTAGGATCCAATTTCTTCTCTTGTGGATTGTACACTCTCACTTCTGCAGGACATTCCCATACCCTAAAATGACTTAAACTAGGTTTCCATCCTTTCCAGATTTCAAATGGTGTTTTTGGTACCGCTTTTGTTGGAACCCTATTGAGTATGTATACGGCTGTCAAGAGTGCTTCCTTCCACAAGGAAACTGGCAGTTTGGAGCTACTCAACATGCTCCTAACCATATCTAGTAAAGTCCTATTTCTTCTTTCAGCGACTCCATTCATATCAGGAGAGCCAGGCATGGTGTATTGAGCCACTATACCATGCTCTCGAAGAAAATCTGCAAAAGGACCAGCTGCTTGTCCTTCACTAGTGTATCTACCATAATATTCACCACCTCTATCTGATCTCACAATTTTGATTGGTTTTCCAATCTGTTTTTCTACTTCAGCCTTATATTCCTTAAAGGCATCTAGTGCCTCACTTTTGTTATGAAGCATATAAACATACATAAAACGCGAGTAATCATCGATAAAAGTAATAAAATATTTTTGACCATGTGCAGTTAAATCAGGACAACACATATCTTTGTGTATGATCTCAAGTAATTCTGAACTTCTTTTAGCCCCTTTATGTGACTTGTTGGTTTGCTTTCCTCTAATGCAATCCACACAAGAACTAAGATCCGAATACTCTAATGATGGAATAACTCCATCTTTAGTTAGCCTCTTGATTCTATCAACAGAGATATGACCCAATCTCCTATGCCATAGGCTAATTGAATTTTCATTGATGACACTTCGTTTAATACCATGTGTAACAGATAAAGCATGAGGTAAATCATAAATAATTCTAAATAAACCATTATCCATAACGATATCTGAAATAGGAACTGAATCTTTACTAATAAACATATGATCTTTTGACAGGTTTAATCCATAACCAAAAGGAATTAACTTAGACATAGAAATTAAATTCCTCTTGTAAGAGGGTACATAAAAAGTCTCAAAAAGATCTAAAACATAATTATTAGGTAAAATTATCCTAAATGTTCCAACAGCCTTCACAGCGTCTCCTTTCCCACTGCCTGAAAGGACTTTTTCCTCATTGGGTTTTGGAGGTCGACTGTTTAGAAAGCCCTGCATGGTATTTGTTCACCACCAGGGTATACCGCAAGCGTACGGGCGAGGTATAGTAAAGCGATGAATGAGTATCGTTCTCACAGGGACTTAGATTAAAAAGCGGTCAAACATTGGACATCGCATTTCCGATTAATTTGAGCAAAGTAATTTAGAAGTTCACTATTTAATTAACTTCAACTATGAAGGCAAGCGTGCATAATTAGCAACACGGACACCGAGAATTTAAAGAATTCAGGGAGATCTAGGATTATTCATTCCCCTTGTATTTCATGAATACCCACTTAAACCCTTTTTACAATTATTCTTAATGCAAGATTATGTTAGTCAGGATACCAATTTAACTATTTATGCTCTCTCGAATCTCTAAATAGCTGTTAGTGTAATTAATTAGATGATCTCTTACTAATTAATGAACCCTTCGTATTCAATCCAAATCCTAAGTGACTATATGAGGTTAATGAGTATATCTCTACCCCACTAACACAACTTGTCACTCAACAAAGCAAGATTCAAGTTCTCATACGACCCAACTCAAGTTCTTTATATAAGCTAACTTTCTCAAGCATAACTTAAATGAACTAAACAATCTTATTGATGGCCAAACAATAAGAAGCATTAAGAGTAGAGTTAAATCAATATAACGATTGCATTAATTACAATTATAATAGAGACATGAGTGTTCAATCCATGCAAGGGTTCAGAATAATCCTAGAAATGGACACTAGCCACTCATGATCAACAACATCATTAAAACATATATCTCAATCGATATCATTCTTGAACAAAAGTGAAATGAGGAGGAAGTAGATGCAAGAAAACCAAAGGATGACTCTGAAATCTGCCCAGAAATTCGAATCCTCGCTTCAAGCTCCTTCAAGGAATCAAATACCAGCACACCCAAGCTCCCCCAGAATCAGTTCTCCGACTCCACTCGTGCCCTAGCCACCTCCCTCGTATTCTCCCAGTCTCCCCCTTAAGACTCCAGCGTTTGAGTGAAGCTTTGCGTTTTGCTGACGAGGGGTTCTCGCCGCGGCTATAGGATCCTGGCCGCGGCGGCGAAGTGAGTTGGGCTTACCATCTTTCTGCTCTGCCTGCATGCGGCCGCGGCTTCATTCTTTCAGCCGCGGCGTGGACTTTCCAGAAGCATTTTCTCTCCTTTCACCCGTTATATTCACTCCTCCTCTGATCTTCAGGTCCGTACTCCATTGCTCTCCCAAAATTCCTACAAAAAAAAAAGAGGAATTAAAATCTTTTCCGGGTATAAACTAATGCATAATAAGACAAAAATATACTATCATGCATTATTAGGATTACATCATATTTTCCTATCCTAAGTAACAAGTATGTACAAATATGAATGCGCAACTCAAGGAAAATGTGCTGAAATGATGTAATTTGGTATGATTAACAGTATTCGATATGTGGATCATGGAACCAGTATCAATCCACCAAGTGTCATCACTAACAGATGTATAATGAGATTCAAATACAGCACAAGTTGAAAGCGTACCTTTCTTTTCAAGCCAAGCCTTAAACTTGAGACAATCAACTTTAATGTGTCCTTTCTTTTTGCAAAAGAAGCATCTGCCATCCTTCTTATTTGCTGTATTGACAGGAGGAATCTTGTTTTTCTTCTTATGACTCTTACCTTTATCTTTCTTCTTACCCTTGCCAGCTTCTGCCTTGGAACTTTCAACAAAATAAGCTTCTTTATGTGCAGATTTCTCATTCATTAGTAATCTAGTCTCTTCTTGAACACACATGGCCAATAGTTCATCCACTGTCCATTTTTCCTTATGTGTGTTATATGAGACCTTGAAAGCATCATATGAAGGAGGAAGAGAGTTCAATATCAACTGCACCAAAAATGACTCAGTAAGTTCCATTTTCAAGGGTTTGAGTTGAGATGAGAGATCCCTCATTTTCATGATATGCTGCCTTACACCACCAATGCCTGTAAGCCTTAAGGTACATAATTCAGACATAATGGCTCCACCCATTTGCTTGTCTAACACCTTGAATTTCTTTTCTAAAGCTTCCAGGTATTCTTTGGCAGTTTTGCATTCAGGAATAGCACCCCTAATCCCTCTTAGGATTCTTGATTGAATGAGTTGAAGAGACAATCTGTTAGACCGCTCCCACTGATCATATTGCTGTCTTGCATCTCGATTAGTAGAGTCATCAGCTGGTTTTTGAGGTTCGTCAACCCTCAAAGCAAGATCCAAGTCCATACATCCAAGATCTAACAGAATACTATCTTTCCAATCAAAGTAATTAGTACCATCCAAGATCATTTTGTTATTCATATCAGTAATAACCCTAGTGGTAACAGGAGCTGCAAAATTTATGAATATACTCACATTAGCTTTTGAAGCAAACACAATTACTGTGCCAGGTGCATGGTCAACTTATTTGAACCATACGATTACAAATACGTATCACTAGCATCTACCTGTGGGCAAAGAATACTAGCATACAATGCATTTGTCTAAAATTGATGAAACTAAAACGCAATTATTGTTTTTCTAATACCTGTGGGCTACTTAGAAAACATAAGGCCATTGTATTTCATCCTAACTAAATGTTTGATTATAATTATCTACTTGTGAGCAAAGATAAATTATAATCTTACATTTAATTACAACGATATTTCATAATTCCATATGTGATTTATTAATATGCATGTAATTTATAAAATGAGGATGCTGTGGCTATTCCCCAAATATATAGGCATGCTAATCACGAATATCTATTTGTACATTTAAATACATTAATATGCAACAATAACATAATAAAAATTTAATAGTTAATCTAATTAACAATATGTAACTAGATAACTGAAATTCTCCCACTAATTCATGCTTCACATAAAATTGCTCAAATAAATATTAATTCAGAATTAATTCCAAATTTCAAAATAATTATAATTTCCTAAAGAGCAATAACACATAAATTCATAGACAATTTAAATAATCCATACAAGAAATTTGTAGAAATAAATAAATAAATAAATATATGTAGAGCTAATAAAAATCATCATAAAAATCCATAGAATAATATTTATTTAGCTCTAATAAATTTATAAAAGCATGAATTCTAATTAAAAAAAAATTAGTGAGAGAAAACAGAAAATAAAATTCTGTCATAATTTTTTTTTTTGAAAAACACTGTTTCAAACGTGCTTTTTCGAAAACGCAAGAAGCCAAACGTAGCTTAAGCCAAACGCACTTCTCTCTAGAAGCGCGTTTCATCATCCCCTTCACTCGCCGGGTCACGTGACCTGACCCGGTGACCCAATTCCAGACCCGCCGCGCTGAAACTCCCGACGTCATTTTCCAGGCGATTTCAGCATCCATTTCCAACGGTTCCATCGTCTTTCTTCTCGATTTTTTTATGTGGAAATCATTGAAGAATATTCCAATGAACAATAAGACCAGAAAAGAAAAATTCCCAGAATCATGAAAACTGTAACTTCACGGGTTCCGTTCGGTTAACATAACTGAAGATCTTGGTTGCCGGTTTTCACAGTGAACACAATGAAAATATAGGAAAAACAATCCGAATATCATTTTGGGAAAATCATATATCCCATGTTCTTGATATCTCTCTCTCTGAGAACGAAGTTTGAAAAAAAAAATTTTGAAGAACCAAAAGCATAGATGACCGAAAGAACAGTGAAAAAATGAAACTTCTTATGAAAGCACATTAAATTTCGCTGAACCCATTCTGGCAGTGAAGAAAGATTTCATGAACCAATAATCTAAAAAAACCAAATCTGAATCTCTTAAACACCACCAGCGAAAACCATGACATCGAATATGCTTTCAAAACTTTGAATATGCTTTCCAATATCTTACTGATTGCAATGAAAAAACATTACTTTATATATATGCTTTAAACCTCCACAATCTCGCCATGGGTTAATTACAATCATTCAGCAACATCGTAAACTGATATGCACACACATATATATTTTTTTTATTCACAAAAAAAAATTTCCAGAATCATATATATATATATACACACCAGATATCCCAAAAAATCTTTTCAAAATCATTAATTTACCGGATACCCCAGATTCGCAAAAGTTCTTGATTTTTCTTAAAATAAAACATGTACTCTAAAACACCAAGCAGAGGAAAAACCTGGCTCTGATACTACATTTTAAACATAATTCATAAATCTAAGATTATGAGATTCACAACGGAAGTCTTACATACCTTTTGCCATAGCGTATGAATACTATATATTCTCTGAGATTTTCTTGAATTCTTCTGAACGGGAATTTCTGGCACAGCGATGGACTGTTGAACACCGTCACCCCGTCAGGGAATTCTTGATCGAACAAACAACGTTTCTATATATTACGTATCGTTCTGAGTTATGGTCAAGCCCTTATATAGCCTCCCATCAAGGCTTAGAAAGGTTTCACCGAGCAGTTGTGACCCTCTGAACGCAACTCTTTAATCCGTAATTCAAATAATGATGCGGGACACATCCGGTGATATATTTTTATATATATATATATATATATTAAAATAATAACATAAAAAAATATATAATATCTAAATAAATACAATATATATATTTAAATATATTAAATTTCTAACATTTTTTTTATAAAATATTTTAGAAAACAGAAAAATAAAAAAAGAGAAAACTCAGAATATTTTTAAAGTGTTTTATAGTTTTTATTATGAAAAATACAAGTAAAGATAAAAAATACCTATTTTACTAATGGTAAAGTTATAAATTTTGAATAACTCATATGATGCTTATTTGTTATAATTTTTAAAATAATTATTTAGATAGATATTTTTATTTTCTTGTTTCTAAAATTTATTTTTAAAAATAATTTTATAAAACTATTTTAAAAATAATAAAATAAAAAATACTATAAAACAAGTACTTGAATTTTTGTTAATTCATTCTTATTATGTCTTTTCTTGAACGGGAGTGTCTCAGCGATGCAAAGAACTTTCCTTGAATATACGGAAGGAAAAGTAAACCCCTCTTTACAAGGTTTACACGATACATAAGAGTAGTGACAATTATTAATCAAATTATTTATTTAAGTTAGCAAAAAAAATGAAATTATATGTTTAGAGTTGACGTAAAATTTAAGTTTCGATTGAAATTCTCAACTTCGTGATTGTCAAGTTTTAAAATTGATTAGCTTCAATTATTACAATTTCAATTTTTTTGGCATCAAATCAATTTTTAAATATTTATTGGTCAACAGTCAGCTAATTAAATCAATAATATAAAATTACTCTCTCAAGTCTTTTTCTTTTTTTAACCAGTCTATCTATATGTGGTCTTTAATATAATATTTTTTTAGCTAAATCATACAGATTAAAAATAAGAGTTAAAATTAGTTAACTATATTATTTTTTCCAAAAATCAAGATATTTTTTCAAAACTACTCATATTTAATTTATTTCTCTCTTTCTTCATGATAAATTAAATAGGGACATTTTTTTAAAATATATGATAAATATTAATATACTATCTCTTATTTTGAAAAGAATTTTTTATTTAAGATCAAAGAAAAAAATTATATATTTAAAACCGGAAAAAGCATTAGATATTAAAAAAAAAAAGTAGTAATTTATTAATCAAATACAATAAAACCAATCTCAATAATTTTTCATCCTTGATTAATCTGATTTGATTTTTCATTTCAGAAGCCCTGAATATAACAAGTTTTTGAAATCAATGATTTTGATATAACTCGTCTCATTCTTTTATAATCTGCAGATTCTGTGTCCAAATGAATATTTTCTTAGATTCAGAATTGGTTGTGCTTTCCATTGTACTCACCTTTTTAAATCATTTTCTCAATCAATCATAATAAACTAATTGATTATAATTTATTTATTGTGATTGATTTATATGCTTGATTAGTAGAAGGGGTGATTTTTTTTTTGTACTGAATATAAGGAATGATTTGAATCTGTCAATTATTTCTATAACAGAAAAATGTGTTCGTACAAAACAACATATATTCATACATGTTTATTTGTATTTTCAAATCTCTAAGTTTATACGTACATTCCATACAGTCTGTGGAAGTGATTAATTAACGTAATATTGAACTCGCTTAAGTATCATCATAATTAATTAAAAGGGCTCAAGGTTTGACAATGTGGAACATAGGTACTACTCAGTTCCATTAGATATGTGATTTTGTTATCATACTATGATTATTTTGATTCTAAATGGGAATAAATCTCTAGGACTGTATATATGTTGTAATTTGTGAGCCTAGAGGAGCTAGTATGAATACCAAACAATAAAGCACTTCAACGACAAGTGAAAGGTATTAATTCTGCATTAATGCTATTTAATTGACACTTACATGAAAAAACATGCATGCATGTGATATGGGATGAGAGTTTGATCCAACATGCCACATCAAATTCATAGTTATTTTTTAGATGTAATTCCCATATGTAAATTAAGTAAAATATGACTGATCAATGATTTAAATTTCAGATAAATTATAATACATTTATTTCTCATTGAATTAACCAATTAATACCATATTATATCCATTTAATAACTTTAATTGAATAATCATTATTTTTTGTCACCTATATATAAAAGCATCTTAGGGGATGGGTTTGGAATCTATTATATATATAAAGTTAGGTGGAATTGGAGGAAATCTGGAGTGTCACGAGAAATTTTGGAGTGCCATGTTAGTAGGAGTTCTTATTAGGTAGAAGGTGATGTGTATAATGTGATATTTATGGTTTTTAAGAAATTTATGTTAATAATTTAAATTTGATTGTTACTCCTTCCGGTCCAATATTTAAGTCTTTTTTCAGAAATTTTTTTTTGTTCAAAATATAAGTCCCATTTAGTAATTTCTAGAGTATTAAATGTTCTTTTTTCTATTTTACCCTTATCTACAATTAAATATAAGAGAGATAAAAGTCTTTAAATGAAATGCATTAAATGACAGTATTATGGGAAAATAATATATTTATTTGATAGATTTAATGAGTAAAAGTAATTTTCTTGACTTCTGTACAATAGCTTAAATATAACTTATATTTTGGACTGGAGGGAGTATTTGATTTTGGATAAATTAATTCCCATGAAAATTGGCCCTGATTGACATTTATGACGTCATTTATGTTACTTCCTCCGGTCCAATATATAGGACATTTTGCCTTAATCCTGAATATAAGACCCTTTACAATATATGAGGTGGTATTTATTATATATTTTCAAAAAATGCCCCTATTTAATGTAATCAAAGAGAAAAAGAGAGAGATTAAATAAGAGTAGTTTTAGAAAAATATTAAAATTTTTTGAGAAATCGAGGTAGTTAGTTAGTTTTAACTCCCCTTCTTAATTCACGTGATTCGGTTAAAATGGTCTTATATTAAGGATCGGAGTAGTGTTTTGCAACTATATTTTACTTAAATATCGCTATTTATGTATTTGTTAGAATTTTTTTGTGTTTTATGTTTTAAATATATTTAAATGCTAATTAGGCATATTATTGATTTTATTTTATTCCAAGTGTTTGACTATTCATTTCTCTATTTTAGTACTCCAGTTAATATGTTAGGAAAACTTATTATCGTTTTATAGGACAATTATAGCATGTTCAAACTGTTGGCAAAGGAGAAAAAAATCCACATTCAAACTCCATTCATTTAAATCTATATATATATATATATATAGCTCACAAAAAAATCTATATATATATATATATAAGTAGAGGTCAATGGCACATGCCTTTGCTGATTTGTCACAAATCTAGGCATCCACATATGATTGATGATTTGGATGCACCTGCATCAAACCATGTAATTATATTTAAATACCTTCAATTCATTTTCAATTTAGTATTAAATGATTAAATCAGTTTTTTTATTGGCAAAAGCATTCCTTTGATCCCTTAATTTAACATTTGGTTTCATTTTCATCCTTTAATTTTATTTTGTTCCTTTTAAATCCTTTAATTTTTGAAATATAATAAAAACCTTCCCCTTTCCTGACACTATTAACATAGTTAATGAAAAATGGTGATAAAGCATTACCTAACGATGACTAAGCATTATTTTAATCTTTCTATATTTATCCAAGGCACAAAAAAATTTCCAACTCATAAATGAAAAAAATGCCATTTTCTTTTTTCTCCATGAATAAAAAAAAATACCACTTTCGGTCTCTTCTTCTCCCAACATTTCTAGCATCTCTCTTTCCTCGTATCTCTCTATTACAATTTTTCTGGCCAGGTGTCATTGTCAATAACAAAATTGAAACTTACTCTCTATTGATCTAGAAGTTTCAGCAGCATCAGGGAAAGAAGCGTACATCATCTATAATCTTTTTCAAGAGTGGGATCTAGGACAATCAACAGTATATCAAATAGCTTTGGGAACAGGCCGCCAATACTTCCTCATCGATCTGGTACTATTTATTGTTATGTTGCTGAATCAACTTCATAATCGATTGGATTATATGTTCCCATCTATGCTTCTAGTGATGCTTCAGCCTCCATCTTTGCTACTCTTGTGTGGATGAGAATGAACTGACTTTTAATCTACAAAATCCACAACTCGCTCCTCCTTCTTTGTAACCAGAAGAGAATAAACTAAATCGACTTTGTCGGATGCTGTTTCTTACCACAATAGACTTTAATGATTCTGACATGACGCAGATTCAGCTTCTCTAATTTCAAGAATGCGGTGAATTTAGCTCCATGAGTATAATGCACTAGTTGCCAAAGAGGGTTCACAAAGTTGTGAGGCAAAGCTTGCGATCTAGGTGAATATTTTAGTTCATTCCGTTGAGAGATTTTATCGATGGTATGGTGGTGCTATAAACAGTTTATTGACTGTTAAAGAATGAAATGAAATGATAAAATTTCTTTGGGGTATATCCTAAATAAATAAGGAAAGAGACAAGAAAGAAATATGGTGTATCTTTTTCGTTTATCATGGGTGATCTTTCAAAATGATCCCTAATTTTTTTATTTTGATTTTCCTTAAGGTGAGCTTTATCAATGTGAAAATGAATATTTGCTCCAAGGATGTTATGGAGGTTCTAACTGGTTGGTTCCTTTGAATCTTATTGTCTCTGATTTGAATGCTTTACTTACAAATAAAGCCAAATATATTGATATGTTGAGTCCATGACATATCAGGCCAGACATTTTCTCTGTTTTAGCAAATCGGCTTCGATCAGCTGATGTTCTTGCATCCCATCGAATCTTTATGATATTATTTAGGACCTTAAAGGAACTGTCCACAAAGCACCTAACTTCAGACCAAAGAAACTTTGCAGAGGTATAATTCATTGTTTAAATTTTTATTGTATATAGTTTCTTTTTCCCTTATCTCTTTTAAAAATTTTCACATAAGTTGTCTTAGCTTTATCTTATCATGCATTTTATAGACCAGAGTAACTCCAAATTGAATATTGTAACAAACATCGTTTTCTCTACTTTTTGTGATGAAATTTAGGTAGATAGGTTCCAATTAGTCAGTGACTTTATTTTTTGAAGAATGGCAACCTTTTCTATTAATAATAGTCATAACTTCTCTAGCCTGTCTTATTTCCTTCGTGAGAATAAATGGTACTTCGTATTCTTTGTTTCTTGAAATTATGTAGTTAGTGTATCTTCTCTTTACTTTGGTAAGCCATGTTGAACATTAAAAATGACATGGCTGGCAAAACTCTACTGACAATCATAATCATTTTGTATTATCAATAGAAGAATCTTACAGTCAATGTGAGTGAATTAGATCCAATTTGGGCAATTTCATTCTTAATTTTTTTTACCATTTCATTTCATTCTTTAATTTTGTTGACTATTTGAAGCCATTAATTTTTTTAGGATCACTAACGTCTTCCAATTCATTCTTGAACTATTAAATGACATTTAATTTGTAGTGTTTTCATCAAGATCATGGAGGATCAAGGATTAAAATTCTTTAGGATCACAATGCTTGACAAGTACCTGAGCCACAGTTGAATAATGTTTCTAAACATAGCTAAATAAGAAAATGAAGTTTTAATATGTTTGAGTTGACAATTTTTGCTTTCAAGTTTGTCACGATTGTTAGAAGAAATCCTTCCACCAAAAAATTGAGCTTAAAGTTAGAAGAAATCCTTCCACAAAAAAAGTTACAAGAAATCCAAACGAAAATCAAAAGAAGTTTGCAACAACATGGTTTAAGTTGTAGCATTAGGCTGAGAAATGCTTTTGCTGTTGGAATGGCCATTTGATGATAGCTCAGCTGGCTGATTTGATGTTGTTGCTTGTATCTTGCTTGTCATTGCCATTGTGTTTGTCCTATTTCGCCTTTGCACTACAAGATGTGATCTAGGGGTACGCCATGGTGGCACATTTCGCCAAGGCCTTTGCACATTAGGTTGATTTAAAGTCTCCTGTGGTAGAACATTTGGAAATTTGACTTTCTTATGCCATTGAAAATTGTAGTAGTATTTACGAAACTTTTACCTGGGTAGGCAGCATATTCAAGAAAGTCCTTGGGGCATTAAGTATAGGTTGACTTGAAGTTCCCTACATGAAAATTTCTGTTTCTTTTCAAGTAACTTTCATAAATCATCAAATTTTATAAAATGAAATCATTAAATTTTACCTCTGTTGGTTGCATATCTCCAATAACTTGCTCACTTGGTTGAGTGCTGCTTGAAATACTCTATACGGTGGCAAAAAAACAACTTTATATGATGTGCAATCGAAATTGAAATTTTGCATGATAAAGTAAATAATTAAATAAGTTTACCTCCATGTTTTGATTGACATGACTTAAAGTTTTAGTTTGGCTTGAGGCCTTGCAACCTCTTTTGTTGTGGCCAACTATACCACAATTTGAACATTTTATTGCAAACCCAGTCCTTCTCATCTTGCAACTCCCTTTTGTTTCTTCATTTGTATCCTTTCTTCTTACTTTCTTCGGTCTGCCAATAGGCTTTCTATATGGAGGGGGAGTACATCTGGATATTTTGTTGTTTGCCACAGGCTGGGGCCATTTGTGGGGCAAATGATAGGTCTATAGCATGCTTGGTACGCCTCTTTCCTATAATAAATAGGCACATAATCCTCTGGGTTCCTTGACCACCAATGGATGCAACTTACACTATGAACACAGGGTATGCCTGTTAATGACCACTTTCTGCAGCTACATTCTCTTACTTGTAGGTCAACTGAAAATCTCTCATACCCATTAGAAACCTCAAACTTTTCATCTCCAGCCCAAGTAGCTATCCATCCACCACTAGCATCACCTTCCCTTTCCAATCTCTCTTTAATTTTTGGCATAACAGATCCTTGAAAGTTATTTATCTTATTTCTATTTTTCGCCCACCTACTCATTAAATAAGTTCTAATGTCCTCCAACATTGTCAAGATTGGTTTCTCTCTTGCATCAGGTATAACACTATTAAAAGTTTCACTCATATTATTTACCAATATATCACACTTTGATTGAAAAGAAAATCGTGACTTACTCCAAAACCTGGGAGGAATCTTGATAAGATGCTTATATGCATCATCATTAATGTTCTGTATCTCCTTCATTGCTCTTTCCCATGCTAGAGGGTATGTAGCTTTGGCTGCCTTCCACATCTTTTCTTTCAAATTTATTCCTGGGAATCGCTTTCGAAAGTTGTTATATAAGTGTCGGACACAAAATCGATGATCTACTCCTGGTAAAAGCTTATCAAAGGTAGGTAATAAACCCTACAAAATTATTATAATATTTGTTGTATATAATTAAAATAATGAAATGAGTATACAATAAAAGAAATTTACCTTTTGCTGGTCTGAAATGAAAGTGTAAGATTTGCACATATCTGTCCCACCAAGGTCTTCAATTAAATTTTGTAGAAACCAAGTCCAAGAATCTTTAGTCTCTGCCTCTACAACAGCAATAGCAATAGGGAGCATTTGATCATTAGGATCTCTCCCAACTGCAGCCAATATTTGTCCTCCATATGGTCCTTTAAGAAAGCAACCATCTAACCCAATTATTGGTCTACAAGTGAAGAAGCTTTTCTTACAAGCCTCAAAGCATATATACAACCTTTCGAATGTTGGGAGCATGGTTCTAGGTGCCACGGGAGTATCAAGCTCTGCATCATAATCAGGTGGCCTATTCACCTTTAATAATATTGTAGAGCCGGGATTAGACCTCTGTAATTCATGACAATAATCATACATCCTTCTGAATTGTTCCTTAAAAGACCCATGAAGATCGTTTAATGCTTTTAACTTTGCTCTATAGGCTACTGTCTTTGAGATATTTGCATTCCACTTTCGCTTAGCTCTATCAACAATATCTTTCAATTTATACTTGGGATTTTCTTTCACTCTTTCCTGAATGCTCATACTCAACCATTTAGATTTTAACAATTTATTATTCACCTCCCTACTACATTTATGTTTGTTGATAATCTTCCGTAATTGCCATGTCTCTTGTCCTTTTAACTTTGCACAATATGCCATCCAATCACAATTAGGCTTACACCTTACTCTAATTCTTTCCTTGTCATTCTTAACAAACTTAAGCCCTTTACCAGCATGCACAGCATACGTAACTATAGCTTCCTTAAAATCCTCTCGAGTGTTGAAAAGGGTTCCTAGCTCCCACTTGTATTCATTCATGTTTTTTAGCAACTTATGTAATGGAAATCTTTTTGTAAGGCATCCATCCCCATCCATATCTTCTTTGTCAAGGTTATGACTATCCAATTCTTCCCCCTCATTCTCATCATCATTCTCAAAACATGCATAATATTCATTATCTCCAACATCAATTGGCACATCTTTGTTATTGGATTCCACTTCTTCAAATCCATCATCATCAGATACCATTTCTTCAATGTCATTGAAGTGAATATTTAAGGCACTATCTTCTTCTTCTTCTTCAAACACCACTGCATCATCATCACCTTCATCTTTCATTCCCCCTTCCTCTTCTATAGCATGCATTACATATAATTCCACGATTCCATGTTGAATACCTATGTTGCCCATTTTCATGGCAGCATGGTCATCAGAAATGAGTCTCAACCCATCATTCATACTATTCTCATGTAACTTATACCATATTTTGCTTGCTGTAGCATATCCTAACTCTTTCAAACCATCAAGGATCTCATAGTAGCTCCATCTATCAATGTCGCATTTATCCCATATCACTTTTTGCCCACATACATATTCTACATTAGGTGAAGTGTCAAAATATCCTCCATGATGCACTTCAACTTTGAACCACTTCATATAGAATCTGTCATAAAATATCATTTACACAAGAAATTAAAAAAAACTTACATAAATTCATGAAACTGACAATTATTTATTGTTTTACCACCAAGAATAAAATTCATATAACATCCTTTTTCTGTTTTAAATAAAGGATGGTATGTTCTAACATTTTTTAAGTTTTTCTGTTTTAAATAGAGGATGGTATGTTCTAACATTTTTAAGGTATGGGATAGATTTCTTGTAGTTTCGATGTTGCTATTGTTTATGTTTGATTAACCTGTTATTTCAATACTATCTAATACAAATATTGAATAGTTATGGTATATTAGGATATAGGACATCATTTACACAGAATTAAAAAAAAAAGATAAATAACTTGCGTCTTGCTATTGTTATAATGTTTATGTTGGCCACATGCTTACTTGCTTATACTTTCTTTCCGACTAGAAAAAGCAAGATAGAACTTGAAGAAAAACATGAAAAAGACTAGAACATGCTAAGTGCTCATTCGAACTTATAATAGGTTGACATTCTAGTGAAATCTCCTTGAAAAGGATGATCTTAGTGTGCCCTGTATGAGTGTTCTTAGGCAGTAAATCCACACATACTTGTTTATATTTATACACTTACATGTTCTTTCGCAGATCTGGAAACTAATATAGTATTAGAAGATGCTGCCAAGATTGAGAGTAAAGTTAAACTATGTTGATAAACATTGCCATTCTCCCCTAATTGCTTGGATTTGCTTTTTACTGATGAACTTGACTTTTGTAATCTGAGGATCCTTTGGAAAAAAAATGACGCTGCGAAGAAGACATAGTTTGACGGCACAAACTTCTAGATTAGGTTTTGTTTTGTTGTTGTTAATTTGTAATTATTTTTTAATTTTTAATTTCTTAGTATTTTGCACATAATAATAATTAATAAATAATTATATTGGTGAGTTGGCTATTAAAATTATTATGTTAGCAATAGATAGTGCTTTGTCAGCAGTGGGGAAATGCCTTGTCAGCATTTTCCGTTAATTTGTTAACAGTGTTAGAGAAAGGGAAATTTTTTATTATAGTTTAAAAATTAAAGGATTAGAAAAGAACAGAATAAAGTTAAAGGATTAAAATGAAACTTAGTGTTAAATTAAGGGACTAAAAGTATGCTTTTGCCTTTTTTATTTGATAAACTCATTAAAGCATTTTTTTATTCTAATTAATATATATCATCGGTGGGCCCTTTACATTTGAAATATTGCATTGTAGACAATTTTGAGTATGCTTGATGAGCAATGCGATTTAAATCATTTTTAAAATGGTTTTAATGCATAATTAATTCATAATGATTGAATTAGTCAATCACCCATTCAATTATCAGTTTAATTTCAGCTATATATATAGAGTTATGCACGCATCGTATCCACTTTCTCATTTTCATAATACTTGCACTCTCCAATCGTCTATATCAACCAAACAAGTATTATCGTAAAATTGTTCGAATGGATGCAGATGATGTGCAATCGTTGTACTGATTATTTATATTTTTCCATGACATTATCATTGTATTTCATCCTTCCACTATGCATGATCCTCTCAATGATGTTGAATATCTATTATGCGTCGAGTACATCGCGTTAATCCTTTCAATGCTTTTTTTTTTTCTTTTTCAGAATGTTGCCACTGCACACAAGAAGTCGCTTGGGAGGCTGGCTTCACTCCATGGGTGATGAAGGCGACTAAATCCATAGTTCTATCTCTACATAAATTTATACTTATTTGAATAATTGTGATTTAGTTGACTCGACTGAGTTTTTTTCTTTTTTTTTCTTTTTTATTCTTCCTGTTATTTTGTTTAGCATGCAAAAGTTACATATTTGTTATTATAATTTTCCTTCCATCTCTTTTTCATTTTAATTATGATCTTTATCCCCCATATTTATATATTATAGTTTTTTCCAAAAAATAGGAAATATTATAATTTAATAAGTATTAACTTTCAACTAGCCTTAATTTATTTATTGTGATTTTGAATTTCTTTATCATCAATAAATGATATATTCAATCAGAGTTTTTTTTACTGATATTCCATCAGTGTTTTTTTTTTTTGACAATATATTCAATCATTGTTAATTTCTTAGCATATGCAAGTAATAGTTGCAATTCTGATAATTAATCAATTAGTATTATATAATAGTTACAGTGTGAGTATTGTATTTTATCATTAATGTAGTATTAATATTTGGTCCAAACAATTAATATAGTATAATAGACAATAGATTTAAGATGATTATCGCGGGCAATAAAGATTCACATGTTTTGATAAAGGATATAAACAAATGTTGCATACCATTTAACCCAAATCAACATATTCTACCCTATACCCTATTAACTTTGAATAACATAAATTTTGGAACTGACCATTAAACCGAAATCAAAATATGTGTGGAAGTCCAAATAGATGGCCTTAATTCTTTAGAGTTAATATGACTGATTTTGTTATATTGGTTTGCCTCATTCACATATTGGTCTGAGTTTAGTATCTTTGAAGTTGATATATTGTGAAGAAATGATTTATACAGGTTAAAAAAAAAAAAAAGAGAACATGTTTAATATATTGAACTTAAACCATGAACATATAGTTCTTTTAAATTGCAATATTGAGTCTCAATTATGTCCAATCAATCAATTTTTAAAAATTAAGGTTTTCAAACTTTCATTAAATATTTTATAATTAAACTTTTTTTTTGCCAGGGATATAATTGAATGCTAAAACTATATTTCTGTCATATATATATATATATATACATAAATATAAAGATAGATGACTTTGGGGGAAATATAGAGTGCTACATCAGTGGAAAATTCTATAATGTCATATTATTAAGATTCTTTATTTGGTAAAAGATATATGTTAGTTTTTTTCTCTTCCATATTAATTTGCTAGATATTAAATTATTGTGTGATCGATACATTTTGTTACTATTAAAATTGACACATTTTTCTATCAATTATTATCATTCAGTTTGGCATACCTTATGTAATCATTTTTAGATAGGTTTTGGCAAAAAAAAAAATTGGCATAAGATTTAGTTATATTTTTTTAGATATGTAATCATTGTAATTAATTAAATATATTATTTTTTGTACTATATTTTAAATAATAATAATGCTGGTCACCATTATAATTTATTGTAATATCCTTTCATATGCATTAAAATTTGTTAATACCTCTTATGCATTAGCTATATAGTCTTGAAAAGGAAATATAATTTTGGCATGGCATGTAGCAGATGTGTCTACTTGTACAATTAAATGAAAGTTGAAAATTAGTGTTTATTGTTGGTAATTTAATTATATTTATTGCTAGTAAGTTGCTCTATTTGGAAAAAAATCATTAATAGTGGAGGATTATATTTAGAAGAATATTTGTATTCATTATTGTACTGGATTTGTTATTATGAATCATGAGAAACAATTAGGGGGTTTTAATGAATTTTTTTTAAATTGGTTATGTTTGTGGCTAATTTCCTTTTGATTTGTTTTGGGTTTCAATGATTTTTTTAGTTTAGAATTAATTCCTTTTAATTTATTCATTTTAAAATTTGAAATGTGTATGTTAAAATTTGATTTTGAAATATGTATGGTCAAATCATTTATGCTCAAACACAAAATAAATGTTTGGCGAAAAATTAAAATCTTTGGTTTCAAATGAGTCTTAAATGTTTTAATTATCTTTTAATTCCCTATCAATCATTCATTTTTATTGTTTGCCATTTAATTATGATTGTGATGTGGTTACACAAAGATGATTGACGAGATTATTTGACACTATTCCTCAATCAATTCGTATTAATGTAATTAGTTAAATAAGAAATCATTTGCACTATATATATACATCCTCTCATATTATGTGGTTAACAAGAGATGAGGTTGTGAATGGGTTTTGCTAGGATTGACATCTTATCAATATTGTAGTTGTTAGCTAAGCAATACGAGGCTGGATCAGTGGAGGAGCATCATTCTAGATGCTGTTTAGAAGCTTTGATTTCTTCGTAATCAGGTCATATATTATGTAAATGTGACTATTTGAAAGCATCATTGTTATCACCATCATATTCTCTTTCCTATTTTTGCAAATTATGATATGAATTTACTCACTTTCAAGGACTCTCTCATGAAGCTCAAGGCATGATCATTCAATGTTCCAAGTGCTACTAAAAAGCTAAAAATGTTCTTAGTAAATTTTCCTCATGAGTAAGTCCCTCTGTTCTCATCACCAATGTAATATTTTTTACATAAAGGTCAATCTCTTTTCAAACAATATTTAACTATGAATCTTCATCCTCATAGATGTCAAACTTAGAAAATCATGTTTGGAATCCACTATTAGAAACTTTGGCAAGTTACGTATGCTAGACTCTTTGCTAATATATCCTATTCATTGGAGGGAATCATGCAAGCTGTAAAGACTAACCGTACCATCAAAGTCAGAGCTAATGGTGTTCTATTATTCTTTCCATTTTTAAACTCTGTTGTATTCTAATGCATTTTTTTATTCACTGAATGCATTATTTCCTCATTTATGGAAAAAAAATCATTTGTTCTTGATTTTTAACAGGACCAAAAATTCAAGACAAGTGTTTGACGACATAGCATAGAAAACATCAACTGCATGATGGTCCAGATGTGACATTTACATGGGACTCTCACTTCAATGGCTAGCTAGCAAGAAAATAAGGGTAAATGAGTTTGATCTAACATGTTTCTTACTTGTAACCACTGCTTATCATTGGATGTAAAGAAAATTAATCAATAGGTGAAACCAACAAGAATCAATCTTCTCATTATTATAAATTTTCAATATTTTTTAATTGTATATAGTTGTTTAACGGGATAATTACTTTGATCTAATTTCCATATATAATTTCAAATTATTAGTTATTGGTTCAATTGTCTTTTGACCCATTATCAATTATAATCAATGCATTTTAATTTTTGTTATTTGATTTCATATAGCTTACCAATGATTCAAATTTCAAATTTCAAATCAATGGCATATAAAGTAATTAATTCCAATTGAATTAGTCAATTAATACTATATTGTAATCATTAATTTTGAACAAATTATTATTGTTTGTCTAATACCAATAAAATTAATGACTTTCTTTTTACATAGAAATTTTATAAGTATACCATTATTTTATAGATTAAACTATAGTAGACATCTAATTAGTTTCTCAAATTGAATCATTAAATTAATTTAATTTAACTCATGAAGGTGGAATAAAAAATTAGATATTGTTGTTATAAATTTGCCAAATATATCAAATTGATATCTATTTAATCAAATTTGGGATTTTATTATATGAGATTAATTTAAGGTTATTTGTCTTATCCAAATATTTATTAATTATTTGTTATTAATTTTATGTCATAAAATTATCCTTAAAATTTTTTGTTGAAATTGCAAATAAAAATTTATATGTTTGATTTTTTTTAAGTTTGTAGCCTAAATGACTAATGCTACTAGAGCCCAAAATTCTAACACTTGAGATGATAAGTTAATGGCCCACAGATGCAAATGCACTCACGACATCAATTTAAAAAACAATTTTTAATTCCATTTGTTTCTAGATTTTGATTCTTTCGAGGCAATTGATACTCTTGATCATAATACAAGCCATTATGAAGATGAGATGAACAACTGTATCTTGGAAATAAAGTAGATGAGGGAGAAAAAATGGCAAACAAAAATCCCATTTGCATTTTGAGAGATATTAGATTGCAAATTAAGTTTATAAAATTATAACTTTTAAATTTCAGAATCTTAACATTTTAAAAAAGAAAAAAATTGTGTAACATAATCATATCAACTATAATATCGTACTACTACATAAATGAGCTTTTGGGACATTTAATTTTTGACTTTTGGAACGTTTTTTAAATGTTCCATATGTGACCGTTCCTGAAGAATTCTGGAACGCTTTACTTTTTGTTAGAATTGTCCCTGAAGACAGGTCTTCCGGCACGTTTCCAATCAGAAAACGTTCCTGGATGCCAATTTTGTGGCACGCTTTGTGCTTTGAAACGATCCCAACATTGGTTTTCTGTAACATTTCTTGATAAAAAGCGTGCCCGAATATTAGTATTCAGACACGTTTTTGTGTAGAAACGTTCCTAAAACTGAATTTTTTAAAAAAAAATAATTCTTACTGTTCTGGTTCAACCATTCCAACAATTTAACAATACAAAATAAAATAATCCAATCATTTAGAGAAATTATTATACATATATAGAAATTAAAGAATACACAGTTTATCCAAAAAAGTTCCTATCCACTACTATTAATCTATCAATATCAACTTACAAATATCTAATAAAAAAAATTATCACCACAAAATATCTCTAACAATGTCTCAAATATGCTAAAGTTTAATGACTGCAAAGAACTTGGATTGTATAAACTCAGTATTCATATATGATAAAACATAATTTATGAAGATTACACCTCGTCTGGATGTGAAGCCCTAACTCCAAGTTGTTCATCTTAAGCCCCAACTCCAAGTTGTTCATCTTAACATTGCCTGCCATGATTGGATCTGAAATACCCCCTTGGTGCTCCCCAAAACTTCACCTGTAAAATTGATGTCGTTGGGGCATGAAAAGAATGACCAATGGATGATTATAAAAAAACATACAAATTCTTTTTACACATGTTTCCTAGTGCAACTTTGCTCAAAAGCATCAGACAAACGGGATTTTTCTTATGAGGTTAGCAATACTGAGCACTCTTACTGACCAGGTCAGTAAAGTATATCCCTTTGCCAAACTGTGACAGCAAAATATTCAGATTCGAGTAGTAATTATGTACACATCTATAAAAATAAAAACACAGAAGAGACTCAAAAGAGAGAGTAAAAGAACCATGTAGCCAATTGCTGGAACTTCAAGAGGTGCAATTCTCAATCTTGGTTAAGTATGTCGAACAAAATTTGTCAACCTAGAACCTACAACAGGCAATTACTTTCATTCTCTTGAATCTTGAGTTCTACCAAGCTCAAGTGAACTTTAGTGTATAGCACAATGCAACAAGAATGGTCAACCATGTGGTTATATTGGAATCATTTCTTCATAGAAACAAATGTATATTATTGAAGAAATATGAAAGAATAATTGAGATGGTTTAGATTTTTATTATAGAAATTGAGGTATACTACCAATCAAGTTAAAGCTTACAGTCACTAATAAGATAAGCCACATACAAGGATATAGCAACAATAGCATTAGGAATAAGCAAAAGAGAAAGAAGGATAAAAGGAAGAGAAGAATAGAAAGTCACGAAATGCCCCATCTCCACCATGTCCATAAGAAATGCCAAATAGTCGAAACTGCATAATAGGCATATAGGTAGATTTGCTTCCTAAGGAAAGTCACGTAATCTGATGCCATATATACCTACTCCAAAGGGAATTTGATTCCTATGCTGAGAAGAAATATGAACTTGCCAAATATTAAAATCACATAGTTTAAACAAGTATACTAGTATAGTACTAAAAGAATAAAACACTTTCTTGAAAGAAAAAGAACATTGAATTCATAATGCAATAGCATAAAAAACTAATCATAGGACAATTCCAAGAACACCATGACCATTGGATCAATATAATTCAAAATAGAAAAAGGCAACCAGACCACTTAAAATTTCCCTGTGATAGTTCCTTCACATTAAAATTGCCCACATAGTCACATACTCAACTACAAGTCAAGAACATATGACATTTTGGAAGATGCATATAACTAGGAAATAATTATAATAACAAATATATAAACAATTTCTCAATACAGGTCTCTAAAAAGAGGGAAATCCCAATGAATGAAACAAGGCAGTCACTCAAGTCATCCTGTCTCAGCTAACAAAGGATTAATTAAGTTTGAAGAGGGAACAACTTAATAGGATTAACACAGCACACCAAATTGTCCTAGAAGCTAAAAAATAGCATTCATTACAACAGAAAATAGGAAGTAGATATTTGGAACAAGTCATTCAGGGAAGTACAAAACAAGTATATATGTGAAATATAAAAACAAGTATTTATACTTCATTTGCATGTTCACTGTAACTAATGCTGCTCACAACTCATCAGTTTTAGGCCAAACTTATAAAGACTAGAATAAACATGAAAAAGTAACAATGCAAAAAATATTTATACAATAGAATAACTACATTCAAAAGTTAAAAATATTAAATAATTAATAAAAATATTAAATAATTAATACAATGTAACTAATTTTACTGTTAATTATTTAATATGGCAAATTTTCAAGTCAAGTATCCCATCCTGGCCAAAAACAAAAACGTCTAGTCTCCTATAATGTCTTACAGTGATTTTTTTTTCGTACAGAGTATGGAGATTGGAATAATTACTTCTTTATTTTAAAAATTACAATTATACTCTATAAAGTTTGCATAATATATTTGGAACTGTACATTTTCTTGAGATTGAACTCAAATAAAGTCAAATGATCTAAATAGGGAGCTTAGCATTTTAATCATTAGACTAAAAGATATAAATTATATATGACTTATGAATGATTAAAAAAAAAGAATATAGGCTTGATTAATATAATCTAGAGATAAAAAGAATTAGACAGACAACATCTTTATACAAGACAAATTCTAAGAAAATTAGTGAAATATATATGTGTGTTAAAAAAAGAACCTATCTTTAAAATAAAGATACTCACCCTTCTACGTACAATTTTGAAAGCCGAAGCTCCAATAATTCTTCCGAGTTCTTTAAAACAAAGACTGGACCATTTATCCACTGGTGCTGACCATTCCAATCTCAACTTTACAATATTTTTAAGGGTGCCCTTCAATTTGGAAGTTTCTTTAAGTGGGATCAAGTAAAGTAGTTATGGCTTTAGAGGAAGATTATTTGTCTATTTTCCATAAGAATTTCTCATTCTTCTGCTCCTAAAATAGCCTGGAAAAAAAAATGCACTTCAACTCTTTCCTTTTGTTCTCACGGCTAAATGTATTTAGTCCTCACCTACTTAACTATCCAAGGCAAGAAGGGAAAAATAGCTTTTCAAACCAATTCCACAACTATTTCTAATACAAAGTAAACTTTCTGTTTATTACTTCTAGAATATTGCAAGAAGGGAGGAGAACTCGAACTCACATAAGATGGAAACATACCTCACTGATGAAAGAAACGTTGCTCTATTTTGCCACAAAAATGGGAACTGCCTCAAATGGGGTTTCACAGGTGGTGGAAGGGACTAGCGTCGTTGGCTGATGGAGTTTGGTGAAGGCGCGTCAGTAGAGGAGGCCCGAAAACAATGATAGGGTTGAAATCGTGAAGCCAAACTCGCATCATGTAGAAGGGGATGGGGCTGAAATTGTGAAACCGAACTCGCCTCGTGCAAGAAGGGGATTGGGTTGAATCTTGGACGGAGAACTTATCACTAGCGATGTCGATGGTGATGGGTGAGAGAGCAGGAGGGTCGATGGGTGGTATTCTGACCTAGATTCGAAGCCCTTAAATGTTTGCATTTAGAATTTTTTTGAAAAAAATGAACGGGGAACGGTTGGCTGAGATCAACGTTCCGTAGACAGCTAAGTCTTCGGGAACATTTACTTGAGTAAGCGTTCTCGGACGTCTTCCAGAAATCACTTGGCGAGGATGGCTTACTTTCGGGAACGCTTATTTTATAGAAACGTTCCCGAAGGTCAGATTTCTGGCACGTTTCTACAAAACACGTTCCTAAAATCCTTTTCTTGCACGCTTTTTCCATAAACGTCCAGAATGTGCGTTCCCGAAATACAATTCTGTAGTAGTATGAAGCTTTCAAAAGTATAGGAAACTAATTTCAAATTGAAAAATTAATAAAAAAAAATAATTATCATCTTAAGTAATTAAGAATCACAACCATTGATTGGGTGTAAAATATTGAGAACTATTTAATTAATTTAATTTCAAAATTTATTTAATTGGTTGGAAATTGATAAAAAATTAAATATGTATGTTAATTATGGAATTTGTTTGCATAATATCCAAACTAATAAAAATAAGCTTTTATTTGGATTACATTGTAAAAGTTTATTTAATTGATTATATTATATTGAAGTGGATATATTTTGCTCAATTAAAAAAATAAATTTTTAATTGGAGTAAGCTGATATTGAAAATAATTTTATTTTACTTTTGTTTAATTTTGAATTGAAATTTGAACCACCGTCAACAATCAAATTAAATAATTTAAAGATTTTATTTAAATGTTGAGCATTACAAATTCTTTGTAAATACAAATGGATTAATATATAATAGATTCATTACAATGAGTGAAACGGATCAACCCATTACAAATTACGGGTTGAATGACTAAACACATTATGGATTATGGGTTGAATGAATGAACACACTATGAATTATAGGTTGAATAAGTTAGGGTGATAAATAAAGATTTAATATGCAATATGAGATAGGATAGTCTCGATCATTTAACTAAATTGTTAGTTTATGCATTATTTTTATATGAGATAATATTGTTATTGAATGTAAGTTTTACTTTTTTCACTTGCACGAGGGTATACACCACTGGAAGCGGCAACTAATCCCTTCGTTGCGGGATCCTCCCACAAAGGGGTAAACAGCTGGCTATTGAGTACACTCCATTTTCATGAGTCAGATAATTGAACCCCGACCACATGTTAGTTTTACTTTAAATGTCTTAATTGACACTTGAGAGATGTTTTCAAATTACATAAGTCAACTTTTATAGATATCCCCTTCTAAGAGAAGGTAATTTTGGGAAAAATTCCTTTCAATTTGTTACCTATTATACTTAAGGAGCATGAGAAAAAATAATTTTTGTGACAATCAAACTCATTAGATATATATAAGCATTATAAGCTTTTGACATTGACAAAAAAAAAAAGAGATATTGCCATCCAATTAAATAGAAAATAATAGCTAAATGTAAGAGTTTGGTAATTAACTAACTGTTATTGGTGACGGAACATTAATGTTGAGCAATAAAAGAATTCAAATTCATGCATCCCTATGCATACAACATTTTGACGTACTAAAAAAATATTGTTTATCTATATGTATATTTATTATGATATTTTATAATATTTTCATATTTATAAAATAATAGACTAACTTATTATTTTTGTATATTAATAATATCATCAATAATATTTTATATTAAATATATTCCACAAAATTTATCTCTAGAGCATTTCGTGCATCACACGGTGCATTGCTAGTTTAATAAATAGGATGATTGACACCTAACTATTAGTGCAGTAGTTCGACCCATCCTTTGGTCCAAAAGCATCTTAAGGCCATTTTGTTTGTTCAATAATGATATTTTCGATATCCAAACTAGCAAAATTGAAAGAAATCAAATTAACTTGAACTAAAATATAGTCTACTTCAATTTTCTACTATATTGGAACTGACTTGATTTAGTTTGGGTTCAATTTTTTATTATTTAAGACTTGAACCAAACTAAACCACACCAACTAAACTTATTTAATAGTTAATATATATTTAGTTTATAATAATAATAATAATGATAACACTCAATGAGTCTTCTTATCAGCAGCCCATAAGTCCATAACATACATAAGATAAGAAAGCCCAAGAATAGTGATGAGCACAACCCCAATTCCCCTTACTTAATTGTTTCACTTTGAACTAAGCTGTGAATTGGAGACATACAGTGCCTGTTTGCATTTCCGTTGATAGCTCTAAAAGTGAGTTTGCAAAATTGATATTAGAAAAAAATTGATTTGTTAAAAAAAATTGATATTAGAAGAAAAATGTTGTTTGGCATGATTTTCAAAAATTATTTTATAAACTTACTTTTACCTCTAAACTAATATCTTACTAATGAATTGGAAAAAATACTTTCAGGTATACAAATTTATTTTTATCTCACAATTAATATGTCAAAGTTACTTTTATAATAAAAAATATTTAAACATAAACCACGTTATAACAAACATAATTTTATCCAAATTTTATTTTGAAAAAATTCATTATATTAGTGCAAGCTTAAAATGGGCCAATACAAGGATTCCTTTTTTTATCAGTATACTCAATTACACATTCCAGATGGCATTTTATTATCAGTGATATTTCATCCCCACGACATCTATTAGTGATGCCACTAGGCCAATAGGCCATTAGCAACTAAGATAACTGGTGCTTTTTTTTTACTAATGAAATGGATTTATCTAGATTTAAAAAAAACAGAAAGAAAGAAAAAGCCTTTGAGCCTTACTTTTAAAGTTTTTAACTCACATTAGTATGGTCAAGTGAATTTATTTAAAAGAAAGAAAAGGCCAAAAGACACTTGAGGACCATGAGAAAGAGAAAATAACAATTACTCCCTCCAGTCCTATATATATAATATTTTGTCTTAATCCTAAATATAACACCCTTTATAATATATAAGGTGATATTTATTATACATTTTCAAAAAATGTTCATATTTAATATATCCAAAGAAAAAGAGAGAAAGATTAAATAAAGGTAGTTTTAGAAAAATATTGAAATTTTTAGAGATATCAAGGTAATTAATTAGTTTTAACTCCCTTTCTTAATTCGAGTAATTCGGTTAAAATAATCTTATATTAAGGATAAGAGGAATTACTAAGTAATACCAAATTTTTAAATCTCTCATTAGAATGAAGAAAGAAGAGTGATGCTCATTATTCATAATCTCCACAACCAACCAATGCGCGTCATTATAAATCAGTTCAATTGTAATGATTGATTGCCAAGTGGTCCTGAGTCCAATAAATACCACCTCATATAATTCACTTAACTTTCTCTAATCTTGAAAACTGAAACCACGAGATCCGATCTACCAACTGATTGAGTTGAGAGCAACAACTTGATAATGGGGAAGAGCACAATAATAGATATATTAAGGAGTTGCTATATATGATTTTGTAAGCACGTCAAATTCACATGTTAATGCCACTCAATCTGATTCCCCTTGACATGTAGATGCACCACCTACCTACAATCCATCAGTTGTGTGTTTGCTGGGTGCTAAACTGGTTATTAGTATATATTACTCCTTCATTTCAATTTATAAAACATAATTTTGAAAATCTATATTTTATAATATAATGCATTTCACGAATTACGTAATATATTTAATTTTATTTTATCCAAATTATCTCTAAAAAAATGATAGAATTTGATTCATATATCAATTATATTAAATAATGTTAAATGAGGATAACTTAAGAAAGAATGATATTTTTTTAGTTATTAATTACCTCTTTTTATCTATTTGTGATAGTTAAAAGTGTTTTATAAATCAAAATAATATAGGTAATATTATCATATTATGCATTCTCAGTTTCCAGCTTTTTACAGAAAGGTCTAGAGACAAAACCACATAAACCCATGTTTATAAATTGTTAATAATGGAGTTTCACTAAACAAGGAGCTTGGAGTGCACTCTTAATTATTATTATTATCTTGCAATGTTACAGCCTGTTGTCTGTCCCTTACTGTTCAGCGGTACCTTGTTTGGTTGTTTCCTTCACGTGGGGGTGCTCCATCTCAGCTCACTGTACTTTCACACCTTAATTTTAACTCATTTCCACAATCCACTTGACTAGAATCACTTACCTATTTTCTTCTAAAATTGAATTTGATTTCTCTGAAAATATTTAAATCTTGAATGTATAATATATGTTGATTAGTGAGACCTCTGATTTCCTGATTAATTCTTGAGATGATTAATTAGTAAGCACCGTAAATAATTTGTTTCAGGACATCATCATTATGAAGCTCTATGCAAATATGAAAGTCAGAATTTGTATTAAGAATTAATTGACTAATTTGATAGACTACTCTTTTGTGAACTAAACAGAAAAAAATTAATCCTCTCTATACGTCCTTTCACTTACTTTACGTTTTTCCATCATAAGCCAAACAAAAATTATAATAATAATAATAATAATAAAAGATTTGCCCACCTTTTTGTTCGTAAAATCTCAAAGGAAACCTTTTGGCAACGGAATTTTCATCTTGGCCATAAATACCAATGTTGTCAGAATCGGACTGGACATTAAACCGGACAAGTAACTGATTCAAGGTTCAATGGTTTGATCGAGGTCGGACCGGTAGTGATTAAAATAATATATTTAAAATAAATAATATAAGTTTAAACAAATTTTATAACTTAATTAAAGTCTCAAACTAAATAATATTCAATTATCAATATATTATTCACCACAAATAAATTATTAATGAGTTTCATAACTCAATATTTTAATTTAAATAAACTAATATTCATCTATAATCATATTTTGAGTTCAAAATAATAAATTAATAATTTATTATTTATTAAGTAAATATATAATTTTAATAGTTATATATCATAATAATGCTTATATAATATTATAATATATAAAAAAATATATTTTGTACTAAAAATGATACTATTTTATCTTAAAAATAAAAAATAATTTTTTAAAAAAATTTGAAAAAAAAATAATGTAGAACTGGTTCAAGGCCAGTTTGACCGGTTTTGGACCGGTTTCACCGGTTCTGAACAATACCGGTTGAGTACCATGACCGGACCGGACCAGGCACCGATTCCCGGTCCGACCGGTCGAACCGGCCGGTCCGGTCCGGTCCAGTTTTTACAACAATGATAAATACTAATCTCCATGAGAGAAAATATGCAATACAACACAAATCTTACATATATATATATATATATACATACGTACACATATAATATTTGCTATATATACACTTGAAAAAGGATAGTAGCTCCAAGTGCTTTCGTAACAAGCAAAGCTACGTAGAACTCTGTCAGCTAAACGACAAAATAGAATAACGTACCAAAAATTAACCCCTAAATAATGTAAATCAAGCATGAATGACTTTGCCTTGTGGAAATCTAACCCTAAACACATGTTCTTCCCCAGTGCATTTATCCACCTTCACTATCCACCTGCTTCTTCTCACCTTCCCCATTATATTATTATTATTATCATTAATATTACTCTTTCCTCCATTTTTATTATTTTTTCCTGCAAATTTAGTCACCAACAATCCTTCTCCTATGGGAAGAAACTGCGTTTTGGACCCAAACGACCCTCTGCTCCTAAACGCATTGTACCCCACAATCACCGTGCCGTTTTGCTTCCTGGTACTCACTCTATCCCCGGCTCTGAGAATCTCCTCGTGGTTCTCCAGCTTACAGTCTACGAGCACGAAATCTGCGGTGTCGTATTGGGTTGTTAACAGTTCTTGAGGCTCTCCGACTACGAACTGAACATGACTCTCTGAGATGCCTAAGAATTTATTGCAAGTGGTTAGATGTTGGGGGTGACGAACTATGCAGATGACACGACCACCGGTTTCGTGGCTCGCCGCCACTAAGGCCTGTGTGGTGGAGTCCGGTGCACCACTGCAAGCCACCACCATTAGTTGGGCGTTGTTGCCGGCGGCTATTGCAGATATGAACTCAGCCACGTCCGGTTCTTTGGCTCTTTGTCTCTGAGAATACCAACCCAGGAATCATATCAGAAATATGGATATATTCATATATATATATATATATATAAAACCAGAAGAATATGTTTATGATTAGAGAATAATATACGAATATGTGTGTGCTTACCATTTTCAAAGTAGTGAGATAGGCCTTTGTGGCGTTTTCTGCAGACCAGAAAGCCATTGTGTGAGAGTTTTGAAGATGTCTTGACGTTAATTAAAAAAGCTTTTGGATTTGGGTTTGAATGAAACTGATGAATTCATTTGCTGAGGTTTGTGCGTTTATATAGGAATATTGTTATAGGGGGAATCAAGGAAGCTGGCTGGCCATGGTGGGTCATGTGTTATTCCAACTGGCTCTGCACTAAAATAATAGTAATATAATACGTGACAATCCAAATCAAAATGATTTATTAATTATTGGGTCATGAACATGGCCACATATTGTTCCCTTGTTAATTTGTTTAATTCAATTTGCTAATAAATTAGTGTCGTTATGTTCTTCGAGATTTTTTATTTTTTCCATATTTTTAAGGAAAAAGAATCGAGGTTTGGAAAAGAAAAAGCGAAGACACATTTGAGTTCTTTGTGCGATCGATCCATCGTATGAAGGTGATGGCCACTAGAAACGAAAGATAAACACACACACATATATATATTAATGGATTTCATCAATCTTTGCTGTTGAATATATGGATATCTTCCCTCAGGTGAGCTTTTCCCTTGAGATTTACAAAGCAACTATATATGTGTGTGTATTATAGTTATTAAAATCTTATATAACAATAAGATGATCGACTTATATTAAGGACTAATAAAATTTTTAGAAAATAACTTATAAAAAGAAATGGACGGAGTCTATTGTTTTCAAAAAGTGAATTTTAGGTAATTATTGTTATAGAAGAAAACAAACCCAGCATGGTTAATTATTCACTGTGTTAATTCACTTTTTGCCCCACTACGGAGGTTCCAAATGATGTAAAGAAATACATGAATTATAAATTACATTATTTTTTTCAACTAGAGATGGATTCCGTGCAAAATAAAATGTTGGTGAGAAGAGCTATAGTCTATATAGTTTGTACATAATGCACCTTTCTGGGGCTATAGATATTGATAAAGTACTGCTCATTTCGGTTTCTGGAATTTTACTCTACTTCCATCTAATTTATCTTCATGAAGTCCATTTATGTTAATATGTGTTTTCTGAGAACAAAAAGTGATTATCTTTGTCTTCAATTAAAAATAAAAATTTTATACAGTCTCATACTAGCTAGAGTTAATATCAACTTAGCTGCATTATAGTGTCATCCGAATAATAAACTCACCATATCAAGTTGTGTAAACAAGTTATATTCTTCGGCAGAAAAAGTGTGTTTTTTTTTTCGACATAGATGTATGTATGTATGTATAATATAATCTGTCAGTAATTAGAATATGGGTTCCGTGCGATACACAAGTCTCACAAATCTAGTTATTAAAATAAGTTATAGAAAACAGTTTTACATCTAATTGCACTTGATTTCTTGGTTTATACAAAAAAAATCACCTTGCTTTATGATTTAACTAGAAAATTGTCTCAATTGCCCGAAAATCAGAAATATATGAAAGAGGAAATAATTTTGACCAAAGTCTTTCCTTTGCGTTCATGGATATAAGTTTTTGGGCAAAAAAGGTAAAATATGAATGAAAATTGGTCAAGAATACGGATATATTAAATCTTAAAAATAACTCTAATTGATAATTTATTTTGCAGTACATTTATTTAAAAAAATGTTATTAAACCATAAGGGAAGACTAATATAAGTTTCAATTTTCTAAAAATATATATCAAAAAATTGAAAAAGTGTTTGGCCAACTATAAAGTGAACTTTCCCGGCCATGAACAGAGAACAGTTAATAAGCATAATCAGTACTTAATTCCCGCTGTGATGTCCTATGACTGGATGGACAATATAAATAAATATATATATATATAAACAGTAACTAATTAACTCAAAGGTTTTATCATTAAAATTATTTATAAGTTGTCTCTATTTCTTAGACCTTGGCAAAAAAAAAAATCTGAGACCAAATAAACAATGCCCATATATGTTAGCTCAGGCAGACGCATATCAATCTTACTAGGCACCTAACACACAGACACGCTAATAATCTACAAATACTTTTTTTTTTTAAAAAAATTCCTCCTTCTTTTTGGGTATACTAATCAGTTTTTAGAAACTACCTTGAGTCGGGATTAATCTTAATCCAACCAGGTAATTTGATCATGAGTGTAAAGCTCGCAACAACAATTTTCTCAATGCAGAAAACCTAAATTCGAAAATTTGCTTAAAAAAATTACAACTGTCAAACCATTTGAACCCCGTGTTATTGGTTTTTATTTCCTCCCTTGTTGGGCACGGATTGTGTCTATGACTTCCCAAAAAGTAAAAATCATAACAAAATGAAAAATATCTTGTTTAAAAGGAGGCATATCCTCAAAAGGCAATTATCTAACATCTTTTAAAATATGGTTACACGGGAACACTTATTTTAAAATTTCATTTAGCTCATAATTAAACTCACATGCAACACGTATATATATGTGTGTGTGTGTGTGTATCATTGTAAAGTTGACTTGAAAATAAAAAACAAGACTGCCAATCAAACAGTGATAGAAGAATTTGTCTGTGAGCTTACAAGATCTATTTATTTTTCGCACATCAAAAGACAGCTTTTGTGAACAAAATCTGCATGTATATTAAACAATTAATATTAGGATCATATATATACACACACACACACACACACACACGTAAACATATCATAGAACTGGTAGACCCTCAAGACATGCCAACACCAAACACCCTCGTATGCCTCTTTCAAAGCCTTTCACCAACTTAAAAAAAGTAATCGACATAGCTGGCCAATATATATATATATATATATAATGTTGATTCTTTGAGCACATGGAAACCCTAACAGAGATCTAGATGACATGTAGCTGTGCTTCCTCCACCACAAACAAATGCAGCCCCATTAGTTAATGTTGTGTCACCTGGTCTCTCTGCTTGCTTCTTCGGATTACCCCATTTGTCTGAGTCTGCTGCCCAACACAATGCAGGCGTCCACGTGATTTCTCTGTAAACATCACAAATTACTAATAATTCTCTTTCTCTTCTTGGGTTGATTCCATTGGATCTATTAAAAAATCTTACATTAACAAAAGAAAGGAGACAACGTGCACGCGGTCCTGCGAAGGTAGTGAGAAATGGGGAAGAAATATCAACAACACATACAATATAATATTACAATTTTTTAGAATTTATATCAAGTGAGAGTCTGGTTCAATGGCTTCTTGGGGTATCTTTCGGAGGGGTCAGCATAGGGTAACTTATACTGTACCATCAAATATCTTTCTGTCTACGAATTTAGTTAAAAAAAAATAAAAATAAAGATACTTTTGGTATGGCGAATCCATGGGGTTGCTAGATACGTTAGCACAAATAGTACTGGTTCTCAAAGTGAGTGCTATACATGCATGTATCTCTGATCCGTTTCAGACAATATAACACACTATGCAATAAGCATATATACTTTTATGAATGAGATTCCTCCTATACCCTAGTTTTTGTTTGCTTTTGTTTTAGATTGAGTTTAATTATTTGGTCATTACTTTCAGATTTATGCAATATAACCAAAGTCAAGTTCATACGAAGCAAACTTAAGTGTACAGAGATAATACACAAAGATAATTGAAAGGAAAGACACAAATTTAAAGCCTACAAGATTATAAATAAGGTTACTCCTGTATATAATAAGCTTCAATATATATATATCGGGCAAACAGTTTGTATACGAAAAATGACAAGGAGAAAATTTTGAAGCTTCGGGTAAATTATAGATTTGTGTTTGACTATGATAAATATGAAACAAATTAGTAAATTCTTCTTAACCAGTTGTTAAAACTTAAATCTCATACATATTTCCTCCGGTCCATATTATAAGAGATTTTCAACTAATTCATGCTTCTTAAGAAAGGTTAGTTAACAAGCCTTAAACTTCTAAAAAAAACCTGTAACACCCCTTATGACTTTATTTTGGCATTGTGTGCAGAACTAGATAAAACAAGACGGAGGAAGGCTCAAGTGGAGGAAAATTAAGCTCCACACTACGGCAAGAAGTAGGCCGCCATGGCAAAAGCAAGTCCAGTGGCGTTGTTTCAACTGAAACACGGTGGAGCCGCAGTGGAATTATCCAAGGCCGCGGTGAGACTCGGGTTTCTGATTTAAATCAGAAACATTTTGGACGAACAGAAATAAAGAAATGAAGGGGAGCGACGGAGAAGAACAGAGGAGCTCTGCTAGGGTTTGAGATTTCTGGCATTTGGAAGTGATTTTCGGACCTTAGAAGATTGGATTCATGTGGGTAAGTGATCTCTACTCCTCTTTCTCCATTTTCTTCAGTTGAACTTGGGTTTTTTTGGTTATATGTTGGGTTTTGGGATTTAGGCCAAAATCCACCTATTAAAATGGATGAAATGGGATTAAGGAAATGTGTTTTGGTATTCTTGATACTTGGGTGTGAGTTTTGAAGGGTTGATGCAGAACTTGAGCTTAACCCTAGGTTATTTTTTGTTAGGGCTCTTGGGAATCCCAAGTGTATGGGATTATTTAGTGTTTAATTGATTCTTAGGAGCTTAATGATGCATGAAAGAGTGTTGGAGCCTTGGGTTAGGCTAAAGTAGTTGAATTGTGATGTTTGGTTTATTGGTATATGTGGTTAATTGAGGAATTATAGTATCGTGAAAGTTGTTTGGTAGCATGAGAGGAGTTCAAATGTGTTGGACAACTCAAGAAGTTTATGGAATCCGCGTGTGTGGCATTGACAACCTGAGGTAACCGGATGTTTATTTGTATTATATGATAGTATGTATATTGGTGTATATATGCATGTTTCTTTCATACCACGATATAGATATGTTTATATGTACTGCTTTCCATATATCGTGGTATGCACACAGCTAGATGTTGATTATGATGATGATTACATATGTGATGATGATATTGATATGATATGACGTAATGCATACCATGACATTGTGACATGATGATGATGATTATATGATGACACATGAGTATCACCACATGACATTGTGAGATCATGATATATCATGGATTGGGTGGTGATGATGATATTATATATGATGATATATGTTAAGAAAGATAAGGATGGAATATATATATATATGTTAGGGAGGATAAGGATGAGATCCCTGCGGCTAAATCTCCTTCTATGGTCAGGAGGGGAAAGGCACGCAATGGACTGCACTTTCCCTAAATCGCTACCAATTCATGGTGGGAAAGGAAAAGGAGAGCCACGATCCAAACATTAGTGTTACCTTTACCCAGGTGCACTAATGGGAGGTGAGCTTGGTGATGTCCCGGAATCAGTCTTCACCGACTGTTGGAAGGGAATTACCTATATGAAATGTCCTATTATGACGATAGTCCGTGGTTCTAGCTGTGTGCGAGGGAGACATGCATTCCATTCATTTCACATTGCATTCATAAGTTGTATGAGTTATATATGTGTATATATATGTGTGTGTGTGGTTGTCCCCGGTTACTGAGACATTGTCTAACATCCCTCTCCCATGAACTAACCTTTCAGGTGACGGTTCTGACATTAGTCCAGAGAAGACACGTGAGTAGCATCAAATGTGGGGATATTAGGTCCATGTAGCCTGTGTGTAATTTGGATATGTATCTTGTACTAAGTAGGATAGGATTGTTATGAATAAATGGATGTTGTATGTATGGTTATGTATGTGATGTGTATGTTGGATGGTGGTGTATGTGTGATTCGAGGTTTTGAGGTGTCAGTATGATAATGTTTGTGAACCCATGGGTGGAATTGGGCATTGTCGATGTGTTTTGGGGCAGGTAGCCCAATTTGTCAATTGGGGTTCAAGGGGGTCAAATCTCAAAGAAAAGGTTCCTTTTAGGTGAAATCTCTTTGGACAAATTGGTTAAGTGATTTTGGACCTGTGTGAATGGTGCCGAGTGGTTGAATTGCCATAGGTGGTAAATGGGAGTTGTAAGTCATGAGTTTTGGTCAAAAAGTGGTCAAAACAGTATTAGGGGTACATATTCTCCATGCAGAGATGGATTGAGGTCAATTTGGTGTCTATGATTAGTTTGGGACTAGATTGACTTGTAAGAGTTGAAATCAAGTTAATCGGAGGCCGGAGCATAAAGTTATGCGTGTCAAAAATTCGCCTCGATGTTAGAAATTTACTGGTATAGAAAACAAGCAGGAGGCGCTGCGGCGCCAGGTAGCAGGCTGCAATGCCACGAATTCCAGTAGCGTGGTGGGATAGGGGAGGTCTGGAGTCATGGTGGTACTATAGTGACCACGGCCCCAGCCCAATTTTTGGTGTTGTTTGGTTCATTTCCACTATTTTGAATTTTTGAAAAGTTGTTTTGAGATGTTTAGGTTGCGTTTTGTTGGATTTTGAAGATTTTGGTCAAGTTTTGAGGTATTTGGAGGTAAGGTGTTACAAAACCCAACATCCCACTTTTATCCTTATTAATTATTAAGTTCCACTCCTCTCTCTTTTCTAAATAACAAGACAAGTAATAAATCAATAGGCGTAAAATTGTAAACTACTACTAAAAATTAATACAATACCTTATATTTTAACTCAACTAAAGATTCTAAAAGACCCCCTAAAGATTCTAAAAGACCCCCTATAATATGAATTAAAAGGAGTATGCTACTTTTTTGTTTTAAAAATTTAAGTTAGTGATTTGAGACTATAAATTTTTGGAAAGGTATACACTATACAAAAGATCATGACTCTAGCCGCAGTTTTTTAGGTGATATAGTGACAATTCTAAACCATCTCTAAATGTCATAGCAAAGAGCATGGGAGCCGGCTTTTATGTGGTAGAGTTAGCTGGTATGCATTGTCCTTTTTCTTGTTGATATCCATCTTCCATTGGATTAATTGAATTGATTTTATTGTGGATTATCAATAATTAATTATTAGCCCAATTACATATTTAATTAAGTAATTAATTTTATTTTAAATACTAAGCCTAGAATGAATTAGGTCCCAATTAATTGTGTATAATTTGTGATAGGCCGGATTATAAGCAAATCCACTAGGTAAAAGCCATAACTTGTAGCCTTTTGCAGTCTGTGAGCTCCTTTCTCTACATTGACATAAAGTGTGGAAATTAGGATTGGGGTTCTCTCCTACAAGATCCCCTCCTGACATGATTCTGCCGTGGTAGGATTTTATTTTATTTTTTAATTTTTTTAATTAAAAATTATGTATAAAAAGTAGATTTTTTAGATATTATGTAGATATATATTTTGTACAGTTTTAAATTTTTTATTTATTAAAAAAATTTTATACAATAAAAATTGGATTAAATTGGATCTCTGCAGTTTGCAGTTTTTTTAGTAATTAAGAAAAAATATTAAACAAATTTAAAATTGCACAAAATATATATCTTCATTATCCCCAAAAAATTTACTTTTTATTCGCAATTTAAAAAAAAAAGAGGAAAAACTACCATGGCAGGACTGAGGTAGTTGGGGTCTCTGCAAGAGATACCCCGATCCCAGGAAATTAGGGTATTTTTGGGGGAATGTGACCCTAGTTTAAGTGAAAAATTTGAAAGTGGTAGCTTAGAGGCTCCACCTTTTCCTTCTCCTCTTGTCAATTGATATATGTAAGGGTTAAAAATCGGATCGATCATTAAATGAAAAATTAATAATTTTTTAATTTATATGTCATATATTATTAAATCAGGGTTGAATCGTAATAAAACTGGTAGTAATAAAATTAATAATTTTTTTAATTTTATATGCCATATATTATTAAAAAATATTATTAATAACTTTCGTAGCCTAATATTGAAATTTAAATAAGTTAATTTTTATCTATAATCATATTTTGAATTCAACATAGTCAAATAATATTTATTTTTATATTATTTGTTAAGTAAATTTATCATTATTAATAATTATATATAATAATAATGCTTATATAATATTATAATGTAAAAAGAAAAAATTTATATAAAATATAGTGTTATTTAATACTAGAAATAAAGTCATTACCGGTTCCACCGGTTTTTGACCGGTTTTGAAATCCTCCGGTCCAGTTCTTCTTCCAAACTGGATCTAGTACTGATTCCCAATCATATCGACCGATTCGATCGTGTCCAATTTTTAATACATTGCTATTTTGTGTGCTGATGGGCAATTAATGCAAGTTTATTTTTATTTTTTAGGAATAATTTTTAGACCAAAAAAAATGAAGATATTTGGTTTTTGATACCAAAGTTTTTTTTTTTGTGAGAATTAAATTTTTTTAACCAAGAACTGACTTTTGTACCAAAAACTGACTAACTTCATTTTTTGTCCCAAAACCTAATTATCTCCTTTTTAACATTTTCGAAACTTTCTCATTCTATGCTGTCTAATACAATATTTATTGCCAAAGGTAAGCTACAACATTTTAGAACATAAATTAAATTTTCATCTAGCTTTCCTTGTCTAAGTCAGAGCATCACTACGAATTCAGCACATTGCAAGTGTTTTGAGATCATTTAGCTTAATTGGGCCATGTGACAAAGCCGGAGTAGAAAGGGCTAACCCGACCCAATGAACCCACTCATAAGTCTTTATATATATATATATATATATAGGTATGTATGTATGTATATGTCATTGGATAAAGTGCAGCTAGGGCTAGGGAGAATGGAGCGACACAGAGACTGGGAATTCGCTTCAGCATGCCATAAAATATGATAATTAACTTTCAAAATTTTAAGATATGAGAATATATATGTGTGTACAAATATAATTGGGCATTGAATAAATGTTAAAATAAATTACATGTATGATTAAATATCCATAACAACTTATAAATAAAAGTTTTATTCTGTCTTCTTAAATGCATAGATATCATTAGAACAAAAAAAAACATATTACCACATACACTCATTAGACCCTTTTTACCTAAAATTTCAAAAGGGTCATAATTTATCATCATGACACGTACCAATGCAAAGTATGTAAGATTTAAACTAAACAAATATTTGAATTAATTTAAATTAAATAAGATTTAATGTAAATACTTCAAACTTACTTGAAAATAAATAAGATTTAATTTAAATAATATATTCAAATTAATGTTTAAATTAATTCAAACTTACTTGAAGAACAAGTAGCATATCTTTATAAATTAAAAAGGTTAGGGCTCTCTTTAAAGAGTCATTCATTCTATTCTACACATCACCTTCGAGGGAGAGTTTATGAGAGAACGCCTTTTCTATAAATTAAAACGGTGATTACGAAAGCTGTGATTTGATTACCTAATAATAAAGAAGCAAAGATCAAGTTTTAGAATTTGGCGAAGGTACGCTTTTTGTTTTTTCTAATAGATTTAAACAAAGCGGACGGATTGTTGGAGCAATTTTCGGATTTAAAATTCTAATAATGTGCCAAAATCCCAACATCCTCCCCAATGAGAATATTAGAAATTCTTGTCAATGTTAGAAAACTCTCATAAACACAATTACATGTTGAATACTGTAATATATATATATATATATATCTCTGTGTGTGTGACTGAACAAGATTGCAAACTTGGAATCTGTCAGTGAAGCATTCTTTTGCTGTGCTCTCTGGCGGAGAGTCATAACATACTTTGATAGATGGCTATAGCGTTGTATGATATACGAAAAAAAAGAAAACGAAAGTTCCTATAGACTATAGCATTGTAACTCTTTCATTGTTTTCTTTCTTCGTTTTGATTTTTTCACTTTGTTTTCATTTTTTGAGCAGTTGTGAAGACTCTGAACAATTACAAAAAAATCTTCCATTGAAGCAATGTCTTACGGTTTACCTCTAGAGATTTGGATGGAAATTTTTCATAGACAGCCTCTCAAATCACTGGTTAGATGCATCTGTGTGTGTAAAGCTTGGAAGTCTCTCATCACCAATAAGTCCTTCATATATTCTCATCTTAGCTACAGTGCACAAGCCGAAAATGGCAATGACTCTCTCTTTCTTCAATTCCATCATTCAAAAGAGTTGACCCCATGGTTCAATCATTCTGAGGAATTTTACTCATTCTATTCAGATAATCAATTAGCTGGTCGCCTCTCTATTTTCAAATTCCCATTGAAGATTCATCAATTTGAGTCTCATTTGACCGTGGTTGGCACTTGTAATGGACTAGTATGTTTTGCTGAATGCTCAACATCTCTAAACTATATCAATAATATTATAATTATGAATCCGTATATTCGAAAATATATTATGGTTCCGAAATCCACCAACCCATATGGTATGAGATATGATTTGTTAGGGTTTGGTTTTGATTCAAAGAAAAAGGATTTTAAGGTTGTTAGAATTGTTGCTTGCTATCCGGAACCATGGGAACCACTTCCTCCACAAATTGAGGTCTACTGTCTTGTTACACGTAAATGGAGAAACATCTCAGATAGAGCTCCTTCATTTTATTATTATTCCCATGGGAAGTCTGACCGTCATAATCAAGTGCTTGTGAATGGTGTACTACATTGGATTGTTTGTGAAAATTGTATTGGTCGGCGCCGCTATTTTATATTAACATTTGATTTGGTTGAAGAGACATTTGGAGAATTGATGTTACCGCAGTCTTTGGATTTTAACTCATCTTGTGAGCTATATCTCTTGGGTGGAAGCAATTCACTTGCATTGGTATATAAATCAAACTTCAATGCATTTGATATATGGGTGATGAAGGAATATGGTGCTCTAAATTCATGGAATCTAGAGTCCTTTTCTTTTGATTCAACAGATTATGGATGCATAGAAACAGTAAGGGCTAGGAGGAGTAGTGGAGAATTGGTACTACAAAGACACAACGGTGAGATAATTCTACTAGATCCCAAGAAAGATTCAGTTAAGTGTCTTGGACTTGAGCAATGTGCTATCGATTTCGTTGGACATTATGTAGAGAATTTGTTTCTGATGGATAAAGTCACTTTTAGTTTTTAGCAAAAGTGCGAGATATAGTAAATGCAATGTTTATGCGTTTTTCATCTCTCATTATTAATGTTGAACGCGTGGCTTTACATGCGCTTGTGTTTATGAAAGAATAATAACTTGCTTTCATCGATTTTTTCTCTTTTTAATTTGTGTTTATCTTCCTTGTCTAAATGATAGAAGAATTCAATTTTGAATTTCAAGTATTTCTTGTCTGAAATTAAAATGACCAAAATTAATGAGAAAATCACTATATTTAGCCAGCTAAAAGAGGAGGATTCAGGAGAATTAAAATGTGTAATAGCTCTTCAATTAAATTAAATATTACATAAAAGCATATTTGACAACAAACAAAAGTTCAAATTTCGAATTAACCCCTAAAGAAACATCGAAGATTCCGCAATTACATTCGCAATTATGTATGCAACGGACTATATTTCATATACACGAGACCCATGTCTCAACTAGAAGCCTATCCTTCTATGGTCAAAGCTCAAGACTGATAAACTAAACTACAAAATTTTGGAGCCTCCCCTCTTTGTTGGCCACATCTCATTTTTTTTCAAACTCAACTGTTTATTTTCTTGGCACGAGATTTTTTTGGTTTCGGCTTTTTTGTTCCCTGTTTCTTGCGTTTTTGCTTTGGAGGCATGAGGTCCGCATTGTCATTTTCTCCCTCAGAAAGACTGTCACTTAGAGAACCATCCTCATCAGAACTGAGCACCAAGTCCTCCACGACATCTTCATCAGTTGCTATCAGTTTTTGCTGCTTCCTCTTCTTTTTCTTTGTCTCTGTAGGATGTTTTACCCTGCACGCAAAGCAATTCTGAGACGAAAGTACAAGGACACAAAAAATTCACCATGTAAATGCTTGTTTCATCAGTTGAGAGAGCTGAAGCAAAATAGAGAGATCATACTTGGAGCCTTTTCCAGGTAGCCAGGACGAACTAAAGACAGAAGCACCTTGCTCATTCTTTATTGCATCATCTTCATTACTTTCCAATATTTTACTCCCAAAAACAGAGGATTCTTCTCCAATAAGAACACTGGAAATTCTTATGTTAGGAAACACTCATAAACACAATTACACTGTAATATATGTGACTGAACAGGATTGCAGACCTGGAATCCGTCAATGAAGCATTCTTTTGCAGTGCTCTCTGGCGGAGAGTCATAACATACTTTGATAGAGGGCTAACTGCAGCCTCCTTCTCATCCTAAGAAAATAAGGATGCACTTTTAAACCCTCTGATACGGATTGTATCAAAGAACGCCAAATTTGTCCCATTTAAAGTACACTAAAATTGAGCGTTTAAAGAAAATGGGATGTAAGGGAATAGCAGTGGCAAATGAGAATTTTGCTAGATTAAAAGAATGATGCTTTTTATTTTGTTCATGTAATTTCAGGATAGAATAGAACATTAGCAATAGCAGAGTAAACAAGTCAACAACAGCTCCAAAGTAAATAAATAAATGAACTAAATTAGTAAAAAAGCACCCAAGAAGAAAACAAACCAAACTCGAGTACCATAAAAGCAAGGAATAGGGAAACCTGAAGAAAAGATGATGCTGCAAGGTCATTAGGTAAAAAGGAAATTGACATGCGCTTTCCATTCACAAAGTCAGAATTAGCCTCAATCTGGAAGTAGAGAAATGAAAAATTAGAGACAGATTCCTCAAGCTCAGATGGATGCAAACTATATATGTAAGCAAAATCTGCAAAATTGTCATTGCATTTTACAGCAACTTCAATACAGGTACCTGGCGAATAAGCATCCTCATTTCTTTCCGAAACCTTTCAACTTTTGTCAATTTACAAAAACTACGCAACCTCACAAGGGGAATAAAAGACAATTCCATGAATGCAACAGAATAACTCCAGTGTGCTAAGTGTTCAGCAAGCTCTTCAACTACAGAAAAAACACATGCGTCTTGAAATGCTCTAGTCTTCAGGCTCAGCTTGCTAACCTAATACATTAAAGTTCTCAAAAGTTAGATGGAGATGATAAGGATCTGTCGAAAAAAATTTAAGGAAAAAATAATGCTCATCACTACCTTCAGTATACTTCGCAAGTCAACAGCTTTTCCAGCACCTCCTGTAGGGGGCCTTTTTAATTCTTTCATCTCCAGCATGTCCAAAAGAAGCATAGACACTGGTATAAAAGAACTTGTAGAAGCTGCAATGTGGTTTAGCATTCTGATGCATCTCAATCTGAGGGGAAAATATCTGGCCGTAGGAACTAGATGGACTACCCCAGATATTATTTGAGTTAGTGGATATGCAAGTTGCTTTAAGTCAGACTCTGAGTTGTAGGCACAAACAGCACCAGTCCAGAGTTCAAGACAGTTCATGAATTTCCACTCATACACCTTGTGGAATGCTTCCTAAAGAATACATTCAGGTAACAAGCAAAATGAGAACTACAAAATCTCAGGTTAAAACATGTCCTAGCAATTTGTTTCCAAGCTATTTATCATAGTTACATACTAAAAACAAACATGCCATGTCTTGATGTAGAGACATATCAAAAGATTGCAGCCTTGAAACAAGTTTCAAGCAAGATTCAAGAACTAGATGGTGGTGAAAGGAGCACAGCAGGCAATAAATGAAAAATGATACCAAGAAGAAACGAGGTGCCACTATTCAAAATCAAAAGGTGACAAGTTTGTATGAACAATTCCATAAATAAAATATCACAAGACTGACCATACACTGCCTATGAGAAATAACATGAAATAGGCAACTAAATGTTTACATTACCTTAGTCTTTGTATTAAGGGCCTCCCTTAAAATCATAGCCAATTGTCGGATAAAAACAAAGGCATGTTGATAAGCAGTTGCAAGGTCCACACCTAAAAGTTCAATCACACAATTCCTAAGAAAATGGATATGTTGAAGTTTCACTGCATTTACAAAATGGCAGTTCAACACATAGGCTTTGTATATTCCTCTGAAGCAATCATCTATGCAATCAGATCCAATACGGATGCATAAATCCCTCAAAAATAGAAATGAGACAACTAGAAGGGCACCTCCTCCAGTCCCCCAGAAATGAAGGGCAACCTGGTAGATCATCAGGAAATTAAGTCATTAAGTTAATGGGTAAGAAATACTACATCAAATGCCCCAGGCCAAGAGTGTCACACTGCCATTACATGCACCTTAACAGAAGCATATTCTTACAAGAAAAAGGAAACAGTGTATTAATGATGATGATATTATTCTCAATCTTCTTTACGTAGAGAAACATCAAGCCATTAAATCCAAGGCTAATAACCCTCAAACAAACTCAAATATATGAAAATTCTATGTATGATCAAAAGGAGGTAATTTCTGCATTCAAATTATTAAGATCAGTTTAGGAAGCTGATTTTGTGCATATGATGTATATAATAGAAGAGTATATTAATGATGTAGTACCTAAATCATCTAAAAATTTCACCTCAATCAAAATGGTCCCTCTGTTGGGCAGCTTTATTCCAATTAATAAATTGGAGCACATTTAGCCGATAATTCATGACATTGACTTGGCCAAGTGGGGTTTTCCCCCAAAACAATGTCATTTACACAAATTTTACGAAGTCAAATGCCAGTGAAAACTGCCATTTCGGGAAACAATTTGCTTAAACAATGTCATTTTAAGAGAAAAGGCCACTTAGGAAAGCCTACATCATGACTTAACAACTTAAGCTCCTGTGCATTAAGTAAGAGAAATTTACCAGACGAAGGGACCATTTTGATTGGAAAAAAGTCTTTTAAGGGCCAAATTGAAAGTAATCTTTCAGATACTACATCATTAATTTACTCTATAATAATAGAATTACTTACTGTGGAGCACCTAAGGGTACAAAATCAACTAGCATGTGCAAAACATATGCAGGTGACTTCACATAACCAGTACAATAATACTGAGTGGTAAAGAAAAAGAATGATAACAAAAACATTGAATAGACAAGGAGTTCTCAATTCATACCTTAATATATTTCCTTAAGAGGGTAGGAAAAGCAACCAAAAACAAGGAAGAATATTTAAGCCTGCGTAAAGTAAATGATATCATTTCTGTGTCAGTCATCTGGTTCAAAACATGGAGGGCATTTCCAAGATAGGACTTCACTAAATGGCTATGGTTCTTCCATAGCTTTGTGGTCATTAGATCATTTATGGTTTCTTTCTTTCCACCAGAGGCAGGAAGCTTCAACAAATTTCTGAGTATTCCATCCATTTCATTTAGTACATATAGCATTATTTTGTTGAACACACTACTGGACATGATGCTAAGTTTAGTCATAGACTCTCCCTCCCCTTCATCACCATAGTGGCATGCAGTCCTAAAAGCTCTCATCAACGAACGAACTGCACTTAAGCTCCCATTATCTTGGATTGATTTGCACCATGAATCAACCATAGCAGTGGTTATGGCTTTCTTGGAAGATCCTTGTTCCTTCTGTAGAATCTCAAGCTTGTTGGCTCTCTCATCTAGCTGTTGATCTCCATCTTCCAGGTCAGTATCAAATTCTTCCTGGAAAAATAAGCAAGAGTGATATAGATGCCAATGTTGAGACCACATAAGAACTAAAGAAATTACTCCCTCCAGTTCTATTTATGAGATCTTTTTAACCAAATCACACAGATAAAGAAAAGTGGTTAAAATTAGTTGAGATCTTATTCATTACAAAAATTATCATAACATTCCAAAATTGCCCTTAATTAAAGCATCAAAAGTGGCTCTTTTTTTCTGCACATGAAAGAGAAAGTAAAAAATCCTACTTCCAAGACAATAATTATTAAGGGCATATTTGGGAAAAAATTAATAAATGCTTCACACATCTTGTAAAGGATCTTATATTAAGGACTATAAAAAACTTCTAGAAGAAGTCTTATAAATAGGACCAAAGGGAGTAATACACAGCAGAAAATCATGGGATTAATAGCATTTATAGCTAATTGATCACATGATTTTTGGCTATTTTTTTTGGTCAAATTAATTTTACTTCTTTTATTTTCTATTTAATCCTATAACCTATTTGTGTGTGTGTGAGCCAATCCAATCCAATGTGGCTAATTCTAATCTGACATGGGTAAAGTAGTTATGGCACACACCCCCCCCCCCCCAAAAAAAAAAAAAAACCCATCTCATCAATTGGAATCATCCCTTTTAAAAATTCATCATAAAAATTTGATATTACTCTATTTGAATATTTATTCTGATTTACAGTTATCAAACATTTATTCAAGAGATTTTTACCAGAATAGCAAACTATCAAACCTTTCAATATGCCATGTGTGACTAAGATGTATATTTCCCTTCACTTCCAGCATTTGGGTCTTAAAAACCTTGGCTTCACTAAAGCAAAAGATTTTTTAAGCAACACCACTGAGAACTTGATGAAATTCAACCCAACCATGCAGCAAAAATAGACAATAGGAGACAAAAGGGAGTGAAAGAGGGTGAGAAAAAGGAGAGATGGAAGTAGGACAGGCAGTCCATCAAGAAATATGATGGTTTATGACAACAAAAGACAGAAAGGCAAGAGAAAAAAAGAGGGAAACCATGATGAAGTAGGAGTAATGGTTGAGGGGGTAGTTGGAAAGAGTATTTAACGAAGGAAACTGAGGGAGTAGAGGAATTTTGGAAAGTGTCCTCGAGGGAAAACTAGCATCTCGAAAACTAGAAACCACGTTGTTCAGTTCTTGTTCTGTGCTTTCTTCTGAGTCTTCACTGTTAGTTTGTGTCCTTGTACTTGTGATAGCATGTTGTTTCATTTGTTAGTGTTTTCAACTATAATTTAGTGACTTCATCCCTATCATTGTCATTTGCACCATATGTGTTCTTTAGCATTCTGTAACAGAGGTGTCCATATCACTAGCCTTTTGTATCTTTGCGTGGTATGTATCGTTTCAGTGTTGTAACTCTCACTTAAGGAAGTAACTACATTTCAGTACCCTTTTTCTATGCCCCTTCATGTATTTTTCAGTGGGTGTTAGCAGAGATCCCTGCCTCTGTTCTTTTATATCACACTTTCTGGGTTCTGTTCTGGTAGTAGATTGTCAGGGTCCTACCAGAACTGTTATAGATTACAAAGGTTGAAAATCAAAAGACAAAACAAAATCAGAAAACATTGAACCGCAAGAAAATAAAAAGGCACTACAAATCAGATGTAATAATAGTTTTAAATTAGAAAATATGCCACAGACCCATATGTACTGCAATTCATGTGTCAAGCAGATAAGGATATGTAAAAGAGGAAATATGTTGCATACTCACATCAATATCGTCGTCGTCATCATCATCAAATTGTAGAAGTTCCTTGTCATGCTCTTTCAAGAACTCGTAAAATTCAGGGTCCTGTGATGAAAAATTTATTAGTAGCATCACCATAAAAGTATATCTCAAATAAGAGATAGTAAATCATGAAACTTAAAATGATGGGATACTAAAAATGGTCATAGTAATGAAGGATGACATTTAAGTTTCTAACCTTTTGCTGAAGCCTCTGTAATTGCTCAATATGCTCTCTTGCTTGATTATCTTTTAAAAAATAAAAAATAAGATAAGCAGCAGCAAATATAAATTTAGATTAAAGGACGGACACTTCTAACATAACTTAAAGACCTGTCAATCAGAAGGCATATGAAAAGAAAATGTAACCCCAAGCATTATTATGATCAAAACGTGGAGAAATTTTTTAACACACTGTAACGAAAATAAAAGACGGATTCGAAGTAAACACAAACCGGTCTCGGATTTCTTAAGGCTGCCATTGCCACTAGAGACTGCTTCAGGCCTTCCTCTCTTGCGATTACCTTCAGCATCCATGGCAACAGGTTCGACACCGCAATACAAGGAAGCAGGAGAAGGGGAACAAAATCCCAAGGATCAACGGTCACAGAGACGAATCACTTCCACCGTAACTCAGGCGTTTTATATCGTGTTGAGTCTCTTGAAAGCTTACTGAACATAAATGGCATAACAGTAGGAACACAAGGAGTAAATAAACCTAAATCAGTGGGCTAATGGGCTGTATCAATGGACAGCAAATGACTAAATTGGGCCTAGAAACGGAATATTGAATGTATAAAAACAATTGTTTGAGTGCATAAAAAAAAAAAGGTTTGTTTGAATTGTACCCTAAAAAAAGGGGCGAGAGAGACAGAAAGGTTTGTTTGAAGTTTCAAAAGGCATAAACCAAAACCAAACCCATTTTGTTTCTGACTAATCACTTTTCAACACCCTTAATTTCTAATGAGATGTCTTCCTTTATTCTTTTGATTTTTTTAAATTGATGACGTAATTATTCATTATTAATGTATCAACATATAAATATCAATACATCATCATGAATATATATTTACAGCAAACTGTACTATTTACAATTTATTAGCAATGCAACTTAGTTTTAAAATTTTATATAATACACGTAGAAATGTTTCTGGTAAAACATAACGATTTATATGTTATTGCTTTTTTCCATGTATATAGCTAACTTTCAATATCTAATCACGCTTCAAAGCTTCTCTAATGTGAGAGATGTTCATTTTTCCCCCTAATGCATTGTAGTGCTCAATCTGATAAAAAAATATGAAATCCAACTCCTAAACTAAAAATGACATGCATAAAATTTAAATTCAAGCTTGAAGTAAGAATATAGTTCAGAGTTAAATTACACTCTCTTCTCCTAAGAGATCTTCAAATCAAATTACATTATCTCTCTTTTATATATTTTCAAACGTAAAATAAATAACAAATTAATTTAAAAAAGTTTAATTTTTAATAAAAGAAACAAGTTTCTTTTTGGGCCAGAATAAAAGAAACGAGGTTAGAGTAATCCAAGCACGAATAATCTCCTAACCACAACGAGAGCCCAATAAACCTAAGGGAAGCTCACCCTACAAAGTGAAGCCTTTCAAAACAAAAATTATTTGTTTGGATCCAAGGAAAAACAAAACCTGTATTGTTTTAAACGGCCCAATAGCAATTCGGTCTTATAATGACAAATTTTTTGGTTAATAATATGTTATATATCCTCAATATTTAAAATATATACAGGTAAACAGTGTGACTTATTTTTAAATTTCATGTGATCCATGAAACCTACTTAATTTTTTATTAATTTGGTTGGTTTTTCTTTATCTAGTCAACTTTTAAGACCAACCAGAATCATGATTAATTCATTGATTTCTTTTAGCGTGATCAACTCATTTGATATAGTTTTATCAACTACTCCCTCCATTTTAGTTTATAAGACACATTTATAAGAAATTTATATTTTACAATATAGGGCATTTTACAGATTACATAGTATATTTAATTTTATTTTACCCAAAATACTCTTAAGAAATGATGAAATTTAATTAAAATTGATAAGTTTAATTCATAGGTAAACTATATTAAATAATATTAAATGAGAATGATTTAGGAAAATATGAAAAATTTTTCAGTTATTAACTACTACCCTTTAATTTGTGTGCAGTAATTAAAAATGACTTATAAACGAAAACGAAAGTAATATGTGTTTATTAATAGTTAATTGAATTTAATTTGATGCATTAAATCTGTGTAAATTGGAGATGGATCCATTGCTTTGAGAATAAGGATATGATAGGGTTGCAAGTGTGAATGATTATAATGGTAGGCCACTTTACCAAAAGTAGTGTAATCCAATTGAGTACTAAAAATCTTGGTGATTGATGCTATTATGTCTTACTGCTTAAATAGTTACTCTCCTTTATATACCAATTATCAAACAACTATTTATGCATTTGTTCTACATGGACCCATCCCCTTTTAATCAATCTGAATTATGAAGGGTATATGAGTGAGTAACTGAGTATTGTACAATTTTTTTCAATGATAAACCATTTGATATTTGATTTTGTCAACTAATTTAAACTCGAGTCTAGTTGGAGAAACTTTCTAAACATATTTTTTTTATTTCCCCAAACATAATGTTTAAATTCGAGAACTTGCTTAAAGAGTGCCTAAGTTCATTATCACTTAATCTAATTGTGATTAGTGTACTAATACCATTATTGCCATCATATTCTTTCTATGTTGTTTTCACTTCTCCCTTCAAATTAGAGCCAGTTGTACAAGAGCCAATTATGGCACGGATTGGTGGGAGAAACAGTTGAGACATAAATCACAAAAAAGAAAAAGAGAAAAATAAATAAACAAATCTCATACAAAGGGCAATTTTGGCAACATCCTACTTTCTCTCCTATTCTTTTTTTTTATTATTATTATGGAAAAAGGATCCTTCTCTCCTATTCTTGTCTTCTTAGTTTTGTTCATCATTCAAACCAATTTTTCAACTGTTTATATTTTTTAAATTTTAATATTTCAATAAAAATATCAAATTTAGATAGCTGAAATCTGATCTAAACAATTTAAAAACTGAACAGAGGAGGGAAAGAGGAGGAGAGAAGCTAAGTTTATGCTTTCAAATCTATATTTTGTTAGTACTAATATAAAAGAGAGTAATAGGAAAAAAAAATTAAATCTGACATATTTTCACCTTTTTTAATTTGTTATTATATATGATGAAATAGTGTGGAAAATTCATACGCAATTTGTAGGGTCAAGCATTAAGTGGAAGCTGTAAAGTTACATTTCATGCGATACAGATAGGTAGTAGACAATGGCTTGTACTTAAAAGTAAGATTTCATTCAAATTTAGATAGTACCATTACAATCCCATTTAATGTTTAGTTTTAAATGCTGCAAATTCATATTTGTCAAATTTAGAATAAAAATTACTTATTTTAATAAGAATTTACACAAGAATCATGTTTAACCAACAAAGGTCGGGTCGACTATGAGGAATTTAATTTCATTTAACTAAGGTCAGAAGTTTGAATTTTGTGGATAAAGAAAACAAAAACATTGGGAGAACTATTTCCAATTGGACCCAATAATTCTCAAATCTTATCCAATAGTATGGAATATTAAATAGTTGTATTAAAAAAGAAGAAGAAGAAGAATTAGTTCTAAAAAATAGTTCAGAATTTTTTTTTTAAAAATTACATTTGAATTTCAGTGTCATTCCTTGCACCTCTCATATTTTAACTGAGAAAGTCATTAGATGTAATTTAATTTTGTTTGGCCAACATTAGATTTAGTTTAATTTAATACCAAAGAGGGAGACTAATTTTTTTTTTTAAAAAAATTACACGTAAACTTTTATTTGGTCAATTATTACAAAAGAAAATTAAAGCCTTTAAAAATCTTAATTACGTAGGTTCTTGGGGCACTAATTAAATTGGCTCCACAATGAAATAGACACTGCCCCACTAAATCTTCGTATGATTTCATTTGTCTATGACAGTATTGCTGGAGAATGATGCTTGAGCTCTTTGAAGCCACATATCAACATATAATCATTTTCCCTAAAAAGAAATAAATAAAGATAGTCACACATATCCATAATCAAAATATCCAAAATTACCAACTCCTTCTATGAATGGTAAAGATTATTGTCTCTTAAATGAATGGTTTAGAATTTGATTAGTTTTTATGTATGGAACAGCTTTAGTTGGGAAGAATCTATTTATTCTGGGGAGAAATTAAGAAAATTCTTTGGTTTCAATGAGGATACTCTTGGTTTAATACCAAAGAAAAAAAAAATTCACAATTTACTTTAAATACGAACCTCAGGCTCTAAGATATTCTCTTCCTTTTGATATTACTCACGAAATATTTTTTACCCCCGAGCTAAACATATTAGTTACCTTAATTTTGTTTTAGTTCATTATTTCACCTTCATTCTTATATTGTTTACTTATCTGTTAGGTTTCGTTTCCTTGAAGTATTTTAATCGGAAAACATTATTTTAGAAGAATCATTTCATCAAGACATTATTTTAGAATTTTCTTAAATAATTTTAGTAAATTTCAAATAATTTTAAAGTTCACCTAGAATTTAGAATTATAACACACACACAAAATGAAAAAAAAAAATCAATTGCACATATAGGAAAAAAAAATTTTTTTTGCTTGTAAAAAATTTCAAAATAAATTTTGTTTTCAATTTAGTCCCCCATTCATGCAATCCTAAATCTGCCACTCATTAGAGTGTCGGGTTAGATTGTATTTTCTTTTCACTTAGGTGACTTTGTTTTTCTCTTTTGTAAGTATACATTAATTAGTTCACATTATTTTTTGTCAACTAATTAGTTAATGTTTACAAATGCAAAAATTTATCCGTATGTACACTTTTATGTGCTCACAAGATACATACAAATCATTGGGTAAAAAAAAAAAGAGATACATACTAATCTAATAAACATGTGTATAAATGTGCATACCCACACACTATGTATCCATGTATTAAACATTTTGATTAATGAAAATATCTACCATTGTTATTGTTATATAAAAAAAAGGCAAAAGCATATTTTTTATCTTTTAACTTTACATTAGATTTTATTTTAGTTTCTTAATTTTATTTTATTTTTTTTAATCCTTTAATTTTTAAAATATAACTAAAAATTTCCTTGTTTGCAAAAAATGTTGACAAAGTATTCGTACATACCAAGTCATTAATATTATTATATATTCATTAATTTTAGGCTTAAAATATTTTTAAATTAAATAAAAAAATTTAAAAATAAAGAACTATAAATATCCGATTTTTAATCAAAAACCATAATCTTAGGATTTTTGTTGTCATGGTTAAATATGTAAGCATTACAAAATTTTTTGTTAGCATTTAAGAATGTTTTGTCAGTAATTTATGTTAATATAGTTAATAATGTTAATTAAAGAGAAAATTTTGATTATATTTTGAAAGTTAAAAAATTTAAAAAAATTAAATTAAATTAAATTAAGTGATTGAAATGAAACATGATATAAAGTTAATAGACTAAAAGTGTACTTTTCCTTAAAAAAAGGGTTACCGAAAACTCAAATTTTACTAATATAGAACTGAGTGAAGTTTCTTAATTAACATGTGCATGCATTTAAATAGCTAGATTTCTTTTAGGAAGGCATTACAAGCTTTACCAGCAGATCAAGAAAGAAAAAATAATAATATACACACGTTGAAGGGCAATACATGAAAGGGACAGAGAATATTCAAATTGATTCTAAAACCAAAATTTAGGTATAAAAAAGTATAAAAGTTATACTTGTTCTTATATATATTAAACTAGACATGTTCTTGTTGGCCAAAAAACTGAGAGACCTGTTCTCAATGTTGCACCGCAGCGTTTAAAAATATAGAATTTTTATTATATATTGATTAATTTTAATATAGTAAATGTAAGTTTAAATTGACTTAAAAAATTTTATGTGACAGTCTTATACACACACAAACAATGTTTAACCCTAACTTTATAATATATATTACCCAGGTGTCGGATTAATACGTGAAAAAATTACATTCAAGAATTTAAAATTTAAAAACTTGGATTAAAAACTTTAAAAGTTATAAATATTTCCAATGATAAAATTATTATGTAATTTCATGATACATTGCAAAAAAGATATTACAAAGTTACTTACGATCACAACATTTTTTAAATCTAATAATAATTTTTTTAACATTTGAAGATAAATCATGTAAGACTTCATACTGACTTTTTTTTTCAAAGAGTCATACTGACTTTGACACACAAAAATAATTAGATATAATTTTTAACATACATTTTTTAAAATTTAAGATTTCAAATATAATCAATGTACAATATAACATTTATAGCAAGCCCTATTATTTATAATTGTGTCTAATTTCCCTAAAAAAATTTAGTTGCCTGCGAACAAAAAACAACATTAAAAATACAGTGATTTGTGTTTCGTTGTACACATTGATTGATATTTATGAGGACGGAAGTCACCCCATTTGATACTTTCTCTGTCCTTGATGTAAATTACATTTTTTATTTTATTTATTATTTTAAAAAATTTTAAATGTCTCAATTTATCTATCATTTTATATTATTAATAAAGTATTAATTATTTTTTTACTATTTTACCCTTCATTAAAAATAATAGTGATTAAATATAAGTCATCTTTTAGCATTTGTTTAAGAATATTTTAGTAAAATATCATTAAATTTTATTATAATTTATGTGATTTAATAGTTTTATTATTTTATATGAAAAACCTTGAAATGATAAATAAAATGGGACAAAATGGGACGGTAGAGAGTATAATACAATAAGTAATGACATGGAGTATTCCAATGTGATACAATTTCTCAACAAATGAAATTTTAAAAATGAACTAGACCTAATGCTGCAAATAAACATTTTTTTATTTCCACCCACATTTGCATTGAAAATTTTCATTGAAGAAATGGCGCAAATGCGTTCCTTATTCTGAATGCTAATTTCAATCAAATTAATGTAAATCTCCTAATTAATTTTAAGCCAAAGTATCAACAAGTTTGAGCCATGAATAATCGTTGGTTCCCCTGATGAACAGTAGTTAATGGGATAGTAATGTTTTTTTTTAAATACATATGGGAAAATGAGTTTTTTGCCTTAAGAAGTGAAAATTGCAAATAAATCATTTACACTTAATTCTCTTTTAATTCATAACTCATAAAAGTAAGTCTAATTTAATTAAGACTAAAATTTTAAAAAACATATTAATTAATTAGATAAAACTCATTTTCTCTTACATTTTGAAACAAAAAATACTAAGAAACATTTCCTATATTTTGGAATGTATTGAATATTATTGTAAAATAAAAAGAATACGGTCAAATTTAAATCTAAGAGAGCACATAAGGATAGGAAAGGAATTGATGAGAGTGTAATGATTGGCATCATAACACATTTATGACTCTAAAATTAAAATCAAACAAAATACCAAAAGCTTAGGGTTTAGAGTAGTTGGTTACCCCATTAACATCAAAAAAGGCAAAATACTGGGTAAAGCAATATCTCCTGTCTACTATCCCCCCCATTATGTTCCTTCCTCCTCAAGATTCTACTTCTTTACTTTTCCCCCCTCTTTCGCAGTATCATGGAATTTGAACAACAAAATCATTAATTCACCTAACTCTTAACATATTAGACCACTATTTTCTGACTTTCTTCTGGATTTAACAATATGTTCCATAGTTAATTTATATATTAAGTATTTCAATGAAAACATAGATATGTATATGTACATATTTTGTTCAGCTTCTATTATTATTATTATTATTATTATTATTATTATTATTATTAAAAGCACATATCATCATGTAGTTAAAAAAATAAAACGATGGCTAAGGAGAATTAGTTTAGTTGACATGGATGCAACTCATATCCTATAAAGACATGGGTTTGAATACTGTTGTCAATGTAAGGACCTCCTCAGTTAGTAATTTATAAGTGCCTCTGTAAGAAATTTTTCAGTCCTAAGACCTATCTTTGCCTTAGTTGGTAAGGTTCTGAACCTAACTTAAATTTTTTTAATAATAAAATTAAAAAAAGAGATGAGCTCACATGAAGTTCTGTTTAGTTGTTTAAATTCACTTTTTCTTTCTGGGTTTATTAGGTGGAGGAGATTGTAGCATCAATTGATCAATTCCAATTATCTCAAAATATATTGATACATGAATGAATTAGATCTAACCTGTTTATATCGAACAAGTCAATATGAATCATGTATTTAAAGAGATAACCATAGAGAATGAATAGAAAGGAAAAGAAAAGCCTCATACACAATCTTTTGTCTCATTCTCTCTTTTTTCTTTTTTTGAATATAAGGCCACGGACTAAGCGTACAGATACAATAAAATTAGGTCATGTCTGAAGTCAAAAGGTTTCTACACCTTAAAAGATGAACATAAAAAATCAAAGTATCAAAACTATTATTGAAAGCTTGTTGAACAAGCCAATTAGTGCATTTATTTTCTGTCTTATTCTCTCTTTTAAATGTACAAAGCCTTATTGCAAACAATCTGGATGAATTATTTGAATTATTTTTTTGGTAGAATTATTTGGTATTTAGTTATTACTTTAAGTTGCGACTAATCCAATAAGTCCCGTCAAGTCCTAAATGGGGAAAGCTCTCCCAAAATGAATTTTACTTTAAGTAAAAACAAAAAAGAGCATAAAAATAGAGATAGATCCCACCTTACCTCAGTAAATCCCATATCAATAACTCCTACTTTTCTTAATTTTATTACCTGTAGTAACTTCAGGTAATCTATCCTCATATTGATACACTATGAGTGAAGAAAAACCAGTAGGTTTATGAGGGCAAACAAGGGTTGAGTGTCAAAATACTGTTTTTTTTTTATTTTTTTATTTTACAAACCATTCAGTATTCAGTTCTATTGACTAATTCAGATTCAAACTCAGCTTAAAGAATGTTGAATTCTTTATCATCTCAATCCAAATACATCTACCAACTGTGTTAAAATACTTTAATAATATACTGATATTATGTAACAGCTGTTACGTACATATACATACATGATCTGCAATGTTAAAAGTGAGTGGGAGGAAAAAGCAGAGACATTATGAATAAAGAAGATTAATGATGAGGAGACATTGAAAGTATGAAGATTCTTGTAAAAAGATGGTCTTGTCCTGTGCCCCAATCATAACTATCCTCCCCCTCTTCTACAAGAACCAGATTGGAATGAACAATGAAATTATACCATACAACCAAACCAAAAAACAGCAATAGCTTTTCCTTTTCATTGGTAAGCAGTCAGAATTGCTTCCCCTTGCCGACATCATCCACTGTCACTAACACCGAATTATGTAGAATCATAATATATATTAAATATGATCTCAGCAATACAGCATTCTTCTCCTCTAATGACTTCACCCCACACAGTTTATCAATTACCAAGAAGTGATTCTATCAATCTATTTATCTTTAATTTACATCACCAAATAGGGTCCCATGCAATAAGTCGCATCGTTTACAGCTTGTGAACAGTGCATTTGCTATAGATTTATGTAATATATAGAATAGAATATAAATTATTTGACTTATTACAGGGTCATCAAGAAGGTCAAGAAAGAAACTTCCATTATTTCTAGCCTGGAGGTAGGTGAAGAAATATAAACCCATAGCTAGAGAGCATCAAGGAAGGACGGAGATAGGGTGGTTAATGCTAGATTCAAGCTGCTTTATCAGATTATGTACAGTAAAAGGACACCATGGTCTGACTTTTTAAGGAGCACAGAAATTACAAGAAAAAGGTAGTATATTATTCTGTGGGCAACAGACAGCCAGAGTACCATAGAAAATTATTTAACAACCAAGGTCCAAGTGATATATAACAACCAAGGATTTAAATGTTGCACCTGAAATTCAAAAAAAAAAAAAAAATCATACATGTAAACATGGAGAGGCAGGGATGGATTTCAACCACTATGATGAAAATATTTATGTAATTATTAACAAGTAGAGAGAAAAAATGCTTGCCTTGTTTTAGTTTGATAGCCTTTGTCCAATTCCAGAACATACTTCCTCACTCTCTATATTTCCCAAAAGTATGGACACCATAACTCGTATGGCATGAGTCTCAAACTTTAAAGGAACTCTTGATCTGTGCATGTGATTCAAAACAAAACTATAAAAAAACACACACAAAACTGTATGATAGGAAGAGGCAAAAAGAGATCTTAACACCACCAGAAGTTAAATAAAACTCCAACTAGTTGTTCATGGTTAAGAATAATCACTGTAATTTACATGCAAAAACAGCTCAATGACGTTACAAGATACCCTTTCAAGTTTCAACTATATCATGTATCTCCTTATGCCGACAGACCTCCTTGCTTCCACTTTCATCAAGACTTTTTTTAGCAATCATGACAACCCAAACGGTTCATTCAGCAAACCTCTAATTTTCAACAAGTAGATAAACAATAGTTTGCAGAAAGGCCCCATGAACTAGTGAATTATCACAAAATTTTATGTTTGAAACCAAAGTTACCAAAGGTTGTGGGCTAAGCAAAAAAACATAAACACACATATACACAACAGAGAAAGAGGGTGGATGAATTGATGTGATGGAAAGCCACTCATACCTCACTTTTCTTTGACCACGACACTAACATGGACCCGCACTCCCCGTGATGGGTCCCTCCAATTTCAGAAACGAACACGAGATATGCCAGGTGGTATCTACGAGAACTGCTTCTTTAGCTATAGAGATTCTCTCTCATGTTCTTGCAAGGTTGACCCACTACATGACCAAGTCTGGTTAGCCACCCACCCTATTCATTCAAGCAATTCCAACTCTGCAGCAAAAAGTAACATTCAAAATTTGGGAGCCAGTGCAAATTTAGTGTCATGTTTTAGCATCCATATTCATGAAAAAATTGTTTGTTCTTCGATAAGCAAATTCAATTTTTGACCCAAAATAATCAATTTTTCTTGGGGGAATGTTTTAAATATTAAATAGCTGAAACACAACACAAGGAAACAAATTTCAAGCTTTGAATATTTGGGCCAAACAATGGCCAGAAAACGAGTTTCCTCTTTACTAGAATCTCAGGAAAAAAGTTAAATTAAGGAGTAAAAGATATATTCAAGGATGCTTGCACTTATAACTACAGTAGAGAGTGGACTCATGCTTCATTACTGGTTTTCATATGCATTAGAATATCTGTTGACTTGCAATTTTCTTCAGCAATTTCATGGCATTCAGACACAATTTTTGAATTATCTAACTGTGAAGCATGTTTAGTAGAATGAGTATTCTCTCAATAGAAGTAAACTAAGAACAATAATTGATCCTTCTTCATCAAGCAAAATAGTTGGGTTAGATCCACTAACAAGTAGTACTACGTGAATGTTCAGGTGGTTCACAAATCAAGAAACCCAAGAGTTATTTTGCTATGAGGCAGTTTGCTCAAAGCAGTGAGGCGTTTTGTTGTTTTGGTCAACTCGGTTTGGAACCAAAATCAAATATAAAAGCCCAAAAAGTAGAGCACTGAACTATAGTGTTAGGATGTGATGGGAGGGTAGATCAGGTAGCCAAACAGTAAAATATTTCATTTTGTTAAATTCACACCACATATCATGACTCACAAGCAGAATTTAGAAGACGTATCGTGTTATGGCATGTCAAGACATGAACCATCAATGAAGAAGATAAATAAACAAAATGCCACTAACTATTGCAGCATCCTTTTTCCCTTTTACATGAAGAGATCATGATAACCCCCTCTCCCTTTCTTTCAAAATAATGATGCCTCTAGATGAATTCATTCTAATTAAAAAGTGTTGTTCCACCCACAAACGTTCCTTCTGTTTTATAGTTTTCACAAATTTTCACAATCATATAAATTCACTTTGGTCTTAATTACTGGATTTTGCACCTGTGTATGATACCAACATCACATCAGTGTTAATGGCTAAAAAAAATTAACCACAAAAATATAAAGCTAATTACAATCCAAAATAAACAGACATAAGCAAGTATTTGGATCATCTCACATGACACGATGGTCATAGGAGTTGAGAAATAGACATATAGTAATAATCACGAGAAAAAAAAAAGTTACCTATATCTTTACTACCATCATTGTTATACTATTATACTGCATCAGAACATCCAAATTCATCTGTTTTACATAAAGTAAAGAGGACTAAATTTTGATCGGGCATCTCAGGGACAGCTGGAAGTTTCAGATTTCCCCCACGAGGAAGTGAATAACATGACATAGTTCATTGTGGCCCATTCTTTATCTGCATTTAACAATATCTAATGCAGCGCAGCTTTTTAAGTGAAAGATTCATTGTGAAATAAGACTGAGAATAATTCTTATCACTAAACGCTCGAGGAAAATTTTTATGACATTCTTCTTGCTCTCTTCCTGGATGGTTTTTTCACAAAAATGAACTTACGTTCCTCTACAAACTCTAGAAACCCAAAATAACAGATGGTGAAAAAGATTGATGATTTAATAAAATAAAACGTGATACCACAGTCACTAACAAACTTTTTGAGACCCTTTCACTATCCTTTTTCAATCATAATTCACGAAAATTTTCCATAATAGACAAGTTCTGGAAAGAATTTGATAAATCCTACAGTTACAGAACTCTACAGTAGTTTGAAAAGAAAAGAAGCACATTACGCTAAGGGTGCCTCAGCAAAGACCTCAGCCAGCATTCCATCCTCAGTACCCGACATGGCAAACAGTTCTGCATCCTTTTCTTCCTCACTAGAAATGCCTCTCCTTTCAAGCTTGGCATGAGCAGCAATGTATATCATCTTCTGAGCTCTCTCCAACCCCACTCGTGAGTGCTTATTTGCAGTGACTTTTCTCATGAATGACCAATTACTCTTAAAAGCACATGAGGTTGCATGCAGAAAAATAAGCCTGACTGCAATCTTCCCCAGAGACTTAAACTCACTTAGGCAAGTTTCCCACACTAGTCTACTGCTTAGTGGGTTTGCTACTTTCATCTTCCCAGTCACAGGGTCCCTTTGTTTCATCTGAACTGCCTGTGCATAAAGTGGGTCGAGCCCTTCTGACCTCCACTTCATGAGCTCCATTAACACAACATGAGCATCTTCTCGTGAAGCTAGCCTTGTCAGTAACTTATCTACATCTTTTTCCTGTTCACGCGTCAAGCATTTGAATGGAGGAAGGTACTTCCCACTCGCATCTTTAATCAAGTAAAGTGGGTCAAGTATAAATGCAGCCGACCAAGCAGGGTGATAATTTTTTCTGAATCTTTTTTCAAGTATTTTCTCCACAGGTCCTTCAACAACACTGTATTTTGCACACCACTCTTTCACCTTGGCCCTTGTTTCCTCCCAGAGAGGCAGGCATCGACCAATTAGGGGCCGCTCAGCCTCAATATCCTGAACTATTCCTTTGATAAGCTTTACAAGAGAATAAACTGCCTCCAGTTCATTCCAGAACCCCTCACTCTGAACAATTGCAGCAACTTCCCTTGCTTGTGGATCCTCCATGCATGTTACTTTAAACGAGTCTTCCAACATAACCATTTGGATCACTCTAGCACAGCCCAATATGTCCTCCAACATCGGAAAGACAGATGCAAAGTTATTCAAAGAATCACATTTGGGCGAAGGAACTCGAAGCAACCCAGCATATTCAAGCTCCTGCGTCCGATACTTGAGAAAAATATTCCTAACCTGAGATTCATTGTTTATATAATTTGCAACCTTTAGGCAATTCTCAGTCACGTCCCTGAAAAGTGGGAGCTCTTTGTTAAAATCCTTGATTAAACTAATGAACCCCTGAAGCTGACAATAAATATTTACCATCCAGTGATTCTGAAATTCCAAGTTCCTCAATGCCTTGGCCTTATATTTGTCTGCTACAATTCCTACACATCTCTGCACAACATTTCCACTTACACCCGCAACTGTTTCCCATAAAAGCTCCTCTGCATATTTGGAGGACGTGATTCCCCCGGTAAAAACTGCCTTTTGGAATACACTAGTCCCATTTGGGAGATTAACAGTGAACTTCACCAAATTCTCTCCCCCACAACACAAGCTGTACCAGTTTTCGTTCTTCCAACCATCACTAGATAATTGGAAAAACATTGCATCTCTTATTTTGGCTTCTGATTCAGTTTTGACCTCATTGAACTTAGCATCAAGTCGACAACCCGAGATTTCACGTCGTAGAGTTGCTGTCGGTAGACCCACCTGGCTGAGGAAGGCTTGAAATTTGGGATGTTCAAGAGCTGAGAACGACACAGACCCATATGACTCGTAGAACCAATCCGCAAGCAACTCCATGGTAGAGTTAATCTGTTCCTTGCTTAAAACAGGACCCGGTGAGGCCTTAGGACTCTTGAGTTTTTTCACACTATCTTCAAACATAGCCAGTGCACTCAAATCCTCCTTCCCACCAGAAAGCACCAAATGCTGCTGATTTATCCCAACTGAGTTGTGTACCTGTGAATAACTCAATTCGCCATAAAACCGAGAGGACTCGACCATTGCCAATGAATGATTTTGATAACTTGGAGGAGGAGAAGTGGGACCCGTTTGAGAAGAGCTTCTCTTCTTGTGATTGTTGGAAGCAGGCAAAGCCACCGAAGATATCGGCATCGGCGACAGCGACGAATTGGGTCTCAAACCCGAGCTGAAATTGGGGCACGTACCCCTCTTCAAGTGCTCCGTAGCAGTCCTCGATGGGTTCGAAGCCGAGAACACAGAGTCACACAAGGAGCACTTAAGCTTCACGGATTTGGGAAGTCCAGTATCGGGGTTTCGAATCAGAACGGGTTCCAAATGCGCCCAGTACCATGCCCCTTTGCCCTTTATGGCTTTGGTTCGCACAGTGACTAGTCCTTCGTAGCGTTTGTTCACAGCCTTGACGGCTATATCGTCGATGGAAGGAAGCGGGTCGGTGGATGTGGAAGTCGTCGAAGTCATCGGGCAAAGCGAGTCCAAATTGGTGTAGAAACTAGGCTCTTCGCGCTCTCTGAGATTCAACGTCAGAACGGGGCTCTCGTCGGGGGTCGAGCTATTACTGGTACTGGTACCATGATGGTAGGCGTGGCTTTCGCTTTGGGGCATTTATCCGTAAAGGGAAGCCGCCGAAGACGGCACCGGAGCTTGTGGGTTCGGCCGGAGTTCCATGCAGGAACCGGCGACAGAGGCAGAGAAGGAAGGAAGGAATTGTCAATGGCGAGAAATGCTAACTTAAACAGTACAAACAAAGATACTGGAAGAGTTGGTTACAGAGACCTCCTGATAGAGTCTGAGGAAGAGATTGCAGAGACAGTAAGTACAGAAGAAAGAGAAGAGAGAAGAATGTAGATCGAAAGGAAGAAGAGCGAGAGGGTGTGTGACTTTGTTGGGTTGAGGAAGGGAGTGAGTAGGAGGAGGAAGGGAAGAGAAATGAGTCAAAATTTGTATTTCTCACACACGAAAGAAAAGTCATGTTCAACTTTGTTTATTGGTATTTCTTTTTCTTTCTCGCGGGCATTAGGTGAAATCAGAACCTTTTTTAGCGGTTAAAAAATTAAAATTAAAAAAAGTAAATGACACCATTATAATGTCAATAATGCAGTCATCATTTGGGAGTGGGGAAGATTACCGATATTGATTAAGGTAGTTTAATTCAAATTACTTCTAATTTCATTACCGCAAGTTTGCATTCCACCCCCCCCCCTTTTTTGGAGTATCTATAGTATCCAACTCGAAGATTATTTTGTTGGAGACAAAAAATCATAAAATTAAAATCATTGAAATAGTTTTATCTTTTTAATAAAGCTTTTTTATGGGACCTTGGACCTTGTTGGTGTATATAATTTAATGCACAATGACTATCAAACTTTCTAATTTAAACGATATTTCATTATAGTCACTACATGCAAATCTGTTTCACCGAAGTTAAAATAGTTGAAATAAAATAGTAACACACTGAAAAGTCAACAAATAATATTGGAACAAATAAATTAGTAACCATCTCATTCGTCAAATATATTTTTTAAGAGCATATTACACTTTTCGTTCATTAGTAATTCACAATAATTTTAAAATATAAAACCTATAGAAATAAAAAAAATTTAGTATCTTGTCACCAAACAAAAAATCAGTTTATTGATCCTATCAATAATTTTTTATTAAAATAAATGATAATTGCATAAGATAATCTATAAATAAAATTGAAATTTAGATTCAGAAAAAAGAGGTATTGAATTAAATTTTACCAAAAAAAAAGAGATATTAGAAGAGAAAGTGGTTTAAACGGAATTATTCAGACTGTAATTATAATATTGAAGAATATTTCATGTATAAATTGAAAAGTAATTATTGTTTTTCTTTGGTAATTATATGTTGAGATAGTAAATGGAAAAGCAACTGATGATAGGAGATTCAATCATTAAGCCAGCAATATTACTACTTGTCCTCTTGATCATCCTTTTATTTGATCTAATCCATTTTTACCTTTTTAAGAGCATCCTACTTTCTTTGATTCCCTACACAAGCATGGGCTTTTATTTTGTGGCCAACTTACTATAATAATTACTATAAATGATAACGGTAAATCATAATTGTTATAATTTTTTTTTTGGCCAACTTATTATAATCATTACTTCTATTAATCTTAAATATGGGATTTTTTTATTTTTTTTAAATATAAAATCATTTTTAGAATACGATACAATATTAATCATGCATTAAAAAATCTTATTTAATTCATTCCAAAGTGCTTGAGAAAATAGAACTCACATATTCTTATATTGTGAGCATTAAATGAAATGGTATAATTCATATTTTTCAATAAAATTCAATAAGGGTAACTTTGGATAGATATTGTGATTTCTTGAAAAATTAATATTGTTAACTAATTTTAACTCCTCTCTTTAATTAATGTGATTCAGTTAAAGTAATTTTATATTAAAGATTAGATGGAGTATAAGTACATACCTATTATGCATAGATACATGTATGAGTGTCAAGAATGATATGATAAGTTAGACATGACAAATTTTAAATTTTAGAATGTAAATACAAGATATATACATATAAAATTATATATATTGAACAAATTGAGTTTTTAGAATATGCATAAAAAATATAAAAATATAAAAAAAGTTTTAAACAAGAATTTTAAAAGCAATATATAGACATCTACAATAAAAAAATAAAAATTAAGTTTTTTCTACAAGCTTTTAAGTTGTTTTGGACAATTTTAAGAAAGAAAAACTAATAATATGTATCATGCATTACAATACACACACATATATATATATATATATATCATATTTAATATATATTGTATATCGATACAGCTTTTTTTATGCACTGGTACATCATAGGTGTATATGGGCTTTTATTTCCTTCAATGGCTAATGATAAGAAAATTTTAGTTGTTTATAATTTATTTATAATTAAATTTAGCTCAATGACTCAAGTTAAATGTTTCTAAATGAATAATTTTTTTAAAAGTCATTTTTATTTGTTATATTCATCTGGAAGAAAAAAACAGTTACCTTATCTTTAGGGTCTGGAGGTACATGCCCTCTCTCTCTTTCTTTGTTGCCAATAAGGTATGAAGTTTGGAAAATAAAGAAATTGAATCATCCAAAATTTCTATTTATTCATTCAAAAGTTATTAATCCAAATATATTTTATTTTTTCAAAATCACTTCTAAGATAAAAATATCTAAATATAAATCATTTTTTAATAAAATCAACTACACTAAAGTCAATTCTATAACATTAATTATACTCATAAATCAATAATGTAAAACTTGATTGAAACACACACATTCCCTGTTTGGTATAATGGAAAAACTTTTAATGGAATTGAAATTGGAAAAGGAGTAGGAATAAGAATAGGAAAAGGAATAGAATTGTGTTTTAAAAGTATGTTTGGTATATATGTGAAATTTATGTATAATTTTTATTTTGCAGGAGTATTTATAATATTAAAAGACTAAAATACCCATTATAAAGTTAAAAAAAAAATCTCCAACTCCTCCACCGTCTACTTAAATAAATTCCCCCATTGGCGCGTAAGCACGACTAGAAATCGCGATCACACAAGCCTCACCAACACCCAAGCACCTCTAGAAATCATTATCTTGCAAACCCCATCGTCGCACAAGCACCACAATGGCACAACCTGTAACATCCGGGCACTGATGAGGGCGGGGAGTGATCGCTGGTGCAAAATATGGGGTGTGAAATAAAAAGTGATGAGGCATAGACAAGGAGTGGCTCCTGGCAAACTTCTAAGCGGGAGGGGCATATGAATGAATTGAATGCATACTGGAACGAGAGGAATCCAGAGACTGTATAAGTATGGGACTATACAGTTAAGAATAGCTTAAAGGAATTGATAGATACTGCCTATACCAACAAGGTGTACCTACCTTTTCGGTAGCCTATCCCTTAAGAACTCCTCAGTTAAGCGTGCTTGACTTGGAGCAATTCTAGGATGGGTGACCTCTTGAGAAAGAGGTGTGTAAGTGAGGATAAAGCATACTGAAATAACTTGTATTAGTTTGTAGGGGCAGTCGTCAATCCCAGAGAAGCGGCCAGACGTTACACAACCAGATCCAAATCAAAAACCAAAAATTGTGTAGAGAAACGATCGAATACGTTGAAGAAAATTGCAGAAATACATTGTAGGTGAGAGGAAGGTGAAGGAAACAGTAGATTTGTTTAGGAGAAGCCAGGGAAGAGGAGGAGAAGACGACGGGGTAGTGGAGCTGTAACGATGAGGCGAAGGTGCGATGGGTAAGGGAGTTGCGAAGGGAAGTTGAAGAAGATGACAGAGAAGATGGAGAAGCCGGAGGAGAAGATGACGGGCCAATGGATGTGTGACTGTGACATAATGGTAGTGTAACAATGACGTGGTGGAGGTGCGACGGTAACCCAATGGAGGTGCGATAGTAACCTATTGAGGTGAGGGCTGCGATAGGTAAGGGCTACAAAGGTTGAGGGTAGTCAAATAATTTTGTTTGGTATGATAGAATTCTGAAAGAGGAAGTGGAAGTTGGGGAGGAAGTCCAAAATTAGCTAGTTTGGTATGCTAGATTTGACTTCCCAATGGAAGCCACTTCCATAAAAAATGAAGGAAGCCGGTTCCTAGCTATACCCCATGAAAGTCTGATCCTTGCACTATTATACCCTTTCCCATCGAGCCACCCCTTGTGGCCTAAAGCGTCATCGCCATAAGAGAAATACCCACAAACCATTATACTGCTTCTTTTCTTTCTCCATCACTGATCTCCAGACCTGCAACTCATCACCAATCTTCGTCGTCATCAATGAAAGGCATCAAGATCCACTCCCATCAATCACATCAACAACATGAAGACTAGTGTTAACCATACCAAATTACATCATTTTAGCACTTTTTCCTTGAGTTACGCATTCATATATGTACATACTTGACACTCACGATAGGAAAAGGTGTAATGTAATCCTAATAATCCATGGTAGTATGTTTTTGTCTTATTATGCATTATTTTATTTCCATGAAAGATCATAAATCCTCATCTTTATTTCAGATCTCATGGGAAGAGCAATAAAGCCCCTTTGGTAGAGTTGGAGTTCAGGAAAAGATGGAGAAATGGAAGACATGCTAGCAAAGAAGAGACTGGACTTCTGGAGAAGTCCACGCCATGGCTCGATGCAATGGAGCCGCGGCCTCATAACAGACAGTAACGAAAAATGGTTAAGCTCGAGAGCACCACGCCGCGGCTATACTACATGAGGCCGTGGCCCCTTAATAAGCAGTGAGCTAAACAGCCCGTCCAGACGACATGAGGCCGCGGCCTGGATCATATAGCCGCTGCGTGAACTCCTCATCAGCAAAATGTAGAGCTTCACTCGAACGAAGTATTTGAAGGGTTTTGGAGGAAAATATTCGGGCAGACGGAGCTAGGGCACGACAAGACTTCGAGAACTCACTTTTGGGGTGCTTGGGTGTGCTAGGGCTTGGTTGCTTGAAGGAGATTGAAGCTAGGGTTTGAAGTTTGAGAAGATTTTAGCTTCCCTCTTTGGTTTTCTTGCATTTCCTTCCTTCTTGTCTTACTTTTGTTCAATAATGATGTTGATTGAGATATATGTTGTTATGATGTTGTTGAACATGAATGGCTAGTGCTCCATTTCTAGGATTATTTTGAACCCTTGTATGGATTGAATACTTATTTCTCTATTATAATTGTGATTAATGCAATCTTTATGTTGATTTAACTCTACTCTTAATGCCTCTTATTGTTTGGCCATCAGTAAGATTATCTAGTTTATTTAAGTTATGCTTGAGAAAGTTAAATTACATAGAGAACTTGAGTTGGGTCATGTGAGAACTCAAATCTTGCTTTGTTAAGTGACGAGTTGTGTTAGTGGGGTAGAGATACACTCACTAACCTCATATAGTGATTTAGGATTTGAATTGCATATAAGAGTTTAATTAACTAGTTAAGAGATTATTTAATTAATTAAACTAAACAGCTATTTGGAGATTCGAGAGAGCACATATAGTTAAATTAGTATCCTGACTAACATAATCTTGCATTATGAACAATTGTAAAAAGAGTTTAAGTGGGTATTTATGAAATACAAGGGGAATGAATAATCCTAGATCTCTTTGAATTGTTCAAGTCAACATCCGGACTCTTGATGACTTTGTCAGTAGAGAGAATAAGGGCTATCACTCTAGTATCCGCATGCTGGATATCCAAGCTCGGAATTTTGAAGTCAAGCAAATGATGTTGCAGTTGCTACAAATGAATGGGCAATTTGGTGGAACATACTCGGAGGATCCCAATGCTCATTTGACTACTTTTGTGGAGGTGTGCGACTTATTCAAGCAAAATGGTGTTTCTAAGGATGCGTTGAGATTGAGGCTCTTCCCCTTGTCATTAAAAGATAAAGCAAAGGCATGGCTCAATTCTCTTCCAGAGCAATCTATTGATACTTGGGATGAGTTAGTAAGGAGATTCAGAGCGAGATTTTTTCCTCGGGGCCGTAGAGCCTCTCTTCGGGGTGAACTTCTATCCTTTGAGCAAGAACTAGATGAACTCTTCCATGAAGCTTGGGAGTGATTTAAAGATAAAATGAAGCAATGCCCCAATCACGCACAGCAAAAATGGGTGTTACTTGAAGCTTTTTGGAATGACCTTGATGATGATTCCTTGAATATGCTAGATGCGGCATCTAATGGGACTATTGGCAACATGACAGTTAATGAGCTCTACAAATTGTATGAGAATCTTGCTGCAAACACAATGCAAAAGGCCAATAGAAGGAGAACCATGAAGAAGAAAGATAATTCACAAGCCTCCAGCTCCACTAATGATATTCTAGATCATTTGAATGCTTTGAATCGAAGGTTTGACAATTTGGAGATGCAAGTAAAGAGAGGAAACGCTATAGGGGTAAATGTCATTCAATCTCCCATGGGATGTGAACAATGCGGGGAAGGGCATGTCACAGAGCAATGCCCTTATGCTATGGAGAATGTGAACTACTTGAACAACTTTCAAAGGGGGCCAAACAATCCGTAAAACAATTCTTTTTCACAAACTTATAATCCGGGTGGTGAAATCACCCTAACTTCTCTTGGAGTCAAGGACAAAAAGTGAATCAACCTTCCTCATCCGGCATATGACCTAATCATCCTCCCAGTTTCCAACCTCAAGTGAGGCAAATCCCCTTGAAGGAAGAAGAATCCAAAATGGAGAAAATGTTATCTCAAATTCTAGCCAACCAAGAAACTGCAAGAGCAGAAACTAAGGCTACTTTTGCGATTCATGAGACGGCAATTAAGAATCTTGAAGTGCAAATGGGTAGTATGGCTTCTCAATTGAATGCTTTGCAAAAAGGTGGGCTACCAAGTGACACAATTCCTAACCCAAGGAGAGAGGGCAAGGAAGAATGTAAGGCAGTCACCTTGAGGAGTGGTAGACAATTGCCCAAAGTCATTGATCCTAGGGTGAATGATAGAGGTGATGAGGATGTGGCGGCTCAAGAGGAGAAGGAGAGTGAAGAAGAAGAAGTTGTGAAAAATAGTGAGGAAGAAAATGACACGGAGGGAGATAAAAGAGGAGTAGAGAGAAAAGATGAGAAAGAGGGTGAGAAAATGAGTGGAGAGAAAAGAAAGCAAGAAGAGATCATTCAAAAAGTGACTCCTCTTTCACCTTTTCCCCGCAGGTTCAAGAAGCAAAAAGAAGACAAGCAATTCAAGAAATTCTTAGATATCTTCAAGCAGCTGCATATTAATCTTCCTCTAACTGAAACTTTAGAGCAAATGCCCGCATATGTGAAGTTCTTGAAAGATATGTTGTCCAAAAAGAGAAGATTCAATGAGTTCGAAACGGTAGCCTTAACCAAAAGTTACACCGATATCATCAAGAATTTACCACAAAAATTGAGTGATTCGGGTAGCTTTGTGGTTCCATGTGAAATGGGTAAAATGACCATCAGGAAGGCCTTATGTGATTTGGGCTCCAGTGTGAATCTCTTGCCTCTTTCTGTCTTCAAGAAAATGCAATTGGGTGAGGCAAGACCAACTACTGTGACTTTGCAATTGGCAGATAGAAGCCTAGTTTACCCAAAGGGGATCATTGAGGATGTGCTTGTGAGAGTGAGTAATTTCATCTTTCCTGCCGATTTCATCATTCTAGATTGTGAAGTAGATCGGGAAATGCCCCTTATTTTAGGGCGTCCTTTCTTAGCCACTGGTAGAGCCCTCATTGATATGGAAAAGGGGGAGATTACATGGAGAGTTGGTGAAGAAAAGTTGACATTTAACATGTTCAAGGCCATTAAGGCACCTAATGAACCAGAGGAATGTTGCTTTACTGGCGTCATTGATCAAGTGGTACATGAGGAATTCCACAAGTCGATCACTCAAGACCCTTTGGAAGCTCTCTTAATTGGGTGTAAAATGGAGGGAGAAGAATTTGAAGAATGTTTGGCTTTGCTAAATGCCTCCTCGACTATCTCTAAAAGTCGCATGGCGGTTGAGTCGTTGGATGCTACTTCTCTTGAAAAACCGTCTTTGAAGCCATCTCTTGTTGAGCCACCCACACTTGAGTTGAAAGCACTCCCAACTCACTTGAAATATGTTTATCTGGGAGGAAACAATACACTGCCTGTCATAATTGCTTCTGATTTGAATGAAGATCAAGAGAGGCGACTTTTAAATGTTTTGAAGGCATATAAGTGAGCTATTGGGTGGACCATTGCAGATATAAAGGGGATCAGTCCATCAATTTGTATGCACAAAATTTTCTTGGAGGATAACCACAAGACATCCATCGAGCATCAACGAAGGTTGAATCCCATCATGAAGGATGTGGTCAAGAAGGAAATTCTAAAGTGGTTAGATGCAGGGATTGTATATCCTATCTCTGATAGTTCTTGGGTGAGCCCAATCCAATGTGTTCCTAAAAAGAGGGGCATGACTGTAGTGGCTAACACCCATAATGAACTTATCCCTACTTGCACTGTCACAGGTTGGAGAGTGTGCATGGACTACCGCAAGCTAAATGCCACCACACGGAAAGATCACTTCCCCCTACCTTTCATTGATCAAATGCTTGATAGATTGGCCGGCAAGGACTTCTTCTATTTCTTGGATGGCTATTCAGGATATAATCAAATTGCCATTGCTCCAGAGGACCAAGAAAAGACCACCTTCACTTGTCCGTATGACACATTTGCATTTAGGAGGATGCCCTTTGGTCTGTGTAACGCACCGGCAACTTTTCAAAGGTGCATGATGTCCATATTCGCTGATATGATTGAAAAGACTATGAAGGTATTTATGGATGATTTCTCAGTGTTCGGAGAATCTTTTGAAGAATGCCTTTACAATCTTGCGGATGTCTTAAAACGATGTGAAGAAACCAATCTTGTACTCAATTGGGAGAAATGCCATTTCATGGTGTGTGAAGGCATTGTACTGGGCCATAAGGTGTCTAAAAATGGCCTCGAAGTTGATAAAGCAAAGATTGAGGTGATCGAGCAACTGCCTCCACCCACCAATGTGAAGGGTATCCGAAGCTTCCTTGGTCATGTGGGATTCTATCATCGCTTCATCAAAGACTTCTCCAAGATCGCTAAGCCGCTATACCTCTTGTTGGAGAAGGATGTGGAGTTCAAGTTTGACGACAAATGTCTTGAGGCTTTTGAAGAACTCAAAAGAAGATTAGTAGAAGCACCAGTCATTATAGCTCCTGATTGGAATCTCCCATTCGATATCATGTGTGATGCTAGTGACTTTGCTGTGGGGGCTGTTTTGGGTCAGAGAAAAGACAAGATATTCCACCCCATTTACTACGCTAGCAAAACTCTTGATGATGCTCAAGAGAATTACACGACCACAGAGAAGGAGATGCTGGCCATAGTGTTTGCTTTTGGCAAGTTTAGGCCATATCTTGTTGGTGCTAAGGTAACAATATTCACCGATCACTTTGCCATTAAGTATCTATTTAGCAAGAAGGAGTCAAAGGGGAGGTTGAAAAGATGGGTTTTATTGCTGCAAGAGTTTGACCTAGAAATTGTTGACAAAAAGGGCTCAGAAAACCAAGTGGCGGACCATCTGTCAAGATTGGACAGCAATGCACAAGTTGATGATGAAGGTACCATTCATGAAAAATTTCCTGATGAACAACTTCTTGCTGTTGAGGATGTAGTGGACCCTTGGTATGCTGACATTGTAAACTATTTAGCCTGTGATGTGACACCCCCTGATTTGAAGCCTTATCAATTGAAGAAGTTTTTTCATGAAGCGAAATATTACATTTGGGATGAGCCTTACCTCTTTAGGCGATGTGCAGATTCATTGATTAGACAGTGTGTCCCAGAGAGTGAGCAACAAGCAATACTTCATCGCTGCCATGATTCTGAATATGGAGGTCATTTCGGGGGGGGAAGGGGGAGAAAACAGCAGCCAAAGTGCTTCAACGCGGTTTCTTTTGGCCAACTTTATTGAAAGACTCGTATGAGTTTATGCTTAACTGCGATAGATGTCAAAGAGTTGGAAACATCACTAGGAGAAATGAAATGCCACTCACCAACATACTTGAAGTGGAGTTATTTGATGTTTGGGGGATAGACTTTATGGGACCACTTCCCAAATCCTTCAATAACCAATATATTCTTGTGGCAGTGGATTATGTCTCCAAATGGGTGGAAGCCACTGCTTGTGTGGCCAATGACGCTAAGACGGTTGATCGGGATCCTGCAAGTATACATGGTCAATCGCAGTAATAAAAATATCTCCGGAGTATTCCAGAGGTCGAACCCAAGGGAGGTAGTAAATTTATAGTCCAAACTTTTAATCCCAAAAATTAATTGATAATCAAATTGATAATTCAAATTAAAAAGAAATAAATAGAAAACAAAATAAAGTTTAAGTTTAATTCAGTTCTAGAAGCGTCAAGGGATTAGGATTCACCTTATGAGATAATTAGATTTTATTTCTTAGTTAGACTCTGCATAATTATAGTGATTGTTGTTTCTAAAACTTACTAATTACCTCTCGGTCAATTAGTCCTTATTTAATTAGGATTCAATTCGCTCTCGCGTAATTAAAGTTCCTAATTAAACCTTGAAAACTACAACTTATATCACCATGAATTCCTAATTCTATATCTAGATTAGTTATTCATGTTTATCTCTCTATATCTAGGTTCACTCTTCACCTCTCAGTCAATCAAGTTTACCCATTAATTAGATTATATGGTGATCAGGCATAAAATCCACATGAACGAATAAAAGAGATAAATATAATAAAAAGATAAATTAAATATAACTTGAAGAGCAAATTAAAGAGTCTTAACTAAAGAAACAAATCCAATCCATCCCAGTCAGACTACATCCCTACCCCCGACTGGGAAATTTAGTTACTCATGGAAATAGAAATTAAATCACAACTAAAATCGCAAATCATAATGAAAATAATAAGAAAACAGAGTTATATTAGAGAAGAATGAATCTAGCACTACTACTCCCCGAATCTCCTTACTCTCTCTCTATAGGATGCTCCTAGTTGCTCCCAGATGCATTTAGAACCGTGTTCTCTGACTTCTGAGTGCGTTTTTGAATCCCCCGTTGTGTTTCTATCGTGTATCCTTATATAGGAAAAATTTAGAAGCTCATAAAAACCTAAAATATCACCAAAACGCTTTAAAAACGAGTTTTTGTGGGCTTTTCGTGCTTGACCCGGCGCCGGGTGGTCATATATTCATCCCATATGGCGCCGGGTGGTTCCAGAAGGTAGAAATGCACCGGCGTCATACGGATTTGACTCGGTGCCGGGTGGGTACTGTTTGTACGGATAGATGCACCTTTCAGCTTCATAACGTCACCAGCTCATGTTGACACTTTGAGTTCAATTTTCACTATGATAAAATTATAATTTGGGGAAACGCAAAACATGAAAGTTGTAGCTATGTGTCTTATCTTTCCAACTAATTTTAAATAACCTTAATCTAAGTTCATATGTGAGAGTTATGATCAAAATACCAAAGGCTATCACAACTTTTCAGCATGAACGATTTGTAACGTTTTTGCTCCGAATGCTTCCAACTGAGCCTATAACGCCATGAAACACAAAAATATGTAAAATCATGCTAAAATATATCAATGTAAACATATTTAAATATAATTTAAAGCTTAAATGTGGGTATTTTATATGTATAAAATGGACACATCAAATCCCCCCACACTTGAACCTTTGCTTGTCCTCAAGCAAGACTAAAATTGTGCTGTACTCATAAAGTTATTTCTAGATTTATCAAACTTACTTCTCTTTACTAGTGATAGTCCTTCACCAATATAAATAAAAGAAGTACTCAACAAATCAAACATTAGGCTCAATAGCAACTCACTTATCATTCCCATTAGTCAATGAGACTTTTGTATGTGTATGTGTATACCTAGCATGTGACAAATGTAGACAGCCAACTAAGTAAGAAAAAGAAAAATTACAACACTTATTTAAGAACTTAAAATATCTCAATCAGTTATGCATAAACCTCAACTCAACTCATGTGCAATGGAGATCAACAATGATTTATTTAATTTCCCTGCACTTTGTGCTTCAATTTTATCTGGGGATTTATTTGCTTTTCTTGGGCCATTATGCTCTCTTTTAATGTGAAGATCTCGCATTTGTGATGCGTACCCCCAGTTACTCAAGCTACATAACCCACTGCACCAAGATGCCTTTGGCATACTCATAACTTATACCGCACCGTTTTACGTGAAGTATAACACTTTTTGCTGAAGGCCCCCGGTTACTAAGCACAGCTCAAGCCAGCGGAGTGGATTTATATGTTACTTTTTTTTTCATTTAAACATCGAATCATCGCTCTAACTAATTAATAAATTCATACATAATGATTGTAAATACCCGAGATCAGAAATAAATGTATAATCCATCTTCCTAAAAACTCTGTCACTTTTTCACACCTATCACACGCTAAGTTATAGTGCTCAATTTCATAGTCTCAAGACTCATGTTCTTGACTTGTAAATTAACTATCTTACCTCATTAAGCACAACAATTGAGTATCCTATGGTGACAGACACAACCACTAGCTCAAAAAAATAAGCAAAATAAATCTAAACAAAATCAATTAAGCACATAAATTTGTAAAAAATTTTCTGATTTCAGCATATCAGCACAATTCTTAGGACAGATCAACTAAGAACATCTAATAAACTCCCCCCATACTTAGATCCAACATTGTCCTCAATGTTGCAGGAATAAAATAAAAGATAAAGGAACTGAGACACCCCTGATTTATAGATGATACTTGAAATATTCTTTCGAGCCCCTTATGTTTGTTCCAAGCTTGTTTTCACCATAATCAATTCAGTCCTGCAACAAGTCTTGAGGGAGAGTTTGGGGTAACAAGAGCAAGAAAACAAGAAAACAAAAATAGAAAATAAAAGAAGAAAAATAATGTTGGGTTATCTCATAATAAGCGTTAAATTTAACATTGATAGCCAGACGAATTAGGAGATCACGAGATGGCATCCTCCAGAGGCTTTGATCTAAGCCCTTCAAATTTAGGAATCAGCTTTTTCCTCCACTTTAATTTCATCCTTCCCTTAGAGAGGCTCTTTATGATAAAGGTGGGTACTAGCCAGTCCGGTCGGATTACACAAGTACTCTTTTTCTTTTGGGAACTAGGAGGTGCAACTTTTCGCCTAACATTTGCTTCCTCTTTGACAATCTTTTGAATTGAACCTTTATCTGTTAGTTAGGCTAACTTCCCAAGAAGGGGGATGAATTGGGAAGATTAAAATTTTCTGCACAAAGTGAGAACAATGAAGAAAGCAAGGTATGACAGAAAAGCAGAGTATAAAGCAGTAAGACAAAAGAGTAGTGATAGAGAGAAGAAAAACTCTGATATTTATCCTGATTCGGTCTCTCCACTTGACCTACGTCCAGTCCCCAAGATACCACTTGAGATTTTCCACTATTCAGCAAGAATTCAACGGGCTTCTTGCAAATGCCACAATACAACGTCAGTGCTCTGTTCTCTAGAGCTCACTCAATCACTTTCTGCACTTTCACAAAGTGCTTTACAATCCCTTATGATATCTCCTCATAAGAAAATCTATCTTCCATATGAAGTTTAGATTGTTTACAAAGATGAAACTCTCTTGAATAGAGTGAATATGAAAGTTGATGTACAAGTATTGAAATAAGAGGGTAAAAGTCTTTGAGTAGAAAATTTGGCAGAATTTCAGTATATACAAAGTTTGATTTATTACCCACAACTTCAAATGATGTTGTATTTATAGATTTAGATCCCAACTATTCGTTAGAGACAAAATCTATCCGTTGGGGAAGTTATTCAACGGTTACTCTGAAAAACTATCCATTAACCAACCGCATTTAATGCTTCTGACATACTGAAATTCGAATTTCGGTTGGTCAACAGACGAATTTCGAAGGAACCGAAGGTTAAAGCTTCCAACGTTGAAGTACTGAAGTTCATCTGTTCATGAAGTAAAATTCGAATTTTGAAACTTAGAAAATGTTTTCATGTTGTGACATACGAATTTTCAAGAAGAAAGTTTTTCTGTTAAGTGTGAACAGTATTTTCAATTTGCTACAGTGCCCTCGAAATTCGAATTTTGGAACCCCAAAATTCGTCTATCCGTGGTATGCTCAAGAAGTACAGTAGTTCATTTACTTCGAAATTCGAATTTTCAAAGAGTGAAGTTCGTCTGTCAGAGAGACCTCTTTTCAGACTTACTTTAAAATTTGAATTTGTAAACACTGTCCTTCGTATGTCATCATATCATTTCAATAGACTCACAATATTAGCTTCTGAAATTCGAATTTCCATGTTCAAAGTTTGTCTGTCAGTGAGCAATTTTGAAACTCAATATAATCATGATTTCAGATGAACTTTAACATTATTTCAGACGAATTTCTTCAGTTTTCATAAGTTTCATTTTGTCTAAAATTTGAATGTTCAAAACCCGAAGTTCATCTGTTGCTCAATAGCTTCTTTCAGACACTTATAAAAATTCAAATTTTGGAAAATCAAAATTCGTCTGTCAGAGAGGCATCTCTTCAGACTTATTAAGGTTTAACTCAAAATTCAAATTTCCAAAACCAAAGTTCGAATTTCCAATATGTCAGTTCAATATAAACTTTTCAAACTTCGTCTGTTGGTGGGTATTTTTCAAATATTTCATGATTTAACATGAAATCAAGGTTTTAAAACATCTTTTCATCAAATCAAAGTCTTTTACCTATATTCAAACATAACTAATGATCCTACAACAAATCTTGCACAGATTACTCAGAACTTCTTCACTTGAAACATTTTGAGCTCCTTTGATATCTTCATTCCAAGCTCTTGAATATTGGTTTGAAATCATCAAAACTCTAGATTCAACATTATCAACATTTAAAGATTTGGGAGGAGATGTCAATTCTTGCCTTTGATAGTTCTGCCCCATAGCTATGCTGTAACAAGTTTCCTTAGAAGTGGGATTGTTAGAGGTGGCAAGATTAAATTCAGTTTTTTCATCCCCAACTCTAAACATCAATTTCCCATTTGACACATCAATTAAGGCACCCGCAGTAGACAAGAATGGTCTTCCTAGGATTAGAGAAGCGTCTAGTTCATCCTCAGTATCCAACACCACAAAATTAGTAGGAATAATCAGCTTATCCACTTTGACGAGTACATCTTCCATAATTCCTATTGGGTACCTTACTGACCTGTCAGCTAACAGTAGAGTCATACTCGTAGGTGTTAGATCTGTGACCTCAAGTTTCTTGCACAAAGAGTACGGCATCAAATTAATACCAGCCCCCAAATCACATAAACAATTATTAATCAGTTGAGACCCAATAACACAAGGAACAGAAAAACTCCCCGGATCTTTTAGCTTTGGAGGCAACTTTCTTTGCAGGATGACGCTACACTCTTTAGTCAAAGGTACTTGAGTGCATTCTTCTAACTTCTTCTTGTTTGACAATAGCTGCTTGAGGCATTTGACATATGAAGGCATGTTCGCTAGTGCCTCAGCAAAAGTGATATTAATACGAAGCTTCTTAAATATATCCAAGAACCTTTGAAAATTAACTTCTTGCCCTTTCTTTTGCAGTCTCTGAGGGAAAGGAATAGGGGGCACATATGGCTTTACATCAGTGGAAGGAGACTGCCTTTCAATGTTACCATCAGCTTTTGGGATCTCCTTATTCTCCTCATCCTTACCTTTCTTACCACCCTCAGTTTTTTTCTTCACCTCTTTCTTCAATTCTTTGCCACTTCTGAGAGTAATTGTCATAACTCCCTCTTTTGGATTAACTTCAATATTGCTAGGGAATTGGCCTTGTACCTTTTCAGTCATAATGTTTGCTAAGTGACCCATCTATGTCTCTAAGTTTCGAATAGCCGCTTGTGTGGCATTATTAGTAGTGATCTGACTAGTCATAAATTGATCAAAATTTTTATTAATGGTTGCCTAACCGACCATAAATTACTCCAAATTTTTGTTGGTAGATGCTTGACTAGCCATGATTTGAGCAAGCATCTCCTCCATCTGAGGAGACGTTCCTGTAGATAGTGCTGGGGGCTGAGGGGACGCCTGTTGCTGGAATCCTGGTGGTGCTGGTGGATTTTTCCAAGAGAAGTTTGGATGATTTCGCCACCCAGCATTGTATGTGTTTGAGAAGGGATCATCTTTCTCTGTAGAAATTGTGGATGTTCAGCATTTGATCCCATATAATTGACTTTTGCATTCCCTTCAATCATATGCACACATGCATCAGCAGTATGACCCGAACCACCGTATGCAGAGCATAATTCTTTAGAAGGATTAGAATTATTGCTATGTTGTTGGAAAAGAAGATCCATGCGTTGATTTAATTTTTCTAGCTGTTCAGACACATCAAAGCGAGAGTTAACTTTATTGACAGGTACTCTCCTACTTCATACTCCTTTTTATCTGGTCTGAGTTGCCACTTGATCATAAATATTCATCATCTTTTCGGCAGTCAAATTACCATCCCTTGCAGCAATGTCCACTAGAGACTGGGAGGTAGGGCTTAGAGCATTATAGAACAGTTTAGCAAGCATCATATCTTGAAATCCATGGTGTGGACACTGATATAAGTAATCCTTGAATCGATCCCAAGCTTCATAGAACGGCTAGCCTTCCAGTTGTGCAAAAAGATATATTTTATCCCTCAGGTCTACAGTCCTCTGAGGAGAGTAAAACTTGGCAATGAACGCATCATAGATCTCCCTCCATGATGTCAAGGAGTTTTCAGGAAGATTTAAAATCCATCGCCGAGCATTGTCCTTCATGCAGAAATTGAAACATCTCATCTTAAGCTCCTCCTGAGTCAAACCATTCGAGGGAAGTTGATCAATCCGGTCATATAAATCCTTCAGAAAGCCCAATGTGTCTTCACCTATTCGCCCTGAAATTGTGGTAATGAGTTTAAGTGTATGTTCTTAAACTCATAATCTTTGGCATTGTCAGATAGCCGGATACATGATGGGCTATCATAGATGGTAGGCTTATTAGTATCTCTCCAAAGTAGATTAGCTTGAGCCCTAGCAAACACTACTTCATTAGCCATCTCGTGCCTCCTTTTAGCTCTGTTTTCCCTGCAAGCACGTTCAATTTCAAGATTAATAGTAATCAATTCAAAAGTACTGTTAAAACTTTTAGATCTTAACAGCATGCAGCAAGGGAAAAAAAATTTAGAGACTTTTTTTTTTATAAAAGGACTTAAAACAATGAACTAATAAATTTGTTAACCTCCGCGGCAACGGCGCCAAAAACTTGATCGGAATCCTGCAAGTATACATGGTCGATCGCAGTAATAAAAATATCTCCGGAGTATTCCAGAGGTCGAACCCAAGGGAGGTAGTAAATTTATAGTCCAAACTTTTAATCCCAAAAATTAATTGATAATCAAATTGATAATTCAAATTAAAAAGAAATAAATAGAAAACAAAATGAAGTTTGAGTTTAATTCAGTTCTAGAAGCGTCAAGGGATTAGGATTCACCTTATGAGATAATTAGATTTTATTTCTTAGTTAGACTCTGCATAATTATAGTGATTGTTGTTTCTAAAGCTTACTAATTACCTCTCGGTCAATTAGTCCTTATTTAATTAGGATTCAATTCGCTCTCGCGTAATTAAAGTTCCTAATTAAACCTTGAAAACTACAACTTATATCACCATGAATTCCTAATTCTATCTCTAGATTAGTTATTCATGTTTATCTCTCTATATCTAGGTTCACTCTTCACCTCTCAGTCAATCAAGTTTACCCATTAATTAGATTATATGGTGATCAGGCATAAAATCCACATGAACGAATAAAAGAGATAAATATAATAAAAAGATAAATTAAATATAACTTGAAGAGAAAATTAAAGAGTCTTAACTAAAGAAACAAATCCAATCCATCCCAGTCAGACTACATCCCTACCCCCGACTGGGAAATTTAGTTACTCATGGAAATAGAAATTAAATCACAACTAAAATCACAAATCATAATGAAAATAATAAGAAAACAGAGTTATATTAGAGAAGAATGAATCTAGCACTACTACTCCCCGAATCTCCTTACTCTCTCTCTATAGGATGCTCCTAGTTGCTCCCAGATGCATTTAGAACCGTGTTCTCTGACTTCTGAGTGCGTTTCTGAATCCCCCGTTGTGTTTCTATCGTGTATCCTTATATAGGAAAAATTTAGAAGCTCATAAAAACTCAAAATATCACCAAAACGCATAAAAAATAAGTTTTTGTGGGCTTTTCGTGCTTGACCCGGCGCCGGGTGGCCATATATTCATCCCATACGGCGCCGGGTGGTTCCAGAAGGTAGAAATGCCCAAAATTCGCGTTGACCCGGTATCATACGGATTTAACCCGGTGCCAGGTGGGTATTGTTTTTACGGACAGATGCACCTTTCAGCTTAATAATATCACCAGCTCACGTTGACACTTTGAGTTCGATTTTCACTATGATAACATTAGAATTTGGGAAACTCAAAACATGAAAGTTGTATCTCTGTGTCTTATCTTTCCAACTCATTTTAAATAACCTCAATCGGAGTTCATATGTGAGAGTTACCGAAGGCTATCATAACTTTTTAGCATGAACGATTTGTAACGTTTTTGCTCCGAATGCTTCCAACTGAGCCTATAACGCCATGAAACACAAAAATATGTAAAATCATGCTAAAATATATCAATGTAAACATATTTAAATACAATTTAAAGCTTAAATGTGGGTATTTTATATGTATAAAATGGACACATCAACGGTGATTAAGTTCTTGAAGAAGCACATCTTCATCAGATTTGGGACTCCACGAGCCATTATCTGTGATGGTGGTACTCATTTCTGTAACAGCCAATTTCAAGCACTCTTGAGAAAATACGGTGTGAAGCACAAGGTGGCCCTTGCATACCATCCTCAGTTTAATGGGCAAGCTGAAATTTCGAATCGAGAGATCAAGACCATTCTTGAGAAAATTGTGGGTGTAATGAGAAGGGATTGGGCTACTAAACTTGATGATGCATTATGGGCGTATCGCACAGCCTATAAAACTCCCATTGGGATGTCACCATACTGACTTATCTTTGGCAAAGCTTGTCACTTGCCCATAGAGTTGGAGCATAACGCTTATTGGGCCATAAAAAAGCTCAATTTTGATCTGAAGGCGGCTGGTGAAAGAAGATTACTCCAGTTGAATGAACTTTAAGAATTCCGTCTCAATGCTTACGAGAGCTCAAGGCTGTATAAAGAGAGAACAAAGAAGCTGCATGATCAGAGAATTCTACCCAAAGCATTTGTGCCAGGCCAAAAGGTGCTCTTGTACAACTCAAGGCTTAAATTATTTCCAGGCAAGCTCAAATCTAAGTGGTCCGGACCATTCACTGTGGTTTAAACCTTTTTGCATGGAGCTGTGGAACTGGAAGGAAATGATGGTGAGAAGTTCAAGGTCAATGGACAGAGACTAAAGCATTGTTGGGGCGGAGAGGTGGATCGTCAAACTTCCACCCTTCATTTGTCGGAGCATAACTAGTGTGGTGAAGAGTCGGGCTGGCAACTATAAAACTAGCGCTTCTTGGGAGGCAACCCAAGCTCTTTAACTTTTATCTTGTTGTTGTTGTGTTAGTTATGTGCTTTGTGTGGTAGGTTTTATGTCTGTTCTTGGTTTTAATGTAGGTAGGGTAAGTCCAGCCATTTTGGACCCCAAGGAAACAAATTCATGACAGAGTAAAGAAATACTGAAGTGGAGATGGCATATTAACAGGGAGTTCACTAAACTCAATTCTCATTTCAAATCCTATTCAAGTACTGGTGTTAGCTAAGTCGTGTAGACTGATTCTGAGCAAATTAATGAATCATCAATGTTTGAATATGAACAACTGTGCATGTTTGAAAAGTGTTGAGCTTGTAGTAGTGGAATAGGATAGGATTTGAGCTATGTCATGTGCTCTTGGTTACCATTGTGTGCCTCTCTTAGCTATTTTTAGCATGCATAAGGTGAGGACTGTGTTTGATGAAAGCTCTGTATGTGTATGATTGCTGCTGCATTGCTGATAGGCTCAACAGGATTACCACGCCGCGGCGTGAAGGACACAGAAAGGACACTGGCAGTAATCACGCCGCGGCGAAAAAAATCCAAAAGCGTGACACACTTTGATTGTTCACTCCACGGCCTAATAACCAATGCCGCGGCGTTATACTTCCAGTGGCTCGTGAACCATGATATTCACCGCGGCTATATGTATGAAGCTGCGGTGAGACCAGCCAGGTGGCTAAAAGAATAGCCTTCCCCCGCTTGTTCTGAACCCTAAATCTTTTAATTCCTTCGAGCCGCAGCTTCCCCATCGCCGGCCTCCACCCCCTATCCCCTCAATCTCTCACCGAAATCCCCTCCCTTGGCCTTCATCACCTCCCCCACAATTCACTCCCGGTCCACCGTAGCTCCTCTTCCCCTCCAGATTCACCACCACCGCGGCTGCCCACTCACCCACACCCTCGGCCGTGGTTCAGTATTCCTCCTCTCCCCTCGGCGTTCAGTCTTTGCCGCTCCTCCTCCACCTTCCTCCTCCATTTTCTCGATCCCCATGGGTTTGTGGTAGCGTTGGCCATCCGCGGACGGGTAGGCATACTCTGTCTCTCAACTTCCTTACTTCTCTGCAAAATTTTGGGTAACGCTCCCAACCCTTTGTGTGAATTAAGTTGTAGAATATTCGTAGGCTGGGTTGTGCGGCTTGTGTATTGAATTTTGTTTGTCAATAGGACGTATTTGGGGTCTTAGGGATTATGATTGCTTTAAGAATTTAAATTGAGTCTGATTGGGATCTTTTGCTGTTGAGGTTGACTCTGTGCATGGAGGCCATGTGAATGCAATTTGCTTACGTTTGTGATTGTAGGCCATTGTTCGATACTTTATCCTTGTGTTGGCCTGTGGTCCCCTGCTTTGTCACTCTCGTGTGTGCCATTACTTTATAGTTTTCCCCTGTTATGTTGCTATCATGTGTCTAGTGTTCTACCCATTGGTGGTCCCCTTGGTTGTAGCTTATAGTGGGTAGTTCATTTTGTTACTTATCTTTTAGCTTAGTGAGTCATTTTGTCTGCTGGTGGGCCAGGATATTGTCTCCAATTCGTAGCAGGTCTCTTGTCTGTAGCTGTTTGTAGTCTCTAGGTTAGTTGTGCTGTTGTCTTTTAAGGTTTTTGGGCTAGCTGTCTTTTATCTGCCCATGATTGCTTCTTTGCAGGTATGGCCTGCACAAAACGAGCTAGTTAATCACAGGAAGCACCTCCTCCTCTACCCCCACCTCAGCCTGAACAACCAGAGGAAGAGGAACAAATAGAGATAGATAAGCCCCGGCCTCTCATTTTTGAAAAATACTTCCCATATAATAGTGATCTACGATTTTGGCAAGGGTTAGAGTCCTACGGGTTTGATAAGTTGGCAGGGAAAAGAGAAGGAAGTTCTCTCACCATGGTCAGAGAGTTTTGTGGGGAGGCCGAGAAACGCACCTCTTTGCGGTGCAAGGTGCGAGGCAAGAGGGTTGAAATCTCAAGGGCCATCATACAGTCATTCTTCCACCTTCCTGTTGTGACAGATTGTAGGTACCAATTTTTCACTGAGCACACTGATGAGGTACCCTATCAGGACATTGCCGAGCTGATCACTTTGCCGGGCTAAGCCCAGTGGCACATCATTGATGGTATCCACCGTCACATCAAGCGGGCTAACTTGCACCGAACAGCATGCTACTGGCTGCACTTTATCTAGAACAATCTTATACCAGTCAGCCATTTGAGTGACGCTACTCGGGAACGGGTCCTCCTCATCTACCTATTCATACGTGGAGAGCCTGTAGATGCCACCCAACTCATTTTTTATTATTTGAGGAACTCGGTCACCAAGGCACATTTACCCATTGGATTTCCTCATTTCATCTCTGGGTTGTGCATTAAGGCAGGAGTGGCCCAAACACAGCAGAGGGTAGAGCTCTTCCCACACAAGCAATAGTTTAAATATAACTCCATCAAAGTAACCGACATGGTAGAGCCTGGGGAGGAGCAGCCACCAGATGAGCTCGGAGAGGTGGCACCCATTGAGCAGCCTGCACCACTGCCACCACCTGCTAAGGAGTACACATTGGAACGCCTATTTCTATATCTGCAGCAGGTCCATCAGGAGGTCCAATACCTCAGTGCCTCTCAGGCCAGAGTGGATATGCACATCCATCAGTTGGCCCAGCATTTGCAGGTTCCTTTATCTCCGGAGGACACAACTGGACCATCACTGCATAGGGAGATGCCCGGAGCACATGACCCCACAGATGACAGCTAGCACTGGGCTTTTCTTTTGTCTTGTTCTGTTTTTACTCTTTGTTTAGAACTCTTATTCCTGGTCTTTTGGTTATCTTCCTTTATTTGCATTGTAGTTTTCATCTCTTTCTTCGAACTCTGGTTTTATTCGTTGTCTCGAACTCACTCTGTAGCAATTCATGGATTAGTTAGATTCATATAGTTGAGACATCGTTTACTATGCTTTGTTATTGCTTTAATTGCTTTTACATATTCTTTTTGTCCTTTCATGCAGTTTTATCTGTTTGTGTTGTGATACTGTTTGAGAGATGCTCCTCATTTTACCCCGGTGCATTGGTCCTGACATTGAGGACAATGTCTCATTTAAGTTTGGGGGTGAGGGATGTTTTTTTTTTGTTTGATGGGCTGAATTGATGTGGTTTTAAACTTTTACCATTACCCTTCCTCCTTTCAAATTCTACTTTGAACCAGATTGTTGAGTTATCTTTTGAATTGAGTGCATGAATCCAATGATTATAGGGTGCTTAAATTATAGATTGCACAGGAAGGGTATGTAATGCTTATAGCTACTTGAATTACAATATCAATTTCTTGTTTTGTGGTAATTTTGAAGAAAATTTCTGCGCATAATAATTGAGGAATAATTTGAATGCTTGTATTAAGAGAGAATAGTAGCAAATTGATGTGCATAGAGTGTTTGAATGTCATCATTCTAGAACCTATCTTGGAACCTCTTGAGACAAATCAAGGACTTCATATATTTTTGGGAAATGATTTGGGCATTCTTTAAAATGCGTTTGAGCCTTTCATGCCTACCATGAATACTTAATCACTTGAACCCCATTTGAGCCTTAAATTGAAAAAACCATGTGAATTTTCTTGTTGGAGCCCTATATGAAACCTTACCCACTTAGCCCGAAAAACCATAAATTACCCTTAATCTTGAGATAATTGATAAATCATGAGTGGTGATTAGAGAAGGTAAAGGGATGGGAAATGATGTAAATTGTATATTTGGGTACAGGGGTATGTTAGTTGTGCATGGTTATATTAGTTGCACTCTCATGAATCTTTATGTTGATTAAAAAAAAAACATATTCAGAGAGGAGTAAATGTCCAAAAATGTTTGAGGTGCAAATGTTCATTAAGAGATAAGTTTGGGGGGGTTGTTACTTGGCTTCATGTAGTACCTCAAAGTTCAAAATAAGGAGGAGAGATGATATGTAATGCATCATTTATCTCAAGATATTTGCAATCTCTCTTATCTCTTCATTTCAATAAGCTATTAACCCTGGCCACGCTACAAGCCTAAAAGTCCCATTGATCTCGAAGATATATGGCGGTTATCTTATAAGTGGAGAGGGGAGAAGAGGTTATGCATATGAAGTGTTGATGTTGAGGCAATTTTTTTTATACATATTGGAGTGTTGCTCTCAATCTTAATGCTTGCAGGAAAGTTATTTTTTGATTAATCACACATACACTCTTTGAAATTACAAGGAAACTGGTTATTGAATTAAAAGTCATGTAGCTATGGTCATTTGACTAGTTCCTATGTTATTTATTTTCAGTAGCACTTGGTGAGGAAAAAGTTCATGCCACCATAGTAACCAGATAATTTATGCAATCTAGCTGATCTTTCTTCTTTAGTTTACTCGAGGACGAGTAATTGTTTAACCAGCAACAACAAACCCTCGCCATTCTGTCACCCACTGTGTACTTTATTTGCAATGATTTATGCTTTATGGGTTTTGATTGGTTTTTGATTTGCGAAATTTTGTTAATGACTGGTTTGTAAAAATGTTCTTTGTCCTTCATCAGTAGCTATTCTCACACAGTGGTTTTGGGTTCGATTTGTGGTGCTTTTAAGCAAGGTCATCGATTCTATGGTTACTAAAGTCACTAATGGCAACTGGCAAGGCTATAAATTTTTCCTTATAAATAGGAGCGGATGGAATAATATTAATATATATTAATGTCTCCATGTTTTATTTCAAAAATATCCTTTTATAAATTGTTTTATAAAGTATTAATTACTTTAGAGAGCATCAAATTTATGGTATTTATTAGGAATAAAAATAAAAATCAAAACAATTTGTAAATAATTTTATTGATGCAACTAAAACAATTTTTAATAATTATTTTTGTCCAATTTTAATTTTTATTTTAAAAATTATAAAATAATTCTAAAATTTAAAATATATAGCATATCAATATTTACCTCTAAAATACAGCATAGGTTTCCCCCCCTAAAAAACAGTAGTAGAATTGAACAAAAAAGATGAGAGACAGAAGAAGTGAAAAAGAAAAACAATAGCAAACAATAGTGGGAGAAAAACAAGGAAGGCATAGCATAAAACAATTAAACAATTTTAGAAAGAGAATTTCCTCTTCAAAATCTTTTTATCTTTATAAAAAAAATTGGTGAAAAATATATGGGAACTATACATCATTTTCCTCTTTAGTTTTCTCTTCCTTCCATATTTCTCCTCCCATCATTCAAGCAAAAGAAAATATATTTTCTATTATATATTTTTTTTATTTTTCTCTTCCGTCCATTTTTCTCTCCATCCAAGCAAAGTATCATTTCTCCTTGAATTCGCCTCTCATTAAATCCAAATATTGGGAATGACATAACAGAATTTATAAAAACAAAAAAGAAAAAAATTGAATTAATTAAGCTACTCCTATTAATTTAGGCTTTCGAATATAATACCAAATGTAAAGTAACTATATTAAAATAATATTGGGGTGATGGTAATGAGAATGTAGCGCAACTACCAGCAGCAAGCGGCAAGGAGCCTCCACTATATATATTCTTCCTAAAGAATATAACCAACAAAGACTGCATTGTTGCCTTCTCTGTAGTCCCTTTCCTTTCAACCCCCCAACTTTCTTCCAACACCAAAAAAGAAATCTTTTTTTTTTGGATTATAAAATAAGCAATATCTATGTTTATATCTATAATCTATGAATCATATAAATTATTTATAGATCATATTTGTGCAATATATAGGTCCACAATCCAATTAAACCATTTTTTTTTTTTTGGGGGGTGGGGTGGGGTGGGGTGAGGGGAAGAAAAGTCAAAGATAATTTGGGTAGTGTCCAGAAGAGAAGGGATTTGATCAAATAATTCCACCTAAACTAAAGCTTGTGGTTGTTATGCTATAGACCTTACATGTGTGTTATTATTAGCTCCCATGTCTCCTTCCTAATTTCTAATTAATTAAAATCATTTCTACTAGAAAATTTCAAAATATTTTTTTCAAAAATTAAAATTTTTGAATTATATAAACTATTATAATTCGAGACTCTAGATTAAATTTTTTAAATCTTTGAAGTTTGAATCATTTAGAATAGTATTAAAATTTAAAATATTTCAATATAAATATTTTTATCCGAAATATTTAACAATAATATTTTAAAAAGAAATTAGTCAAAATCATTTTTGAATTGGAGAAAGAGATCGAGAAGACAATGGCACATGCTAAAGGAAGATGAAATAAATGTTTTAAAATTAATAAAAAATTTTGTGAAATTTCCTGAAATAATTATTTATAATCCTAAAATTTGTTGGGACGATTGAAATTGTGACATATCATCACATCATATATGGTAGGGATAATAAATAAATAAATAAATAAATAAACAATGTACACTTTAGCAAATGTGGAGAGTATTGTAATGTCATAATATGATAGATCGCTTGCAAATTATGCAGTGATGTACTAACATAAGCAACCATTATTATTGGATGCTTTTTTTTTCGTATTTTTTTTTTCTTTTCTTTTTTCAGTTGAGCAGGCTCTCTTTTTACTTTTAGGTTGATATAGTTGAGTACAACTTAAGACAATCAATTTGATTATTCCGTCCTCCTGTTTCTGCAGCCATGTGTGTACATACACGTAGAATAATCAATATGCAATAAATTAATGAGTGTATTTTAAATTTTTGTCCCAAACAATAGTGCTTCTTTTTTTATTTGCTGTTGTTGTTTTTCTTGTTTGGGGGGGGGGGGGGTTGTTTGTTTGTTTTGGTTCAGCATAAGTTTTACTGGGCTTATCATGAAAATCAAAGAAAAAATGCATTTTAAATGGGGAAAAAGAGTAGTCATCTAAGAATAAACCTCGCAGTCCATGGAAATTTGAGTAAAAATAAATCATGACTTCAAATATCTATTTTTCATATATTAACAAAATAGGTCCTCCCACTTATTTATATTATAAGATGTTTTGAGAGATTTTTCCTTTGTTCATAATATAAAATGTTATATCTTGATTTATCTTTTTAATCTCTTATTTATTTAATAATTAGTTTTGTAACTTGTGTTGGATTAATGAAAAGAATTGAAATAAATATGGATAAAAGTGAGATTTTTTTATTTTTTTTAAAACTTTAAGGACGTAATATAATCTTTTCAAAAATGTGAAATTTTTGAAAACACCTTATATTATAGATTGGAAGGAGTATTGAGCTAGATATGTTAAAAGTTAGTTATACGTGGTAATATATGCAGTAAGAGAAAGCATTCATAGTATTGTTTATATTTAATTTGTGTGATTTATATTCAATTTTTATATATCATTTTAATTATAAATTTTAGAGATAGGGGATAAAAATTAAATTAAACTCTAAACATTTCAAATTAAGTTATTGTTTTAGCAAAATCTTATTTTAATAATTTAATAAAATAAAATAAAAATATAATAGTATTCAAATAGTAATAGGTAAAAATATAATAAATTAAAGTGAAATTTAAATCATCCAAATATAACCTAAATGATCTAGATGAGATATTTGTTTATTGTTAACAATATATTCCTTCCATCCCATATTATAAAGGAAATACGAGAGATTTTTCTTATTCTATAATATAAGACAACATATAATAATTTGTCATTTTTATTTCTTATTTATTGTATTATTAATATTGTAACTTGTACCATATTTAATAAAAGAAGTGGAATTAATATGGATAAAATTTAAAATTTTGAATTTTTTAAAAATCTAATAATATAATAAATATATTTTAATATACGTAAAATCCCTTTCATTTATCTTATAATATAAGGCGAAGCGAGTATACTAGCAGCAAAGGAGTCAAATTCAACAACAAGAGCGTTAATCAAAAGGTAAATAAAACTATCAATAACTTTCACATAAAAAATAAAAATTAAAATTTGAATAATAATGCTTAAAGCAACTTTAAGAGCAAACAAATGTCAATGCTCGTAAATATTTTCATGATTACATGATAGGTAAAGTCATTAATTATCTCTGCAAAATTTATGGTAACTTTAAGAGTTAACTCAAGTTCTTCTACCAAACTCAAACATTGTTTCAAACTTAAACCTCCACTTTATGGCGGCTCACACAGATTAATTTATCATCTATTCATCCATGTGAGAAACAAATTAAATTAAAGGCAAAACCAACGGATTAATTAATTAATTAATTATATGGAGCTAGGCAGTGGTAATTATCATTATCACTAATCATGACAAAAGGGGTCATAGCCTTTAAATAATGGCCTTATATTTGTTATCAATAAAGTAAGATAGAGAAGGGGGATTCAAAAACACAATCAAGATTTTCTCTCTCTAGATCTCTCTCTCTCTCTGTGTTTTTTTTTTTTTTACAGAAGATTCTGCCTTGTAATATAATAATTATAATAAAAATAATTAGAGTCTTTAATCCTACGATAGCCTCACTTATTGACAGACAAGAAAGATAGCCACATACCGATTGATAATGAAAGCTACTACACATCAAATATATCTGCCAAATAAATCGCCCTATTACCAAAACCATCCTCTGGTGGTATAGTAGATTTGGATATCTTAGATTTATTTAGAATAATTTTATTTTTTTGGTATTTTTTAATCATTACTTTTAAAATGTTTATGAATATTATTTTTATTTTGTGCAATGTTTTCTGAAATAATAATTTAAAATTTTCAAATATATTTATAAGAAATTTGAACATAATTAAATCTAATCTAGGTGGTTAATATCATTTTCATCGATAAATTTATTCTTGATTGAGATTGTCTAAATTAAATTTGAGCCATTTAAATTACATTTTTTAATTTTAATATTTTTTATAAATATTAAATTGCACAAAACTTTTATGAACTTCCAACCGTTTTTAAACTTTCAAATCTATTCAAATAACTTCCTAGCATTCAATAGTACATTATTTCGTTGGCCGAAAAAAAAAAGTCCTTTATTTCATTAACCAATCATGATATGTCACTACTTTTTTTTTTTGCAGTTAAGCTCCTTAAAATTTGATTATTTTCATATATCCCTCTAAACTTTTAGTCATTTGCAAATAAACCCTTTATTATGTTACATGTCAATGAAATAACAAATTACTGGCAAGGGAGTTACTGGTTTAAATTTAAAAATTGAGAGAAATTCATTTTCAAGTTTTAAAAATTAGGAAATTATGACACAACTCCAAATTTAAAGGAAGTTATATATAATTGAGTTTTATAAATAAGTACAAAGATATAAACATTCTTTGTAAAGTTCAAGATGAACACTAAGTTTTATCATCACTAATGTTGTAAAAACAAACAGTTGGTACACGAGAATATTATGGTGGAGGAATGATATTATCTTTTCGGTGTGATATTTTTTAAATAAATATATAGTAAAAAAATGACAGTGAAACAAATTGCCTAACTAAAACTTGATTATAATGGAGCATTATCAGGTGCAATTAGGATAACTCTCCCATGATTTTTTTTTTATTCATAATGTTCAAACCCTCAACATTACTTAAAAAGAATCGAATTCCTTTTACTCTACGAAACCATTGGTAAATAAATATATTGATATATGAATTAATTTTAAAGAACAAAAGAGACCCCTCTATTACTTATCTTCTTTTTCTCGTGTATTGGAGAATTTAGATTATTTCAAGTCCTTCCATGAGATGAAGTTGGAAAAAAAATGGAGATGAGTTCGTGAAAAACTTGGAGAAATATTTGGAGATAATGATTAATTTACTCTATGGTCAACTTTCTCAAACCAATATCTTCCCGTTTCACTTTGTAAGATGGAAAGTAATTTGAAGTTTTTATTACTAATGAGAAAATCATAAGAAATCATAATGAGTAGATTTATCACATGAAGGGAGATGAATTCATTTTCAAACTTAACATTATTAGTGAAATCATCTTTTGTAAAAAAAAAAAATATGTTTTTCATAAATCACCTTCATCATTATTTTTTTTTAACCAAACCACTTGGTATTCGGCAGTTTTATTAAATTTTAACTAATCTAGGTTGGGTGAGTAGAGCCATAAAAGCAGCAAAAAATTTATAAGCAACATATATCATAGCTGCATACCCAGTAAATGACCTACATCTTGGTAGTTATAGAATTATGTATGTCAAATTAAAGAATAAAAAATAAAAGAATGTTTAAAGACCGAGACTTGAAAGTTCTTTTTAAGGATAGGAGGAGATATTTTAATGGTAACTCACATATTAATCGTATGCTTTATTTATTAAATACATATTAACTAATAGTCTATTGAATCATTATGTTTAATTTTTTTTTCTGTTTTTTGAAAATTCAGGTGAATTAAGTTTAGATGACTTAAGAGCACGTCTTACGATTCAGAGTATTTATAAATCACCCACCACCCACTTGTGAGATTTTTATATTGGTAACGGATTCAAACTCAATACAATTATTTTTTTATCATCATAAAATTATTACCGGACCCAACATAATATTTTAATCAGATCTAGTTAGTATCTATAGAAATATAATAGGCCCCTAAATTTTATTGAAAATTGTGATAAGAGCCCAATAACATATTATACAAGACAACACCATACTCTCCTTCAACCCTCATCTACGTATCTGCTTCATTGGAAGCCATTATTCAGCAGGATCGTATGCTATATCAAAGAGGCATACAGTCATGAGAAAATTAGATGATAATTTACCTGCTTTTAATTAAATATTTTAAAATCAAGCATCACGATCCAATATTATTCATGCTATCTATCTAGAACAATGATTTTAGTATGAATTCTCTTCAACAAAAACGAGACAACTGGATACTGTAGTAGTTCTAGTAATACATAAATGAATTCATAAGCATAAAGTAAGATCCAGTATGCATGTTATGGAATATTCTAGTAATATGTTTCATTCTCCCATGCATTTTTCTTTTGAAGCACTAATGCAATACAATGATACTCGAGAAATCGATCATGTTTACAAAGAAAATAATCAACCTTGTAAAGTGGGAACTTCTTGGAATTTAAACACGCAGTCATAAAGACGGCTTCCAAGAAATTCTGCAACTTCAGGATGTTTAACCTGTAAAATAGAATGAATGGCAAAAGAGAAAGAAGTAATGAACAATAAGAAAGGAGTACAAAAAGATCAAAACTCTAGCAATTTTTATATGGTAAGAAGCAACTAAGGCACTGGTAAATGCATTATTAGTATTACCATTCCAATCTTGAGAGAGTCACAAGTAAATTCAGCATACAGATTTGTTTCTATCCCACGACCCTGTCAAAGGAAACAGGACAGTGTTTCATGTTTGATTTTTGAGAATTCGTAAACCAGGCATAGAGATGATTAGCTCATGTCAGATTCTCAATAATGAAATCTTTAACATTATCAACTCTGATGTAACTAGACTTGTTAGAACAGTATAAGTATAATTAGAAGTTGAGGCACAGTTTTCTGTGATAAGATGGAAGATTCCTTGGCTGCTCCTTTTTTTTCTCCGACTTGGACTAGGACAATGAAAATCAAACTCATGAGATGTTCCTCAGAAGCTCTTGGTAAAATATTTCATAAAAAATATAACGTGTGCTGTTGGCCAATAAGAGATACTTAGTTGTTATGATTTGTATAATAAATACATAAAAACTAAACATGTTTCTCTGTGTACTACACGAAACCTGAGAAATGAGCCACATTGTCATGATTTCTAAATAATATGACTTACTATAGATTTTTTTGGTGAGAACCTTTGGTATCCGGTCACCACTTTGCACTCCAACTAATTCAAATTGAGCTACGGTTAGACTTATTGGGAGGAAGCTCTCCTAAAGATGTTTTGTGCATTCACACGGTCACCATTTTGAACTTTGACTAGTTCAGATTAAGCTACAGTTGGGTCCATTCGGAGGAAGCTCTCTTAGAGACATTTTCTACATTCATACAATCTCGAACTCGAGACATTGTGCTTAAACGACCCTAAACCCTTTCACTAAGACCAACGCTTGCTGGTTGCTATAGATTTTATTAGATATATTGATTATACCTAAGTTTTGTCCATTCTTATTCTATTGCTAGGACACCTTTGCCTATTGCAGCCCACCGTTGCATCTATCCTCAGTTAATGCAATTAAGAATGTCTCCAACAATATCCAAGTAAGAACTCACCATCCCTTCTATGATGACTAGATCTGCATCACTGGCCAGGTATGCAAGCTCTTGTGACACCCGGAAAAGATCAATAACCTACAGCACACGAAACAAAAGAGATAAAGAAAGACAGATGTAATCATCATAAAAGTTAGTGCTGAAATAACGAAAAACCTTGCCCAGTTTCTTACCGGCAAATCATTACCAGAGTTAGCAATTAAAAGGTTTGAAGTATCGACACCCATGAGCCGTCCTTCTTCATCCTTTAACTGGCACCCAACACATTGGCATTAGAAAAGAATATGGTCATAACACAACAACAACAACAACAATAAAATAACAAATTATCAAACCTATTTTCATCACCTTCGATATAACTTCAATTAGCTCAGGGTAAGTTACATCATTAATGGAAGGTAAATCATTAGCTGCCAATACAACCTGCATTCAAAATGGAATCTCAAAAGATATTGAAGCTGGTGGGGCTATAAAAAGAAAATGTGGAATGCAATATAAGTTTCAGACAAAATTTAAAATGGAAAAGAGCAAAAGACCGCCAAACACCTAAAATAAGACAGTCATCCTAATGACAGACCAATTACAAAGAAGTGTTCAGTGGATCTAATTCAAGCATTAAAATAGATTAGATGTTTAGAAAGTATTGTCTTTGATGAAATCCTGGGGATGCAAAGAGAAACAACAAAATCCACAGTTCCTCTAGTTCTTAATACAGCAAAAACAAATTCCAAGTTGTTCATCATAATGATCTATTGTGCTTCCCACAACAAATAAAGGCAACTACTTCTCTCTCCTCCCCACAATTAAAAAATTCAGACGAGATATTACAAAAGTTAATTCTGGTTTTTCAACAGCCAGACAAAAAGACATAGCCTGGAAAAAAGAAAAAAAAATGTATGCAAGTAAACCTGACTCCCATGCCGAAGCAGCTCCCGTGCAAATGGCAAAATACCCAAAATGATATCTGCACCAGAGTTATCAACAAATATGATAACCTGCTATGATAAAATGAACAGCTTAGAACACTATTGCTGCATAACATAAGCCAGACAAAATAAAATCCTTTAGAGCAACTATATTTTTATACACATATAAAACTTGCCTTCTTCCATGATTTCTTGCTCCATTTCACTTTGAAAGTGTCAAGGTCATCAAAAACCCAAGGTCGAGGGACAAGATTTTGGCAAGTAGTCAAAAAGGATACGCCCTCCCTAGAATAAGCCTCTGCAAGCTTCAAGAAATTGTAGGAATAAAAAGGTAATACATAATAAACTAAGAGAAGATATAATCACCCAAAATTTGGCATGTGATTGCAAAATACTGCATAGCAATTGCAGTCAATAGCATGAGTAGTCATATCAAGAAAAGAAACTTGGAGTGAAGTGAAGTTTAAATCTATCTGGTTTTTCATGCAAAATTTTTGGGTTAAGGTTCCAATGACAGATCATAGAAAGGGACAATGACAGTAAAACTAGCCAAAAGTGCTAGCATATACCAATTGAGGGTAGGTAGGGACCTTTATTTTTAATAGATAATTAGCCAAACCATGCATAATGATTCTGCCAGAGAAATTAAGGCACACATGAGGAAAGCACAAGGATAAAGGGGTTAGTACTGCAGCACAGTTTATAAAAGGATATTCAAAGTCAAGGATCACAGTTAAACCAAATAACACAGGAGTTCCCATCAAGAATTTGGCTTAGTTCAGTTTTTTGGGCCAATAATATTAGATATGCGGTAGTTATTACAATAAGAAATAGAAAATTAACCTACCTGTGCAGAACCAAGATCAAAAATGTTCCCAGCAAAAACTCCTCTAACTAAACTCTCAAGTCTTTCGCCTTCATCTTCAATAGCATCATTAAGACGAACAACATCCTCAAATAGGGAGATGGCTTTTGCATTCTCTTCATCCTGTTGCATTCATTCATAAAAGAATAACAAATCTTAACCAAATAGAAATACACAGTTTACCAATGATGTAAAGATTCCATCCCATTCCTACGCTAAATGAAACTCATAACAGCAAATGTCAAAATTTAACTATGACTATAGGTTTAAACTGACTTTAGCCATCCAAATTGGGATAAAAGTGCCATTAAATTTCCCAGTATTCTTTATGCAAGGTACAGCATTATTTCAACCATTATAGTCAGATGCATTTATGATTTTCTTCTTCCTTTTGATATTATTTATATAGAGTTAGCACATGAGACATGTAGTTAAGCTTACCTTTACTTGCTTAAAGATATCTCTGAATCCTAATTCTCTAAGTATTTGTTCTCGAATCCTGCAGATAAGCTAGAAAATCCCTCCCCAAAAAGAGGAAGAAAAGAAAAACACAAAAAGAAATAAATCAGGCACATCATTCAACAGCTTTATATTTTGTTTTTATTCTCACTTTCCAATTGAGAAGGAGTAGCAATGACATAATTTAGCATAAAACTTTGGCAAAAGAACATACAATTCCATCAAGGCGCCAGCCATGACTTTCAGGATTTTTCTTGAATTCTTCAAGTATTTCAGCATACCTATATTGCAGATGCAAAATTAATAGATGCAATCAGGACCTCCCACACGAACAAGAATTTTCATTTAAAAGAATCAAGAAAATAACGTTAATAGAAAACATGTACAATACAAAAAACTTTATCCCCTTCTAATTTCCTGATGTATACTCATGTTGTCATTAAAAAGGTATACATCAATCTGGGCATCGATCTTCTAAGTAAACAGAAATGAAGAAAAAAAAGGCAACAAATGATTACCTTTGAGCAAATTTTTCAGCTTTATCAGCAGCATTAGGAACAGAAGCATCGCTCTCTGCACGCTTCCTGTATTATTTATGGAAGTGAAACTAGTGTAATTGGTAATAAATTAACTTAGAAGATGATTGTGGATAAGTCCTAGCTTTTGACAATCAAACGGTCACAATGCCCTGTGTTTTGTAATCTTTTGAGGCTTGAGCCCCCTTTTATTTTTTATTTTTTTTAAAAAAAGTTACATTATTTATTAATACCAACAAGGGTTAGTCTAAAATTGCTTTCTAGAGAGTTGCTACAGACGCAAAAACTCGAATGTTTGTAATAGTGTGTTTAGGACCATGTTGGGGAGGTTCCCCAATGTGGTTTCCACAGAAGCAGCTAAGTTTGTCAAAGCTGTGATTTTAAAATCAGGTTAAGAAAGTTAAGGGATGCTCTCAGAAGTTATCAGTGCTTTTTATTATATCACAGTATAAAACTGTGCTTAGAGTTGAGAAATTATTGAAATCATTGAAACATTAGTTTGTTGCAACTGTTACCATTCAATTTCTATTTTCGTCTTTTTCTAATGCTGAAAGTGCCATTAGTAGTTATTTACCAAAAACTTAACTGCTCTAAGCAGCTTTTCAATTACTCCCTTTTGTAATGGTAATTTCTGCAATCAGCCTGCAGGAGTAGGTTATTGGTAGCAACTACCAGCCTTTGAAAAGCAAAAACAATACAAAACTCACCCTAATTCAGTAACTGAAAAAATTATTCTTATTTTTAAACCATGGTAACTTCAGCTTAAAAAGAAGCCCAAATGCCAAGGTCTTAGAACAATTATCTTTGCTGCTATTGCTGTAGACAAGTTGGCCTCCAATGCTAGGTTACAAGAAGGGCATTGCCCTCAAGGTCAAACAGTATATGGGGAAATTCAAGATAAGCTTGTGCGACAGCCACGAGATCTGGGGAAGATGACAAATACCAAGGCAATGATGGTATACTTAACAAATGGGAAGAGACATTTTGGAGGCCCAGGTTTAAAGTCAGCCATAACAATTTGTGTTTGTCAAAAAATTTATAGAAAAATAACAGTTCAGGATGGTTAAAATATAGGATAATACTCGTCGTTTATTTTTGGAACTGACTCATTGAATGGGAAAGCTTGAAAGTTTAGGATTTGATTACGACATATTTAATGTTCCAAATTTATATCAACTCTACAATCTTACGAATGATTAAGAAATTTTCAATTAAGGAATGCAGGCATTTGTTTTCAAATAGTACACGAGCTAAACTTCAAAAATATGTGAAGCTGCTACTTGAAAGCTAACAAATGGTAATGCTGATGCCACGCGGGGGTTATAACCCCTCACAAACATACATAGGTTTGTATTCTCCTCCAACTATTACTTACAAGGCTAAAGGGATTGTCTGAAATTGTAAATGAAGGTTAAATAAGTCAAAAGGAATAAGCAAACCATGGAACAGTTTGGGCAGAAAGCTTGACACAAATCAAAACGCACATTGAAAGAAACAAACACGCAGCACTACATCCCAAATGAAACAAACGAAGATTGCAAACTGCAAACTAAAACAGACAAGAGCAAAGTAGGAAAAGAATCGTACTTGAAGGAAGGGATGGTGCCAAGGAGAAGATTAATCCAAGAAAGCTCGGTGGGAGTAGGCTTGAGAGGATCATCAGAGGGGAGTCTATAAGGAATAGTACAGGCTTTGTAATTCGAACGTATCAAGGGGAAATCCACCAGCTCCGATGAGCTCCCCATGTTGTGCAGAACGGCGCGAGGGAGAGGGAATGAGAAGAAATTTGTAAGTTTTGTTTGGGAAGAAGGAAAGAAGCGCAATGTCGTCGTCATATAGCTTCTGCTTCTGCAGCACTGTTCTTGTTTTATTGGCTTTCCGTACTCTGCGCAACGGACCAATTAGGCGGAAGAAAATTTTTCGTTTCGGGACAAATTGCAGAGACCATTTTAACCAGAAAAATAATTGATGGCACCGCTCAATAAATGATTAAGGTAAATTAAATCATAGTTGGAAGTCCATTTGGCAAAAAAAAAAATAATTTTCTAATAAATAAGTCCTTATATCCTAGTTGATAATATGACTATTTTAGGCACATAATCACTCGTTTGAAACATATTTATGAAAAAAAGTGAATTAACAAAAGGAAACGAAAGTAGAGTATAAAAAATCGAACTAATGATTAAACTCATTGAGATGGTGGTTTAAGGTTAAAAATTAGACTGTGGTTTAAACATTATTGAACCACTCAAGATTAAGTTAACATAATTTTAATTATATATTAACTATTTTAGAAAAAGAAAGATAAGAAAACAAAAATATATAAAAAATTGATTTCAAATAAAAATAATGATGAAAGTAAAAAAAATTAAAGAGAATGAAGGTAAAATGTGAAAATATAATTTAAACAAGTGAATAAATATTTGATAATTTAAAAAATTAAGTAATTTTGAGACGTAAAATATTTATAATGTATATATTTATTTTATGATTTGTAATTTTATAATATATATATATACATATGTCATTTTCTTTGTCCATTTGACTATTATTTTTTATTTTTCAATGTTTATTATGTATAAATATACATATATTATAGTTTAAAAATATTATTTAAATTAAAAAATTGACTGGATCACTCCATAATTAATTTTATTGGTTCAAGCCGGTTCAATACCAATTTTTAACTGGTTTCTAAAACAACCAGTTTTCTCCTTATTTTAAATCAATCCAAACATTATTCTCAATTGAATTGGTTAGTCCGATCCAATTTTTTTAATATTGAATTAAGGAAAATAAAAAGTTTAAAACAATAAAAGTTTTTGAACAAATAGAGTGATTACTAACTCTAAAGCCATATCTATTTTTCATAAAGGACATAGTGACATAAAGTTGACTATGCACAAAAATAGACTGAGGCAAGTATCATACATATATAGGGTTGAATTAAAAGTGCTTAAACCCCCAAAAAAGCAGAAGCAAAAAACATACCCTATAATCTAACAATGTACAACCTTTGACTATTATTAATCTTCATTGCAAAAACCAAGAGAGAATTGTCCCTTTATTTGATCTAGATGTGAATTGAGAAAAGAAAATAATTAAGGTTTTAAAAATTAAACTGAACCGATCAAAGCATTTTTTAACATTCAATGGTTGGACAAAAGTCTAACCATTATAAAACTAGGTATGATTAAATTAATATAATTTTAATTCTATATTAACCTTTTTAAAAAAAAAGATAGATAAAAAAATACTAACAAAAATATATAAAAAATTATTTCAAATAAAAAATGATAGTAAAAATAAAAAATTAACGTGAGTGGAGATAAAAAGTGAAATTATAATTTAAAAAAGCAAATAAATATTTTATAATTTAAAAAATAAAGCAATTTTAAGACGTAAAATATTTATAATGTATACATGCTTTTTTTATGTTATGATTCATAATTTTATAATATATATATATATTATCCATTTGAACATTATTTTTTATTTCTCAATATTTATTAGGTATTAATGTACACATAGTATAGTTTAGAAACATGATTTAAATTTTAAAAAAAATTGATTGGTTCAAACTGGCTTATTGTGTGACCGGTTTCACCACTTGAAGGCCAATTTTTAACCGATTTTCAAAATGGTTAGTTTTCTTCTTATCTTGAACCAATCCAAATACTAATTTTCAATTGAATTAACTGGTCCAATCTAGTTTTTTGTACATTGCCTAAAGGAAAATGCACACTTTTCTTCTTTGGTCGGTCAAGAAAATGACAAGGAAAGAGTAGAATTTTAAAATGTAATAACGCATTGTCTAGTAATGAAAGTATTAAATGATTTGGTTAGTAAATGAACTTAGAAGATGGATTTTAAGGCTAAACCGTGAGGTAGATTGCATTAGTACATGAAATTTACAATGTGGAGTTATTAATTTGCCTATAAAGTAGGTGTTGGGTTGCACCCTTGAGGGATAGAGAGCCCAAACAAAAGGGCCCAAACCTAAATAAAATAAATAGTTTTTCTTAATTATTACTTTAATAAGAGAGGGAGGGAATGGTTAATGTTAACCGTTCTCACACACCGCACGCCCGAGAGTTTTAAATGATCGTGTGTGTGTGTAAAGTTTAAAAGAAAAACATCAGTTTCTGAAAAACTCGCTCTTCTAATAGAGTAACGCTCTCGATTCTCTAATAGTCGCTCTCTCTCTTCCTCTCTTGTAAATACTCTTGCTCTTCCTCTCAACTCTTTCCTCTTGAGTGTATTTATGGTGAACCAGTAAATAAAGTCCGAGTGACTTTGTTTCTACCGCTTGGTTTTTTCATTCTTTTTGTGTGAAAGAATACATTCTCGATCGGTATGTATATCTTCCCTATCTATTTATTCTTTCAGTAGGAATATATCCACTAATATCATAGTCTTGTTAGAACCTGTTCCCGATTAAGTCTATGGATTAATTGTTGGGGAAAAAGAGTCTATGGATTAATTGTAGAAAGAGTTATGAATTGATTAGAAGAATGCCTATAGGTAATTAAGAAGATACTCATATATAAATTAGAACCTTGCTGTAGTTTTTATATTTTATGTTGATGATTTAATTTAATTCTTTAGTCTAATTTTATCTCCAATTTTTAGAATGTGTTGGTTTAATTTAGATTAAGATGTTTAGTCCATAGTAATTACTTTGGCGACAAAATCTTCGAGAAAATGATAATTCAAAAAATTACTTGTGTGATATGTACACCTATATAAACATTCTTGTATCACAACAAGTTTTTGACGTCCTTCTTACTGATATAAATACCAAGCTCACTTACTGTAAACTTAAGCCTTGTACAATTTGCTTTTACACGATGTAAATGCTCGAATTTTTTGGTGGTCGTTTTGTCCTAGTTTGCATTTTTTTTTAAGTACGAATTATCCATAGTTAATAAATAAATAGAGAAACAAGCGAGTATGACCTTGCTATCTTGACCAAATGAACATTTCAAATAGCGAAATTTATTGTGAGGAACCATGTAATGAAGCTACTTTAATGAGTGGAAAAAGCATTGTGAAAGGCTTAAGAAAAACTTGAGGGGAATCACGAATTGAATGTGGAGGAAGGAGAGAATATTGTGAGGCTAGAAGACCGAGAGGGCTTTTCAAGATAAAGGCCCATGTTGATCAATCAGAAAAATATTGGAATTTTATTGAAAACGATTTTTAAAAAAAAGTGGAATGTGATGAAAACATACCAGTTGAGGATGGTTAAATGGGGTAAGCATCACTGTGGGCAGCCCAATAAGTTCATGATAAACACCGGCATTATTTGAATGCTGTAGCATAGAGATGCACGCAAAAATAGTGCATGAAATTCATTTAACTGATTCACCCACATCCCAATTTTTTCTATCTTACAGCATTTTTTTTGTCAATATAGTAAAGTACTTATATACCCTTTCTAGTTTATATTATATGATATATTGTATGGCAAATTTTGTCTAAAATATAGGATGTTAGAGTATTTTTTTTTCCTATTTTATCCCATTTTTAATTCTTTCTTACTTCTCATTCATAACCCTGTAATGATAATAGAATAAGATATTTAATAAGAATAAAATAAGAAATTTGATATTTTGTAAATTAATTTTAAATAAAAAAAATAATTTTCGTAATATATGTGTAATTGATATAAAATGCCCCTGATCAAAACTAGCGAAAGTAGTTAAGTATATATTGCGGAAAACCTGAACCCCATTACTTGCACAATTACCAGTGCGATGACACACACAAAGTTTCAATAGCAATTTATGGGCATATCGACACACAAAGCTCAGATCCATTCAAATGATTCTTATTCAAAAGTCAGTTAAATATTTGGCCATTAAACTCATTTTAGGATGTGTGGCGAGCAATTATGTTCATATTATTCGAGTGAGTAATTAGTCATTTGATAATCCAAGAAAAAAAATAATTAAAGTGAAACATAAGTAACTAACAAAATCTTTCAAGACCCAAAACTATTAATTACTTATTGTGAATACCGTATTCTGTCCGGGTTTTTAAAAAAATATATATATATATATATATATATAATAATAAAAATAAAAATAATGTTAAAAATATATATATATATTAAGTAAATAATAGAAAATGCCAAAAAAAAATATAATAATAATAAAATAAAAGAAATAAAACCATAAAAAAAAGGGGGAAAATTTTGGGTTGAAATAAAAAATATAAATAATAATAAAAAATTAAATTAAATTAAATTAAAAAAATAATAAATAATAAAAATAAAAAAATTTAATTAAAAAAAAGGGAGGGGGGGGGGGAGAGGGTTATATTGGGTTGAAGTTTCACTTCAGCCCAAAAGGTCACGAGCCCTCAATAGGGCTTGTGACCTAGTCCAAGGGGCTTTGCCCCGAGAGGAGGAGCCTTAGGGCTCGGTGAGGATGAAGGCAGGGGCAGCCGCAGAGGGGAGAGCGGGAGGGCCGCGAAAAGAAAAAAGAAAGGAGAGGAAAGCTAGGGCTCGGCTGAGAGAGGAAGGGACGAACCAGAGGGAGCTAGGGAGGAAGAGAGTGAGCTAGAAACCGAGGGAGCTTCGGTGGAGGCTGAACCGGAGAGATGGTGTCCAAGGAGAGAGTGAGAAAAGGAAGGAGACCGAGGCTAAAAAGAGGGGGCCTTAGGGCTCGGCCGAAGGAGAGTTGAAGGGCTGGTCGCAAGGATCAGAGGAGCAAGCCGCGAAGAAGGAACCGTGGCTGAGGCGGAGTAAGCCAAGGGAGCTGGCCGCGAGCAGGAAATGAAGGGGAGCTCGGGCAGAGTAAGCCGAGGGAACTCGGCCGAGAGAGCAGGGGACGAGGGACTAGGAGAGAGACCGAGAAGGGAGGGATCTGGAGCATAGGAGCCGCGAGTATGGAAAAATCAGCCGGAGAAAGCAGAGAGAGCTCAGCCGAAGGCAAACCGGACAAAGCTGAAAAAAAAAAAAAGGGAAGTACAGTGAGGATTCCGCGAGACCGAGGATGATTAGCCCTAATGTGAGGGTACGAAGGGGAGGGACTGAAAATGATAAAGGATGTCACCCCACTACTCCTGACCGGCCGCAGCAAAGTAATGGAGGTGAGGGAGTTTTCGGGCGAGCACAAAAAGACAGAGAGAGCTCTGACAGTACGGGTATGTATACGTGCAGAGTAGTGGGATGGACAGAGTAATGGTGCAGTGAAGTGGGTGAGGCACGGAAATTTGGTTCGATTGGGTGCAATGAGGAGGGGGTACCACTCGCGGGGATCCTATAAAAACCACATGAAGGCTTGAGGAGGGGGGTTTTTTCTGGGCATTGAAAAATCCGGAAGGCCATTGTGAGAGGAAACAGAGGAGAGTGGAGAAAGGAACACCATAAGAAGTTTTCAAGGCAGAGACAGAGGAGACCACGGGAGAAGGTGGAGGCAAGGGAAGCTGGAGTTCCAGAGGCTGAGAGCAAGAGTAACGAGGGAGACCGTCATTGGTAATTCTTGTTGTGAAATTCTGGCACCAAATTGAAACTCTTGTGTACATGTTCTTTACTGCCTCGTCTCTTCGTTGCCTTTTCTGCTAATTAAGTTATCTATGTTCATTTGAGTGGGTCATGATAAGGTTTAGTATTGAGAAGTTCTGCTCTAGAATCTAATTAGATGCTTCTCAGACTGTTGGTTTCGTTCTGGCCTGTGACATTAGACCGAAACATTATTGGGTGTCACCGGGGTTTATTATGTGCTTTGTTTTATTACTGGTTAGCTGATATATTTAATATGTCATGTTGTATTGTTTAAGCTTCTTCAATAACCTGTTGTGAATGCTTTGGGTATGTGAAATTTTCTTTTTAGTCTTTGTCGTCTGAGTCTACTGCCCTCAGGAAGCCAGTGCCATTTTTCTGTGCTCTGTGGTTTATCCGTCTGGTACTGATAAAATGATTCACTTGAGATGGGTTGTGCCGTTCATTGTGTCAAGCTGGGGAAGAAAGGGATATTGGTGTTGAAAGGACATTACCTTTCTTGTTGAGTGATTTGGTTTTCAGGTTCGCTATTTTGGTAATCTTGGAACTAGATTGAGACTGAATGGATACTGTTATTAGAGTAGATTTTGGCCAATATGTTTAGGCCTGTCCCAATGCTCCTCTCACACACACACACATCCCCTACTCATCTTGATGTTTATTCTGTTGTTGGAGGATTTCTATCTGGGTCGGAGAATTACAGTTATGTGTTTGTAGATGCAATAGTTGGATTTGTGCATATTTTGAGGGATTTTAATGGGGAATTAGTTCCCAACTGCTTGCTATGGCTCTCTCATATCAGCCATGTTTAGTTGATTTTTGGGGTTTGAAATGCTTTGAACAGTTCCTACCCCTTCTCACATGTAATTTGTTGTGGCATTATGGCAATGTTAATATGAGTTTGGGACAAGGGACGTTAGCGATTAGGTTTGAATCTTCATCAATCATCGCTTGTCCTTTTCTTTTTGAAATTCTAATTGAGTAAAGTTATTAAATTATCTTGTGAATTGAACGTATAAATATAGTGATAAAGTTTTATTTAGACCATGAGTAATTATTTTTAGAGTCTACCTCGAGGGGCTAAATCTCCGTAGGTATGTATTATGTCAGTAAACAGCAGCATGAGCAAGAAGTTGCCATGATGCTTATATTGGTTAATTTTTAAACATTTTAAGTTCAAAATAGTTTCTTTATTATAACAAAAGGGGATTCTTAATAGTTTTGTTTCTATAAGGAGATATAAATAATTTATTTATTTTATTTATTTATTTATTTTTTTAAAAGACGCTAATAAATTTTTTTTAGTAAATAAACTAATAAATGACATATATGCGTATTATATATAGCAATTTCTATCCCCTTTGAGTAGTTTTTTTTAAAAAAAAGTACAAAAATAAGAAAATAATAAAAGTAAATACATAAGAAAATATAGAGGATATATATAAAAGTCATATTCATAAATTTCTTTTATCATTTTTTTTTAAAATAACCTTAGTCATATTTATTTTTATATATAAAAATGATTTCACATTTCCAATTTTATCTTTTAATTATTATTTTTTTTTACCCTTTTACCTCGAGTGACATCTCCATGAATATATAGGTGTAAATTAGCAAATTGTGAGTGATCAAGTCACCGTATATGTTATTTGATTCTCATTTAAGATTTCCTTCTGGTATTTTCTACTCCGAGTGGTAACGCCGGAAACCTTAAGTATTAATCAGCAATTTGTGAGCGATAAAATTGCCACATATGTTGGTTATTATTAGAATTTATGTAATAATGGCGCTATATATTCTTCTTAACACTTTCTCCTTAATAATCTCTTTTATTTCCATTTTTAATTCATATCAAAATTATTTATTTTCCTTAAATTTTTATTCGTTTATTTCTAATGGTCTTTTATTTCATGATAAAAAAAAAAAGAAAGAAAAGAAGAGAAATTTTTTATTCAAGCTCTGAGCCCTTATTTGCCCCGAGTGGAAACACCGTGGATATTTAAATACATATCAGTAATTTGTGAGTGATGAAGTCACTATATATGCTGATTGTTGTTTTCCAACACGTAATGATCACATTTTTTTATTTATTTCATTTTTTTATATATAAATAAATAGGTGTTAAAATGATTTTTATAAAAAAAATAATATAATAATCTGTTCAAAAATTTGAAAATTAACAAATTGTCTTATTTCGATTTTTATGCCTTTTTGTCTCGAGTGACACCACCGTGGACATTTAGGTATCAATCGGTGTATTGTGAGTGATAAAGTCGCCACATAAGTCAATTGATTTTATCATGTAAAAAATAAATTTGTTTCCAAATATTTCCTCTTCAAATCAAATAAAATGTTCAAAATTACAAGTAATTTTTAATTCTATTTTTTTAAAATTGAGGAAAAATATATTTTCTCTTTTAGAAATTGATTAAACAAAAAATATAAAATAAGAATAAATGAAAAGAGCAAATAATGGGAATTAACTTGTCATCTACAAATTAAAACACGCCAACCAATGTTAAAAATTGTTTTCTTTGTATAAAGACAAATTATTTTCTATAAACTTCCCTTTTCAAAGAATACATATAATAAATATCAACCCAGTGACACGCTTTTTTTTATGTCCGAACTACGTCGATTTTAATCCCTATCGCAGGGTGCGTAGGCCCCAGACTCTCATTCTGGGTCAAGTCCGCTTTTGTAAATAAATAAATATTTTCTGATGTTTTTTGTGTTTTTTTTCTCTTAATTTAATAAATACTTACCAATTTATTTTTTTTAAATCCACATTTTGTAAATAAATAATATTTTCCATTCAATTTATTTTTCCCAACTTTTCATATTTTTATTTCATTTATTATTTTTCATTTCTTCATTTTTCTTGTTTTTTTTTATTTTTTGCATATGAATGGTAAAAAGGGCAACTAAAATAAACTTGTAAAAAGCCATAAAAATTTGCATAATCAACCTAAGGTAACCGTTCCTAGGAACGGGTGTTGTGGGGGTGCCTAACACCTTCCCCACTCACAATCGCACTCCCAAACCCAACTCTGATTCGCAGACCAATCCTTATTCACTTTTTTTGTTTTTTATTCCGATTTCTCAAAATTTTTCTCAAAATTTTGGTGGCAACTCCCATGAAGCCGGCCTCCCGCCGTGTGGGTTGGTTTCCCTTTTTCATTCTTTTCCTACGCCGTCCACGTCGCATTTTCGGGTGTGACACTCATACATTGATTTGGCACGAGGGTTGTTGGCATAAAGATTTAGCGACGTGGGTTTATCAAGCTGGAACGTTCTGCCCAATATGATAGATATTTTAACTTCAACTATAAATATGAGACGATTGAAAATGAAGCAAATAATCCTCAAATTTATAAATCATCCGCGCTGATGTTAATAGGGCTGAAATCCAAAACCTTCCGTCATATAACATCCAAGTATTGAGGATATTGCTAACGATCCAGATTTTACACACCACGCTTTATTGTTTTGGTGCATGTAACTACTTATCGAACAACTGCATATCATAGCAATTGTTAGTCTTGTGTTGCGTTTTAATTTAAGATTGGGCGAAAGATTGCTCAGGAACTGGTTCAATAGTTAAAGTAGATTAATTAGGGAACATGAACATCAAAGACCGTATCATACATCTCGTCCATGAATAAAGCACAAACCTAGAGCTTACTGCCCTATACTAGAATTCTACACTCAGGAGTATAATATGCTTGGTTCACTCAAAATTAAAATGCTTCTCTGATGACAAAACTCTCAGAATCTTATTCAAATGTTGCTTAGAAAACCTGCTTCAAACCTTAGTATGGTTCCACCGGGGCTCTGAATTTAGACCCAGCATACACTGCTGCAGAACCAAGTTCCTCCTCAATCCTTAGAAGCTGCAACCCAGTGAAAACAGATAAGTAGTGTGGGAATGCAATCCAAAGAAAATACAGATAAGTTTGTCCACAAATTTCTACTTCTTTGCTCCCCACTGGCTCTGGTTGTGCAAGGAAGATGTGGTAAGTAAAGAACAAAGAATTATTAAAAGTCCCTAAACGCTTAGGTTAGGACTTAGGAGGTCCTAAAGCCAACCAATATATAAAATGGTTTCAAAGGTGTAACGAATCTCAGCTATGCTTGATAGTCAAGCAACTCAATTCAGTTCATCTGTGACATACCAAAAAAGTTCATCTGAAATACAAAAGGTAAGGATGTCATAACTTTTACCTGGTTGTACTTCGCAAGCCGCTCTGATCGGCAAGGAGCTCCAGTCTTGATCTGCCCCTGTTTTAGTAATAATAGAGAATATGACAAGATAACATTAGCAAAAGGTTAAAAATCTGTTTGTGCATCAAAATGTGAAGACAAAGATTAATTTCAGCCATAGAATAGTAAAGGAGAAAAGGTTAAAAATTTCAATCCAGATGGTTAAGGCAAAATAGGGTGACAGCACACAATGTACAAACCAAAATATGACGGACAAATACAAGATACAAGCAACACGTGTATGTAATTATTTACAAAAAGCATCCAAAAACTTACCGTTGCCAACCCAACTGAGAGGTCAGCAATAAAAGTGTCCTCAGTTTCACCACTGCAATAAACAAGACAAATTACATGAGCATGCACTTGCAAAGAGTAAAACTAAGACAAGATCATAGACAGTACTTAAAAGGGAAAGGAGCGGAAATTATATCATGTAATACCTCCGGTGACTAGCCATGACACCCCATCCAGCTCGTTTAGACATTTTCACAGCTTCAATACTTTCGGTTACACTACCAATTTGATTCACCTGATAAATGAATAGTAATAATAAATGACATTCAACTCTTCAAAATTGATATAGAATCTCAGAACAAGTGCAGAACTAGTCAAAAAAATTCTATAGTAAACCATCACTGCAATGTAAATCTCAAGAAAATCCCAAATCCTCAAGCAGTAGCCAAAGCCAAAAGCTAATTTACCTTCAACAAAAGGGCATTGCAAGCCTTCTCCTTAATTGCTTTCTCCACACGCTGTGGCAGCAACAATGGACAGAATAACGTCAAGATGCTACATTTCCAAAATACAACTTCTAAAATTGTTATGCACATTAGTATTACCTTAGGATTTGTGACCAGAAGATCATCACCAACAATTTGCACTTGCCGACCAACTTCAGCTGTCAACTTTGCGTAATGCTCCCAGTCATCCTGATCAAATGGATCCTCGATGGACACAATTGGGTAGTCTGTTACAAATGATTTGTATACATTCTTCAAGCTGTCTCCTGAGATTTTCTGGGACCCATCATTATTCTGCAATATGGTAACTATAACTCAGCTAACTTTGTGATTATATGACTATCATTTAGTATTATCTCACTTAAGCTTCTTCTAAGCACACATACCAAAAACCAACTGACTAGTACTTAAAAGAAAGCAATTCAGCCACTGATTGTTTACACAAAATAAAATGGAAAAAGTTTTGTCTACCTCTTCCTTGAAATTCAAGTCATAAGTTTTGTCAGTGATGCCATAAAATTCTGAAGCAGCAACGTCCATCCCAATTACAACCTGCCAGGACAAGAAATTGTCAGTGATATCTTAAGATGTCAAATCAGATTCAGCAGATGAAAGCCTTAACCTTTCCACTATATCCAGCTTTTGCAATGGCAGTCTTCAGCAGCTCAAGACCCTCTTTGTTTTCCTGTAAATCAAACAGCAAACTATTTGACTCCATCATAGTGAGTTCAAATTTCAAAACCATAAAGTAGGTACAATATCTGTTCTTCAGAAAGAATCACTTTTTTACACATGCTGATTATCATGCCACATAGAAGTAGCCTTGATATGTAAGGAAAATGTGTGCCTCACACTAGATGCAAGTGATCAAACCAACGACTATTTTCTAAACAATGTCTAGACTGCCAAAAATAAGGAGCAATGACCTGGATATTAGGAGCAAAGCCACCTTCATCACCAACATTGGTAGCATCTTGACCATACTTCTTCTTAATTACAGCCTGCAACACATACAGCATAATATCTTTGTTAATGACACCACAAAAACAAAATTGACAATACTCACCATCATCACCAACACATGCACCTTTTTATTTATTTATTTTTTTTGTGGTTATTAAAATAAGAAATGAAGATTAAGGAAAAAGGAGGACACTAACCTTCAAGTGATGATACACTTCCACCCCCATCTTCATAGCTTCTTTGAAAGAAGAAGCCCCAACAGGGAGAATCATAAATTCCTACAAAGGAGGCCATGGGGGTAAGCATATGAGTTTAAAAAGATCGTTATCCATTTGACACACACTCACACAGCATTACCTGCATTGCCAATTTATTGCCAGCATGCGAGCCTCCGTTAATAACATTGAATGAAGGCACAGGCAGTACCAAAGTCTTGTTTCCAGCCAGATTGGCAATGTGCTAAAATGTAAACAATTGAAACAGTACCATCAAAACGCTAATACAATAATCACAGAGAAAGTAGGAACTGCAACTATTTAGACCTGACATACCTGGTAGAGAGGAATCTTCTTCACCAGTGCACCTGCCTTACAAACTGCAAGTGACACAGCCAAAATAGCATTGGCTCCAAGCTGAAAACCACCAATAAAAACTCAACAGAAGGTCAATAGAACTTAGAAATAAGCTGCTATTATCTCGAGAAGCAAAATAGAACACAAAGCAATACCTTCTGCTTGCACCATCCCCACTCATTCACTGTTCCATCAAGTTGTTGTACCATGTAATTGTCAATTTCAGCCTGCTTGGTCGGGTCCTACAAATGCATGAAAGAACAACAGTTAATCATTGAATGTTAATGAGATTCAATCGATAAGAAGTAACATAAAATATTGCATACTACCTTGCCAACCAAAGCAGGTCCTATAATTGTGTTCACATTCTCCACAGCCTGAACCAAAACAATATTCAGAATTCCTGATCAGATCAAGTTAATCCATGAAATCTCCCACCCCCTCCCCCAAATCATACACACACAAAGAAGAGCCAGAAGAATGCATGTTAAAAGGGACAAAAAGGAGCGAGGAGGCTGAAAGGGGAATGGTTTTCTAAATGCATATCAGAAAGATATCAACTGATTTTAAAGCAATAGTGCAAAACTGAGGCAAAAGATTCTCCATGGAAATGCTGATCTACCCAGAAAAGCAATTTCCACAGTCGTCAAAGAAAAAGAATATCAAGTACCTTTGAAACACCTTTTCCAAGGTAGTCTGACCCCCCGTCCCTCAATTCTAGAGCTTCATAGACACCTTCATAGAAAGACAATCGAGTTAGGACTCACTGATCCTGAGGCTGGCCATCCATGATTAGTAGACATTAATATAACAGGCAAAAATGATGCACAGTGGCTATATTTACAGATAAACGGATATCATTTCGCATTGTAGAAATGTTATCCATCAAGTAGAAGCAACATTCAGACATTTACTCAAACCATAATAGCTTCGGAAAAGGGAAGCAAATAAATGCAGAAAATCCATTCACTCCTGAAACCAAGCAATGGAGTAATATCGTTCATTTTACAAGCCACTACAACCAAGGACGACTAAGTGAAGTGTAAAAGAAAACTTATACGCGCACATGCTAAATCAGTTCTATATTTTATTTTATCTTTTTCACAAAACAGCAATCGCTCACCTGTTGAAGCACCACTAGGCACAGCAGCTCTGGCGAAGGTTCCATCAGAAAGGGTAACATCAACCTGACAAGCCAAGCCACATTAAGTTAAGATATTACAACTCAGATTGATAAATGATGACATAACAACCGAATTCGAATGCAAGACAAAGACAACGTAAAAATCAAACCACAAGTTCGCACTTGACTTAAGTCACATTCAACACTAGATCAAGCGAACAGAAAAATCATTCAAAGCATGGTACGATGAAGCGTCGTCAACATTTTTCAAAAAAGTAATTTCCACTCAATTCCTCAGCGCTCAAACAGAAACTAAACTAGACACGACATTTGCAGGCGAAACACACCTCGACAGTAGGATTGCCACGGCTGTCGAATATCTGGCGAGCCTTCACAGACTTGATCGTTGCCATTGTTAGATCTCTCTCGAAGAATCGCACGCTCTCGCACTCTACCCTGTTGGTCGGACCGCTTTTTCCTGTGAAAGTGAGGAAATGGGATTTGTATATATAGAGAGGTTAACACGTGGCAACTTCACACGGGTGGTTGAATTCCATCGTTGGTCGTGATGAAGTAGAGGAGTGATACGAACGGCTGAGATGTTTGACTTGGGCATCACGAGAGAGGGCGGGCTGAAGCACATGAACTGTAGCATTTAGAAGGGAATAATATGCTTGGCATTTGAAAAAGAGAATGGAGGTTAAAATTGGAATTTCAAGGAGAACAGTGAAGAGCAGAATTGGAATTTCATGGGGAAGTTGTTGTCCTGAAAAGAAGTGACATGGGCGCACCCCGTTTTGATAAACGAGAACCCCCCTAATGGTTTAGTGGTTAATTGTTTCTGATCATCATTAGAATATGAACGGTTCTCGATGGTTTGTTTAAAAGGTAAGATTCAATGTTGTTGGCATAGCCAATTGTTTTGGATTTTACCTTTTGAAGACGTTGGATTTGATCCCAAAGAAATAAAAAAAAAGTTTAACTTTGTGTTCAATTTTAATTTTACCTTTTGTTTATTTCATTCTAACTCTACTACTTGCTTCAATGTTTCTCCCTCAGATATTTACTCTCCTTTTGTTTTGGCAACATTCAATATGTCATTATATTAATTATTTAAATTTTTATTTTAAATAGAAATATGAGAGATGTTTTATACTTTTAAAATTAGTTTTTAAAATTTATGCTAATTGGGAGTTATTAAAAGTATAATTATAATTATAATTCAAGTCATGTATATATAGCCGCATTAAATACTTAGTGGTATAACTTACTATCTAAAAGGATTCCACCCAACCTAATTTAAATTAATCTGGCCTTTAATAAATTTTTCTGTTGAAATAAGTATCCAAAATATTAGGTGCACACACATAAAATTAGGGTTGTGCAGTAGTTAAACCGAGTTTTAAGAACCCAACTTACTATGTAAGCAAAATATTCAATCTCCAAACCTAGTCTAACTTAGGAAGACTTGGTTATTTATAGATGATTGCAAACACATGTGAAAAAATAGAGAATATGATACAAAAAAAAAAGAGAAGAATGAGATTGAAGACAAATATAGAGTTGGAGATAGAGATGAAAAGAATGATGAACTCAAACTAAGGGTTCATTTGGTTTGGTTTAAGGTGGGAATGTGGGAGCTCTTTTTCCCACAAATATGGGAAACTCCTTTTTGGACATAGTCATACGATTATCTACTAAATATAATTTTTTTATTTTTATTTTGTTTTTTTCCTTTTTCTCAAATTAATTTTTCATCTACTAAACGTAGAATAAATGGAAAGGCGAAGAAGACGGAGAGTTGAAAGGAGAGTGATTCAATGGGAGACAAAGGGACTCAAAGGGAATTGAGGGTGAGAGACTGTTAGTACTTCAAGCCTCAAGGTTTAGTTTTAATATATATATTAATTAATTAATATTATAACAAAATCTATTCGTCGATCAAGGTTTTTCTGAATGGATAATATTGGCGAAACCCTGCATCATGGGCCAATGCACACACTAATAGATATTAAATTTGGATCTTCAATATTTTTGTTTCTATTTTTATTAATTTTGTTTACAAAAATAAATGTAAGGTGTGTGTGGAATATATGGCACAAGTTCTATACATTGGGATGAGACTAACTATTAGCTTTAACTATTCAAGGAAATTAGATTTCTTTAGTGTCAATTTCTTTCTTTTTTAAAAAGGGTAAAAACTTAGCATACTAATAGAAACATCTGAAATGGATATATAGATGAATCGTAAATCATTCTCATTCAATTACATCACCCACAGATTATCCCAAACAGATTTGGGTTTAAAATTTAAAATTCAAGAAGATGGCTGTCCATTTCATAAATATAATGTCTTCTCGTAAATGCTTTAAAATTTACATTCAAGCTTAAGCCCAGTTTGGTCGGGGAGTCAAAACAAATTGTGGAAAAAGGAAAAGGAGAGAGATTCAAATATAAATTTTGATAACAACATACCCTATCAACTTAATTTTGTTTTCAATGTTTCTATTTACGCAATGAATGTACTTTCAGTGCTAAAAAAAAAGAATGTTGTAACAAAATTAGTTTTAAAGAATAAATCTATATACTCCTTCTGATCCTTAATATAAGATCATTTTAACCGAATCACGCGAATTAAGAAGGGGAGTTAAAACTAATTAACTACCTCGATTTCTCTGAAAATCCCAACATTTTTTCTAAAGTACCCTTATTTAATCTCTCTCTTTTTCCCTTTGGATACATTAAATAGGGGCATTTTTTGAAAATGTATAATAAATACCACCTCGTATATTGTAAAGGGTCTTATATTTAGAACCAAGCCAAAAGGTCCTATATATAAGACCGGAGGGAGTATCTATGTTTCTATATTCTAATAAAAAAATCTATGTATCTATATACAATATAGTATTTATTGAAAGCTATATAAGTCATAAACTGTGGTTTAGCCCAAACTTAGGCAAGCATAGGCCCGCTAGTCTATTTATATTAAATAAATTAAATTATGAAGTCTAATGGGAATTACACTGTTAATGGCTTATAGTACGAATTTCCATGGGAGGAAGGGAAGTTGGGAGATGCTATCTACATTTTTTGTCGGGTAAATAACATAGGTGTACACTTTTTTCCTACAGAATTCCATATTCTAAATGGGCTGAAAATGAAGCCCAATTTCATACAGTGTAAACAAAAACCCATAGGCTCTTGTATTGGGCTGATGAGTGGATTAGCCCAATCTCTTTGTGATCTAATAAGTTAAGAGTGGTTGACAATCTTTCACCAAAAAAAAAAACAGTGGTTGACAACAACAACAAAAAAATGGTAGTACTTTAAGTATATGTGCAGGATATGCATGCACGTATGTGAATGTGTATATGATATTTATAAATGAGTTATATCGTTCACCACTTATAAATAATATAACTCATTTTTTAGATTTCATACAATATGCATGACCCAATATCTAGTAAAAATAATGTTCATGTCAATTAATATATCAACATCAATATTCAATATAAATTATAAAATTTATATCAAATTACATTATTCACAATTTGTGAATGGTAATATTTATTCTTCACACTCTTCATAATACACAAGAGCCCACTTAGTTTATAATTAAAATATGATTATATTCATGACTCCATGTAAGTTTACACATAACATTTAGCAAGATTAGTAAAACATTTACAAGCCACATTAGTAAAACCAACAATACTATAGATTTGTGTGGATATTGATATGTATAACTTAGAAGTGACAAAGTACTATGCCCACACACTCTTTAGGTTTTAGGGAAATTATATGTATGGACCCTAATTTTGCAAAATTAAACACTGAATGATCTTATAAATCTAATGTTTTTTAAAGAACCAAATGATCTAAATTATGCCATGTAAGGACGAAAATATCTAATTAGTAATTATTAAAAAAAGAGTCATAATTTTAAAAAATTGAAATAATAAATAATTATTAAAAGAATGAATTATAAATTTTACAAAAAAAAAAATGATCCCTTAAGAAGCCACAAGTGGTATATTAACTATGCAGTAGTATCAATGTGAACACCTCATTTTGTCTGGGCATTTTATAAAAAAGAAAAAACAAAGAACAAAAAAACAAAAATAAAATAAATGAAAAAAAAGAAAGTTGCAGATATTAAATAAATTAAATTAATATATATATATATATAACAAAAAAAACACAACAAGAATAATAGTAATAAAAAAAGAGGAAGAAAGGAGATAAAACAAAAAAAAAAAGGGAGGGGGATAATTATGGGCCCAAGACACCACGAGCCCTTTGGGCTCGTGGATCTGGGCCACCATGGGCGTAGCCCTAAAAGAAAAGAGAGGGAGATAGCCACACAAAAAGGAAACTGAGGGAGCAGCAGTCACCCAAAAAAAATGAAACCGAGGGAGTAGTAGACACTCGAAGACGGAGAAGCAGAGGGAGCTGAAGCAAAGGCCGAAAGAAAAGACAGAAATAGAGGGAGACATGCACGGTTGGAATTGCAGTGAGAGCACGCATAAAGGGAGAAGAGGGAGCCAAAAGCAGACGCGAAGACGGGAAAAGCAGCCGTGAAGACAGGAAAAAGCAAGGCAGAGAAACAGAGAGGGAGATGATCACGCGATTGGGGACTCTACAAAAGCCGAGAGGAGCAATCGCAGGGGGGGATCTTCTGGAGGAGAGAAGGAGGACGCCGAGGGACTGAGATCGAGAGCACATGAAAAAAAAAACAAAAAGCTGTGAGAGGAGTTGGGACTGAGAGCAAAAACAGGGGGATCTTCATGAAAAGCCGAGAGGAAAAGAGAGGAGAATTTAAGCTTGAACCCAGAGGTGAGACCGAGAGAGGAAAAGGGAGCTGCCGGAGCGAGGGTGGATGAAACCTAAGGACTGAGCTCAAGCCACTGATCACCGAGTTACAGAGATCCGGTTTCGGTAAAATTTGCTGTTTCAATTTCAAATTTTGTTAAAGAGTTGCTAAATCTTGGGTCTGTCCTGCAACCACTGAGTTGTTGAGTTGAAGGATTTCCATTCCTTCTCAAGAATGCATGCTTGGACGAATTTTTTTTATCATTGATTGAGGTCCTGATGCTGGAAATTCTTGTGTTGATTTCGGTTAGCACTCTGTTTCTGGTTGCCACACGTGGGACACAGGGTTCTTGGCAGAGTCTGTTAGTTCAATTTGTTAGTTGGAAATGCCTCTTAGTAGAACCCCATAAGCTGCTTGTTTGTATATGAATATTTGGTGTGTTAATTTGTGGTGTTCGGGTCATTAGTTTAGACTGATTATGATGTTTGAGGATGTTTGGATTTCCACAATGAAGATATGGTTTGAAAAGGAAATGGACGAGAAGCTCCTTTAATCTTACCAAGCCAATTTTTTGTTTTGTAATTTGATATGGCTGTGTAACCTTCATTCATCAATAAAAAAAAAACAAAACAAAAAAAAGAAAAAATATATATATAAATAAATAAACAAATAAATAAATAAAATAAAAGCTTACCCCATGATCAGTTCTTATTGATGATTTACAAAGCCTGGCTTTTGTGTTGAGTCATAAGCCCACTTGTCAAATATGTCTCTTAAATGAAACAATGTAAGAAGGAGTATAGTTGGGCTTTTCCTTTCAGGCCCATTTATAATTTACAAAGTCTGGTTTTTGTGTTGAGGCATAGGCCCACCCTAAGAAAAGCTATTGTTGTCAAATATGGGTCTCAAATGAAATAAAGCAAGGAGGGGTATAGTTTGGGCCTTTCCTTTCAAGCCCACTAATTCCTTAAGGGTCACAAGGCCTTGGATTTTGGAGTTGAAACATAAGTGTTATATAAAGCGAGTCGGGGATAATTAAGTCAGTCATATGAGCTTATAAATGGCTCCATAAACCGGTGAGTTTAATCTTTTTTTTATGTTTGTCACAAAGGCTTGTGAGCTCTCGCAGACCGATAAAGTAATTATACCATAGGCATATGAGGTTGCACGAGTACATTAATAAGACTTGCTTATAATGGTGGGTTCCAATAGCTTTTCCTTCAATGATTTTATTTTCTCATAAAAATAAATAAAATAAAAAAATATAATAATAATAATAAATGAATAATATTCTTAATCTACTCATATAACTATGCTACGTGAGTTTTTGGAACTCACACAGGTATTTAAGTTTACTGAGTTATCGCGTGAGATTGCGAATCCATGTAGATATATCGTTAAATAATCTTCAAAGGAAATAACTATATTTCAAAAAAAATAAAATAATGTAACAAGTTCTTCAAATTTTATTTTAAATATCTAATAAAATTATTATATGGCATTTAAAAATATAATAAAACCTTTATGTAGGGAGGTTTAGAACTTCTGCAGGTAATTAAGGAATTGATCTATTGGGCACGATTGCGAGTTTGCAACAGGTAGATCATTTTTCATTTTCCATTAAAAGAAAAATTCCCAAAAGTACAAACTATATCATCTAAAAAAGGAAAAAGAGGTAAAAAATAAAAGAAATATTTTCAAAACAAAATAAAATAAGGGCAAGTAAGCAGAATTAAATTATCTTTTATAAATTAAAACACACCAACTCAATCTCAGAAATAGTTTTGTTTGTAAAAAGGTCAATTATTTTTAACCAACTTTCTCTTATTACAAAAACATTAATAAAAAATACCTACTAACAGACACGCATTTCTAATCCCGAATTACGTGAACTTTGATTCTCATCGCAGGGTACATAGACCCCAGACTTTAATCCTGGGTTAAGTCTGTCTTTGTAAATAAATAAATATTTTTCAATTTATTTTCCCAATTCCTTTTCCTTTTTTTCTTAAATCTCCTTAATTTCTAATGTAATTTATTTCCTTATTTTTGTTTTCCAAATTTCTCAAAATTTCTTAATTCTTCTCTACCTTTATTCTCGCATGTGAATGATAAAATGAAAACTAAAATATTTTTATTGCCATATTAATTTGCACAATCGACATAAGGTAACCGTTCCTAAGAACGGGTGTTGTGGGGTACCTAACACCTTCTCCATGTACAATCGACTCCCGAACCCAACTCTGATTACGCAGACCATCATTTCCTCTTTAATTCAGTTTTTCAAGATTTTTCCTCAAAAATTCGAAGACCAGATTTGTTCTTCTTTTCTCCTTCCGTCGCATTTTTCTGGGTGTGACAATCAATCTTAAAAGTTAAAATACTCGGATAACTTCAATAAATATAAATAACAGTAACTATCTATTCAGTGAATGAGTAATGATTGTTGAAAAACATAAGCAAATATTTTTCACAATTACAAAGGGTCTTGTTGAGTTACATTATATTCATTCTTGTTGGGTAAAGAAAAATATAAACCTAAGCCCAAATAAAAATAGGGCTTATTAATTTTATTTAAAATACAGGGAGGGAACGATTATTTAGTACCTCATCTCACATTCTACACGATAGAGCGATGTAAGTGGTTGTGAGCTAGAGTATCCGTGCTTTTTGAAAAATAAATTTTCTTTTTGAAAACATTGGCTCTCTTTCTCACTTAATGATCTCTCTCCTGATGGTTCTTTCTTGGAGTACTACTACCATCAACCAGTGAACAAGTCTCTATTTATATGTTTTTTTCATTCTCTCAGTGAAAGAATCTCCTTTATCAGTATGTATTTCTTCCCTACCTCTCATAATTCTTCAGGCTTGTTTGATAGTATTTTTTATTTTATTATTTTTAAAATAGTTTTCGAGAACAAGTTTTGAAAACAAGAAAATTAAAAAATTTTGTTTGAATAATTTTTACCAAAATCATAAGAAGTAAGTGTTAAATAAATTATTCAAAATTTATAATTTTATCATTAATGATGTTGATATTTTTTATCTTTTCTTGTATTTTTCAAAACAAAAACTACAAAACATCTTCAAGATTTTCTAAGTTTTCTGTTCCTTTATTTTTCTGTATTCCAGAACATTTTATAAAAAACAGATTTACCAAACAAGTTTTTTTATTTTTTTATTTTAAAAAATAAAAAATTTTTTTTGGAAACAGCTGTTAAACAAGCTCAAAGTAATTTCATCCTTTTAAAATATAATTTAGATTCCTTAGTCAATTTTAAATAGGAACCTTACAAATGATTCCCCCTCAATTTAATTTTAATTATTTGAATTACAAGTCAAACACTAAATGGAATTGAAGGCCGACAAATGTGGGAAAACAATTATTGTTGATGGGTGTATTTCATTCATCAGGAGACAAGGGGAGCAAGAATTTGCAGCAACATTTATTATTTTATTATTTAATTTGCAAGAAACTTCAATACATTGAAATTGTTCACTGAATTTCTTAGCTGGTTGTTCCAAATATACATAATTTGAACAGATCATAATTTAATTTAATATGTTAAAAAAATGAAAATTTGAATCCGAAGTAGTTCTTTAATTAGCCAAGAATATCTCCATACTTATAATGTACTACATAGTAGTGTCATATTGAAATCGAATATGTAAGGTATAATAAATCTGCAGAAACTTTAGAGTTGAGGTAGATTCAATGTAATCCTAATCAAATTCCATATATTATTGTATTTGTGTAGAACGAGTATTTTCTTGTGTTATAGAAAATTTATAAATACGTTAAAGAATATGAGAAAAAACTCTTAAAATTATTAGAAAAAATAAATTTGACCAATAGTAGGTTTTTTTTTGCCAGATGACCAATAATAGTTGGTTTAAATAACTTGCGCTTGTTCCCTTTAAGTAAGATTTCATATTCGTGTATTGTATATTAAAAAAATTTCACAAATGTTAAAGATTTAGGTGAGAATTCTCATTTCAGTTATAAGCGTGAGTTCAAATCAAATATTTAAGGGTTCAAATTGATTAAACTAATGCAACATCCAATTAGTCAAGCTATGTGCTGATATGTTCCTAGGATTTTAATGCTTTTCTTGTTCTTCTCATCAATTCTATTTCCTTGAACTTTGACAAAACTTTTTTTTTTAAATATAATAATTTTTTAAATAATTATATAGCTTTTTTTTCATTCTGATTCTAAATATAAGATCATTTATAATATACGAGGTAATATTTATTATACATTTTTTAAAAATACTTCTATTTAATATATTTAAAGAGTAAGAAAAATAGATTAAATAAGAATAATTCTAAAAAAATATTAAAATTTTTAAAAAAATCTAAATAATTAATTAATTTTAATTTTAATTCTTAATATACGTAATTGAATTAAAAGAGTCTTATTAAAAAAAAAAAATTTTGCCTACTTAAGTTGATGAGTAGATAAATGCTGGTAATAACAGACAGGCTGTAAACAAAACATCATGTGTGATATTTTCAAAGCAAACAACACAATTTCTAACATCCAAGATATTGTTTGGTTACAGAATTAGGTTGCGGTCGCTTTCATTAGATGCCTGGCCAAAACTTTCAACATCTTCAACCACATCATCTCTCAATAATTACCCTCTGTTCTTCTACAATTTGAAAATTAAGACCAAGGACTTTGAAAATTGTGTCCGAAATATTTTAATCTTCACCCTCTTTCTTTTTCAAATTCAAAATTAAGACCACGGATTCATCAAGTGATTGACATAATCTAGTATTTCAATCAACCTAAAAGATGGGACATAATAATAATACCTGCTTGAAGTTTTAATATATAGATGTGTATATATGGTTGGTGTTGGAATTGACGATAGAATTTGCCAATTTGGACAATATAGGGGCAGAAATAGAAATACTGAAAAGCCACATGAAAGCTTTGGTGGGTGATGTCAAATTGATGACATACAGGCGTGAGAGTGAGAAATCAAGAAAGTTCCATGTGAGGTTCTTCAAAAGCCACATTAGACATTTTATTAAACAATAATTAAAAAAACCCCCGAAATTCATTTTGGTTGAAACTTCCCAAGTACACTTATTCCTCAATAATTAATCAAAAGAGCCATTTTGTATTGTTTCGTTGCAATAGCTTTCACGCTACACCTCACCTTCATTTATCTTTGCTACAAAAAAGGTTCTTTCCACGTTGGTGCATATCCAAACAGCACTTTAAATGGCCCCAAACTTCTCCAGCTCTTCATATACAGACTTCCCAATTCTCACTCTCTAGTCTTATATCAGTCTTCTTCCTCATTGTTCATCAAATTCAAAGCCATGTTGTTCTATTCTTTAGCAGAGTCATTCACTCAGGCTGCTTCCAGCTCTGCTTTCATCTTCTGTTTCTGCAATCTGATCATAGTGATTATACTGTTGGACTTGAAGCCCAGACTCAGTTTTGATCAAGAAAGTGAGATTCCTGTGTCTATGGTCAGAATCACAGGCACAACTCACAAAGCAGAAGCCAATTCTAAGGTTCAAGCCCAGAGGGAAGAAGCCAGAGAATTGTCACAAGATCAGCAGAAAGAGGAGGAATCAGCCGCAGCTGATAATTGCAGCAATGAGGAAGACATGAAAGAAGAAGAAGAAGAAGAGATAGAAGAGGAAGACGATGATGAACTGAGGAGAAGAGTGGAAGAGTTCATTGAGAAAGTAAATAAAGGGTGGAAAGCAGAATTGTTGAACACATCCAATTTAGTATAGGAATATCAGCTTTTCCCCTCCTCTCTCTTTCAGACTTGAAAAATATAACTCTGATATCAATGTGTAGTGAGACTGTGCTCATAAATTTTGTTGTACCATTAAACCTAAGAATTTCAGCCGAACAGAGTTTCTATGTCTCTGTTTTGAATGAACTGAAGTTGAGTGAGTTTTCTTCACTTTTCTTGAGGATAATATGACATTATTCTTGCTCACATGGATAAGGAGAAAAAGTGATGTGATGGGCATAAAGAGCATCTGCTGTCTGAGATAAGCATCTATGGAGATTCCTTCTATCTTGTTTTATGGTTTTCTTTCTTGGTGAAAGAAACAGCTTGTCAGAAACTTTCTGCATAAAAAGTTTCAAGGAAAAGGACCACCGTTTTCATTTCTGTATGTCAAACATTTACCAGGAAAATATGGGACTTGAAAAGTTAGCAATACCACAGACATAATTGCAATGCTCAAAATAACTGTAAATTGTAAAAGATGCAGCAACATTGCTGCTATTGACATATACTGGTGTTGAGAATGTATCTGAAAACCTAATGGTTTGATGGAAGCAAATAACATCCCATTGTTAGGTATTTATCCTGGAAAAATGTTGAGTATAAAATTTTGCTTTCAAATTGAAAAACATTCTATCAACCATTTAGCCGTCATGTGATCCTTAATTTCTTAGCCCTACGCATGTGAAGAGATCATTAAACAGAATGGATTCATAAAAGATAAACAAAATTAATTATTTAATTAATTATAAATGGATTTATGATTATAAAAAAATTATAAATAGATTTGTGAATACACAAACGAGTCATTAAAAGAAATATATTCAAGATAATCATTCATTTTTTTAATTAGTTAAAGCTACTTATCCTAAAATAGTCAATCTAACGAGTTTTTTTTTGTTATCTAGGAAATTTCATATAAGCATAATGGTTCTCTCATGCATAGGCTGCCTTTGGTTTGACAGTAAGGATGGAGAGAGACTGAGGTATCGTGAAAAACGAAAAATCATTTTTTTATAATGTTCACTACATTTTACCATTCATAATATGATTTAAACACTCCATAATGTTCTATTCTTCTACATCCGGAGAAGAGACATTCGGAGATATCTGTTAATTTTCCCACAAGATATTAGAGCAAAGAACCATATGATATAGCAACAGACAACAGAAAAAAAGTTGAGATGCAATTTCTTCTTTCACCACAAATAATATTAGAAAGTTACATTACATTTCAGAAACACCCACATCCATCATCCACTCACATTTCAAACATTCAAAGATACAAAGCAAATGAAGAAGATAACTGACATAATATATTTTCCTACATCACATTGCCAATACATAAATGAGTAAACAACACTATTACTTCTAGAGACACATCATCAGAGCAACAGACACATGGAAAATCTAACACAGAGATCCCGCAACTAACCTAGTACCAAAGTACAGCCTCGGAGTCAAAAACAACCTGACACTCATCCAACTAGGGTTTTGTCTTCATAAATAGCCAACAGGTTATATATATGTTAAGAATGAGTGAATCTAGATGTGGTTGACTCTGCAGAAACCACTTAACTTACAATGAGATGGTTTAGCACGTGAATCCAGCATTAGTTTGGCTGGGGTTAGACTCCTTTTCAGGCAAAAGTGTTACATCATCATCATCATCAGCAGATGAGTTGCTAGAGCCCTGGACATTGTTAAAAGAAGTAACATTGTTGTCTGCTTGAAATGCAGCAGGCGTCACAATAGGCTTTACTCCTCCAAAACTGATTTTTATTTCATCAACTGGGATGGGGTTATTGTAATTTGCCGGGGTCACTGATGAAAAATGATTCATCTTTTGCTTCTTGGGTTTCTGCATCTGCTGGTGGCCTGGAAGAAAACTGCCCACAACAACCTGACACCGTACACCATTCAGAAGGTTACTAAGGTGAACCAAGTTTTGCTTAATGATGTTTGAGCAACCAACGTTGCACAAATATTATCTTATTTTTTGCAAGGTGCTTGAATATTTCATCAATGGATCGGACTTATGTGAAGCTCTTTGCGTGTATGCTATGAGATTGTCCAAAAAGAACATAAGGGGTGGACATTTTTCAGAGTTTGCTATCACAGAATTGACTTTTTTTTAAAAAGTTCCTCCATGGATCATGCGTCTGTGTCTGTTGAAGAATTTAATAGCAAAAATACTTAAAAAGCAACATCTTTAATAGCAGTTGGTTTACCTGCACAGGACCTGCTGCTACCAACAGACCAGCCAGGCCGCCTCCCATGACTCGACCATCTGGACCTGCCAATGAGACACTCATCCCACCAGATCTACTCCTTGTTACACCATTCTCAGAAGGCATAAATGAACCAGACAAGGAAAGAATCTCAAACCGCCCCTGTCAAGGCATCAAATAAGCTTGAGCTCATTAAACATATTTACACAGCACCATAAATTCCATTAAGCAGGAAGATAGGTTAAAAGGAACCCACACAAAAAAAAAAACAAGAAAACAAGGCAGAGGGTCCGACTTAGTAATCACGTGTTGTATCACCAAAAGTCACAAGGGATAAATTTATACTTAAACATTATATCATCTATAGTCAGGGTACATATACAAGAATTCGAGACCTAACACACAGGAATACAAACTAATACTGAAAAAATGGAGCATATAAAACAAATGCATTATTGTCACATATTATGCAACCGGAATAATGATATATGAAGATCATCTGACAAAAAAGTAGGTTTTCACTTACCTCATATGTTAAGGTACCTCCAGAACAAGTTGGTTGACGCAGCGTAACATTTGAAATTGTTCCATTTGCAGAAAGAATACAGATAGCACGAGATCCCTGTTGAGAGAAGGACATGACCTTCATATTAACATCCTGAAACAGGCCATAGGAACATCAAAAGCACAGGTTGTTAATACTCTATAAACTGCACACAAGATCAGATGCATGAAGAGGGTAGAAACTCAGCCAGCAATATATTACAACAACAACAACATTAACTTTATCTCACTAAGTGGGGTTGGAGCAATATATTACAGCATATTATTAAAAAGTTACGTTCTGGCCAGGGATATACATTATATATTACTAATTCACCTGTATTTTGAAATTAATCATTTCTACAATTAAAAGCTTTTCTAATATTGTATCACTCATTCGATAATATCATCTAATTTTTTCAGGCTCCGAACCTGTGTCAGTAACCTTTTACTGTTTCATCAGCAATGCAGGCTACCTTAAGGAAAACACCCTTTTTGGCCATTAATGAAATAATTCATGTTAACATATTAAATATTCTTTGAAAGAGCTTAGCCAATCCTGTAACTATTACATCTATTATTAAAATAAGATTCTTTAAAGACATATTATAATTCTAATTCCTTTATAATTATTATTATTAAGCAGACAGACAACTTATTTTTCAGTCGTAATCCAGTAACCTGCAAACAAAGGATGTCAACAAGAGCAACTAATGGGCATATATAAATTCAAACATGCTTCTGGATTTAGAGAAAAGAAAAATATCTTATGTGCTTAAAGATATTATTATTTCAGAATGGGACAGATAATGTTTGTATGCATGAAATGTATGGCATCTTAAAGCATAATAAAAATGAACTCCCTTTGCATTTCTTCTGTACAACATGCACAAATTTACTGGAGGAAAACCATAATCGAGTAACGCTCAAAGATATTGGCATAAAAACAAAATGCACAGTATACCTCGCCAGCATTAACTGTTAGCACATGGGGAGTGAAATTGGCACCAACCGAGTATGCAATTCCATCACCTACAACATAGATAGAAATGTAGTAAGTTAACAGATAGGAAAAGAGGGTACTGAATAAAAAATAAAATATAACGCATGCTCACAATGAAACTCTTGACTCACAACAAAATTGATATTATTAATTCATTAAATAAGGTTTATGCACAATCTAGAAAGATGACATTCACTTTCCTTTATTTTTTTGGGGGGGTCAGGATATGACATTTTTGGCACTTCTTTCCGAATTCCATTTGACACAGGAATTTTTTAAGTAATACGAATAAAACATAGCATTTTTTGACATTGCAGCCTAAAACAGAAGTTGCAGTTAAGAAGACAGAAAGCTCAACTCAATGCCATTCATTAATTCAGGCCATGAAGTCGCTAGGGGGTCTACCACCTTAAGGGCTCCGCACCTTTGACTACCATGCATGGACAATGAACTAAACTTAGTGGTCACATCCCACCTCTGTGATATATAATGATGTTCAAATGTATTCCATGCATAGGAGAAAACAATGCCTGATGAACTTAAACAAGACTTCAATTATTTGACATATAAGTAAGCACCGTCATTCTAGGAAGCCACTCTCACATCCTGTATTAATGATGAAAATTTTCCCCTAAACAAAATTTCCACAATAATAACTATTTTGAATTGGAAAGAATTATTCTCGCTGGGATTAGTCATTTTTCAGTCTCAGGGACCAGGTAAGCATCTTGAACGCAGTTACTGAGCAGGCTTTAGAAATAATAATTATTAGTTTCCTTCAGACCGGTTCAAGCCAGTCACATCAGCTAACAACTGGACTGAAACTATTGAATACGCTGGCGCCTTCAATTATTCTAACTCTGATTAGTGATTTCTGTGGTCAGAGACAATCCCATCTTCCCCACATAAAGGGAAAAAGAGCATCATATGCTACCAGACGAGATAACTTGACCTCACTTTATTATAACCACAAAAATATCAGCCTCCTCCAGATCTGAAAGGGAATCTAAACCAAGGGTCCACTTTCCCCATCTTATAAACTCTACTACAAGGGCATGAATCAAATCCAACAAAATAAAGACACACTAGAAACTCAGATCAAAGGAAGTAGCTATTTCTCCGCAAAATTATAGCAGAACCCATCACAAATACAAGAAAAAATATATATCATATTTCAGTCATCACAGTATTCTACGTCCTATATAAATGACAAAACTACAGGTTCAGAGTGCTCACTGTATTGTATTTATTCCTCCCGAGCTTTCACACACAAATTGTCAAGCAAAAAATTACTGTTAAAAATGTGACGGTAAAAAAAAGATATCCTAAGACTGTAAATTTATAGATCAAAAAGATATTTGTATTGTACCTGGTCCTGGACTTTCAAAATCGTACTTGAAAGACTTCTTGATCGATTCATTAGGCCGCCCTCTACCCCGTTTCCACAGTGAGAAGTCACCAGTCAACGGAATTGAAGACGAAATTGGCATCGGCGACAACGCCAACGCTAATTTGCCATCAGGACCGTACTTCCTAGGCCTTCCCCTTTTCTTCTTTATTACATCCGTACTTGGTGTTGCCCCCGCCACACTGACCGGGGCCGGGGCCGGCGCCGGAGCTGGAACTGCAGCTGGAGCTGAAGCTGGAGATGAGGTGGGAGCCAAAGTCGGAGCTGGAGTCGACGACGGCGCCGGTGGCGCCACTCCTGTGTTCCCGCCAAACAGTCCGTAGTTTTCACTCCTCGGAGCTATGTGGAGGCTCTCCGGAGCTTCGTTAGGCTTCACGGTGATCCCAGAGAAAAAACTTTCTTTTTCTTCCATTTAAATGAATCGAAAAAAGCAAAGAAAAATCAAAACCTCAAAAATGCTCAACCCTACCCATCGTAGATTCAAACTCCTTCAAACCAAGCACACAAATAATCAGAAAAAAATAAATTCAAAAAAAAATTTGCGGAGACGTAGATTTGAATACCGGAAAGTGAAACTCAGAAATAGTGGAATTGAAGTTTGAGTATAAAAATTAACTAATCTCACACAAGACCTGAAAAACACAACCCGTATTCTCAGAAATGTTAGAAAGATGGAAGAAACTAGTGACACAACAGCGAAAGTTGAGCAATCCGTCCGATACAAACGCAGTTCTGGACATCAAATCTCCGCCATTGCTGACAACATCCCGAGCTTCAAAATTAACACAAATTTTTCGGAAAAATATTCTACAATTACAGATAAAAATAACAACTCTGGGGGATAATTTCTCCAAAGTGATAGATGAATTTAGGGTTTTGCAGGAAAAGCAGGAGTAAATAAATAAAGTTGAAAAAATTAGAAAAACAAATAAATTTAAAATAAAGTAATTAAATATTGGGAAATTAATTAATAATTAATATTTTATTTGTAAAATTCAAAGTATAAATTTTGGTTAATAAATTGGTTCACGTCCGTCTTGGAAATTTAATAAAGGTATTTAATAAATGATTGTGAATGGGGATGCTTAAATGGGATGAATAAAAAATACATAATTTTTGAAAAAGAAAGAAAATACCTTTTTAATTTAAAATTGGCATATGAGTATATATTTATTTTAAAGTCTTTAAACAAATGTTCAAAGCTGTAAAGTTACGGTTGGAGCCATTGCATTTCCCCAACTACTGACAAGTTCTTTGTCTTTTCATTGAGATTAAAGTTGACCAAGAAACTCACACCTATGTTCTCACACGAAAAATAAAATTGGACATAGCTGAATTGCCCTTCAATTTTGGGTATTGCCACATTAACACATGCTCTCTCTTTATAATTATATATAAATTATAGTATATATAAATTACAGCTGTACTTGTTCTTTTTTCTTATTTTCACAGTTTTATTGACAAAAACACCTAAATGATTATGAGAATAAATAATTATTTATAATAGATTATAAGAATAAGTGATTATGTTAAAAGTGAGTTGTGTTTGGATATTTTTAATTCATAAGTGATTTTGAAAAAAAAAATGTATTCAGATATTAAAGTTTAAGTGATTATTAGGTAGATAATAAGAAGAAAAAGTGAAATAAGTGATTATGAGAGAATAAGTGATTAACATAAGTTGAAAAAAAAGCTTATAGAAATAATCACTTAAATGACCATAAGTGATTATTTTCATCAGGATTATGTTTAGAAACTGAATTTTGAGCATGAAATAATCACTTATCCCATCTAAAAAGCTAATCCAAACACACTATAAAACTTATATTTTCCTACAATTATTAAAATAAAAACCTTTTTCCGATAAATTTGTTAACTTTTTTGTGATTCATGCTACCTTTAAAAATTTATTTTTAAGTATTAATAATTTTTTTATTTGTGTAAATAATAAAAATCTATTAAAATTCTGATTTTAGATATAAATTACAGCTGTACTTGTTCTTTTTTCTTTTTTCTTCTTTTCACAGCTTTTGTTGACAAAAACACCATGCCTAAAACTTATATTTTCCTACAATTATCAAAATAAAAACTTTTTTCTGAGAAATTTGTTAACTTTTTTGTGATTCATGCTACTTTTAAAAAATTTATTTTTAAGTATTTATAATTTTTTCTATTTATGTAAAAATAATAAAAATATATTAAAATATGATTTTAGAGATAATATTTCATTTCATTATTCTGATTTTCTTTTTCAAAAATTTGTACTTGCTAGATCCCTGTACAAACAGATGATCTCAAGTTGCGGTATAGTGGAAACAAAAATCAGAATATATATATATATATATATATTTATTTATATGAATATCCGCAAATTGCCGTGTTTGGATTGGAATGGTGATTGAGCGTATCCATGGCGGTCCGTAGTCAATTTAGCTATCAAGAAAATCTTACCATTAAAAAACATAATCTTACAATTGTTTTTTGTTAGATTCTTGTAAGTTCATTTGGCCAAAAAAAATATTCTTACAATTAAAAATTTTGAAACACGCTAAAATGATAAAGTCAAATTTGATAAAAGAAAATGAGTGGACAAAATAAATTCCTTGTACGTATTCAACTCTTATATGTCGCTTCAGATTGTATCAGGTTCAATTGACTAAGCAATACTCCAAGACAAATTATTGGGGAACAAATTGTACAAAAATTTCCCTTTCTAGCTGAACCTTTGAAACAAGTTGACTTGTTTGGGAGGATCAAGGGCATTTAACCCCAACAAGCAATTTTCCTACTGTTAAGTCTACAGCCTTATCATCTAAAAAATGGCCAACAAGCTCAAGTTGGATCTTTCGAAGAAAAGAACCTGAGAGAGACGTAACACACGCCCTTCGTGATATCATATCACGTGCTACTAGTATCTATCAGTTTAGCCATTAAGGTACTAGCAGCTCTTGTAACCGTTGCGTAATTTAGTTTACAAGATTGGGATCAAACCAGACAGGAGAAGAATATTCATTCTTGGAATAATCCAGAATCTCTCACATTAGTATTTAGTAATAAGTTTGTTTGACATGCTAGCCCACGTCCACTTGTCGTAGACTATGTACACAACACATGAACACAACAATCGAAAGCCAATTACACTTATTGACTTACGATTATCAACATCCATCACAGCAGGTAACAAGAACAAGAGGATTTAGTTTCCAACAAAGTCCGGTGATATCTAACTGTAATAATAACAAGGATAACCAAACCCCAACAAATAAAATGAATCAAGATGAAAGAATAAAAGCGAGCCTTCTTTCCTCAAAAGAATATTCAATCTCTGGAACAAAGTCACCTGCAAGAGGAACCAGAGGAGAAGGAGGAGGAGGAGGAGCTGGTGTGACGGCCATGTTCATCGGAGCTGACACAGTGGAAGGTGTGGTTGGGTAAGGAATAGGCATTGCTGTCTTTGGAGTTCTGTTCTCTTCATCTACCACTATCGGAGCTGTCTTGGAGGGAGTAGTGAATGGCATATTGGTGGGTGCAATTGTTTTCTGCAACTTCTCACTATGTGTGTTGAGTTCATCTGTGGGGTTCTTCATGTTAGCTTTTGATGATAAGGTTGAAGCAATTGGAGAGAAAGGTTGTCGCATCAATGGAGATTGTATGTCGCGAACAGCCCCAGCCCCAGCCCCAGCAGCAGCAGCACCAAATGACTGCTTTTTCACAGGGACACTGGTAATATCCAGTCCTCTTCTAACTGCATATACGCATTGGGAACACAAAATTGAAATGTTAGCCATCCAGGAATTCCAAGTTGTTCGCATGGTGAAAAGAGAACAGGTGCCTCTGCGATGAGTAAACGAAATAAATGATGTAGGCTGTCTCGGCAACTAATGAAACGAATTCTAAAGAAGCAAAAACAACGAAGAATTCTGACAAAAAAGAAATGCAAAGCTTCCTTATTCAAATAAGAATAGTAATATAAAGAAAGGAAGAGGAAGTTAGAAAGAAATATGGTTCGGCCGTTCGGCTAACTTTCCCATTTCTTAGCAAGATCAGGGACTTAGGAAGTAAGAAGCCTTACCACTTGAGCCGCTAAGGGCACACAATGATACAACATGCATATATCTGAGTCCTTTCTTTACAAACAAAACAGGAGGGAACATAATTACGCGATTCTCACACGGTGAGAAATCCTCGACTTCTGAAATTAAAACAAATATAAAAGGCCCCTGGGTCCCCTGCAGTAATGCAAGGAACACATTGGAAGTGAGATAGAGAGAGAGAAACGGATTGGTTTTTCTCTCTCTATTTCTTCCTCTCTCTTCTTCCTGTCTCTTTCAAAATTTACCTAAATAAATGCATGTGGCACTAAATGCAGGGAATACTATCTCAAAAGAAAAAAGAGAAGAGTGCGAGTGACGTTCGAAGGAACAACCTGATGATAAAGATGAAACAGAATCATCCAGATGATTGTCAATATGGTGCGCAATGTCAGTCTTCCTCATGGGGCGTGAGTGAGTTGTTTTCGGAGTCTGAACCATTGCCCCTCCAAGGGAGACTCTTCTACTAGCTGCACCTCCGGTTGACATCCTAGGTGCTTTTTTGGCGCCCTGAGCTTTCGAAGGGCTTGGTTTTGACCCATAAAGTGCCTCCTGTTCCGCTATCAATTGTCCCTGAAGCTTCTTGAGATCCTGAAACAGAAAAATGACACCAGTTTAACCAAAATTATCAGTTTATACAATATATCTCAGCGTCCTTAACTAGAAAATTTTATTGGGATAAATATTTGAATGCAACAAGAGGTGCATACCCTCTGCCTACGACGTTCTTGTTCTTTCTCTTCCCGTAATATGGTGTATTCTTCGAGCATAGAAAGCAGACGAATCTAAAATGCCACAAACATCAGGAATCAGTTAGAAGCAGATTTACTTTAGCAACCAAGGGGTTTTTATTTTTGGTGACAGCAAGGGACGTTAAATTAAAAAAATTCATAACCAGCTTATTGGATGATTTTGGAGCGCGTACTTACGCCATCATATGTGAATTCCATGCCTTTCTCCTTTTCCCAAGCAACAGTTTTTAAAGCCAAAGCATCTACCATCGCTATATAGAGTACAAATAAAAAAATTATAAATTGTCCGCAAACACGAGCAATTTACATAAAAGCAGAGTTCATACAGAAGATACAAAATGATACAATGGGCAGAGAAAAGAAACAGAACACTCGAAGCAAAATTTGAGTCCACCAAGATCATAATAAACTGATATTCATTTGTTCCAGTCATTATTGCTTTTTCTTCTGGCTCTTTGGAATCAACACATCAACACATTAAAAATATTTACCTCATTGAGTCATTTCAATATTGCCAACTTGCTAAAGGCCCATAAAAAATTTGATCAAATAGCATTATAATGCCACCGATAAATCGATAACTTTTTTTTTTAATTTTTAACAAGTCCATTGTTTATTCTTATTATTATTTTTGTCATAACTGTATGACTGAGAACTGTTGATGTCCACAATTGATTTTTTGGCTCTTGGCAAAGCTAGCATTATTAAGAACTGGCACTTCATTTTCAGATTAGTAAAATCCCCGTATAAGGTTTGATCACACTGCATTAACAGCATTACATAAATAATATGCGATAGTATATAGTATCTACAGGCCCATTATTCAAGCTTAATTTTGTCTTGTCTCTATCGTTAAGCCGTAAGGCTAAGGATACCATAGAAAATCAACAACAACGGTTAAAAAGTAAAATTCATAATACCTGGAAGTTTATTAACCAAGGCACGAGCTTTCTCAGCTCGCTTGAGAGTAAGATGAGCACCTCTCCCTGCATTGTAGCGATTTTCATCCTGGAAGAAATAACAAAATGACCAATAAACTAGAATTCATTGTAAATAATTATGGTAAAAGGTATAATAAAAGTAGAGTCGTAAAAGGAGGATAAAAACAACTGACCCTGTTATACTCCTCAAGCCAAGACTCCTCATCACAAGCTGCCAACCATTTCTCAACCTTTTCAAGTATTTCTTTTCTACTAAAAGCTTCTTCCTTCACCTTGGCAACCTGAAGCTCAATTTGTTCAAGCACATAAGCTGGGTCCACAGATCCTGCATAAGAAACGAAGACGCAGACATTTAGTTAGTAGAAGAAACTATTGCATTCATGTCCTGCAATGTCTCTCTGGAAGGTTACCTGACTCTATAGCTTCAACAGCAAATTCCACTGCATTATCTACTACTGGAACCAGATGCATCTTTCTACAGATCTCATCTAGCTCCGTTCTCTTCTTAAGTACAAGCTCTTTCATTTTGCTTGATTTTAACTCGTTTAACCTGGATACTTCCGCCTCAACCTGTTAAAATTATTTCTGGATGAATTCTGAACCATCTAAAATGAAGAAGTCCAGTCTAATAAAGTGAGGTTGCTTATAACTCACATAATTAATGAAATCCTCAGATAAGGTGTTAGGCTCAGTTATTTCATATTCTGAAGCAGCTACATTACAAGTAACATTCTGAAACATCTGTTGTTCTTCGATTGGTGTATCCATCAAGTCCCAGAGCTCCAACATTGTTGTTGCGAGATCTTGGAGCTGCCAGATCATGATCAAGTAATTACTTTTAATGAGAAGAAGCAGGACAAAAGTCTTTTAAGAGAATAACCAGTAGCATTAATTTCTACGATTTACCTTCTGCATTCTCTGTAATTTAACATCCCGCAGATTTTGTATAGCAGCTGCCAACTGCTGGATTGTATCATTTGTTACACTCTTAGGACCTTCAGCATCACCTAAACTAGGATGAATGTTACTGATTATCTGTTTAAGGTCCAAACCAAGCACCGAACAAAGAGATTTTAAAAAGCACAGGTGGTCCTGGACCGTCTTGAGGCGTTCAATCTGTTCAAATAGAAGATACAAACGTGATCAGTTATAAAGAAACCAATTATGTGTTTTATAATTTGGTGGGGGAAAAAAGAGAGAGAGATGAACTATAACATAATTGACCTTCTCTTTTTGTAGTGTCTCCAGCTCTCTGTGCAATTCTTCAAGCTTTCTTAAGGATAGGTCAGACTCATCTATAACCATCTTGGCAGAAGTATATTCTTTGGATCCATAAATCTCATTTGAGATATTTCGTATGTGCTCTTGGACTTCTATAAATTGATTTCTTCTGTCAGACTTCCTTTTCCGCATCTCCTCAAGCTCTGGAAGAATTCTTGCAAGCTCTTGTTTTAAACTTCCAGCCATTTGATCAGACTAGAAAAATGAGAGGGGGAACCTCTTTAGTAATGTAAATAAACAACAAATAATCTCGATAAAAATAAAAAAGCTACAATCAGAACAAGTGCAATTAAGTTCTCATGCTATATTTATATTGCACATGCAGAAAAGTATTATTTCTCTATAGGTGCACATCTTTGTGTAAAATTATATTAACAAGTAGAAAGCTTAGCAAATGAGTTCCATAACATTGAAATTCTAAATGAATACGCCATGCCAAATAGATGTCATCGCTTCAAACTACAAGCAACCAAATGTTGGCATACTGTTATGAGCACAAGTCTAAGGGGAGAGCCCATCCCAAAAGACTAGTCCATTAGGTTGGAGAACCCTATGTTCTTATAAACCCCACTTCCTATGTGAGGCTTCCCAATGTGGGACTCATAACACATACACAGTATCATTTAACTTTGCTCATTTCTTTTTTCTTTTTCCATTTTTTGGAAGTGCATAGGCTAAGCCACTAATGCCGCAATCAGCAAATTAGCTATTCATAAAATATCCTCTAAATAATAAAAGCAGGTGGGTATTTTCCAACCTGCCTAATATGTACAGGCCGTTCTCCCATTGCTGAACAGATGGCTGCAAGTTCCGCTTCATAATCAGCAATTGCTTGCCTTAATTGAGCTCTACTCCGATTTGCCTGATCTACCTTTCTTCTGTAAACCTCTAGGCACTCTCGTTCAAGCTCAAGCAACATTTTATCTCTTTCAGAGTCAGGCTCCCCAACTTCATCCCATATTATCTGATTTTGGAAAATTAATGAAGGCATTTAATGAGATATCTCCAATTGACCATATATACGCACAGGATAGTTTGTCAAATATATTATTTGAATAAGGGTAGAAGGAAGTATGATAGGTGCAGCAATATTAATGCATACCTGAAGTTCATACAGAAGTGATCCACATGTTGTTTCAAGTTGCAGCAGCGGATCATTTTGTGGTTTAGACATTTTGTTGTGCTTATCTGCCAAGACATATCCATTCAGTGATTCGAAAAGATCAAAGGAAAAGAAACTTGAAAGGCAAAAGGTATCACCATGATTATGTTGGAAATTGATGAGTCACAGATATAGAGCCCACAAAATACTAGCAACAAAGACTTACAATTTACAAATTTAACAGGCACGAAGGAGAAATCTAGTGCCAGTACAGAATTACTAGGCAACTGAGGAGCGCTGGTTGAAAGGTCATATGAAGCATAATGCAGAATATACTATAGGTTTACTTAAAAGGCCACGCACATATTGTGCCTAGGTCTCCTTTGATATGGGATACTGCAACCAGAAATAGTTCAAAGGACTTATATGATTGAGTTCAAAGGACTTTGATATGCATAAAAGTTGACTGCCACTCCCTTCGTGCTAATCTAACTGCTGAATATTGATACTGAATGCCAAACATGTGGCGACGGCTGTTCTCTTTGCTAAATTAACACTTTTGAATCCTAAGAAAAGAACCGCATCTATATCACAAGGGACAAGCCCAAGGGTCAAGGCAGCAGCTTACGCGATATTCTGATAATACTACTTACTACTAGAACCTGACTATTCTTTATCTCATAGTTATTGAATAGCCGTGCCAACCATCGTTCCAAATGGACAAACAAGGGAGTTTAATCAGACACATTATGGCTTTTAAGAAATCATAAATTACCTTCAATTTCAAAATCAGAGTTTTCTACTGTTAATCTGATACGAACTAAAGTTACGGTATGAAGTGCGAACCTCAGCTGAACAAAATTGGTTCTGAATACATAATTCAGAGAAAAAAGAATGGGAAACAAAAGGCAACAGTCGGGTCCGCAGTGAGAATAGGCAACCATAATGCGGAAAGGAAAGATAATTTTCAACAACCTTTCGGTAAATCTAGAGTTTAGTTTCTCAGTCCCAAATTAGGAATTTTGCGGCCCCTAATTCGTCTATATCCTCGGCACGCAAAAAGGTGATCCCCTAAGAGATGCAAGTACTGACCTGAAAAAGAAGAGATCGGTAAAAACTTTGTGTTCGGATTTTCTTTCCTTGCCGCAGAATAATCAATCAATTTTCCCGGTGAATGCTTTTCCGAGAAAATAAGAATGGGTTTTCCTGGGAAAAGAAATTGTGAATCTGGAAAGCGCTTTGAAGTTTTGAATTCAGTTTAGAAGAGAGAAGTTAGAAAGAGAGAAAATGTAGCCGTTTGAGCAAAAGCGGGACCGTTGAAGAGCGGCAGAGATGAGTTTGATTTGATTTATTATTACTTCCTCAAAATAAATTTAATAATAAAGGAAGAAGATTTGAATTTCAAATTCGGTCCAGAGAGACAAAAAAGACTGAGGGAGACGAGGATAACCTTTTTTTTTTTTTTTTTTTGCGCCAATGACTAGGATCACCTGTAAGCATATGCACTGTTATTTTTACACCAGTCTGTAATACTCCGCAGCGTGACGCGGAGGGAAGAATGGTGAAAGTCAAACTACAAAAGATAATATGTACAGTGAGAGTATGAGTCTATGGCTTTATGAGATCAAATTAAACTATAATAATATTTTTAATTTTAATGTTTTTAAAATAATCAAATGCCCTTATTAGTTTTTACAATATTAATTTAATATTTATATGTAATTTTAAAATTATATAAATATTTATATTATTGAATTAAAAATAAAATTACTGACTTATACTATATAAAAAATTAATTCTTTTATAAAAATAAATTAAATTATGCAACTTTTAAAATTTTATTAAAAATGCAAAAATTATATTTTAAAGAGTAAAATAACATAACCTAACTTCTGTTTTATCTTAATGACATATCTCTCTTCTAAAGACCTTCCCTCTATAAATAAAGTCGACAATATGGATAAAATCCAACAAGCTAACTAGTTTAGCCCAATGAAATAGGTAATATAGAAATCAAACTTTTGTGCCCAAATCTGTTTTGATCCGAGATGGGCTTAGTATGAGTGGATCATGAGCCGACTCCTCTTTTTTGTTTAAAATATAAAAAATATATATTATTTTATTAGTTAGTAATGTAAAATTTAAATATTATATTAATTTTTTATAAATGATAATACTAATTAGTTATATTAATTTAATTAATTATATAAAAATATTTTTCAAAAAAAGGCCCACACACTAGATTACATGAATTTGACTTTGAAAATTCAAGCCTATTTTAATAAACAGATTTTTTGACCTGTTTTACCAGCATTATCTACATAATAGGATTATCTCCCCACATTGCATGGAAGATGGAAAGTTTTATGGTTTAAATATTTTATTTAATAGACTAGAAGCATAAAATGTATAAGAATAATATTAAAGTATAATCATAAACTAAGAAATTTAGAAAAATAATATTAAGGGAGAAATGTATAAAAATAAAATATATTCATTTTCATGAACGAGCATTGATCTTAGAGAAAGGGATTATAGTCGCTTAAATACAATATCTTGAATTCAAGATCATGTGAATGTAAAAGAAGTCTTTGAAAGAGCTTCCCCAGTCTGGAGTCTAATGCAATTCAAACTAGATTAATCATAATTTAAAGTGATTACTAGATTGCTGGCCACCTTCGTCCACCGTTGTCTACTGTCCTCTATCATCAATCACCACTAATGAATAACGATCCATCATTTGCAATTGACCAATGTTATCCAACACCAGTTGTCACTATCTGCTATCATCTACTGATGCACTCAAAACTTGTTTCAATATAATTTTTCCAAACCTATTTTTTAGATGTCATTTTTAAAAGAATATGATTTAAACATTTTTTATATTTCTTGTTTCCAAAACTTGTTATAAAAAATAATTTTATAAAATTATTTTAAGAACATAAAAATATAAAATAGAATCAAAGTAGCCCTAAGTGTTTTTTTTAATTAAATATTTTTTGTACTCCCAAATCTTTACTTATTATTATTAAGCATTTCAGAAGTTAAAACTAATGGAATTTACAATTAAATGGAATTATGATGATCATGATCATGATGGTGATTATGTTGGTGTTGACGGTATGAGCTTGGTCATTTTGAATTCATCTGAGATATCTGATATTTATAAGGCTCTAATTACAGTAAACATTTTCACCCACGTGCCAATCAATTTTCTTGTCTTTCCTAAATCAAATGATGCAGTTTAAACATGAGGATATATCCCATATTATTTATAATGGGTTTTTAAAAAAACATCTTATTTAATGTATCCCAAAGAGAGAAGATGAAATTAAATAAGGGTAATTTTAGAAAAATATTATAATTTTTAGAGAAATTGATGTAGTTAATTAATTTTAACTCTCATCTTTAATTCCCTTAAAATAGTGTTATATTAAGATTTGGAGAGTATAATATTTTTTTTGACTTTGCAAAATTGATTACAAAAGTATCTCATTTTGTTTATTACAAAACAAGACAAAAGAAAAAAGAAAACTTTCAACTATTCAATAAATTATTAACACTAAGATTCATTTGAAAATACAATACCATTTTTCGGACTATAATTGGGAAAAGTCTTTGCAAATTGGGATCTTGGTGTTTTCATTTGAACCATGTAAGATGTTTGCTGGTCAACGATTATATCTTAGGGTATGTTTGGTTAGGAGCTTTTTTTTTTTTTTAATGTATTTGCTGTAATCTTGAATTTTTCAAATTTGGAGCCATGAAAATCATGCCAAATGTCTTTCAAATAATAAATTTAAGGGTAATATACTCCCATATATTTTACCTCAATTACAAATATTTATATTTTATTTTGGAAACTTACACAAACATCTCCTAAAATAAAAAATTATGTCACACAAATCATTTTTCTATTGATTCTATTTCCATCTAGCCAACCATTAATGAACCAAAATTTGACTATTTTTGGACCAAAATATCCCTCTTTAACATAAATATTTATTTAGTATTATTTTCAACAATTTTTTTAATTTTTTGAGTTTCAACTAGAATGAGTTATGTGGATTTGGTTAGAATATGTCATGAGCCTTGAACAACACAACTTCTCACATTTTTATATTTTACAGTGATTGATTTGGTATATTTTTATATTGTTATAAATCTTATAAATTTTTAATTTAATGTTTTCATATGCACTTATTTAAGTATTGCTATAATTGATTAATTATTTAAAATTATTTGATTAATAAATATGCTATATTTAAATATCAAAACAATAGAAAATGTTATCATGATTTTTTATATAGATATTTTAAATTTATTTAGATTTTAATGTCAAAATTATTTTAAAGATGCCTTCTCTGTCTTTCCTCTTCCTAAAAGTTTTCCACCATTTTAAAAGAGAAGCACAAAATTTAGGATTATGCCTTAGAAAATCGTAGTCAAATTCTAAGACTGGATAGCTTATGAATTGATAATGATTTTTAACTTCTTGCCTACTTATAATCTTGCTCATTTCATTGTTTGACTGGAGCACCTCTTGAACTAGATCATCTTCAAAGTTGAGATATTGAGTGGGAAATGTCGCCTATTCAGAGTAAGACAGCCCTAAACCCTTCCTGGGATAGACCACTTCCACAACAAATTTCACAATGCGTAATATACTCGGACCTCCTATATATATTTTATCTTAATTACAAATATCTATATTTTATTTTAGAAACCAACACAAACCTCCCCTAAAATAAAAAATTATGTTACACAAATCATTTTTTTATTTTCAAGATTCTATTCTCATCCAACCAACCATTAATGAACTAAAATTTGACTATTTTTTCAGACCAAAATATCCCTCTTTAACATAAATATTTATTTAGTATTATTTTCAACAATTTCTTTAATTTTTTTAACTTTCAACCAGAATGAGTTTTATGCATTTGGACAGAACCTGTCATGAGCCTTGAACAACGTGACTTCTCACATTTTTTATATCCTATATTGATTGATTTGGCATATTTTTATATTATTATAAATCTTATAAATGTTTAATTTAATGTTTTCATATGCACTTATTTAAGTATTGTTATAATTAATTATTTAAAATTATTTGATTAATAAATATATTATATTTTAATATCAAAATAATAGGAAATGTTATCATGATTTTTTATAAAGATATTTTAAATTTATTTATATTTTAATGTCCAAATTATTTTAAAGATGTCTCCTCAGTCTTTCCTCTTCCCAAAAGTTTTCGACCATTTTAGAAGAGAAGCACACAATTTAGGATTATGCCTTGGAAAATCATAGTCAAATTCTAAGACTAGATACCTTATGAATTGAGAGTGATTTTTAACTTCTTGCCTACTGAAAATCTTGCTCATTTCATTGTTTGATAGGAGCACCTCTTGAACCAGATCATCTTCGAAGTTGAGGCCTTGAGTGGGAAATGTCTCCTGTTCAGAGTAAGACAGCCCTCTCCGAGATAGGCTATTTCCACAACAAATTCCATAATGGTTCATTTCTTCGACCGTGCTATTAACAAACAAATTTGTAAGCAACCTTTACGCTGAAATTGCCATCAGCTATAGGTCTTCAGCAAAACATATCAAGTTGTTGTCCTTGTGGTGGTTTGACTAAGCTCAGCTTGTTTATAACCTAGCTAGGAAAATATCTTTTCCACTCATTGATATCCCATTCACTTGAAGGGTGTACAAATTGACTTATAGTCCTATGACATGAGTGATCAAAGGTTCTTCAAGTGGAGACCATCAGTCCTACTAGAATTTAGCATGGTGCCTATCACCCAACTTCTTGCCAAGGGCCCTCTTAAACACTTCCCATACTTTACAGATACTCGACCGCACACATGATGCCACTCTCTTTTTGGTTACATTTTGTATTTCATTTGGTCCACATCTATACTTGGCCTTGATAACTTTCACCTAAAGTGCCTCTGGCTTAGTCAACAGACCCCAACAAAGCTTTAAAAAAAAAAGGTAATGTTTTGCCTTTTTAAATCTTTGACTCCAAGTCTCCCCCTCTTTTTTCCCTCTCTAAATGGTGTCCCAAGCTATAAGATGCATCTTCATACTGCCATGGTGTTGGTTCCAAGAGAAGTCCCTATTAGACTTGTCAATCTCATTAATCGCACCCTTTAAAAAAATCATGGATTGCATGGCATAACTAGGAATTGTCGAGATCACCGATTTGATGAGGATGGTTCTCCCTGCCATAATGAGAAATCTCCCTTTCCACCCAGAAAGCCTTTTTCTCACCTTTTGTGTTATGTAACTTAGAGTTTCCTTGGTCATTCAATTGTGTAGAACTGAAATTGTTAGCAAGGCTGACTTCCCAAGAGGGGGGGTGAATTGGGAAGATTGAAAATTTTCTGCACAAGGTGAGGTAAGTGGAGATATCACAGTATAATGAAAATAATGCGTAAAACAGAGCAAGCTGAAAAGTGAAGATAGGGAGAAGAAAACTCAGTAATTTATCCTGGTTCGGTCTTTCCACTTGACCTACATCCAGTCCCCAAGACACCTCTTGAGATTTATCCACTATACAGCAAGAATTTCAATGGGCTTCTTGCTAAGGCCACAGTACAACGAGTATGCTCTGTTTCTGAGCTCTCTCAAACTCTCCAAGCACTTTCACTGTGTGCTTCTCAATCCCCTTGTGAATACCCCTCACAAGTAAATCTATCTTCCAGATGAAGAGTAGATTGATTACAATGAAATAACTCTCTTGAAAAGAGTAGATATGAAAGTTTAAGTACAAGTTTAGAAGTTGAGAGGGTAAAAGCTTTTGAGAAGAAGATTTAGTAGAAATTTGGTATATACAAGTTTGATTCGTTACCCACAACTTCAAATGATGTTGTATTTATAGATTTAGGTCTCAAATATCCGTTAGAGACTAAATCTATCCGTTGGGGAAGTTATCCAACGGTTACTCTGAAAAACTATCCGTTTACCAACCGCATTTAATGTTTCTGACATACTGAAATTCGAATTTTGGTTGGTCAACAGACGAATTTCGAAGGAACCGAAGTTTAAAGCTTTCAACGTTACAACACGAAGTTCGTCTGTTCATGAAGTGAAATTCGAATTTTGAAACTTATAAAATATTTTCACAATGTGACATACGAATTTTCAAGAAGAAAGATTTTTGGTTAAGTGTGAACAGTGTTTTCAATTTGCTACAGTGTCTTCGAAATTCGAATTTTGGTATCCAAAATTCGTCTGTCCATTGAACGTATAAATAGACACAGTAGTTTACTTTCTTCGAAATTCGAATTTTGAAAGGGTGACATTCGTCTGTCAGAGAGCAATTTTGAGACTTAACTCATTCTTGATCTCAGATGAATTTTAACATAGTTTCAGACGAATTTCTTCTTTTTTCTCAAGTTTTGTTTTGTCTGAAATTCGAATTTTGAAGACTCAAAGTTCGTCTGTTGTAAAGAAGCTTCTTTCAGACTTATATGAAAATTCGAGTGTTGGAATCTCGAAATTCGTCTGTCAGAGAGCATTTTTCAAGCTGAATATCTTTTGATTTCAGATGCACTTTGTCATGGTTTCAGACGAATTTCTTTGGTTTTCACAAACTTCATTTTACTTGAAATTCGAATTTTGGAAGTGTGAAGTTCGTCTGTCACCAGAAAGGCTTCTTTCAGACTAGATGAAAATTCGAATTTTGAACCACCAAAATTCATCTGACAGAGAGCCATCTCTTCAGACTTAATCAGTTTTAGCTCGAAATTCGAATTTCCAAAGGCAAAGTTCGAATTTCTAACTTGACAGTTTAGTTTAAACTTTTAACCTTCGTCTGTTTGTGGGTGTTTTTCAAATATTCAAGGATTTAACATAAAATCAAAGTTTGAAAACATCTTTTCTTCAAATCAAAACCTTTTACCCAATCATAACAAAAACTAAAGATCCTACAAGAGATCTAACAGCAAATACTCAGAAAATCTTCACTTGGAACAGCTTTGATCTCCTTTGATATCTTCAATCCAAGATCTTGAGTGTTGGTTTAAAATCATCAAAACTCTTTCATCAACATTCTCCCCCTTTTTGATGATGACAAAACAACTCACAAACTGGATTAGTACTTGGGTTTGCTTTCATAAGCTCCCCCTCAACATATGCATAAGATATCAAAATAACAGATTAAGTGAAGAGATTTAACGCCCAAAATATTGCAATCAAGAACATACTATATATCACCAAATTATTGTAATACAAATTTCAATTAAAGAGTAGTTCTTAAAATCAAACAACCAAATACAAAACACCCAAATAAAACAAGATACAACAAGAATAATCAGCCTAAGATCTAAGTCATCACTTCTTCTTTGGCTTCTTGCTGTAAGTCTTTCCTTTTCCAGATGGCTCAGCAGATTTTCCAGCTTGCTTGGTCCCAGTTTGCTTCCCAGTTTGCTTTATCTTCTCCCCCGTTTTGGCATCATCAGGAAGTCCAACAAAGTCCATTGGAGGAGGTATCTGAGTGATAGGAACAGCACGAAGGGGGACAGGAGCAAAAGGAATCTCTGGCTGAACTGATGCAGGGGGCTCAGCAGGTTCTTCATCATCATCAGAGACCTCAAGCAGTACTTGCATTTCCTGCCTAGAAAGAGCTAGTTGAGCTCTTTGGTGCTCTGAAAGCCCATAAGCAGCAATAGATTGAGAAGGTGGTTCAGCAGGAGGAAACATTTCTTCCAGCCTTCTCCTTTGAGCTAGCAGCAGAGCATTGTGAGCAATGGCAAGATAATCTACAACAGGCACAATGCTCCTTTCCACATTGCTTGCTTCTTCTGGCACAGAAGAGGTTGAAATGGCTTCAACCAGTCTTTCAACTTGCTCTGATTCTTGAATGGACAGAATTGAATCCAGAGCATCTTCTTGCATTGGCTCAAGAGGGCTTGATTCTTGAAGACCTTCTCCTTCTAATCCATAGTCCAAGGGTGGACCAGGACTTGATGTTTTCATAGCACCATCACCATCCATATCAGTATCATGGTCAGAGGAGGCAATCTCAAAGGGACTTGGAGGCACAGGGGATGGAGACAGAGTAGGCTCAGGGACACCAGGCTGAGGTGGAGCTGAAGTGGTAGGAATTGCATTTCTTATCTCTTCATATGCATCAGCCACCACCTTCATATTTACTGCCAACTGATGGATCTGATCTTGTAGATGAGCAAATTTGGCATTTTGCTCATCTTTAATGCTGAGAATGAGTGTTGACAGACTGTCAAACAACTCAGTGATCTTAGTTGGCTTGGCTCGTGAGGAGGGAGTGGAAGGAGGGTGAGTAGGCCTGGAGGGAGATGGAATTGTCTGGGAAGGCTGAGGTAAGGATCTTTCAGGGGCCTCAGAAGTGCCTTCTTGTTGGAGGGATGCATCAGGGACAAAGAACAGGTCTTCAGTTTTTCCTGCTCCCTTTCCAACCCATCGTCCTTCATCTTTCTCAATGCCCATTCTTTGCAGTTCCTCCTCCTTGAATGCCTCAGTGAGTTTCCCTTTCCCTTTCTCAATGTGCTGAATCCTAGCATGCTGCAGGATTCTTGAAACAATTGCAGCATAGGGGAGTGTGGAATCCTTCCTCTGATCCCTTGCCTTTATCATTCGCTGAAGGATGATATGACCCATATTGATCAGCTTCCCACGAATGATAGCAGTCATCACATGAGCCTCTGCCCTTGTTATCAGATTGAAGCTACCACCCTTGTTGAAAATGATCCTTGACACTATGTAGTGCAGGATTCTGACTTGTACACTTAGGTCTGTGGGCTTCAACAGATTTATTGTTGGCCTGTTCTCCCTTCTCCTGAATAAGGTGTCCAAAATGGTGCTCTCCTTGTAGTACAGAAAGGATCCACCTTCTTCATCTGCTGTGCTTGCCTCATCCATATACCCAGAGGCTGTTAAGTCAACTTTTAGCCCATCTTGTCCTGGGATTTCTAACACCTCATTGAATGTTTCATCAGCAAGCCAAATGGTCCTTGATCTCAAGGTGACCTCCCATTTCATCTTCTTGCTGTTATACTTAAGAGACGCATACCAAGTCTTCACTACTTCATCATCATATCTTTCAGCAATTTCCAACAAATTTTTATATCTTAACAACCATATAGCAGCATCAAAATTGTTGGAAATCAGAAATTGTTCCACATTCACACAATGAGGCTTGATTACCTTTTTGTTGGAAAACTTGGTAGTGTACTCTTCTTGAATCTCAGGAGTGCTCCATAGTGGTAGTGTAGTCAATTCAAACTCTCCAGATTCAGTACTGGAAGAGGCAGAAGAGGCAGCAGCAGGAGCAGACGGTTCTGCACTTTTTGAAGAGGAGGGGCCAGATTTCTGGGATTCTGCTTTGGATGAAGATTTCTGGCGTTTAGAGGGAGTAGCTTTACTGGGTTCGGCTTTTCTCTTTGATTTCTCTCCTTCTTTGGTAGCATATTGTGATTTAACATTCCTTTTCGGACGGGCCACAGCTTTTCCTGTTCCAGGAATTTTAACTCTTGCCATTTCTCGGTTGAATGAAGCAGAATGTGGCTGAGAATGGGTTTATATGATGCGAAAGGAAGTTTAATCGGTGGAAAAAGACGGTTTTTGGACAGAAGTTAAGAGGATTGAAGAGAGAATCAGAACAGACTTAGAGAGGTTACAAATAGGGTTGCGTCTGTTCTGTGGAAAACTGACGCATTTAACGTGTGTAACCGTCTGACAGACGAATTTTGAGAGGTCAAAATTCGAACTTCGGGCAGTTACAAGTTAAACCGTTCAGCACAGCTTACTGACAGATGAATTTTCATCTTGAAAGTTCGTCTGACAGTGGCTTGAAACAAACAATACAAGCACATCAGACGAATTTTGTTCCAACAAAATTCGAATGTTGAAAAGAAAAAGGCAGACAATAATCAAATCAACAGTCAATAGACGAATTAAGCATTCAGAACTTCATCTTTCAGTGATACAATCAACAAGAACATGGTTCAACAGACGAATTTTGAGCTTGACAATTCGAATTTTTCAACTTTTGTCAAGATTGTTCAACATTCGTATGTTAAGAAGTAATGCTTCATATAGCAATGATGAACAACTATGACGTTGAAAATATATATATATATATATATTTTTTTTTGTCTTTGAAAATTCGAACTTTCAAGCATCAACAGACGAATTTCGAGGCATAACCGAGAACTGTTCCAAGACATAACAGGCCAAAGTTCGTCTGTTAGTCAACCAAAATTCGAATGTTGACCACGTTGACTAGTTCAAAAACATAGATTATCAAAGAGATTTTTCTAGTATTCAAACAGCACACAAATTTCAACTTTAAAAACTTACAGAATGGATCCAGAACTCAGAATAATTATCATTCTCTTCATTTTCTGGTTGTTCCAATCTGGAGTGCTCCAATCTTTCAAACTTTTAGCCATTGATTTTCACAAGGAGCACCTGAAACTATACTAAAACATACTCCGATGCTCAAGTTAGAATTTATTCTAATATGAAAAGTTCTAAAGACAGACTTGCACAGAAATGACTTACAATTCATTGGGATTTACCATTCCCAATTCTCTCCTTATTTTGCAGTGTCTGTCTTCTGATAGAGGCTTTGTGAGTATATCAGCAACTTGATCCTCTGTTGGGATGTACTCCAATCTAACTTCTCCTTTCAGAACGTGATCTCTTATGAAGTGGTGCCTAACTTCAATATGTTTAGTCCTCGAATGCATGACAGGATTCTTGGTGATATTTATAGCACTTTGGTTGTCACACATGATTGGTGTCTCTTTCATTTTAACCTCAAGATCTTCAAGCTGCTGTTTCATCCAGATGATTTGGGCACAACAGCTTCCAGCTGCAACATACTCAGCTTCTGCAGTGGATAAGGCCACACTGTTTTGCTTTTTGCTGAACCATGAGACCAGGGATCCTCCAAGAAACTGACAGGCTCCACTTGTGCTTTTTCTGTCAGTTTTGGATCCTGCAAAATCAGCATCAGTGTATCCTTTGAGATCTTCTCCATTGCCTTTTGGATACCAAAGACCCATCTGTGATGTTCCAATAAGATATCTAAAAATTCTTTTCACAGCTGTTGCATGGGTTTCTTTGGGGCATGATTAGAACCTTGCACACATGCAGACACTGAACATAATGTCAGGTCTGCTGGCAGTTAGGTACAGCAGAGATCCGATCATTCTTCTGTACTGAGTAATGTCAAACATCTTCCCATTCTCATCCATGTCCAGTTTGGTTGCAGTAGCCATAGGTGTTCCCATTGGCTTGGCATTCTCCATACCAAACTTCTTTAACAGCTCCTTTAGATACTTGGATTGACTGAGGAAGATACCATCATTTAGCTGTCTGATTTGCAATCCAAGGAAGAAATTGAGTTCACCCATCATAGACATCTCGAATTCTCCCTGCATTAACTTAGAAAATTCCTTGCAAAGAACCTCATTAGTAGCACCAAAAATAATATCATCAACATAGATTTGAACAATTAGTAAATCTTTATTTTCTTTCTTAGTAAATAAGGTTGTGTCAACTTTGCCTCTGTTAAACCCCTTTTCAGTTAGAAAATTGCTCAGTCTCTCATACCATGCTCTAGGGGCCTGTTTTAAACCATAGAGAGCTTTCTTCAGTTTATAAACATGGTTTGGTTTTGTAGAGTCCTCAAAACCTGGAGGTTGATCAACATAAACCTCTTCCATGATATATCCATTCAGAAAAGCACTTTTTACATCCATTTGATATAATAAAATATTTTTCATGCATGCATATGCCAGTAGTATTCTTATAGCTTCTAATCTAGCTACTGGTGCAAAAGTTTCTTCAAAATCAATACCTTCTTCTTGATTATACCCTTTAGCAACTAGTCTAGCTTTATTTCTGATTATTGTTCCAGATTCATCAAGTTTATTTCTGAAAACCCATTTGGTACCAATAACGGGATGATTTTTGGGTCTAGACACTAAATCCCAAACTTGATTTCTTTCAAATTGATTTAATTCATCTTGCATAGCCAAAATCCAGTAATCATCAGTTAAGGCCTCTTCAGTACATTTGGGTTCTATTTGAGAAATGAAAGCACAGTTGAGCATCTGTTCTCTTAACTGTTTTCTGGTTTTGACTCTCTCTAGAACATTCCCTATTACTTGATCAACAGGATGATTCCTTTGATATCTCCAAGCTCTAGGAAGTTCTTGAGATGTTTCCTCATTGTTTTCTTCATCAAACTCTTGCTCCTGGATATCTTCCTCTATATTAACAGATTCAGATATCTTTGGAGGTTCAGTTTTACTCTTATCAGAAATTCCTAGTTTTTCAAAATTGAAAGTAAGATCATCCTCATTGATAGTATGTTTTGAAACAGTTTCATTTTCAATGAAAACCACATGTACAGATTCTTCTATTACATTTGATCTTTTATTATAAATTCTATATGCCTTACTCCTACTTGAATAACCCAGAAATATACCTTCATCGGATTTGGCATCAAATTTACCTAGATTTTCTTTACCATTGTTGTGAATGAAGCATTTGCACCCGAACACATGGAGGTGTGACAGATTTGGCTTTCTTCCCTTGTACAGCTCATATGGAGTCTTCCCAAGGATTGGTCTGATGTAAGCTCTGTTTATGATGTAACTTGCTGTATTTACTGCATCAGCCCAGAATACTTGGGAGAGTTCCTTCTCATTTAGCATAGCTCTGGCCATCTCTCCAATAGTTCTATTCTTCCTTTCTACTACTCCATTTTGTTGAGGAGTTCTTGGTGCTGAGAAGTTGTGATCAATCCCATGCTCATTGCAGTACTCCAGGAAGTATGCATTTTCAAATTCTCCTCCATGGTCTGACCTGATAGACACAATAGAAATACCTTTCTCATTTTGCACTTTCTTGGCTGAGGTTGCAAATGCATCAAAGGCATCACTTTTGGAGGAAAGAAATAATGTCCAAGTAAATCTAGAATAATCATCAACAATTACAAGCACATACAGATTACCACCAAGACTTTTCACCCTAGATGGTCCAATTAAGTCCATATGCAACAATTCAAGTGGTCTAGTTGTGGTAACTACATTTTTAGATTTAAATGATGATTTGGTTTGTTTTCCTCTTAAGCATGCATCACATTCTTTATCCTTTTCAAAAGATATTTTTGGTAGACCAGTTACTAGCTCATTTTTAATTAGTTTAGACAGTTGATTCATGTTCACATGAGCTAATCTTCTATGCCATAGCCAACTATCATTATTCTGACTAATTAAGCATACAGAATCTAAGGGAGGAAGTTCATCAAGATCAATAGTATAGCAGTTACCATCCCTTTGAGCTTTGAGGATAACTTTGTGATCACTTTTTCTGATGACCAGGCAAAACTTTGAGTCAAACAGCACCCAGTTTCCTTTGTCACAGGTCTGACTCACGCTTAGCAGGTTGTGGTTGAGTCCAATCACAAACAGCACCTCTTCAATGGATGTTTCTGGATTTTTACCCACAATTCCAATACCAATGATTTTGCCATATTGGTCACCTCCAAAGGTCACCTTTCCTCCTTTCTTGTCTCTCAGGGTGATGAACTTCTCCTTATCACCTGTCATGTGACTTGAGCAGGCACTGTCCATATACCATTTGTTGCTTTTCTTAGCTTTGAGACAGACCTGCAAAACAATGTTTACGTTTTCCTTTTAGGTACCCAAATTTGCTTGGGTCCTTTTAGGTCAGTATATTTTTCCCTAGATGCAGATGCAACTTTGGGAACCCATTCAACTTTCCTGCCAAGCCCATTTTTCTTCAGGGCACAAGAACTGGAAATATGTCCCTTTTTGTTGCAGAAATGACAGGTAGTGAAAGGACTGCTAGATTGAGATGCAGGAAGAAAACAGTGCAGATAATACTTTTGTCTAGCATGCCTTGGTTGATCATATGTTTCAATGTGATGTAATGCATTAGTTTTCTTTTTATTGTTCTCAGCATGCACAAAATGTCTCATATAAGCATTCTGATTTTTCTTCCTAATCTTTTCCTTGACAGCACATGGATCATAGCCAAGACCAGCTTTGCCTTGTGATATTCTTTGGCTCCCCATTAATGCAAACAACATGTCTTTGCCTCTAGTGAGCCTAGACATGCTTTTAACTAAATAGTCATTAGTTTGCTTGAGTTCAATGCATGAAGTGCAACAAACAGATTCAGTAGTGGGCAAAGAGGCAATTTCAGAAACTATGCTTTGGGATTCCAGCTTATTTATCCTTTTCTTTGCCAATTTCAGTTCTTTAGCAACTTTAATGAATTCATCATGAAGCTCATGAAATGCATCTTGTAATTCAGAATAGGAAGGTTCAGATTCATATACCTCTTCTTCCTGATCACTGCTGCATGAGGGTAAGACTTCTTCTGAGGCAAGTGCCATTAAACAAATGTTGGCAACCTCATCCTCATCTTCTTCTTCCTCATCTGAGCTGTTGCCCCATATGGATGAGATATAGGCTTTCTTCTTCTTCCCTTTGTCTGCAGTTTTCTTTTCTTTTTCCTGCTTCTTAATGAATTGGGGACAGTCCCACTTAATGTGTCCCTGCTTCTTGCACTCATAGCAAGTTACAGGTTCTTTTGCCTCTTTCTTGCTTTCTCCAATTACTCCTTTCTTGAAGAATCTCTTGCTCTTCTTCTTGCTGTAGAATCTTCCGAATTTTCTGACCATCATAGCCAGAGTTTCCTCATTCAGCTCATCTCCTTCATCAGATTCTTCTTCCTTTTCATCAGCAGCTTTGAGGGCAAGGCCTTTCTTCTTTCTGTCCAGCCCAGCTTCCTTGAGTGCTTTGATCTTTCCTTCATATTCCTCAAGGCTGCCGAAGAGAGCTGTGACAGAAGCCATTGATTCTCCTCTGGCCTCTTCTATAGCTGTCACCTTGGGCTGCCATTCCAGAGGTAGAGCTCTGAGTATTTTTCTCACTTTCTCAGACTGTGTGTATTCTTTTCCCAGGCTCTTCAGTTGATTCACAATAAGAGTGAATCTCTTTTGGAGCTCCTTTACAGTTTCTCCTTCAGCCATTCTGAAGCTTTCATACTCCCCAATGCACGTGTTCAGTTTGTTTTCCCTGACTCCAGAAGTTCCTTCATGTGCAATCTGTAGAGTATCCCACATTTCTTTTGCAGTGGAGCATTGTGAGACTCTGTAGAATTCATCCTGGTTAAGGGCACTGACCAAACAATGCTTTGCTTTGAAGTTCAGTAGAACTCTCCTTCTGTCTTCATCATTCCACTCTGCTTCCAGCTTCTCTTTGTGTCTTCCATCTTCTGTTTGAGCCATTGGAATGAAATCTCCTTTTTCAATCACTGACCAGATGTCAAGATCAATTGATTGAAGGTAGATCTGCATCCTCATCTTCCAATATCCATAATGCTCTCCACTGAAGCCTGGTGGTCTGTTAGTGTTGTTTCCTTCAGGAAGTATACTCTCTCCAAAGCCAGCCATTTTAATTCCCGGACTGTGAGTTCCTTTGAATGGGAATCCGGGCTCTGATACCACTTGTTAGCAAGGCTGACTTCCCAAGAGGGGGGGTGAATTGGGAAGATTGAAAATTTTCTGCACAAGGTGAGGTAAGTGGAGATATCACAGTATAATGAAAATAATGCGTAAAACAGAGCAAGCTGAAAAGTGAAGATAGGGAGAAGAAAACTCAGTAATTTATCCTGGTTCGGTCTTTCCACTTGACCTACATCCAGTCCCCAAGACACCTCTTGAGATTTATCCACTATACAGCAAGAATTTCAATGGGCTTCTTGCTAAGGCCACAGTACAACGAGTATGCTCTGTTTCTGAGCTCTCTCAAACTCTCCAAGCACTTTCACTGTGTGCTTCTCAATCCCCTTGTGAATACCCCTCACAAGTAAATCTATCTTCCAGATGAAGAGTAGATTGATTACAATGAAATAACTCTCTTGAAAAGAGTAGATATGAAAGTTTAAGTACAAGTTTAGAAGTTGATAGGGTAAAAGCTTTTGAGAAGAAGATTTAGCAGAAATTTGGTATATACAAGTTTGATTCGTTACCCACAACTTCAAATGATGTTGTATTTATAGATTTAGGTCTCAAATATCCGTTAGAGACTAAATCTATCCGTTGGGGAAGTTATCCAACGGTTACTCTGAAAAACTATCCGTTTACCAACCGCATTTAATGTTTCTGACATACTGAAATTCGAATTTTGGTTGGTCAACAGACGAATTTCGAAGGAACCGAAGTTTAAAGCTTTCAACGTTACAACACGAAGTTCGTCTGTTCATGAAGTGAAATTCGAATTTTGAAACTTATAAAACATTTTCACAATGTGACATACGAATTTTCAAGAAGAAAGATTTTTGGTTAAGTGTGAACAGTGTTTTCAATTTGCTACAGTGTCTTCAAAATTCGAATTTTGGTATCCAAAATTCGTCTGTCCATTGAACGTATAAATAGACATAGTAGTTTACTTTCTTCGAAATTCGAATTTTGAAAGGGTGACATTCGTCTGTCAGAGAGCAATTTTGAGACTTAACTCATTCTTGATCTCAGATGAACTTTAACATAGTTTCAGACGAATTTCTTCTTTTTTCTCAAGTTTTGTTTTGTCTGAAATTCGAATTTTGAAGACTCAAAGTTCGTCTGTTGTAAAGAAGCTTCTTTCAGACTTATATGAAAATTCGAGTGTTGGAATCTCGAAATTCGTCTGTCAGAGAGCATTTTTCAAGCTGAATATCTTTTGATTTCAGATGCACTTTGTCATGGTTTCAGACGAATTTCTTTGGTTTTCACAAACTTCATTTTACTTGAAATTCGAATTTTGGAAGTGTGAAGTTCGTCTGTCACCAGAAAGGCTTCTTTCAGACTAGATGAAAATTCGAATTTTGAACCACCAAAATTCGTCTGACAGAGAGCCATCTCTTCAGACTTAATCAGTTTTAGCTCGAAATTCGAATTTCCAAAGGCAAAGTTCGAATTTCTAACTTGACAGTTTAGTTTAAACTTTTAACCTTCGTCTGTTTGTGGGTGTTTTTCAAATATTCAAGGATTTAACATAAAATCAAAGTTTGAAAACATCTTTTCTTCAAATCAAAACCTTTTACCCAATCATAACAAAAACTAAAGATCCTACAAGAGATCTAACAGCAAATACTCAGAAAATCTTCACTTGGAACAGCTTTGATCTCCTTTGATATCTTCAATCCAAGATCTTGAGTGTTGGTTTAAAATCATCAAAACTCTTTCATCAACAGAAATTCCCAAGTATTTCCCTAAATCCAATGTATTACCAATGCCAAGGGACTAGCTCAATTCCTTAACCTTGTTAAAGTGGACATTTGTTGAACAGAACAATTTAGATTTCCCATTCTTTACCTTCAGCCCAGAACCTTTGCAAAAGTTAAACAAGGTTTCTTTGAACATCTCCATTAGTTCATCAGAGGATTCAGTAAATAGAATCAAATCGTCAGCAAAGAATAAGTGAGACAAAGTAGGACGTGACCTGGTAAACTTCGAAGGCTTCTGTCTTTCGGATTCACAAAGTTGTTTAATCATGTGTCCAAGTCTTTCCATGGAAAGATCAAACATGTATGGACTAAGAGGATCACCTTGTCTTATGCCACGAGTTTGTTGGAAAGATTCTATCTTATCTTTATTCCACAATATCTTCATGCTTATAGAGTTTATATTTGACATAATTAATTCAATGAATTCTCTTTTCAAATCAATATGAAGTAAAGTGTCCTTAATGAATCGCCAATCCAGCCTATCGTATGCCTTTTTAAGGTCCACTTTGCTAGCCATGTAACCCTTTTGTTGCTTCTTCTTCCTTATAGAATGAATTGCTTCGATGAAGTTGCACTGTTGGGGACCCATAAGTTTGGACATATGTTTTCTCAATATGTTTGCAATAATCTTCGTAATGATCTTGAAACTGGTATTGCAAAGTGATATTAGTCGTAGTTCTTTAAAAGTGCAATGATGCTCAACTTTTAGCAAAAGAACTATGTTCGCTTGGGTTATCCTCTTTAATTGACTTGGATCATGGAAAACACCTTTCACCAACTCACATATCTATTCCTTGACAATATATCCCAATGAACCTGAAAAAAATGTATGGACTAAGAGGATCACCTTGTCTTATGCCATGAGTTTGTTGAAAAGATTCTGTCTTATCTTTATTCCACAATATCTTCATGCTTATAGAGTTTATACTTGACATAATTAACTCAACGAATTCTCTTTTCAAATCAATATGAAGTACAGCATCCTTAATGAATCATCTGTTAGATAAGCTGGTTTCCCAAGAAGGGGGGTGAATTGGGAAGATTAAAAATTTTTCTACAAAACGTCAAGAAAGTGAAGAAAGCAAAGGGTGATGATAAAACAGAGTGTAAATGAATAAACAGTAAATGTAGTAGTAGGGAAGAGAAGACTCAGATATTTATCCTGGTTCGATCTCTCAACTTGACCTACGTCCAGTCCCTAAGTCACCACTTGAGATTTTCTATTATTCTGCAAGAATTCAGTGAGCTTCTTGCAAATGCCACAGTACAGCGTTGATGCTCTGTTTCAGAGCTCACACTTTCACTCTTTGCACTCTCACTAAGTTCTTCCCCAATCCCTTATGATATCCCCTCACAAGAAAATCTTTCTTCCAGATGAAGATAAAATTGTTTACAATGAATAAACTTTCTTAATCAGAGTGTATATGAATGTTAAAGTATAAATATTGAAGTATGTGAGAGTAAGAGACTTTGAATAGATGATTTGACAGAGTTTCAGTATATACAAAGTAATTTCGTTACCCACATCTTCAAATGAAGTTCCATTTATAGATTTCTGCCTCAACTATATGTTAGAGATAAGATCTAGCCGTTAGAGACGTTACCCAACGGTTACACTAAGAGACTATCCGTTCACCAACCACATTTAATGCTTATGACACTCAAAGTTCGAATTTCAGTTGATCAATAGACGAATTTCGCAGAAACTGAAAGTTACAGTCTTTAACATTGAACTCTCAAAGTTTGTCTGTCATGAAGCAAAATTCAAATTTTCATCTTTAGAAAATGATTCTATGTTGGAACATACGAATTTTCATATTTAAAGTCATTCTATTAAGTGTGAACAGTAATTTCAATTTGCTACAGTACCTTCGAAATTTGAATTTTGGAACCCCAAAGTTCATCTGTCAGTAGCTGGTTCAATGAGGCACAATAGTTCATCAATTCAAAATTTGAACTTTCAAAGGGCAAAGTTCGTCTGTCAGAGAGACATCTTTTCAAACTTACTTTAAAGTTCAAATTTCTAAATATTATCATTCGTATGTCAACATATCAACACAGCAGATTCACAAGCTTTGTTTCTGAAATTAAAATTTTCAAGTTCAAAGTTCGTCTGTCAGTGAGCAATTTTGAAACCCTATCTAAACTTGTTTTCAGATGAACTTTGACATATTCTCAGACGAATTTTTCAATTTTCATAAGTTGCATTTTATCTGAAATTCAAATTTTCAAAAGCCAAAGTTCGTCCGTCAGAGAAAGCTCTTTTCAGACACGTATCAAAATTTGAATTTCTCAAGTCAAAATTCGTCTGTTAGAGAAGCCTCTTTTCAGACTTGTTCATTTTCAATACGAAATTCTAATTTTAAAGCCAAAGTTCGAATTTTCAAAACAGCAGATCAGTATAAACCTTTCAAACTTCGTCTGTTGGTTGGTGTTTTTCAAATATTCCATGAATTAACATAGAATCAAGGTTTTAAAACATCTTTTCACTAAATCAAAGTCTTTTACTCAAATTAAAGCATTACTAAACATTCTACATCTATTCTTGCACTGATTTCTCCAGAATTCCTTCACTTGAACCCTTTTGTGCACCTTTGATATCTTTATTCCAAGCTCTTGAAGGTTGGTTTGGAATCATCAAAACACTTGATTCAACATCACCAATCCAGCCTATCGTATGCCTTTTTAAGGTTCACTTTGATAGCTGTGTAACCCTTTCTTTGCTTCTTCTTCCTCATAGAATGAATTGCTTCAATGAAGTTGCACTGTTGGGCACCCATCAATTTGGACATATGTTTTCTCAACCTGTTTGCAATAATCTTCGTAATGATCTTGAAATTGGTATTACAAAGTGATATCGGTCGTAGTTCTTTAAAAGTGCAATGATGCTCAACTTTTAGCAAAAGAACTATGTTTGCTTTGGTTATCCTCTTTAATTGACTTAGATCATGGAAAACACCCTTCACCAACTCACATATCTATTCCTTGACAATATCCCAATGAACCTGAAAATAATGAGCTTGAATTCCATTTGGTCTCGAGGCTTTAAATGCCCCTATAGAAAAGGTTGCATTTTTAATCTCAATATCAACTACAAAACCCTGAATGTCATCCAGCTTCTCGGTATTTAGACCAGGAAAGTGGCAAGCAAGCCATGATTCACATCAATGTTAACGTCTTGCATGTACAGATCCTAGAAATAATCACATGCCATGTTTTTTAGCTGCTCTTGATCTAAAACCCACTCATCTTGTTCATCTTTAAGTGACTCGATGGAACTTTTTTTTTTATTTTTACCATTGCTGATAAGTGGAAGAATTTGGTATTTTTATCTCCCCATTTAAGCCATTTGCATCTAGATTTTTGGAACTAGATGATTTCTCTTGCGCAGTCAACTTCATATAGTCCTGCCACAGAGATTTTTCTAGCTTAAATAGGCTATTCTCATTGTTGTTTTTTCTAGCTCTTACAATTCCTTCAATTCTCCTAATCACTTCCATTTTTCTCGTAGGGATGCTATGAACATATTATTCGTCCCATTCACCCACTAGCCTCATGAAGTTATTGACTCCTTTATTCTAGTCCCTATTGCACCAAGCTTGCTCAACTATCTCTTTGAAGCCATCTTCAAGTACCCATGTGGCTTGGTACTTAAAATGTTTCTTTTGGTTTCTTCTGTGTCCCGAGCAGTAATTTGTGACAATTACGACCCTATGATCTAATTTGAATTTTAATCAGTGGAAGACTTTAGCGTGTATGTGGGACTCTTCCCATTCCAAATTGCAGAAAACCCAGTCTAGTCTCTCTCTGACTCTACTTTTCTCTCAAGTGAATCTATCCCTAGCAATTGGTAGTTCTCTGAGGCTGCTCTAAAAAATACACTCATTAAATTTATCCATGGATTGCTGATTCGGTGATGCACCCTCTATTTATCCGCACTAGACTGATACATGCTAAAATCACCCAACAAGATCCAGGGCTCATTCATATCCTCAGCAATATGCATTATAATGTTCTATAATTGAGACCCCTTGGCATTTGTAGCCTCACTATACACAAAAGAAGCAAAGAAAATATCCTGCTTCTCCTTATCAGAGATTTGACAATGGAGCAATTGGACATTCGAGTAAATATAATCAATATCCATATTCTCATCGTTCCAAAGTACCTATATTTTGCCCGCATAGCCGAAGGCTTCCATACAAATCTAGTTAAAAAACCCAATCTTTCAAATTACTTTATATACATGTTCCCCACTAATATGGGTTTCAATCAAGCACAAGATATCAATTCTATACTTTTGGACAATCTCCCTAGTCAACAAATAGAACGACCTACTCCCAACTCCATGATAATTTCAAGATGTTACTATCATAATAACGATAGAAATGAATGAGCGTCCAGAAAGGGAATACTTACTGGACTTCGCTCTCTTCATCCCAAGCACAATAGAACTTATCTAACAACAGGTCCTGTGAGTTAATCATTCCTCAGCTAGCTTCTGGCATCTTGATCTGGGTTCTCAATGGTGTGCCCCAATTTGGTGGTCTTGGAGGGTGACTTATCGCAAGCAGACTTGATTTTCCAGGATCAGGATTGGAACCTAGATCCAACTCCATATCTAGATAAGTAGGATGCTCAGGTCTACATGTTTAAGGCATTACCCTACTATTATTTCCATTTGGGCTTTTCATAACAAAGCCCCCTACTTATTACTTGAAACATCACAACATATACATATTGACTTGGCTTTTTAGGCCTCCTACCTTGCATAACTTTTGTTTCATTCTCCCCACTAGCTTGGGAGGTTCCTCTTTTAGGTTGGGCTTTCCTTCCCCTCAAAGGGCCAATTAAGTTCGCTTTGCCCTTATTCTTATTAGGAGTTTTGACAGCATTTGACTTTATCGTCTTCCACTCTTTTTTCGATGTCTACTTCTTTGATTTAAGGTTCCATGAGACATCTTGTGTGTATGACAAACTTGCCTTTTTCCTCTTTGTTAGCTTTAACAATTGCTTCAATCGTGCTATTATTTACTAGCTCCAAGGTATTTTCCTCTTCTTTGTAATCTGTAATAGCTGAAAATCATGACCGCACAAGGCTTTTTTTCCTTTTTCTTATTTCTTTGTGAACTGCTATACTGTTCCACTGCTGCATCTTTTGTCAAGTTTGTTTTCAATTCATGTGACTTCTTTGACCTCATTACAAGCATCTATGGTCTAAATTCTTCACCAATAGTCAGAACTGTCATCTCTGGTGGTTTAGATTGGGTGAATGGGTGGTTGCTCATTGATGGATCTATGTGGTGTAAACCTTCGCTAGCCCTTCCATGGACAAGCCTCCTTTTTGTGCCCATATCATCCACACTCAAAACATATAACGTTTAAGCTTCATACTCAATGTTAAACACTGAATTAGCTAAGATAATCCTCGGGACAAGTAGCTACCTCAGATCAATCTCAATGCATATTCACACAAGCCTTCCCTTTTCAGTTCTTGCATTCATTGCCACTAAATTAGACAAACTACCCATGTCAACTTTCAATGTTTAGCCTATACGATCTCTTAGTTGCCAAATGAAATGTCTATTATAGCCATGCATGTGGATGAAAGGAATTTGAACCCAAATTGCCATTTTACCCAGTGAGTTATATACTAGATCAAAGTGGGGGGTCCATTTTTGGATGCATACACAGTGCTTTATCACCACCCATAGGTCTTCAAATAGGACTCGTTTATAGTACTCCTTCAATTTGTATTTGTCTTTGAATCGGACTAAGAAATAGTTGTTTGGAAGGTCTATTAAGTCAAAATTAGGGATATTCCAAATTTTACTCAGACAAGGTTTCAATGTACTCAGGCTAAAATGCTTGTCCAACACGGAAATGATTAACGCTTTATTCCATGGTTTGCACCATTTCTGAAATTCCTTCTGTCAAATAAGTACAACCGGGTACATCTTCATTAGTTCTTTGACCTTTTCCAATGGTTCTAGCAGTTCCCAAGGAATCTCCTACTCATGGAAGCACTTCATCTTCTATGATATCACATTTATTTGCTATGCCATTGAAACCCAAGAGAGATTCCCTGTATGACAACTTGTTCTTCACTCCTGGCTTCTTACTTTGTATCTTACTCCACATTTATTCTAACTCCTATTGATACGCTTCCTTAAAGTTATTGACCATAAAATCGTTTATGGTGGAATCCTCCAACAAGTTCTCCTATTACTTTTCAAATCTGCCTTCGTGATTTGGAGAGTTTGGAGGCTAGTCGGGAGGTTGCTTCCAATGGCCTGAGTCTTCAGATGACATGATTCAAGTCTTGACACAATTCCGAATAGAGAGCAAGGTCAAACCTAACTTCGCCTTTTGACATGATTCAAGGTTAAATTCTTCTTTTGGCAAGTTACCCATGAGAGGCTCCCCTCAAACCAACTTAAAGCTAAAAGGGGTCTTTCATCAAGTGTCTATTACCCTTATGAGTGTAAGAATGAAGATGACATTATAGAAAGGTGTGGAATTTGTTAATTAGCCATTATTATTTGCATAGTTTTTTTCATGGTAATTTGCAGGTGTGGCTTCAATGGAACTCCTAACTTCATCCAAGAATAGCCACGGTGCAAAGTGTTTAGGTCAATATGTTGGCTTCTATGGAAAAATAGATGTAGATGAGTCTTTGATGCAAATATGCTTGAAATATTAGCATTGATTCACATAGGCTTGTACAACATTATGGAAGATACAACAAATAGAGGATACCAACACAGAATCTTCAAGCAAACCCCCATATCAAAACACAAGTAGACGGGACCACCGCCAGGTTATATGAGGATAGATGTGGATGATTCCTCGGACATCTAGGGACATATTGCTTGTGGAGGTATAATTAGAGAACATAAAGGCTTCTAGAGAACAAGGTTCCAAAGCAAACTAGGCCTTATGCATGGCACAACAGTGGAGATCTTAGCTATCCTAATTGGGTTACAAGTTTGCAAGAGAAAGGGATTTTCTAAAGTCGGGTTTCATACTGATTCACTTGAGGCACTACATCTTATGTGGAGAGGTATGGGAGAATATCACCTATTCAAAATTGAAATCCAGGAAATCAAAGCACCTTTTTGGGAAGTGGAAAATTTTCATTCAAAGAGGGGCGTGCTTCAGTGTGCAGACATGACATACTTGCCAAAACTACACATCATTGTGGTAATGGTATCATCATTCTTGATGGAGCCTCGACCATATTGCTAGTTTAATGTTGTCTGATGACATGAATATGGCATAATTTATTTTCAAATCCTGAACTTGCCGTTTGATGTCAAGAAAAAAAAGAGTGAGGCAGCCCTTCCTTTTTAGTATTATGAGAAAGAGATCCCTCATCAACTTCCATAGGAACAATATCTTTAGGAGGATGTGACAGTTCTGGTAGGACATGAGAGTAGTTTTCTAAGCATTGAAGAAAATCGATCTTTGAAAGAAACACATTAACAGAAATGGATGTATCCATAATATGTTCCATAACAAAGTTTAAATTTTCTGTCTCTAAATGATTGTCTACTTCTTGTAGAGGATGAGGGTTGAAGATTTCATTTTGTAGTTCTTGAACCATGAGATAAGCGTGAAGTTCCAAGTGAGGATTAACCTGATAAGTATTAGTAATGAGTATTCTTTAATTCTCACTCTTATGGAGAGAGCAAAATGACAAAGTCTATTGGTATACTATTTTCGTACAAAGGTGATAGCTTCAAAAGAGGGATCTGATGGTGAAAAACTTGCCATCATTATGTTGTTCCATTCAGGATCTAAATGAGAAACTGGTTGTTGCTCGAAAGTTGTATTGATAGCATCACAACAATCTGACTTTGTCAATGATCCCACTTCAGAAACATCAATCAAGTGCGTTTGAAGTAAAGAAAAGTCTAGTGCTGCTAATTCATTTACTGGTTCCTCAATATTTTGCCATTCCTCACATCTTCCAATTTCTTCATGTAGGCCAAACATTTTCATGCATTGTGAGTCATCATCACTATCAGCAGTTTCTGTTCCTGAACTAGAAACTTCCGTTATCTTGAAAGATGAGGTAGAAGAGCTAGCAGCAACATGTGTGATCTTCTTTTGTCTAGGTTTTGCTTCAATAGTATGGTAAACTCCAATCTTCTTGTTGTAGAAAATGCACGAAGTTTAGAGCCTTCATTTCTAGATTTGATATGTTTAACTAAGAATTCTTCATCAGTTTCAAATGAAATATTCTGACATGATCTCATCCGATGCTTTAGCATATGATAACCTTTCAAGACGAGATTGTCACCTAAAAGGCAAGGCTTTTTCAGATGACCAATCCTTCCATAGTTCCTGCTGATTCTGTAGTTTCGGTCATATTCAATCTCTATCCAGACTTGGTTGCCATTCTCGAAGTTGAGCTTCACTCTCCTGAGATGAGGCAAGGCAGAATCAATCTCCACTCTAATCTTTAAGGTACTGATATTTTTTGTTCACAGAACACTTTGCCGTTATCCTTCAGTGGTTTACCCACCAAGTTACCAATGACTTCTTTTACTTTCTCATTGATGCAATCCAAAGGAATACCTCTAATAGCGATCCACATGGGATAGTCACTAAGATTGTAGTTATCCAGCACTAAGCTAGGCAAGAGAAGTTTGACAACAAGAAGGCAATTTCTGACCACCAATTCCCATTATTGTAGACAGAACTGATCTTCTTTGCTATCAAAGTGAATGATAAAGATATTTTGGCCAAACTCTATAACTTTAAATGGTTTTCTACGCCTGCAAGCATTCCTCAGGTTGATGGCAAGTTTTTTCTCAAAAGACTTCTTCTCGTCCAGAATGATTGCAAGAGTATATTCTTCCCAATATCCTGGATTTGATCTGAATATTTTGGAATCCAAGTTGATCACTGGGCTTTGGAAGCAAGAGTCACCATGATGGAAATCCATTATTCCACCAAAACACGAACAAGGCACAGAGAAAGAGCAACACTAAAGGAATGGGCACAAAATAGAGAGATGATTAAGGAAAAAAGTGGTGAGAGATTGGATCAAACAAAATCTGGCATTAAAAAGAGTGGACAAGCCAAAGATTATCCCATGGTGAAAGTACAAAGAGGCCCAAAAGGCAAAGGAAGTGACAAGCCGTCCAACTCGAGCCACCCACCATGACCATCTAGGCTTAGCAAACATCATTCACACTAAAACTTATTGTCCAGTCTCTAGAAATGCAAAAGTAAACCCACCGAAATAAGCAAATCCATCCTTAATATTCAGAAAAGAGAGTAACCCTTGAAGAGTTATCAAGATAAGCGAGCTTGCATTAAATGCTTGAAATGATGGTAAGAGATAGCAGGAAAGAATAAGAAAAGAAGCAACGGCTACTGAGAAAGGTATGGGCAAAGGCCAACTAGCATAATACGGTCCTCGAAAATGAGAAGAACAAGACTCACAATGATTCAGACTGGATAACCCACACGGCGTTTACTTAACTTTGACTCTCTATAGTTAGACTTTCTCTCACAAGGAGAGCTCCCCTTCGAAGGCCCAGCAAGTGAATTTACTCAAGCTTAAACATAAATTATTTTAGGGAGAATTGGGTTTTGGTATAAAAAAAAAATATTTGGGTAATGAGGCTAAATTTTATCCTATTTTTAAGTTATAATAGAATTTTTTAAAATAAAAATAGAAAATTTTTAAATTAAAATAGAAAATTTTTCTATTCTCACTTGATATCGAAAAATTTTATTTTAATTTAGAAATTTTCTATTCTTACTTAGAAAAATTTTATCTTGACTTGAAAAAAGTGTGGACTTTGGTGCCATTATCCAATATTCAAATTTTTAACTTTTTTCCCCTAATTTTCCCATTATTTTATTCAGTTCCTTCTTGTAATTTTTTTTTGTACCACTTTATTCCATACACCAAATGAGTTCATAAGGTAAAAAAATATATAATCATATCATGGCAATATAAAAAATTCTGATAAATTCTTATCAAAGAAGGAGTAACTAGAGTTTTTATTCGTAATAATTTAGTTCAACAAAGAAATTATCAATGTTTTTCTTCTATTTTTTGTCAAAAGTTGTACCATTATTTCACATGCCGTTCATAGGAAAAAAAAGGCAAGGGATATACTCATATTAAAGTGTGTAATAATAGATAAATTGAGCTGTTTATGTCATTGAATTTAAATTCAATTCATAATATAAAAAAGGACTTCATGAAAATAACAGTACCTTTTGACATGCCAACCTGCCTAATTAATTATTTTGATTTCTTTAATCAACTTGATAGATAACTATGTTTCTCATTTTTGTGACCTTCTCTTGTGAGAATTTCAGTGCATTAACTCAACAAAACTAGGATTGCATGGGCCAGTAGCCCCAGAAAAGCTGGCCAAACTGATATCAAACACCATCTGCACTGCACAAAGTCCTTGAACCCATAGGCCCCTCCCTCCACCACCAAGTCGACGTCGCTTCATGCAAAGCTCGAACATTGTGGAGGATATATTGAGAATGAAAGTTAATATTTCGGCTTACATTTTCACATGGATCCCAAGATCTGCTAACAAGGTAGCAGATTGGCTTGCGAAGTCTATTCATAGGAAGATGTGCCCTCTAATTTGAAAAATTAATCCTCCATTCCCCCTTTCTTTGTAATAATATACATAAGGCACAAATAATATGACTCATTAACATACGGTCAAATTTAAATTTTAATAAAACCAAACATCCTTTTCATATGCAATTTATGAAAGAGATAATAAATTTAAAGTTATATATTGTAATATAGGACTAAAACAAATGGAGGAAAATAAGATTTTTTTTATTATTTATTTGAAAATTTAGTGGGGGAAGAGAGAAAAAGAATTGAAGAGGGGAAAAAGAGAAAGAAAGAAAGAGAAGGTAGGATGTATTTACTATTTAATATTAAGTGATGATAAAATAAGAAATTTTAATTTTTAAAAACAAAAAAGTATCAATAATTCTTTACCATAAGAAATTGATTAAGAAAAATGTCACCACGCGCCCAAAAGAAATCAAAGCAATATTGTAGATCATGATAGCTTCTAGTAGTTTTTATGTTTATATCCATATTGATAATTATATTTATATCAATCTCCATCTTTTGGTGAATAAATTCAAAAGATTTCATCTCGGAGAAGTAAAATTTTGGTGATTTGATGTTTTGAAAAAATTAGCATTTGACTATCGGTTGATAGATATTTTAATAGTTTAAAAAATATAAAATGACTTAAAAATTATTTAAATTATTATACTTAATTATAAACTTCAAATAAATTAAATAAAATTGTAAAGACTGAGATACGTCAATATATATATTTTATTTTTTTATGAATCATTTATATACTTTATACCTTTGGAGAAACGCAAAATCCTTCCGTAAGTAGCAGGCCAGTACCCAAAAAATTGGGCTTTGAAGCCCAAGTGATCTTCTGGACAATTCCTGATCCTTCATGATGGGCGGCCATCATTGAAGCGTGAAAGTTCGAAAACAATCTGGAATTCTAAAAACTTGCCTCGGGAAAGTACTACATTACTCCTCTCCTCACTTTAAATACCCAGCTTATCCTCTTATTTTAGCATCAAGCAAAACTATAACAAGCAAAAGCAGTCATCATCCTCGCTTCTATCATTCTCTGTTCTTATTCTCTTTCGAGCTTCAAGCGAAGATGTCGTTGATCCCAAGTTTCTTTGGTGGCCGAAGGAGCAACATCTTCGATCCCTTCTCTCTCGACGTCTGGTACCCCTTCAGGGATTTCCCTTTCCCCTCTTCTCAGGAAAATTCTGCGTTCGTGAGCACTCGAGTGGATTGGAAGGAGACCCCAGAAGCCCACGTGTTCAAGGCCGATCTTCCAGGGCTGAAGAAGGAGGAGGTCAAAGTTGAGGTTGAAGACGACGGGGTGCTTCAGATAAGCGGAGAGAGGAACGTCGAGAAAGAAGACAAGAACGACAAGTGGCACCGCGTTGAGCGTAGCAGTGGCAAGTTCTTGAGGAGGTTCAGATTGCCGGAGAATGCGAGGGTGGATCAGGTGAAGGCTTCCATGGAGAATGGGGTTCTTACAGTGACTGTTCCTAAGGAGGAGGTTAAGAAACCTGAGGTTAAGTCCATCGAGATTTCTGGTTAAGAGTATGACATTCTCTGCTTTCTTTGTGGGTTTGCATTCAGGAGCCTTTCTTCGTCAAAGTATCACTGTTTGTAAAATAATGTGTTGTGCTTTCCGGAAATTTTAACCTTGTGATGTGGATAAGAATGGGTTCAAGAGACTATTGTGGATTGTATAATTTGTATTGGGTTTTTATAAGAGTGTTGTTTTCAAATAAAATAAAATGTAAGTTCTCTCTCTGCTTTTGTATATGTTTTTCCCTTCTTAATTAAGTTCCTCTTCCCTCTAAATCAGTTTGCAAAAGATTTCTAGTTTTTAACAATTCAAGTTACGGGTATAAAACTTGTAACTCTACACTTTGTCGATGAAATGAAACATCCTGGTCTACGTAAGCTTTCACTCTATCTCCTTATGCCAAACGGAGGGCTAAATTGGTTGAGAATTCTGGGATACAGTTGTTGTGACCACACTATTAAAAAAAATAACAATACAGTAAATTGATTTATATAATAAAAAAATTGATTGATTATAATCTGGTTGCCAGTTGGTTCAACTAAGAATCAATTGAGTAAAATATAAGAGGGGTAATAGCCAAAAAAAAAAAGAAAATTACTTGTTGTTTCGGCCAATAAATTTCATTGTATATTGTCAAGCCATTGACACCGAATTAGGCCAGTATTAGCCAAACAGATCAGGTTAAACCAATCCTTCAGATAAATTTTGGCAAAATCTACATCACTTGGACTAAAATTTGCAACCCTCTAAATTCTGACTCACACATTTATCATCTGATTGTAGGACTCACCTAACGTGTACATATACAATATTTTACATATAAAGAAATAGAAATTGAGGCCCTGTATTTTGACAGTGGAATATAATATGTCAAAGTGCCATCCGGAGGATAACCTAAACCCAAAAAGAGAAAAAATGTAAATGCCACCATGGTGAAGAGCATGAACTGGTTAAATAGTGGGCCATATATACGTTGGTGTGTTTGTATGTGTAGTAAGGCTTCTCAAGAGCACAGAAGAAGCCGCCATTTGTACAGCCCAAGAGTCTTCAATGGCACCACATTTACCCCCACATCAAGAAAAATAAACTTTACATAATCTACAGCAACCCCAGTTATTCATTACAACTTAATTACTACTCCATACATAATTTATTGCAACCCCAGTGATATATTACAACTTAAGTATTTTCTGGTTCCGGTTAGATAATTTAATTGTTACCTGTACAACATAAATACTTAGACAGAGAGCACTAGTTCCCTAATCCAAGTTTGGCATTCTCCAGTACTGTCTTCACCACAATTTTCTTTGCTTCTCCCTCCTGACTAAGTTTTATTGTAGTGCCTGTTGCTCAGCCGCAATCTTTACGCTTTTTTCAGCCGCCATCATGCTTGCTTGGATCTCACCAAGATGAGTTTCCATCTCTTTGGTCGCTAGCTCGCAAGAGGTTATGTCGCCCTCAACTTTCAGCAGCATCACCCTGAGTCGAGAGACCTCCTCACGAAGGGATTGACAACGCTGCTGAGAACCCTCGAATTGGGCCTTGGTCTTGACATAGCTGTCATGGACTGTAGCAAGTCTCTCTTTCTCCTCCTGATAATGCTGAGTGTGCTCTTGAGGTTTGAAATAGTTGTCGGGGATGTAGGCAAGTCTCACTTTCTCCTCCTCATGATGCTGAATGTGCTCTTCAGGAGAGAGGTCATGGGTCATGCAGGGCGACAGATGTAATATTGACCGCGCATTCTCCTCAAGAGATTCCCATGACAATGAAATTATCATGTCTATATCGTCAAGATCATCACCATGATTTAGAGGGGTTGATAAATCTGCTCCGTCATCACCCCCTATGTCTATTTCCATTTCTTGTGACAGTTCACCACTGCTTTGCTGGGGTGGAGGAATATTTGGGATACCCAACAGTGTGTCCTCCCACAAGTGAAAACTACAAGCTCCATGGCCCTGTTTGAGTTGAAGCAATAGTCATGAAGTTATGGTGGACCAAGAATAATTTTTACGGAATGGGGAATTCATTAAATCCTAGAGCAATAGAAATCATACTTACTATATACCACATCTCCTAAATTCCAAGATTTTTTATCACAAATTAAAAAAAAATTAAGAGTCTTCTGTGTCATAGGCTAAAACTTCTTGATCATACATAGCCCCAACTACATCGAGACATCCATTCCCCTCAGCCTTTTTACCACTCCTCTCAATCAAGACCAAGATGAATATTGCAAATGAAGATGCTTGGCAAGTGTCAACATGATGCAGTTGCAGGTTCTCACTACTCACAACTTAATATGAACAATGGTATTCATTAGCACGTGATCCTGAGGTATCGGGTACCATCGACTGCACAATAGCCTTACCATATTTATTCTACAATTTTTAGCCAAAAGCTCCGTGAATGTTGAGTTGTTTCTAAGAATGTGTTTGTGTTGTCAGAACACAGATGGAGATGCGATAATTCTAGTGGTTCTCTGAACTGATATCTTCCCCATAGCAATTTCAACTACCACTTTTAGAGGATAGAAACATGGTGTCACAGTATCTGAAATCTTTATTTAGATGATTTTGCCAAAAACATCGTATCTGTCCCAAGATAGCCAGTAACTCAGAGCACAAAACTGGAGAAATTACTCACAAGAAATCAGAACACAACAACGCACGGTTCTGTGATTGCAAATTCGGATTCATTGGCGTAAATGCTATCTCATTTCAGAATAACTCATGAAATATGCTAACACAGGCCAAAAAATATGCACACAAGTAAAGACACATAAAAGAGAGAGAAGAAGAATTAGAAACACAACACAACCCGTAAATACATACAAATCGCTTACATCTCGGATAGGGCAAGCAAAGAAATAGCGACCCTCATTGGGGCCACTTGTCTCTTTTTCCTTCCGACACACTCCGGCGCCACAAGAACAAGTTGGATATTTATACAGAGGAGGAAGTAAATCGCTCTCGTCAATAGGATCATTACACCACTTGACAAAGTCCTTGCATTTTTTCCCCTAAAACAGAACCCGAACTTCAAACTCAGTAATAAAATAAAAATGCTTTGCAAACAGTAATCATCGGTAGGTAAAGAAAGGAAATTTGAGAGGTAGAACATTACTCTCTTGATGGGGCAAACGTAGTAGCTCTTGCCGAAGTTACGATCGTTCTTGGCCGTTTTGACCTTACAAAACCCATGACCGCAACGGCAATAAATATCGGGGAATTCGGAAATCGGAGAGTTGAGAGGACAATGACAACTCCAATGACCTACTCCACCGCATCGGTAGCATATATCATCCTGCCGCGGAATTCTTTGGCCATGGGGATGACGGGATCGGATGGAAGTCTCAGGCGAACTAAGATGGGGAGTGGATTTGGGAGGAGAAAGTGACCCCCCTTCACTCATTTTCGTCTTCCAGTTTTTCACTTCGAAGAAGTGGTTTATTGAGGGAAGCCTTCAAGCCACTTTGTTGGGACATGGGAGCTTGTCGGTAAAGAATGGAGAGGGGTCTCTGTGCCACCATGAGGCGGGTGGCTTTTTCTTTTTTCTAAATGAAAGCTTATTAAAGAAAAAGGTACACTCAATAATTCCTACAATCATGCAGTGACGTTGGTATTTGGACAGTTGGAACATGTGCACGGAAATTAAATCCAGTTTAGTTTAATTTTTGTAAAAATCACAATAGATGGAGTTGGAACTTTTCCATACATAAATTTTATTGTTAAGTACTCCCTCCGGTCCTATATATAGGACCTTTTAACTTGGTCCTAAATATAAGACCCTTTACAATATACGATGTGGTATTTATTATATATTTCTAAAAAATGCCCCTATTTAATGTATCCAAAGGGAAAAAGAGAGAGATTAAATAAGGATACTTTGGAAAAATATTGGGATTTTCGGAGAAATCGAGGTAGTTAATTAGTTTTAACTTCCCTTCTTAATTCACGTGATTCGGTTAAAATGATCTTATATTAAGGACCAGAGGGAGTATTTAACATAATTTTATTTTCAGGATTTAAATTTAAAATTTTTAATTAAATTTATATAATTCCATATCAATTAAATCAAATATTTGATGGTCAAATTCCTGTATTTATTTAGATAAGCATTAAGGGTATTTTTAGTCAATAATTAAATATTAATTTTTTTAAAATGTAGAGATCATAAAAAAAAATTTTATTTCTCATAATAAAATTTTTTTTATACATACAACAACAGATCGAATCCAGAAAAATCCCTATACTTTTAAACACTATGAATTAGTCCCTCCCGTTATCTCTATTGTGCCACTACCAATACGTCATCCATTTTGGTCAAATAAATTTATGGAACTAAACAAAATCTCCTTACGTGTGGGTGACAATTTAAAGCCTTGCCTTTTAACATATAAGTACACATACCCACTTCTTATTAATGTAGGGTTTAAGAACCTCCATCTATGAGGCATAACTCTCTCCTCTTTTTTTTTTTTTAGCTTTTATAAAAACAACTCCAAAAAAAAAATAACTCCGAGTCAGGCCACATACTTTGTGCGTGGATTATGCCACGCATCGAATCCAAATCCAATTTTGTTAGCTTCCAATAAAAGTTAAGATTGATGGTTTCTTCAAGAAGCTAAATGTATTGGCTTCTTGAAAGGAGAAAGAAAAAATTGGATAGACTTTTTTTTTTTAAGCATAGAGAGCGAGCTAGGCTCGAAGAAGAGATCATAAAGCTGGATAGACTTTTTTTATAAGCTAGGTTTATTAGTTTCTTGAAAAAGTTAAATGCTGTTTCATTTCCTAATTAGTAAAATTAGGAAAATTATATAAGAAATAAATTATATAATTAATATTTAAAAACATGAATATAAAAATATATAACAAGTAATTAATGTTTGAGTCTGTATAGATAAATAGTTTCTAGAATATAGATGATAATAATATCAGAACATTTACATAAGGAAATGGTTAATATTAGTTTGTGAAGATTTAATAAATAAGCATGGAACAATAAAGATCTAAGAAAAACTAGAGGTATGTTGATAAAATAAATTAATGAAATAAAGTGTATGCTTGGTCCTACGAAACAAAGAAAAATCTAGCATTTAAAATATGTTAAGGTTTTGTCACATGGACAATTAAGTGGCAAGCTTCATCAACCTTCATACATAAGCTGAAGACACATCACCCGTCGTAACAAAGGAAGCCCATCCCCACCTTACAAATGTACCATATCGTGGCCAAATTTCCTTTCCTTCACATTATATTAATATACTAAATGATAAAGTAAGATCACCATTCCTAGTTTTTTTTTTTTTGACGATACCATTCCTAGTTTTGTTTTTGGCCACAGATACCATTCCTAGTTGATATGTTACAAATTCTCCCTCTAAATTCTTTTAACTTTTTTTTATTCATTAATGAAAGTATAGTTGAAAACCATTTATCTCTTTGTTAATCATTGTTTAATTCTTATTGCTATCTTTATTATTTAGTTTATTATTTTTGTTTCTCTATTATTTTCCTTCTTGTTTTAATAATTTTGTTAATTTTATTATATTTTGGTTTCCTTCATCATATTTCTATTTATTATTTCCTTGCTTATTTGATCACGGGATTTTTTTTTTACCAAAATATAATAAATACATAAATTATTTACCAATATATATCATGTCAAAAATAATTTACCATAATATAACATTCAAAGTCAATTACCAAAAAGTCGTAAGTGGCATTGAAAAGAAGGCGAATCACCACGTAACTTAACTAATTTTTTTCTTTTAAATAAAGAGAGCAAGTCCATTGGCTACCTAATAACTAGCTCTTCAGTATATTTTTTAAATAAGTCAAAATTGACTTGCTTTTGTTTTTTTTTTTTATAAATTATTTTTTTTGAATATTGACATTGATTTTTTTTAGATGTCGGCTTGCTCCTTTTTATTTTATAATGAAAAGCAAGTCACTTGGTTACCTAACCCACTTGCTTTTGATTTTTTTTTAAATTTTTTTAGATATAACAATAATATAATGATTTGATTTATATAATGATTAGAATTAGTGTTATTAAAATCCGACCGAATCGGTCGATTTAATCGAGAACTGGTGCCTACTCCAGTCAAGAGAAAGAGGATAACTGGGTAAAAGAGAACCGGTATAAAACTGGTCATGAACCGGTGAAAATCGGTAAAACCACACGATTCTACAAGCCAAGCGATTTCGTTGAAAAATGAGTTGGAGAGTAAAGGAAAGGTGAAGGAGAAGACATATGAAGCAAAGATCGAAAGAAGAAGATACGAAAAAGAGAGGGAATATGAAGATCTTGTTAGAAATGAAAATGAAGACACATATCTTACCTGATAAGAGACAGATCTAATCACTAATCAAAATCCAAATAGAAGAAGGGAAAAAAAAAGAGACTTTAAGAAGGAAAAAGCCACGTTGGATGCGACTTCGACTCTTTGGTTTCTGCCCACCATGACCTTCACTAAGTAGGGCTAAACATGGACTAGACCAGACTAGGTTAGTCTTGAACCCGCGGTCTGGTTTGAACAAGGACCAAACCACACAAGGTAGTCTTGGTCTGGTCTTTTGTCTGGTAGACTAGTGACCTAGACCAGGCTGGACTTGGTCTAGTGGACTAGAGACCGGGTTGGACTTGGTTTAGGTCACTCTCTCCACCATTTTGTAAGTTGTACAAGTACAACATTTAAGGGGAAAAAAACTATCCAGTCCTGAATTAAACTAAAAAACAAATTCATAAAGACTACATGATCGGGATCCTGCAAGTATACATGGTCGATTGTAGTAATAAAAAGCCTCCGGAGTATTCCAGAGGTCGAACCCAAAGGAGGTAGTAGATTTATTAGTTCAAACTTTTAATCTTAAAAGTAAGTGATAATCAAATTGAGAATTCAAATTAAAAAGAAAAGAAATAGGGAACAAAACAAAGTTTGAGTTTAATTTAGTTCTAGAAGCGTCAAGGGATCAGGATTCACCTTATGAGATAATTAGATTTTATTTTTTAGATAGACTCTGCATAATTATAGTGATTGTTGTTTCTAAAGCGTCCTAATTACCTCTCGGTCTATTAGTCCTTATTTAATTAGGATTCAATTCGCTCTCGCGCAGCTAAAGTTCCTAATTGAACCTTGAAAACTACAACTTATATCACCATGAATTCCTAATTCTATCTCTAGATTAGTTATTCATGTTTATCTCTCTAAATCTAAGTTCACTCTTCACCTCTCAGTCTATCAAATTTACCCATTAATTAGATTCTATGGTGATCAGGCATAAAATCCACATGAATGAATAAAAAAGAAAAATATAATAAAAAGATAAATTAAATATAACTTGAAGAATAAATCAAAGAGTCTTAACTAGATAAACAAATCCAATCCATCTCAGTCAGGCTACATTCCTACCCCGGCTGGGAAATTTACCTACTCATGGAAATAGAAATTAAATCATAACTGAAATTTCAAATCATAGTGAAAATAATAAGGAAACAGAGTTATATTAGAGAAGAATCAATCCATTATTAATACTCCCCAAATCTCCTTACTTTTTCTCTATAAGAGGCTCTTAGTTGCTTTCAGATGCATTTAGAATCATGTTATCTGACTTTTGAATGCATTTCTGAATCCCCCTTTATGTTTCTATCGTGTCTCCTTATATGGGAAAAATTTAAAAGCTCATAAAAGCCCAAAATATCACCAAAACGGTTCAAAAACAAGTTTTTATGGGCTTTTATTGCTTGACCTAGTGTTAGGTGGCCATATATTCATCCCATACGGTGCCGGGTGGTTCTAGAAGGCATAAAAACTGAAAATTCGTGTTGACCCGGCGTCGGGTGCTTCCGTCTGTACCGACGCTTCTCCGTTCAGTTTCCGAAAGTCACCAGCTCATGTTAATACTTTGAGTTCGATTTTTACCATGATAACATTGTAATTTGGGAAACCTCAAAACATGAAAGTTGTAGTTCTATGTCTTAGCTTTCCAACGCATCTCAAATCACCTCAATTGAAGTTCATATGTGAGAGTTATGATCAAAATATTGAAGAGTGTCGAAATTTTTCAGTATGAATGATTTGTAACGTTTTTGCTCCGAATACTTCCAAATGAGTCTGTAACACCATGAAACACAAAAATATGTAAAATCATCTTAAAATATATCAATGTAAACATATTTAGATATAATTTAGAGCTTAAATGTGGATATTTTATATGTATAAAATGGACACATCAAATCCCCCCATACTTGAACCTTTGTTTATCCTCAAGCAAGACTAAAATTATGTTACTCTCAAAATCAATTCATAGATTCATCAAACTCACTCCTTCTTTACTAGTGATAGTCCATCACCAATATAAATAAAATGAATACTCAATAAATCAAATATTAGGCTCAATAGCAACTCACTTATCATCCTCATTAGTCTATGAGACTTTAGTGTGTGTGTGTGTGTGTATACCTAGCATGTGACAAGTGTAGACAGCCAACTAAGCAAGAAGAAGAAAAATTACAACACTTATTTAAGAACTTAAAATACCTCAATCAGTTATGCATTAACCTCAACTCAACTCATGTGCATGGAAATCAACAAGGAGTTATTTATTTAATTTTCTCACACTTTGTGCTTCAATTTTATCTGGGATTTATTTGCTTTTCTTAGGCCGTTATGCTCTCTTTTGACGCGAAGATCTCGCATTTGTGATGCTTACCCCTGGTTACTCAAGCTACATAACCCGCTGCACCAAGATGCCTTTAAAAATTCCATCAACTTCATAGAAGCCTAATAGATAATATTTTTCTATCAAATTCCAAACATAATAATATCATTAGTTCATCACAACATTCTAAGTTAATATCACTGGTGGCAAAATTCAACATAACAATTAACAAGCACACTATCACAAGTTCAACAACAATAAGAAAACTCTAACATAACACATAAACACAACATTAGTCATCAGTTCATCAATAATGACAGAAAAGTGATAAGGAGCTTTTTATCATCATCTTTTTAATCTTCTTCTTCTACCTCTATCATATATCTCTTCTTCATTTTTGGAACATTAGAGAAAAAAAAAGGATTCAATTATTATCCTGTTTGAAAGAAATGATTAATATATACTCAACTCATTTAATTTCAATGCAAAGAGTATAAAGTATGGACAATGAGGAATAAACATCAACTACAACTATAATAGAATTAAAATGCTTGTAAAAAATGATAAGCATGGAGTTGAAAGAAAACATTACCATGGCAATCAACAATAATACAATATCAACCTACATCTATGATACCATCCTATCCAACTTCAGTTACAGTTGAATCATTTAAAAAAGAAAATAAACAATTAAAGTACTAAGACTAGTATGTTGAACCACATTTTTAGTCACCTCAAAGTTGTTAAATTCACAAAGCTTGGAGGCAAATTCTAAGAGAGATTGTCCTGGAAGTATCCAATTTTGGCACAAATGAGTGCCTCAGTCATTTTTTATGACAATGAACTCCTATAAGAGTCAACTATACGTCCTTTAGTGCTAAATGTGGATTCTGAGGCTATTGTAGAAACTGATATAGCTTATATATCACGAGCCATCTCAAAGAGCACTCTATACTTGCTAGAATTGGCTTTCCACCATGACAATATGTCAAATTCATTCTCAAGCTTGGTATCATCAAATGAATTAGATGTAAGATATTTACCTAACTCTGACTGAGGATCCGATGAGGTTTTTTTGTTTCAGTGATACTAGCTATCTACAACTTGGATCTTCTTTCTGTTGAATTGGAGTTAAAGTGGATGGTCCTAGAGAACTAGAAGGTGGAGGCATGGAAGAACCACTTGTTTCAGGAGCAACTATGGCAAAATACTCATCAAACATACAGTACAAGGTGTCTTTGACCTTGTTTTTCATGGCTGTACAAACTTCATGGTTAGGAAAAAACTGTTCAAACATATGGTTTATGTAGTTAAACTTGTAACGAGGATCCAATATCACAGCCACAAACAATAAAGGGTTCATATTCTCTGCCTTCCCCCAATATTTGTCATACTTACTCTTCATACCAAGGGATATTTCTATAAGCAACGGGTCACTATCATTATTCTCAATGTTCTCATCCAACAACACCTGAACCATAGCAATTTGGTGGAAGCAAATATTTAATGTTACATGAAGTGAGCTTGAGATTTTCAAAGTCACATTATAAAACACCTTCAAGAATTTGAGGAAGGTGCGTGTATTGTCCCAAGCATATGTATTAGGAGGGCCTTCATGCCTGAAACCTTGCGTAAAGTGTGCAATATAATCTTCATCTTCATCTTTCATTCTCTCAAATGCTTTTCGGAATTTCAATGCAGTCTCTAACATCAAATATGTAGAATTTCACCTAGTACTAACATTTGGGCAGACAAAACTAGATGTATCCAATTTTTCTAATTTTTCAAAGCTTTTAAACCTTTGGAAACGAGCCAGAGAGGAACGAATGTATCTCATAGCATTCCTAATAGCTTCAAAATGGTCCTATAACCCCTTCAACCCATCATTAACTACCAAATTTAACACATGAGCACAACATCTAACATGAAGATAATCACCACCGCATATCAAACACTTCCAATTCTTGAGATGCTTTTTCAAATATGCTAAGGCAGTGTCATTAACTATTACATTATCCATAGTCACTGTGAATAATTTATCTATTCCTCAATCTAGCAAACACTTTTCAATTATCTTGCCAATTGTCTCCCCCCTATGATTTTTAATCATATAGAAACTAAGTATTTTTTTTATGCAATGTCCAATCATTATCAATAAAGTGAGTAGTCAAGCACAAGTAATTAAAGTTTTGAACAGAAGTCTAGCAATCAGTAGTGAGACAAATGCGATTACAACACTTCTTCAACACTTTCTTCAAAATCATTTTCGCTCCCAAGTATAGTTGCCAACAATCTCTAGCCACTGTTATTCTTGACGGAATTTAAAATCGCGGTTCTAGCTCTTTCACAAAAGTTTTAAATCGATACTTTTCCACTATCCTAAATGGCATCTCATCACATATAATCAACTCTACAAGAGCTCTTCGACATCTTTTTTGATTGAATAAATGGGGCATTAAGCTTCCCTCTTGCCTACTTGGCGACACATAGCATAACATTGATTGTTTTGGGATTTCAATGGACTTTGTGGGTTTTTTCAACATTTTTTCAGGTGCCTTTTTAAAGAAGTAGTGCCATGGATATTTGGATCACAAGCATAATCAGAGTGATAATATTTGCAAGCAGCTCTCTATTTCCCTTTAGTTTTTTCTTTAGGAATTTTATTAAAATACTACCAAACCTCTGATTCTTTCCTCTTATTGCTGGTCTTGTTAGTTTCTTCGGTAGGGGGTCCAACTTTTGTGTTTGTGGGGGGAGGAGGAAGAGGACGTGTAGGTGTAGGTGTAAGAGTTGGTCTAGTAGGAGTAGGAGTGTGAGTTGTGTTTCATTCTCACCAGTATAAGGATTGGAGATGAGTTGATCAACTTCTGCACTAGAAACTTGATCTTGCATTTGCAATATGTTGCTACTTGCCAATAACAATTTTGGAAATATAAAGATAGGTTTGTGAGCGAAACATTACAAAATGCATGTAAGTTTATACTAAACATTTCACTGTGTATGCATGATAATCATGTACATCCATATTAAGCAATGAATCACCTATCCAAATCCAAGTATCCATCGCATTGCTCTGTTTGGTTTAAAAAAAAAGAAAAAGAGAAAACTAGTATAACTCCAATTCATGATGAGAATAAATCCCTCAATTTATGAAATGCTGTGATATAGACATATGATGTAGAATCCATAGTTGAAAAAGAAAATGGAAGCATTAAATTCATGTTCATAATCTATATATATCTCTTCAATATAACAATATTATGTTGCATTAAAACATTTGACAATCCAAATTCAATGGTGATGCTATTAAGATGAAAAAAAATGTGTAATGAACAAGATTTTTTTTATGACAATAACAACAGTAATATTTTAAAAAAATAAAAAAATTAATAAACCATAAAAAATTAAGGCTTTGATATAGAGTCATATACTATCTATTATGTTAAGAAAGTAAAACAATAAGGCTTATCCTCTCCGAAATTTTTCTATGCATCCTCCAGTTTCAATTTCAGACTTTCAGTAGACTCATATTTTTTGGGAGTTGGGACAGTAATTCAACCACGACACAAAATTATCAGTAGTATGCAAACTTATTCCATGAATGATGCTAACTACTTTATATATATATAATTATATATGCTTGTTTAGAGATGATGACTATTGGAACAAGGGCTTCTTCTATACATATTCTGACTTTATCAATGTAAATTTAAAGCTTGCGTGAAGAAACCAAACCAGAAGCAGAACATTATCAAGCATTGATAGAAACAGTAATAGAGATGCAAAAATGAAACCATTTTTCCTCAAATCTCAACAGCCAAGGACAAGAGTCAAGAGAGAAGAGTGGGCTTACCTATATGCAACTTTGAACTCGAAGTCTCAAATCGTTGAACACTCGGATTGTTAGCCAGATCCAATGAGCATGCCAAAGAGACCAACGTCAGTGGGGGCAATAGTTGGGATTTGGGGAGACTCAGACTGTCGGACAAAGCACCAAAGGGGAGATGTTGATCCACTTGGACTATCGGATAGATCCAGCAAGTTAGGATTTGGGGCTATTGGACAGAGCACCGAAGGGGAGACATTGATGGTTAATAGTAGAGAGCGGAGACAACACCAGCGAATGCAATGGTGGCCTGAGACCAGGATGATTAGGTTAGGGTTCGAAGATTCCCTCACTCTTGTCTTTCAGCTAGCGTGCACCGTGTGGCTATTTGGTTCGATCGAAATAGGGGGAGTGACTGAAAGAGAGTAAGAGGCATTGAGGCATACACAAAAATGACATTGTGTGAGCAAGGTAAAAAATAATAATAATAACCAGACTGAGTTTAGTCTAGTAGACTGAAGTATTAGACTAAAATGTGCTCTAGCCTGATTAGTCAACCCAATCTGGTATGTTTGTTCCTTTCATCGGGTTGATTTTTTCAAGTTCAGGTCATATCAAGTTCATTCGGGTTAAATCGAGTTTATTTGGTTTCAGGTTTTTTTGTTCAGCCCTATCACTGAGTTAATGGAGAAGAAGATGGAGACTTGAACGAAAGGGGAGCAATGATAGAAAAGAAAATTGAAGTCTTGAAAAGATTAGACTGCGGGGACAATTTTCAAGATAGAAAAGCAAACCAATTTGCAAAAGTGCGAGAGAATGGGGACAAAATTTTTTTAAAAAAGAAAGATGACCAAATTTACTTACGAGAGAGATTGCGTGTAGGGTATACAGGTGCCTTAGATAAGTTGCACTTCTTTGAATAAGAAACTTTAAATTTTTTAAAAAAAGAAACAAGAACCTTCACATTTCTCAATAGTTTGAAAAGTCGTATACGAGCATTTATCTTGAAGGAAGACTTTAGTCTTTTCAAGAACTTTAGCATTTTTTTTATGATAGCAAAAAAGTTTAGCATATATTTATTCATGTAAAATTATTATAAATAATTAATATTATTCAAATTTCATTGCAAGGCATTTTTTTGCCCATTTACTCCAATTTATATTATAAATGCAATTGTATTAATATTTTATTATTAAAATTAATTAATTTTTAATAAATAAAATATTTATTATAGTTATAAAATTTGTTTAAATTTGTCTCATTAATCTGTTAATAGAATAATACTTGAATAATTTACTTAAACAACTATTGCTAATATTTTGTGGATATATTTATTTCTAATTTGTTCCATTTCATACTCATTATTTTTATCATATAAATTTATTTTATTTTATTTTATTGACATATTAGGAACTATGAGTTATAAAAACAGTTGTAAAGTAAAGGTGAGCAGCCTAAATTTCTTCTGTTTTTCATATATATTATTTTAATAATTACTGATTCAATTAGACTGTGATTGAATCATTCACCATTAAATCAGTGTCTTGACCAGTTCAATGACCAGTCTGGTTTTGATAATATTGATTATAATAAATTATTTTTATAATGATTAGAAAAAATAATAGTTTATAATATAAATTATAATTAGTTTATTATTAGAAAATAATTATTAGTAAATAAATTCTAACAATATCAAGTAAAAAATATTAGATCATTATTATTATTGAATAATCATAAAAAAAGATAAAAATTAATTAAGAGTTGAAATATTTAATTAATAGTTAATTAATAATAAGCAAATGATAATGATAAAACAACTCTATAATTAAGTAGCAAATACGTATAAATTATGCTAATCTAAATTTAACAATTAATTGATAAAAAATGATTGATTATAAAATGAAAAAGATGATTGATTAGTAATGATTAGTTATTAAGTACGAAAATTTGGCCATCTCATATATAATAACTACCGATATCACATCTTGCTCTTCTTCTATTACGACGTGGTTGTTTAGGTTGTATGTTATCTTCTGTCTGATGCGATTCAAGTAAATCAATTCTTAATGGTGTTTGTGTAGTATTCAAATCATATATGTGCTAACCATGAGTCCTTGTTTAGCCAGAAGTGTGTATACACCATAGTTCTCCTTTGGCTATGATTCTAAATGATAATCAAGTTTCACGTTAGAAATATTTGCATACATCTCTACACATGTAAAGTGAGTGGAGGATCGAGAATTCAGTTACCACATTCTTTGTAAATTATAATTGTCTAGTAGTTTCCATACCCAGTACCGTAGTGGATTTATGGATATTGGAAATTTATAAACAAGATCTATCACAATTTGATTAGAACAAGATTGAGATTTTGTCCAACAACTTGCTTTAATCTTACCAAAGTAATGTCGGAATCAACACTTATTATTCTTATGTCATCTGACTCGAATGTCACACTACTAGGCCATAAAAAATTTGTTCATTTGCATATATGCACGAAGCACTAATCTATTGTCCTTTCACTTCCTAATTTTATTTTCATGGATAGAGTGACATTAAATTAAAAATTCACATTAACTCTACATAAACAAATTTCAAAAGAACTATAATTATAAATGGCCGAAATCATGTATTTTTTTAATTAAAATCTCCTTTATATATAAATCTAAGCAATAAGGCACTTTTTGAACCATGATATGTTGAAGTACTAATTATTTGGTGATATTGTTGAATAAAAAAATATAAATAATGTTATAAGTAAAAAAATTCATAAAAACAATTTAACTGATTAATTTTTTTTTTGTGTAATAAAAATATATACCTTTTCATAGAGGGAAAACTAATGAATACTTGTAAAGAAAATTTTATGAGCCATTAAAAATATAAGTTTATTTTTATTATTTTCATAAAAATGAAACATAAAAAATAATTGTTTATTTTTTTTAAAAAATATACGTTTATTTTCATTGAAAATGGTCTTGTTGTTAAAAATGAAACATAAAAAATATAAATTTATCTTCATTAAAAATTATTATTTTCATAAAAAATGAAACATAAAAAAATATACTTTCATTTTCATTAAAAATGTAAAGTTTATTTCAGTTTTTGTATTTTTTTATTCTCAAGCATGTATCAAATATTCATTAGATAAATATCAAATAAATATTAAGGCAAATGGTGTCACACTCGAATACTTTAATAACTTAATCCAACTAAAATATTAAATTAAGATGTTATATTGTATCATATAAACAACTCATTTTACTAACAAAAATATTATATGAAACTAAAAAGTGCAAATTTTAAATTACAACACAAAAAAATTACTAACAATAAATTTAAAGAAGATGAGAGAATGAAAGTACCAAGTTAAGATGAAGCTACGCAGATAAAACTCTCATCACTTGCAAGAAGTTAGAATTGATGAGAGAATGAAGATGACAATTGTGGCAAGAACACACAACAACTATTCCAAGAAAAGCTGAAAACTAATGGAAGGAGTTGGAATGAAAGAGGCAAAAAGATTAAATGAAGAAGCTGTAAGATGAATATTTAAATAGAAAGTCAATAGTCTTGTAGAATCACAGAGAGAGCATTTCTTTTTTAAATAATTATTGAAGCATAGATTAGATGTTGCATGCAGAGATTCTCTGCCTCTACATGCAACATCTATTATGAGGTTTGATCAAAAGTTAAAAAAAAATTTGAAATGTCTTTCAAAAAAGCACGCCTATAAAGTATGAATATGGGAAATGGGGATTTGAATTGGACAAGTTTTATCACCTATTTTGCAACAACCCTCATTACACTATCTTACACTTAGTCTCAAGCTAATGGAAAATATACTTGTTGTTTATGCAGTATCGGAGGAATTAGGACTGAAGGAAGGATGAAATGAGAGAAGTTGGGAAGAATTAGAATAAAAGCTTTCACGCCGTGGTCTAAAACAGGAGCGCTGTGGCGAGCAAGATAGATATTAATTAACATTTTTAGGTAGTAAGGTCTCGCGCCGTGGCGAGCTTATCATCCACCTCGGTGCCAAACATTGAATTTTTATAAATCGAAAGTCATTTTAGTCGATGAAAGAAGAAGAAACCAACGGAGAGAGGAGGAGCTCCGCTAGGGCAAGAAGAAATTCGACTTGCGGAAGCAGGTTTTAGACTTTAGGAGCTTGATTATAAGTTGGTATGTGATTGCTTCTCTCCTCTTTTCTCTTTCTCTTCGATTTTTGGGTGATTTTCAGATTTATGCTTGGGGATTTTGGTTGGTCAAATTTCACTGGTTGAAATGTTTGTTTTGGTGTTGTAGAAGTGATGTATAGTGTTAGGAAGGTTTGGGTATGAGTTTTGGTTAGATTATGATGAACTGAGTGGAATCCTAGGTGGATTACAGTTAAGAATGCATGGAACCCGAATTGTATGTGTTGGTTTATGATTTGAATGGTTAATTAGGGCTCATTAATGTGTGATTATGCTATTGAGACAATAGGTTAAGCTTGAATGGCTAAATTCTGAATTTTGGTTGTTTTGAGTATTATGTTAATTAAATGTATTATGGTGTTGTACTGGTTGTTTGGCTAATTGGAAGAGCATGGTTCATGATCGGTGCTCCGGAGGCTTGTCTAATTCCCTATGTGCATGGTGTCGGCAATTCAAGGTAATTGGGTGTTTGTGGTATATGTGTGTTAGGTTGATATATGTATATATATGCATGGCCCTTTTCATACCACGATATTGTTGTGTGTATGTGGTTCCTTTTTCATATCGTGGTATGTGCATAACTAGTGGAGGTATGTAAGCCTTCTTTCTTGATGTTCATATGTGATAGGTGAGGATATGATATGTATGTTTGTATGCATGCCCACATGATAGTATATTGATACAATAATGATAATGATTACGAGAATGTTGATTGCATATGGTATTAGCATGCTAGCATGACATTGATGATGGCTATGATAGTGATGATGATTGCATAGTAGTATGGCATGAATATCATCACCATATGACACATGGTAAAGTGTAGTAGATTGGGAGGTGATGATGAGATGAGAAATGATATGATGATATGATATGATATGATAATACACAATATGATGATATGATGAAAAATCATTGCCACTAAATCCTCTCTTATGGCCCGTAGAGTCAGGTGGCAGTGGATTGTATCTTCCCTAAATCACCACCAATTCGGGTGGTCCAAGGGAAGGAGAGCCATAGTCTAAGCATTAATGTAATCTTTGACCGGGTGTACTAGTATGAAGTGAGCTTGGTGATGTTCCGGAATCTGTCTTCACCAACTATTGGAAGGGAATCACCCATTTGAAATGTCTTGTAATGATGTTAGCCTGTGGTTCTAGCCGTGTTTGAGGGAGACATGTATATCATGACATTCTACATCGTATTACATCATTTGCATATATGTGTGGTGTTAATGATATTGTTGTATGTGTGTGTTTGTCCCAATTACTAAGACTTTGTCTTACACTTTTCATGGCTAACATTTCAGGTGAAAACTTTAATACTAATCCGGAGAAGACCAATGAATCTTAGCCTTCTTCGTTATCGAGAATATCCAATTTAACTGGTAGTTTTATGTTATTGTTTACATAATGAATTGTGCTAAGTACTGTAGTGTTGCATATTCTGCTTGTGTCTTGGATTCGAGGAGTATAGAGATGTATGTGGTTATGTGTTTGGTAAGTGATGATGAATGTTGCGGATATGTTCTATGTATGTGATGATGATTTAGACCCCAATATGGGTTATTATTGTTGGAGCATGTGTCTGTGAGCCGAATTAGCTGTATGTATGAGTTTAAAAGGGGGTTTTAGGCCCTGTGTATATGTTTTTGACATGTAGTCAATTGTGTAGAATTGGGGTTTAAGGGGGTCAAATATCAGAGGAGCGGTTTCTTTGGGATGAAACCTCCTTGAATGAGTTAGTTGAGTCAAATAAGACCCATGCGAATGGTCCTCAAATGCCAAATTGCTTGGGTTGGCAATTAGGGTCTATAGGTTGTGTATTTTGGTAAAAAAAAGTGATCAAAGCAGTCATAAGGTTCCAAAATCCCTATATGAAGATGGATTGAGGTGAAATAAGTGTCTATAGTTATATTAAGATAAGATTAACTTGGAGCACAAAATTATGAGCGTTAGAAGTTCGCCTAAAAATCAGCAAATTGTTGATATTGTATTAGTAAAGGACGTCACGGCGCTAGAAGTTTGGTTGCGGTGCCAAGGGCTACTGCCTCTCTAAAGCCACGGTTATACTATAGCTTGTTGTAGCACCATATGGTTTAGTCCTATTTTGTGTTTTTTTGTGTTTATTGAGGATGTAGGAGTTGGTTTGGGATATTTTAGGAGTAGGTTGTTACATAACTTTTTTTCTAAAAATAAAAAAATTAAGGAAGTTGAATATTACAATTTATTGAAAAAAATTATTCAAGAATCTGGTCAGGAATCCTGGCCAAATTAGACGATGCATGCAGACTCATGAAGCAACGACAAAATTTTAATAAGTCTCACCAGTTTGAATGCAATGGCAAAATTTCTTTTTGAAGAGGGGGTGTACTTGACTCCCTCAATTAAAAAATTAAAAATAATAATAAAATGAAGGGGAAATTTTCTGTTTTATTTTTTTAAAATAAAAAAACATTATTCGATATTTGTTATAGTTTATTTACTAATAATTATTTTAATAATAAACTAATTATAATGTTTATTATAAACTACTATTTTTTCTAATTATTTTAAAAATTATTTATTCTAATCATTATACAAATCAAATCAAAGTATTATTGTTATATTTGAAAAATAAAAAAAATCAAAAGCAAGTTAGTTAGGTAACCAAGTGTCTTGCTTTTCATTTATAAAAAAAGAAGGACAAACCAATATCTTAAAAAAAAATCAATCAAAAAAGGCAAATCAATATTTAGAAAAAACAAAAAAACCATTTATTAAAAAAGAAAGCAAGTCGAGTTATTACCCAATCGACTTGCTCTCTTTAATTAAAAAAAATTGGTTGAGTCATGTACTGGTGATTTGCCTTCTTCACAATGCCACCGTCAATTTTCGGATAATCAACTTTAAGTGTTACTATTTAGTAGATTATTTCTGACATGAAATATATTGGTAAGTAATTTATTTATTATATTTTGCTCAAAAAATCACTTTTTATTTTTTGCTTGTTTAATTTATTTTGCTTTATCTTATGATCTATTTCTTTGTTTATGTTATGTTATTTACTTCTTTTTTCATTTAATTATTATTGATAAGTAGTTCATTAAACTACTATTTAATTATTCTCATGGATATCATTAATATAAATTATTATTAATTATTTACAAAATTAATTATTCGTATATGATTTATCGTTTTCCTCATTTGTGTTATTACTAACACCAAAAGTACTAAAAAATGCATTATGATATTGGACAGTCGGGCTAAATTTCCAATTATGTTATGTGATTTTAACGTTAAAATATTCACATAGTACATTCATTGGAATTCCTATAGGGAAGAAGATTCACCGAGGGAAGAGCTAATCAAATATATGGAAGAAAATCAGCCGGGAAAACCCCAATAGAATTCATGTATGGACAAAGATTTGGGGATTGAAACAAAAAATGCCTGAAGATGTTTGAGATTCATTACAGGGGACCTCCTATTTATTTATTTTTGGTCAAGCCCTAGTTCAATTTCTATAGATGATGTTATCTATGAATATTCTAATGAATGATTTTCTTCAATAATGATATGAAATTTCATCTATATTCACCACCATAATGGTTGTGAAAACTTGTTTATGTACCCAGTCATGTGGGATGCCAATTGTTTATAGAATCTTTGAAATGGTTTTAGAAAATAATGGTTAAGAGTAGATGGAATAACTTTAATATTTGCCCGTAGAGAAAAATAAATTATAGTTTCCACAGTGGTTGGACCATTATTATTAAAAATCAACTTGATCTTATTTAGAATTTTGTAATTCTCACTTGTCTTTCTATCATAATGTGTCTAGATGCTGACAATCTAGTATATTACCAAGAATATGCTAGCAAAGGAAAATGTATAAGTTATTATTGCGGTCAAATTGGTATGGTCAAAAGTGATACAAGGACGGTCACATCACCAATTTCCTTACCATAAGATGTTATTATATAGTTCATGAAAAATTATGGTAAATATGTGTAACATGTAAAAGGGATTTTGCTCTTGACTTTATAAGCATTCATGAAAAAATTCAGAAAATTTGTGCAACTACCTCATTATAATATTCAATTTATTTTAATTTGGCTTTCGCTAAAGTAATAAAGCACTAATTAATTAAAGTAATTTAAGGGGTGTTATAGATGGCTGTGAGGATTGGTCCTATTCTAGTTTTTATTCTCTCATGAACATATACTTTTTTTATTTAATCCCATGAACCTACTTAGTAAAAAAAAAAAAATCATACCACCACACACTTGATTCAACTGGTAAGAAGTTATATCAGTTTAATTAGAGATCTCGAGTTTGAGTTTTGAGAATGCTACGATATTAAATACTTAATGATAGAGTTTTATCACCTCTTGTGGTCTTATCTCGTTCAATCTGAATTAGTCGAGCTCCAATAAAATCTACCAGTTGAAATATGGTAGGTTCATAATATCGGATGCTTTAAAAAAAAAATCCATTTTAGTCTAAGTTGGCAATGATGGTGTTAGATCTGTGGCGAGGTGAAAAAAGTTGGTTGTTGTGGATGATGACTAAACACACAAATGAGATAAACATGCCACATAAGTCCAACAGAAAAAATAAAAGTGCAACATAAGCATCAGATTAAAAAAAAAAAACAGAGAGATTCATTACAGGGGATGCCATATTTATTTATTTATTTTTGGCCAAACCCTAGTTCGATTTCTATGTACGATGTTATGTGTGAATATTCTAATGAATGATTTTCTTCAATAATGATATGAAATTTCATCTATATTCACCACTAGAATAGTTGGGAAAACTTATATATATACCCAGTCGTATGGGATGCCAATGGTATGTGATGCTGTTTACATAATCTTTGAAATGATTTTAGAAAATAATGGTTAAGAGTAGATGGAATAACTTTAATATTTGCGTGTCAAAATTAAGTAAGGAATAGAGAAAAATATATTATAATTTCTGCAATCTTATTAAAAATTTTGTAATTCTCACTTGTCCTTTCTATCATAATGTATCTCGATGCCGACAACCTAGTATATTATCAAGAATATAGCTAATAAAGGAAAATATATAAATTATTATTGGGGTCAAATTGGTATGGTCAAAAGTGATACATGGATGATCACATCACTAATTTCCTTACCATAAGATGTAATTATATAGTTCATGAAGAATTATGGTCAATATATGTAACATTTAAAAGGGATTTTGCTCAATTTTATAAGCATTCATGAAAAAGTTCAGAGAATTTGTGTAACTTCCTCATTACAAATATTCAATTTATTTTAGTTTAGCATTTACTAAATTAATAAAGCACTAAATAATTAAAGTAATTTAAGGGTTGTTATAGAAGGCTCCAACCATGAGAGGGTTGCTCCTATTCTAGTTTTTATTCTCTCATGAACATATGCATTTTTATTTAATCTCGTAAGCTTACTTGGTGAAAAGAAAAATTCCAGATCAGGTGTAAGAAAAATTAGACTATAAATAATATTGAAAGTATATCAACATATCATACCAATAATATTTCTTGTATATCATATTAGAACTGTGTACTAAAATTTGTTACCTGCCATATTGTGAGCCACTTCCTGTAATTGACAGCTTTGTTATTTGAACTGAAAAATTCCTTTCACTATTGAAAAATAACTTCTGTATTTTCTGTAGAAAAAATTTCTATAAGTGATTGGCTTGCTCCCTTTAGTCAAACTGGGATCTTTATTGCACACCTCACTTGTAAGACCTTAAGGTATATTTATAGACCTTAGTCATGTCTCTTCATTGCTAATTATATATATTCATTGAATAGATATTATAACCCAAGAGTTACAGAACCCAAGAATTAAGTGATTATATATATATTCATTGAATAGATATTATAACCCAAGAGTTACATAACCCAAGAGTTAAGAACAATGAAAGGTATATGAAAGCAAGAGAAAGTTTCATGAACACAAGAGTCAGATTTATCTACCTCTTTACAAGGATATTAATTGGCTATAATTCCTTGTATTAGACCATATAGAAAATATACAAATTTGTTAAATTCTAAAACCAAATGATAGCATTTATATAAAATTATATTATTTGAAACCATAAATATTAACATGAGGCATCAAGCATTTGATTCAATTGGCACGGAGTTGTATTATCTTAACTAGAGATCTTGAGTTTGAGTTCTGAGAATACCACCATATTAAATATTTAATGATAAAGTTTTTCTGTCCTTTGTGATTTTACCTGATTTGATTCGGATTAGTTCAAAAATAAAATCTTCCAATTGAAATAAGGTGGGTCCAGGATATTGAATACTTAAAAAAAAACAAAATCCATTTCAGTTGAAGATGTCAGTGATGACGCCGCTAGATCTATGGTGAGGTGAAAAAAGTTGGTTGTTGTGGATGATGATTTAACACAAATGAGATAAATATACCAATATTGTCATATTCAACATTAAATTGGATAAAATATTGATTCAAAATTCGATGATTTAACTATTATCTAATAAAAGTTTAAATTGATAGTGATTAAAATAATATATTTTAAATAAATAACATAAGTTTAACCAAATTTTATGATTTAATTAAAGTCTCAAACTAAATAATACTGAATTATTAATTTATTATTTATCACAAACAAATTATTAATAAGTTTTATAATTTAATATTTAAATCTAAATAAGTTAATATTCATCCATAGTTATATTTTAAGTTTAAAATAGTTAACTAATAATCTATTATTATATTATTTATTAAATAAATTTATAATTTTTAATAATTATATATCATAATAATATTTACATAATATTATAATATAAAAAATATTTTATATTAAAAATGATGTTACTACGTTTTAAAAACTAAAAAAATATTTTTAAAAAATAAAAAAAAGTTGAGATCGGTTCACAATGGGTCCAGCCAGTATAACCAGACCTGAGCTATTACCCATTATTGATGGAACTAGTCGAATCGGCGAATCCGCCGGTTATGAGAGCACTTTAATACTCCCTCTGGTCTTTAATATAAGACCCTTTTAACAGAATCACGCGGATTAAGAATTAGAATTAAAATTAATTAACTGTATCGATTTTTTAAAAAATTCCAATATTTTTCTAAAACTACCCTTATTTAATTTCTCTCTCTTTCTCTTTGGATATAATAAATAAGGGTATTTGTTTAGAAATGTATAATAAATACTACCTCATATATTATAAAATGTCTTATATTTAAGAATAAAAAATTTTATATATAGCACTAGATGTAGTATAGCAAGTGAGTCGAACAAAAATAGAAGTAACACATAAGCATCAGATTTTTTTGTTTTTTAAAAAGAGAGAGATCAGGAGGCTCATTTTACCCTTTGTGCGTCTTCTTTCTCACCGAGCAAGAGCCCTTCCGTCGCAGAAGAGTTCGAAGCACACAGGGAGGACGTGCGACGGCAACTAGTGCACGAAGAGACTTCGGCATTGAGTTGAACAAGATACACTGTGAAGAAATCCTGCTGTCTGACGGAATCCTAAGGCAATTGCTGGGTTCTCGCAATAACATGGTTTGAGTGTGGAAGACAGAATGGAAATGGAATAGGGGCGGGTTCATCTTGCGATAACTTGCTGATTGAGGTAAGGGATTCTTTTAGGGACGTGGGGGCGTAGGGGATTCTGTAGCTGCTTCTCCTGATTTTGATGTCAATTTGGCTTCATTTGATGTCATGACATCTTCCGAATTAATCTAGCTCTTCAGAAAAATCATTTAAAACTTTCTATGTTAAGTTTGGCCCAAATAATTGTTTAAATTTTTCACATCCCTTATCTGGCTACTTTGGAATTTTGTTTCCGTCATTTAACTTGAAATGCCAACACATTGCAATTAAGAGTCTAAATTTGTGCTAAGTTGCCAAGAAAGGTTCTCTTCGTGCTCCTTTCGCAGACAACTTGACTTCATCAAGCATACGTTTTGCTTTGCCATATTAGTTGGATTTTCTAAGCCTCCGTGAATTTAAATAAACATTATCTGCGAGAGCATTAGTATAGCTTATATTATATGCTGAGGCGATGATATACCCTGAGGCAATGATCCTTAAAATATAGGAGTAGTTACCAAAGTTTTCTTTAAAGACTTCAGTCTGAACTTTGGAGTTTGGATATTGAAATTTGGAAAGATTATTTGACCAGTGCTGTTGCTTATTTCCTGGCTGAACAGATTTTTGTGTTGGATTAGGTTGGACCATGATCATCAACAAATACACATGTCTATGTTGCCGAACATAAACCATATGTCATGAAGTCGCTTCACTTTTCCAAGTTTTTGAGTTGTATTAACCACAGAACGTTGATTGGTTGTATCAAAATGGGTTGGATTGAACCCAGAACTTTTTTTATTAAACATTAATGATAGTGGTTAGACGGTAATTTGAGCTGAATGGTTGCAGATGCTGTCTCATATATGTTTTTATTCTGAGTTTGTTCACTGTTATGATTATTCATGGGTTTGTTCCCAGTAAACATCAGACTAATTATAGTTTCTTCTAGTTGCTAATTGAAAGCTTTGAATGGAGTTTGTATGCAGTAATGGGAACTGAAGATGCAAAAGACCCCTTCAAAGGAGTGGATTGGAAAGCCGTTGGTGGTGAAATGCAACATAATCCTAGTGCTCGGCCTGTTTTGAAGAAGCAACTCCCCAAAAGGGTTACGCAAATCCCTGACTACTATTTCCTTCTTTGACGGTCTCTACCTTCAGCTATTGCTTTCTAGGGTTCATGCATTGCTAGTGGTGCTGCTGCAGGAATACTTTTCGAGGTCTGGATTAACAAGAAAGTTAAAGGTATATTTCATCTTTTGTCCAACAGTTCAATTAACTTGATTGCCTTTAGCAATAACAGGTTACCTCTTGCCTTTAGCAATAACAGGTTACCTCTTGCCTTTATTTGTTCCATTATTATCTTCTCTTTTATTTTTTCAAAAGCTCCAATCCTTCCTTTCTTGAGTTGTCACTGTGTTTTTCTCATTACTGCTTGAACCTGGTACTATACAATTCCAAGTACTTTTTAACACGAGACCAAAAAAAAAAACTGAATAAATCATGCATACCTCTCCTAAATTAGACAAACTTCTCTAAAATGTGTACAGACATCTCTGAGACAATAACTTATCATACACTTTAGTCCAATTTTAAATATTTTGTCCAAAACACCTCTATTTATTTAAGTTAATGGAGGGTATTTTAGTGTTTAAAAAAATTAAAATTGGATTAAAGTGTAAGGTGACGTTTTCTTTTAGGGGAGATTTGTATATATTTTGAAAATAAATGAGATAGGTATAATTTCAGTAAAAGTTAGAGTAGTTAAGTGTAATTTACTCAAGATAAACGAGCCACACTTCAAGAGCTAGAGCTGCATGTAACACAAACACATAATAGGAGAAAAAGCTGTATGGTGCTAGGAAAGTTGCAACTTTGAATTTGTATATTAATTCTATTTAGAATTTGGAATTATTTTTCAAACAAAAGAAACTCCGCCCATCAAGACAACTGAAAATTGTACTTGCAACAGAACATACCATAGTAATAATTCGAAGGTCGAATTTCCTTATTTGGATTAGAGGAAATATGAGAATCAAGAAACAGCAAGAGGCTCTGTAGCTCATGAATCTCTATCATTTCAAGTTTCCAAGATGCAGAATTCTATGTGGCCCTGAATACAATACAAAATTTCATGAGGTTGAGTTATTTGAAGCCTCAAGCCTCCAGGAATGGATTCTGGCACACCTAAATTTCCTTTTAAAATCTTTATATGAGAATCATCACTTAACCTCTAGGACTTTATACTATGTCAATGGCAAGGTTTTAGTAGTTGGAAAACTTGTGATTCTGTTCTTATTTGTTTGAAGTTGAAATAAAAGATCAGTGGTAAGGTTTTGGGCTTTTGCATTGCAGAAGATGGAGGCGTTATATGGGAGTTTGACAAACAGACTCTTGAAGTACCTCCCATTCCAAACTTTTTGATAATTCAGTGTAGAGGATTGTTATGATGCAGGCGTTTTCTGTCACTGTTGGTTGTGTTAACAGGCAGATCACTTGCTTAAATATTTGCATAAAAATTTTTTAATCAGAATGAGCATATATATATATATATATATTGGCACATACTCTAATTTGTTTCCTTTTTCGGTATTCACATAGGACTGGAGCACCCCACATGACTATATTTTATCAAGTATTTTTGTTTGTTTATTTTTGTGTAAAAATCATGTAATCTAACTTTAAATCATAATTGAATTAAATCTTAAAATTTGAATGAAGATTATTGATCTTATCAACTTCTTATGAAGAACAAAAGATATAAATAGGTACACCATGGAAGAAAGGACTCAACAATGCTTAACAAGCTGCAAGCTGCAACTAAGAAATCATTTAAGGTCCGTTTGGTGTAGTGTAGACTGAGAATGGAAAAAATAATGCGAATGAAAAAGCTCTCTTTCATAATAAAGAAAAAAAAGCTTTTTTTTCATCAAAAGAAAAAAAAAGCTTTTTTTTATCCCTAAACGAAGTCACTTTGCTATTTATTAAACAAAATTTTTATATATTCTTTCACTTTTTCCCCTTTTCTCATTCATTTTTTACGTACAACATGTAATATAAATAGTAAATCATAATGTTCAAACCTACCTTCTTTACACCTTTGAATCTTGGGAAAATGATAGTTTAGGAATTTTAACCTATAAAACGTAGTTAAAACTTAAAACTGAAAGTTTGAGTAGTAAAATAGGGAATATAAATAGAAATAAGATCCCATTTTATAATAAATTTACTATTTTGGTTTCTAGTTGTCATTCCCTCTTGAATCTTTGTGTTGTGCATCCAATAGAATATAGTACTTTTATGGCAAATTTTTGCAGTGTCTCAGAACCAGAAGTGATAAAGTGCCTGCTTGGATACTATAAAATAAGCACTTATGCATCTATAATCACTTATCAATTGAATAATCCAAACAGAAAGGCACTGTTGAATAATCACTTGTGTGGCACTTAAGTGATTATCTCATAAGCTAGAGGGAGCTGCTTCATAAGTGCTTATAGTCAAAAAATAACCGTTGGAGCATTTAATGAAGAGTGGTTAATTTTTCACTAACCATTTTACCAAAACACTCATTATACCTGTGGTCCTCTCTTCCTCCACAAAAAGCCATTCTCTGCCTTCTCCTCTCTTTCTCATCATCGCCGTTGCCTCTCCGGTGTTGCTTGTTGAAATATGAACTCCCATCGGCTTGGCTTGAAGAATTCTTTCAGTGCGTGATGATCGATCTGCGGTGGACTTGAATCTGTTTGTGCGAGAGTCCTGCTACCTACTTCCCGTCACCATCACCATTGCTCCATTCGATCTTTGTGTCTAGCACATAAAGTAAGGTTACTGATCTCCTATTGCTTGATCTGTGGATTCGGACTTTGATTTGTGCATTATTGGTGCTTTGGTGCTCCGTATGCTGCTTGGTGCCCTGATCTAACATCTCTCACACTCCACTATCGTCAGCTTGCAGATCTGTCGTCCTCCATGGTTGTGTGTGTTCCTTTGTGATCGTACGGGTTCCCTCGTCGTTGGTCTTCTACCTTTGTAGTTGTGCATGTTCCTTCAGTACCTCTCTCTCATGCTCTGTTTCAATTCTGCTTCATGCTCATACTTTGTTCTTGGTCATGTTTTTCTATGCAAATTGGTTTGTGTTTTGGTTTGATTTTTGAACTCCGTTTTGTACATGTGTAATTTTTTCATTCTTCAAACCCACCTCATTCCATTACTGATATTGTAACTTTCATTCAGTTGGGGGTGGGATGCCAAACCTTAAGTGTATCAACTTCGACTTTAACCTCTAGTAGTATGTTTCCATTACTGATATGGTCCACCTATATACCTTGTTTTTCCCAATCTTAGTATTAATCATAATATTTGGTTGCTTGTGTTGTCATTTTATTTTGAAAATTAGGTATGGCTGTAGTTGTATTCACTATATCAGATTGGGTATTCTACAAATCACAAGAGTTCATTGCTTCCAATATAGCATGCTCTAAGTCTAATATTTTCTTAAAAACTTGGTCTGTAGGTTCTGTTGTCATCTTGGCGAAAGTTTAGAAGAATTTTTGGTAAAGAAAAAAGTCATTTACATCGTACAAGGTACATAGCTTAACCATATCCCATGTGTATAAAGAAAATTGTGCCTATATTTTTAGTATTATAATTGGTATCTCTAAATTTTATAAATATCATTAACAACTATCATTGTTCATGATCTGAACTAGTTCAAAATTTCCTTATATTTTATACACTCAAACTTGGGATGATAATTTGCCGAAATGCATGCACAAGCTACAACACTTCTATCTTTATTTTTTTTGCTAGTTATGGTTTAGTATTGGTTTTATTTTAGTCATACATATGCATCTCATCTGTTATATCTTCATGTTTCTGCTCATATAAATGTAGCACTGAGACTTGTAATAAACTTGGGTTTAATTACATAATATTATCTTGGATTCCTTAGCTAAATTTTATGTTTATGTTTAAGGAGTCATGAGTCATGACAAGGTAAAAGCAAATTGGGACATGAATACAATTGAGATTTTGATCAAACTATGCTTGGAACAAATTCGAAAAGGGCAGTGGTTGAGCACCAGTCTTAATAAAACTGGATGGAAAGTTATAATAGATGGGTTTAAGGAAAAGACTCGCAGAAATTACAATAAGGGATAATTTAAGAATAGATTGGATGTCCTTAGAAAAGATTGGATTTTATTGCAAGATGCTTGTGAAAGAGTCCAGTGTAGGGTGGCTTCCTGGGCAACATACTATTGATGTATCTAATTCATAGTGGGAGAAAAAGATATCGGTATGTAGTCTAATTTATTTGATGTTAAAATATGCTTGGTTTATTAAACTTTTGTTTAATAACTTTACATCTATGGGTGAAGTTATGGCCGAATTAAGTGTAATAGAGGGTATCCATAGTGATCTTGATTGGCATTCCAAATGTTGTGAAGTCCTTTTAGACTCCACCAAAAAGGACATTTTTGTATATTTAAGACATGATGAGGAAAGATTGTTGACATAGTTGAAGCTTGCTGCTTCTAGAATTTAGGATGTTGAATTTTAGTTTTAAATGTGACTTGTAGATTTGTTAATTTAGGATGTTCAACTTTGTTACCTTAGGTTGCTTGTTGTGACTTATATTAACTTTGTTATAAATGTGACTTGGATATTTATCTACTTTAGATTGAAGTATAATTTAGTTTAGAACTTTTTTATAAAGAATTATGAAGAGAATAATGTTTTTTAAATATTTACTTTCATCTTTCTTCTAACAGGTTTGAAGAATTAAATGGGAGACTCAGACTTATCTGAAGATAATTTTAATAAAATTGCAAACGTCATTGCATTAGTTGGGTTGTATGCGATAAAACAGTTACATAAAGAGCCCCAAAGAACTGGTGAGTATACATGTCATTTGTGGGTTAATAAAATTTTACAAGGTCATCCTATTTGTTGTTATGAGATGTTTCTTATGAAAAAAGGATGTATTTTATCAATTTTGCAATTAATTGATCGAAGAACATGGGTTAAAGGGAATTAGGAGAATGGGGTACAAGAAATGCTTGCGATTTTTTTTAACACAGGTTGGGCTTGGGGTGGGAAATAGGACGCTATAAGAGAGATTTTAACACTTAGAAAAGACTATAAGTAGACATTTCCATCGAGTCTTAATGACTTGGCTTAGGCTATCAATGAAATATATCAAGCTGAAAAATAATAGATTTCGTGGTATACCATAAAAAATGCGACAAGATAAACAACATTGGCCGTTTTTCAAAAATGCCATAGGAGCTATTGATGGTACTCATATCCCATGTGTTGTTAATTCTAGTGAACAATCGAGATTTATTGAAAGAAAAGAATATCTAACACAAAATGTAATGGTTGTATATGATTGGATATGTGCTTTACTTTTGTATTGGCTGGATGGGAAGGTACTGCACACGATGCTCGTGTTTTTTACAATACCGTCACAACAGCTTCTATGAATTTTCCACACCTACCTACCGATATGTTTCTTGTTCATACTTTTATCTATTATTTGAGTTGTCATTACAAATATTTGATAATACTTCCATTGAGTATTAGGTAAATATTATTTGGTGGATGCTAGTTATCTAACACTAACTAGATATCTTGGTTTATATAAATGTGAACACTGCCACAATCCAGATTTTTGGTGTTCATCTGGATATGCGAACAATTATGAACGATTCAATTATTACCATTTAAGTTTAAGATAAATAATATAAAGGTCTTTTGGAGTTTGGAAAAATAGATTTACAATTTTACATCGAATGCCTAGTTACAAATTTCAAACATAAGTTCAGATAATATGTGCAACAATGACTATACACAACTTCATTAGAAAGAATTTTCAAACAAATTCTGAATTCTTACGGTTTAAAACTGAAGATGTAGTTGAGCATGAAGATGGTAATTACGGTGATGAGTATTAACCCTCATCCACAAGTTTAACTATGACATTTTCAAGAGAAATGTATTATACTTGTGATTCAATTATAGATCAAATTGTACAATCTTTACAAGATAATTAGTTATGTATTATTATTTTTTAATATTAAACTTTAGTATTTTTAATTTTTAATTTAACATGTGCAAAACCATAAGTTATGTAATATCTTCATATTATTTATAAATTAGAATTTTAATTAAAAAGCTATTAAAATTTTATTCAATTACATAATATTATTATGGATAAATGATTCATTTAAAAAAATAGTATTATTTAAGGACTAGTGGAATTTAAACATTTTAAGTCATGAACATCCAAAAGTGATTATGATCAAATTATCAAAACATAATCAATTATGAAAAATTATTTCTAATGTTTAAATATTCAAACACAAATCACTTTTTATATAATCACTTATTTTTGTAATCATAAACTAATTTAAACAGGTGCAAAGACAATATTTAGTACCAATACGGCAATACACCAGAAATAGAGTCTAGCAAGAATATGAGAGACGTCTTCCTCTTAAGAGATGGATAAACGAAGAGAAAATAGAGTACCAGGATAACTAGCACTTAAATAGTAACGTCAATCCTATCAATCTTACTGTATTAAAGAAAAAACATATTGACTAAAACTTGGCTAAAAAAAGATATTAATGTAATAATAAATATTTGGATTGATTATGTATAAGTGATTATGAGGATAAATGCTTATTCATAATAGATTATGAGAATAAGTGACTATATCAAAAATAATTTGTATTTAAATATTTTTACCCCATAAGTGATTTTGAGAAAATAAATGTGTTTGGATATTGAAAGTTTAAGTGATTATTGGGTAGATAATGAGAAGGAAAAGTGAAATAAGTGATTATAGAAGAATAAGTGTCTATTTGCATAGAGATTTTAAGTGATTATGGAATTTCATAAGTGATTATGTGATGGAGTTGTCAAACGAAAACAATTTTTTAATTAATACTTATGTCTCAATAAGTGCTTAAGGAATAAGTTGATTTTTTCTACTTATGATAATCACTTATTCTCATATAATCACTTATTTTACTTTAGATTAGATTATAAGTGACTATGGAGCAGAGAAAAGTGATTATGCGGCCAGTAAATAAACGCAATCCAGATCAAAATAATCACTTATGTCCATTTAAGTGATTATTTCTATAAGCTATTTTTTTCAACTTATGATAATCACTTATTCTCTTATAATCACTTATTTCACTTTTTCCTCTTATTATCCACCCAATAATCACTTAAACCCCAATATCCAAACACATTTCTTTTCTCAAAATCACTTATGGATTAAAAATATCCAAACATAATTCACTTTTGACATAATCACTTATTCTCATAATCTATTATAAATAATCACTTATCCTCATAATCACTTATATATAAGTCAATCTAAACACATCCTAAGTGACTATCATAAGTAGAAAAAATCAATTTCTACTATAAGCATTTATTTAAGCAGTTTATGTTTAACAACTTCTTCACATAATCACTTATCTACTCCCATAAATACTTATTGCTCATATCCAAATACACACTCAATCTATAATTTCATGTTTGAGTTCTTATTATCTTTGTGGTTCTATATGATGCAATTTAAATTAGTCAAAGTTCAATATAATTTTTGAATGGATACCAAATGATCTGATTATTAAAAAAAAAAAAATCCCCTTTCAAAGAAATCTAATAAAGAAAAGAACATACAAGAGTAAGGCGAACAAGAGGGACACAATCTGAAAAGATAAGAAATAACAGTGCAAAATTAACTTACTTGTGTATTGTGTCGTCAAAATTCACTTGATTCAACTAAAATTTACCTCGTGCAAAATTTACTTGTGTAATGTGCCAGATCTCTGGATGTTAAAAGCTTGACTACGGAAATTCAGGAAAATAAAATGATACACGAAATGGTCAAACTAAATAAAACGAAAGTAAATTTGAGTGAAAAGTTGGAAATTCGATCTTCCCCCGATACCTGAGAGGAAAGTAAACCCCGAAGCAGTGCTAGCCTCAAATCCTCAATGAACTATATATACAACATTCCCATCATGCCCCTACTTAACCATTGAGAAATGGATATATGAACTGCCGGTATTGCAGAATAATCTCAATCTCAAGTTAATGAATAAAAGAAAATAAAAATTCAATTGCTTGAGAATATAAGGTTTAAACTTTAAATAGAAAACAAAATAGTAAAATAATATTTAACATTTTATTCTGATATATCATCACCATTGTCATCATGACGCAAAGTAATCTTCTGTTACTGGGACAGAGTGTTACCAAGTTTATATTGAATTGTTAGAAACTTGAGAAGCAGACTGAATTCAGAGAACAAGTACTTAAATAAGAAGGGAAAGAAATTAAAAAAGCAAAATGAACTTACATTAATATTAGAAAACGACACTCATGAAAACCCAAGCAAACTTACAATGATATATCGATACAATATTTATTAAGAAAAACAACAGTCTCAACCATCCCAACGTGATAATTAGTAATTATCCAAATTTACAAACCCAGAGAGAAAGCAGGGAATATTATGCACTTAACCAGAAATCTCGATGGACTTAACCTCAGATTTCTTAACCTCCTCCTTAGGAACAGTCACTGTAAGAACCCCATTCTCCATGGAAGCCTTCACCTGATCCACCTTCGCATTCTCCGGCAATCTGAACCTCCTCAAGAACTTGCCCCTGCTACGCTCAACGCGGTGCCACTTGTCGTTCTTGTCTTCTTTCTCGACGTTCCTCTCTCCGCTTATCTGAAGCACCCCGTCGTCTTCAACCTCAACTTTGACCTCCTCCTTATTCAGCCCTGGAAGATCGGCCTTGAACACGTGCGCTTCTGGAGTCTCCTTCCAATCCACTCGAGTGCTCACGAACGCAGAATTTTCCTGAGAAGAGGGGAAAGGGAAATCCCTGAAGGGGTCCCAGACGTCCAGAGAGAAGGGATCGAAGATGTTGCTCCTTCGGCCACCAAAGAAACTTGGGATCAACGACATCTTCGCCTGAAGCTCTAGAGACAACAAGAACAGAGAATGATAGAAAGAAGCGAGTTTGATCACTGCTTTTGCTTTGGTTTTTGTTTTGCTTGATGCTAAAATAGAAGGATAGGTTGGGTATTTAAAGTGAGGGGAGGAGCCATGTAGTACTTTCTCGAGGCAAGTTTGAGAATTCCAGATCGTTTGCGAACTTTCGAGCTTCAGCGATGCCGGCCAATCACGAAGGAATTGTCCAGAAGTCACTTGGGCTTCAAAGCCCAATTGTTTGGATACTGGCCTGCTACCTACAGGAAGAGATGTTGGATTTCAATGTTCACCTTGAGTCTTTACAATCATCAGTATCATTATAGCTGTAAAATGAAGTATAAAAAGTCCATCTCGTCTTAAACTTTTTGCATATATATATATATATATAAAAGGTTCAATATAATTTCATTTATTAGGAGAAAGCTTATTATAATATTAAGAATTCAAATTTAAAATACACTAAAAGCATCAATATCTATATTTTATCAAGTCACCTATTGTCCGAAAGTCATACATGATTTCAACTAATTTATACTAATCTGAAAGTCAACATCATTATAAAATAAAATATAAAAAGTGTAACTCATCTTAAATCTTATGCAAATATATGAGGTTCAATATAATTTTACTTAAAGAAAAAATCTTGCTTGTTAATTTAATACACACTAGGGACTTTCTCCCTGGTGAGAGCTTTGTGATTTGTTCCTTTGTGAATATTATGCGACCTGATCTCCTATGTGAGATCTCCACTGATCAAAAACTTGTGATTCTTTTCTTATTTGTTTGAAGTTGAAGTAAAAGATTAATGCTGAGGTTTTGGGTTTTTGCATTGCAGAAGATGGAGGTTTATTAATTACATATTGTGGAATTGTTGGAATGGTTAAATTACTTGGTTTTGTACCGTGAGATAGCTAGAATGGTTGATATATGGGAACAATAGGCAAAAAAAATGAAATATTATGTCTCTTTAAAAAAGAAAAGAGCTTTGGGACTGGTTTTCAAAAGCGTTTCTTAAGAAAAAGCGTTTTTAATACCAGGACAAAGAACCGCTTCTAACTAAGGAGTGATCCCAAATAAAGAGAAGGAGCATTCCCGGACAAAAAGGAAGCGTTCCCAAAGGAAAGTACTTCCAAAGTCCAGAAGCAAATAGTCCCAATGCCCATTTCTATGGTAGTAATTTCAGATATATCAATATATAATATAAATTTAATTAATATAAATTTATTTTTAATATATAATATAAATTAAGATATAAATGTAGTTTGAATTAAATTCATAATAAAAATGTATAAAGTGCAGAAATTAATTATAAAATTTGAATTTATTATGTGTATTATTTTTTGAATTATTTCAAAGTTAAAATAAATGAGTCATAAATCTATTTGGTATTAATTAATTTGGAATCATTATACAAGTTGGTGTAATATCTAAATTATAACAAGCTAATTGGTCAAATTATTTAATTAATGAGTTATTCAGTAATAAATCAAAATTAGGTGGAACCATATCAATGAAATGAAACTTACAGCTTTCTCTTCGGTCTGTTTGATATAAAGTGGGAATAGAAAAGCTCTCTTTAATGAATTTAAGAAGTTTTTGTTTTTATTCCCAATAAACTCACTTTGCAATCTACCAAATACAAATTTTATATTTTTTTATTATTTTTTCTTTCATTAAATTTATTTTCCATATACCTTTGTGTACAGAAATATGATAAAATTGTTGTAAATATCATTATATTTATAGATGTCCATGAATCTTCAACTCTTTGAAGTGATAACTTTAATTATGAGTTCCATGAATGAATCTTCAGAAATGATTGGTGATACATTTTCCTCATTCATTTAAGAATTCAAGGCATTAAGATGAAAAACTTCCATCTAATATACATGAATTCTTCCTTTTTGATACAGTGTATCTTTAAGTTATTCTTTAAGGAGGAATGCCTATAAATAGAGATCAAACTCTTGGCATTGTAACATACATTCAAATAAAAGTGAATAATATATTCTCCTAATCTCTCTTATCTCTTCATTTTTTTCTTACTCTCATGTCTCTTGTTTTCTATATTTCCTTAATTTATAATATGTTATCCGCACGAGTTTGTTCAACTGATTTGAGGTAATTTCTTCCATCCAATATTTTATTGAAATTTATCTGGTTCTTTATGTTGAAAGATTCATTTTATTGATGAATATGATAAATGCTTTTGATTTTTCTTTTGCATCGATAATGATTCAATTTTTAATTTTGATAATTTTTTCATATGTTTTGAGAAGATGATGACAAGATTTTAATATATGAAATTGATTCTAATTTGTATTATTATTCTTTTTAGTTTGAACAATGTCAAATCTTACCAAACTTGAGTTTGAGGCCCTTAATATATCTGGCAAGTATTATCTATCATGGGTATTAGATACTAAAATTCATTTGGATGTCAAGGGTCTTGGAAATGCAATTTTATCAGGAAATGCTGCATCTAATCAAGATAAGGCAAAGGCAATGATATTTCTTCGTCATTATCTTCACGAAGGTTTGAAAGCGGAATATCTTACTGTAAAGAATTCTCTTGAATTGTGGAATAATCTAAGAGGAAGGTATAACCATAAAAAAAGGGCAATATTACACAAAGCTCGTTATGATTGGATTTATTTATGGTTTTAAGATTTTAAAACCATGAGTGAATATAACTTAGTAGTTTTTAGAATAAGTTTTCAATTGAAATTATGCGGTGAGAAAATTACTGATGAGGACTTACTTGAAAAAACTTTTTCAACTTTTCTTGCTTTCAATATATTGTTACAACAATAATATCGTGAGAAGGGTTTCAAGAAATACTCTGAATTAATTTCATACCTTCTTGTGGCTGAACAAAATAACGAGCTATTGATGAAAAATCATGAAAGTCGTCTTACTGGATTTGCTCCAATCCTAGAGGTGAATATGGCAACACATAATAATTTTCATGGACGAGGTTGTGGCTGTGGCCGAGGTCGTGCAAAAGGATATAATTATTACTGTTTTGTGGTGGTGGTAACAATAAATATGACCACCAAAAGAAGAAAAAATCATGATAAACAGAAGAGTAACAAAGATGGTCAAAACAATGTTGTAAAAGCAACTGAGAATCTATGTGACAGATGTGGCATGAGTGGTCATTGGGCACGTGCATGCCATACATCTTCTCATCTAGTGAAGCTTTATCAAGCCTCTATGAAGAAGAGATCACAATAATGTAGAAACAAATTTGATTTACCAAAATGATGATGTTGAGACAAATTATGCATTAACAAATGATGATCTCAACTGCCTTAATGGATTAGAAGATATTAATGGTCTTGATGAGATGGTGCATTTGGATGTAGCAGACTTCTTTGAGAATCATAATTAAAATTATTACGAACATTTGTATTTATGATTTGTTCTTATGTTTTCCTTTCTTGTAATAAGAGCAATATTGCCAATAGTGTGTTTAATTTTCTTTTAACCATCTCTTATATGTATTTTATTTTTTTAATAAAGAATATGGATATTTCTTATCATTTCATTAGGCACAATAATGAAAACATATGTCTGGTTGATAGTGTCACGACTCATACAATACTTAAAAATAATAAGTATTTTTCTCATCTCAAAATGAGTGAGGCAAATGTAAATACTATTACGGGTAATGTAAAACTAATTGAAGGCTCTGGAAGAGTTGTTATATGCTTACCCAAACAAAGCTTATTATTGATAATGCATTATTTTCTATTTAGTCTCAAAGAAATTTGTTGAGCTTTAAAGATATCCGACACAATGGCTATCATATTGAGACTTTTAATGAAGGAAATATGGAACATCTGTATGTTACAGGTATTATTTTGGGAAAGAAATGCGTCTTAGAAAAATTACCTGCTTTGTCTTCTGGTTTGTACCATACAAGTATAAATACAATTAAGGCAAATGTTGCAGTAAATCAGAAGTATACTAATAAAAATAGTTTCATAGTTTGGCATGACTGGTGGAGCTAACTCGGATCATGTATGTTGCGAAGAATAATTGAAAATTCAAATGGGTATCCATTGAAGAATAAAAGGATTTTTCAATTCAACGATTATTCATGTGCTACTCGTTCTCAAAGGAAATTGATTATAAGGTCATTAATAGCCAAAGTTGGAATTGAATCACCTATGTTTTTAGAATGTATACATGGTGATATTTGTGGCCCTATTTATCCACCATGTGGACCATTTCGATATTTTATGATTTTGGTAGATGCATCTATGAGATGGTCATATGTGTGCTTATTATCAACAAGTAATTTAGCATTTACTAGATTATTTGCTCAAATAATTCGATTAAGGGCACAATTTCTAGATCATACAATAAAGTCAATTCATCTAGATAATGCTAGTGAGTTTTCATCTCAAGCATTTAATGATTATTGCATGTCAATTGGAATAAAAATAGAAAAATCGGTTGCCCATGTTCATACCCAAAATGGTCTAGCAAAGTCTTTTATAAAATGCCTCCAGTTAATTGCTAGATCAATGTTTATAAGAACCAAACTACCCATTACGGCATGGGGATATGCAATTTTATAAGTAGCAGCACTTATACGCATCAGGCGAACAAGCTATCATAAAGTCTCCCCATTATAGTTGGCTTTTGGTCAAGAGCCAAACATTTTCCATGTTAGAATTTTTGGATGTGTGGTATATGTTTTGATTGCTCCACCGCAACGTACAAAGATGGGTTCTCAAAGAAGGTTGGGAATTTATGTTGGTTTTTGAATCTCCTTCCATAATCAAATATCTTGAACCATTAACTGGAGATTTGTTTATGGCAAGATTTGCTTATTGTCATTTTGATGAAACAATTTTCCCAAATTTAGGAGGAGAAAATAAGCAGCTGGACAAAGATAAGGAAATTACATTATCACTAATTCATTCAGATCCTCATACAAAACAATGTGAATTGGAAGTTCAAAAAATAATGCACTTGCAAAATATCACAAACCAATTGCCAGATGCATTTACTGATATAAAGAGAATTACTAAATCTCATATTCCAGCTGAAAATGCTCCAATTAGGGTTGATGTCCCAATAGGACAAATGGCCAGTGCAAATGAAACTAAGCCACAATTAAAGCATGGTCAGCCTATCGGTTCTAAAGATAAAAATCCTAGAAAAAGGAAAGGAGAAAATAATCAAGATGTTCAAGTTGATAAAATTGGTATTGAGGAGGCTGATACCTTTACAGAGGCCCATGACATAGCAAATCAAATGATCCCAGAAGAGATCTAGGTACCTGAATATAATGAAGAGATCTCGATGAGTTATGTCACGACAGGAAAAAGGTGGAACCGAACAAAGACTGTTGTCGACAACATATTTTCATACAATATGGTTGATGAAATAATAAATGAGGATCTTGAACCTACATCAGTGGAAGAAAGTCGATATAGACAAAATTGGCCAAAATGGAAAGAAGCAATTCAAGTAAAATTGAATTCACTTTCAAAACACGAAGTTTTTGGACCTGTGGTTCGAATACCTGCAGGAGTAAAGCCTGTAGGGTATAAATGTATATTTGTACAAAAAAGAAATGAGAAAAATGAAGTCATTAAATATAAAGCATGACTTGTAGCACAAGGTTTTTCATATAGACCTGGCATTGATCATGAAGAGACATATTCTCTTGTGGTAGATGTAATCACTTGCAGATATCTAATCAATCTAGCAATACATTATAAACTTGACATGCATCTAATGGATGTTGTTACAGCCTCTCTATATGGCTCATTAGACAATGAAGTTTATATGAAAGTACCTGAAGGATTTACAATACCATAAGCATGTAAGAATTCTTGAGAAAATTATGCAATACGATTGCATAAATCCTTATATGGATTAAAATAGTCGGACGAATGTGGTATAATCGTTTCAATCAATATTTGTTGAAGAAAGATTATCAAAATGATCCAATTTGTCCTTGTGTATTTATAAAATGAATTGGATCAAAGTTTACTATAATTGATGTTTATGTAGATGATTTAAATTTTATTAGCACTCCTAAAGAGTTTCAAAAAGCAGTTGATTGTTTAAAGAAAGAATTTGAAATGAAAGATCTAGGAAGGATAAAATTTTGTCTTGAGTTACAAATTGAACATCTAACAAATGGGATACTTCTTCACCAATCAACTTATAGCAACAAGGTCTTAAAGAAATTCTATATGGATAAGACACATCCATTAACTACCCCAATGGTTATAAGATCGCTTGATGTGAATAAAGACCATTTTCGCCCTCAAGATGATAATGAAGAATTTCTTGGTCCTGAAGTACTATTTCTTAGTGCTATAGGTGCACTAATGTATCTTGCTAATACAACTCAACCTGATATTGCATTTTCTATAAATCTATTAGCAAGATTTAGCTCCTCCCCAACTAAAAGACATTGAAATGGAGTTAAGCATATATTCAGATATCTCTAAGGGACAATAGATATGGGGCTATTTTATACTAATGAATTTGGGTCTCAATTGATTGGCTAAGCAGATGCAGGATATTTATCTGATCTACACAAAGCTTGATCTTAAACTGGATATTTATTTACTTGTGGAGGAACAACTATATTTTGGAGTTCAACAAAACAATGTTGCTACCTCCACCAATCATGTAGAAATAATTGCATTACACGAGGCAAGTCGAGAATGTGTTTGGTTGAGATCAATAACCCAACATATCCAACAAAATGTGTGGATTTATAGAGCAAAGGAATCCAACACTATTATACGAAGACAATGCAACATGCATAGCTCATATAAATGGAGGATACATCAAAGGAGATAAAACAAAACATATTTCTCCAAAAATGTTTTTCACCCATGATCTTTGAAGAAAGGTGATATAGATGTTCAGAAAATTCGTTCATGTGATAATCTTGCAGATTTGTTCACCAAGACGCTACCTACCACAACATTCGAGAAGTTAGTATATAGTATTGGGATGCATCGATTAAAAGATATAAAATGATCTCGTTATTTGGGTGAGTAATGAAATATGATGTACTCCTTTTCCTTTCTATGGTTTTGTCCCATTGGGTTTTCCTGAAAAGGTTTTAATGAGGTAGCTCCAGTTAAGTTTATAGTATACTCTTTTTCCTTCACTAAGTTTTTATCCTATTGGATTTTTCCTAATAAGATTTTAACGAGGCACAATATTTATTCACGGACACCAACGGGGAGTGTTGTAAATATCATTATATTTATGGATATCCATGAATCTCCAACTCTTTGAAGTGATAACTTTAATTATGGGTTTCATGAATGAATCTTCAGAAAGGATTGGTGATATATTTTCTTCATTCATTTAAGAATTCAAGGTATTAAGATGAAGAGCTTCCATCTAATGTATATGAATTCTTTCTTCTTGATACATTGTACCTTTAAGTTATTCTTTAAGAAGGATGTCTTATAAATAGAGGTTAAACTCTTGGCATTGTAACATACATTCAAATCAAAGTGAATAATATATTCTCTCCGTCTCTCTTATCTCTACATTTTGTTCTTACTCTCATATATCTTGCTTCTTATATTTTCTTAATTTATAATAAAAATACATTTATAGTAAATTCTCGAATTTCTTGAGTTCACGTGGTCCACCAAAATTTCAAAGGAATTTGTTTTCTAAAAATATACAAGCTTGCAGTGAACCAAAAAAAGATATATACAAGCTCGGTAAAAAAATTTTCTTTGATGTGGTACGAATTTAATCAGTGTAGCCCCAAATATTTTTCAAGTAATATGTGTTAGAAACTTGTGTGATTATGCATGCCCTTTTATTTGATCATGAAAATTAAGGTTTATGTCAAATTAAAATAAACATTTTTAAATTAAAGTTAGAATATGTAATTATATTTAAAATTAATTTTGAATATGTACACCTTTTTCACATTTTCATTAGTTTAAATTTTAACCACGCATGCTAGATCTGCTAAATTGTTGAATAAACTTTGTGTTTGGATTAGATTGTATATAAGTGATTATGAGGATAAGTGATTATTCATAATAAATTATGAGAATAAGTGATTATGTCAAAAGTAAATTGTGATTAGATATTTTTAATCTATAAGTGATTTTGAAAAAATAAATGTGTTTGGATATTGGGGTTTAATTGATTATTGGGTGGATAATGAAAAGAAAAAGTGAAATAAGTGATTATAAGAGAATAAGTGATTATCATAAGTTAGAAAAAGTAGCTTATGGAGATAATCACTTAAATGGCCATAAGTGATTATTTTGATCAGGATTGTATTTGGAAACTGGTGGCATAATCACTTTTTTAGCTCGAGAAGTGATTATTTTGGAAATCTAAACACACACTTATATAGATTTTTAAGTGTCTGTTTGGATTTGTAAAATAGGCACTTATCAAAGTAGATAAGTGATTATATAGAGAAGTTACCAATTGCAAGCTATTTTTCAATAAGCTCAAATAAGTGCTTATGAAAAAAAGTTAATTTTTTTCTACTTATGATAATCACTTATCATTCCATAATCGCTTATTTCACTTTTTCTTCTCATTATCCATCCTATAATCACTTAAACCCCCAATATCCAAACACATTTCTTTTCTCAAAATCACTTATGAGGTAAAAATATATAAATGTAAATCACTTTTGATATAATCACTTATTCTCATAATCTATTATGAATAAGCACTTATCCTCATAATCACTTATACATTAGTCAATCCAAACACATAGCTATTTTATTTATCAAACACACACACATCAATAATTTCATAAATTCATAATTAATCAAGTTTAATTATCACAAAAATTGATTGCCAAACTCCAGGTTCCATTAAATATGACCAATGAAAATTATCAATTAAAGTTTATTAATTATTTTGAAGTGAATTGAAACTATCCTCTAACGTATTTGTGAACACCGTATTTTGTCCGGGCTTTATACATAAAAAGTTAAAAAGAAAAAAAAAACAAAATAATAATAAATATAGATAAAAAAAATAATAACAACAAATAATGAAAATTAAAGAAAAAGTAATAAATAAAAATAAAATAACATAAAAATTAATCAAGTTAATTAAAAGGATTAATTAAAAAAAATCTAAAAATAAAGAGAGAAAAAGAAGCGTTGGGTTAGGGTTGCTGATGGTCCAAATTCTTTTCCCAAACCCAAAACTTTGGGCCAAAATTCGGCCCAAAACCAAAGACAAAAAAAAATTAATTAAAAATTAAAAAAAATTAAAAAAATTATTATTATTAAGAAAATTAAATTAAATTAAAATCAAGGCCTAAAAAAAAACAGAGAAAAAAACTTTGAGCCAAATTGGGCCCAAAACTAAAAAAAAAAATTCAGAGCCTTCCAAAAAAAAAATAGAGGGAAGACCACATTGGGCTGAAATGATTTCAGGCCAATGTGTCACGAGCCCAATTAAGGGCTCGTGGACTGGACCCCAGGGCATTGCCCTAAGGTGCAGGGAAGAGCCCTTAAGGCAAGAGGGAACCATAAAGAAAAGGAAGGAGAGGGGGGCCGCGTGAGGAAAAGGGAGGATGAAGAGAGAAGCAGAGAACCACGAAGAAAAAGAGAGGAAGGGGGAGCTAGGGCTAAAAGAGGGAGGAGGCCGCGACTGAGGGGGAGGCGAGAACAGGGGAGCTCGGGTGAGGGATGGCCGTGAGGGAGAGAAAAAAAAGGGGCGGTGAAAAGGAAAGATAGAGAGGGAGCACAGAGCTTGGCCGAGAGGAAATAGAAACCGCAGGAGACTGAGGATCCGGCTGAAAGAAAACTGAGGGAGCCGCGGTGGAGCTGAGGGGGAAAAGCAGAGAAGGAGAGAGAGGAGCTAGCCACGAAATGGAAGGAAAGGAATCGGGAGGAGCACCAGAAAAGGGGGGCCGCAGAGTTGGGAGAGGGAGGAGTCGCGGCTGAGAAACAGAGAGAGCTAGGGCAAGAGGGGACCCAGAGAGCTGAGAGGGATCTGGAGCCTGGGTGCCGAAGAAAAAAGGAAAAAAGAAGAGGGGAGCTGACCGCGTGAGACACAGAAGGAGCTTGAGTGGGTTAGCTTGGCCGCGGAGCTCCAGAAGCAGAGAGAGGGCCGCGTGAGATCTGGAGGGGAGCTCGAGTTGTAGAGCTCAGCCGCGGAGCTCCAGAAGCAGAGAGGAGGCCGCGTGAGACACAGAGGGAGCAGGGGGCTATCCGAGAGGTAGAGAAGGAGAGTCGCGGTGGAGCCGCGTGAGGAAAAGAAGAGGGAGAGAAGGGAGAGACGGCCGAGAAAAAGGAAAAGGAGAGCAAAGAAAACTGAGGGAGCCACGGAGAGAAGCTGAGATGAAGAAATCTAGAGTAGAGAAGAGGAGAGCGCAACGTTCTTCAGTAGCCACCCATAATGGAGGCAGAGATCCCAGCTCCGACACTCCTCCTAGGAAGCAAGCTGCCAAGAAAGATGTGTTTCAGTTGTTTGCTGAGAAGGTGAGAGACCATAAGGATTTGGTTTCAAGATGGGCTGTTCTGCAGGAGACACGTGTTGAATATTTTAGAGGGAAGGATTTTGTGAGCTTTTTGAAAAATCATCTTGATCTCAAAGATATTCTAGAATCAGATAAGAATTTGGAAACAGAAGACATTGCTGACATTCTACTAAGTAAAAATCTTTTAGTTCGTTGTGATCGTGCAGTGAAAACTGTTCGTCCTGGGAGGAAAAAGTTGTCAACTTGGCCTGCACATCTAGAAATCTTCCATGTAAGTATTTTATTTTTGTTTGAACCTTCTTACTTTTGCTAATCTGGAAAATGGATAACCTGATGACCAGAGCATCCAAAAGCTTTTCTTTCTCTTTCTTTTTCTATACATGATTTTATCTTGTATATCACATCATAGAGTGTTTGGTTTTGGAGTTCTAATTCATCGTGCATTTATATTGAGGTCTAATTTGGTCTTATTTGTGCAAGCTCTATTTGTTTGATGAGTTTTAAGGCATACAAAGAAGGATTATATTTACCTTTGTCTACTTATAGACTGGGGGACTTATTAATCTTGACAAGAAAAATCACACTCTTTGAACCTTAGATAAGATATCTATTTGTATTGTAAGTCATCCATAGACTGAAAATATATATTCTATATTGATATGATTAGCATGTTAGGATGAATTTTTCAAGTCATGTTTCTGTTGCAAGCTTCAAGTCATGCTCATTACACCTCACTTTGATATTCTAAACTTGTCTTCACCGTTACAAACTCATTGGTTCTACTTCATGTGTCAGAAAGATGATCACAGGCCATGTTCCTTTCAGTCGACGATTGGATTAGCTATGGCACCTACCCATTTGGTTTTAAGCTTCTCAAGTGGTCATATGACCTTGTGTTTCTATACCTGAGCATTGATTTGGCTGCTGCATGATTATATGTAGTTATAGTAATGAGAAAGGGTCATACCTATCTGATTCTCCATGCCCAAAAAAAAAACCAGTTTAGTGTGCTACATGTTCATATGTCATTTTATGGCTATAAATGAACTATTTTCCCATGTTCTTTCCATTTAAAGGTTGGGTGTAATTGCTAAACCAGTTTAGTGTGTTGCATGTTCATATGCCGTTTTATGCCTATAAATGAACTATTTTCCCATGTTCTTCCCATTTAAAGGTTGGGTGTAATTGCTGCACATATGAAACATTTATTTGAATTTGATTGTGGGCTGTGCAAGTTGGGTTGGCCTATTTGAGTCCAAATAACAATGGTAACCTCAACTAGATTGCATGACTTCTAGGCATCATGGCTACCGTTATTTTTTCCATCATATTTGAACAAAGATTTGGGGTATTTATGATAGCTTATTGATGGAAGTTTTAAGCTGGAAATTAATTCATGTCTTCTTATCTTCTTTTGAGCAATATGGGAGAGTGAGATCAAGCTTGGAAAGGGTAAATCATCTTCGTCAAGGCCAAAAGAGGGAACATCAAAGCGAAAGATGGAAAGAAAGCAAAAGAGTTTGATCTTCTTTTTTATCTTTGTGTAGTTTTTATTGTAGTGGAATGAAACTATTACCTAAATTTGTACATTTAGCACACACGCATTGACAAATTGTATTTGATTTCAGTTTTATTTGTAGTTTTGATGTTTATTTGGTCATTGGTTTTTCTTCTCTACTTTAGAGTTTGCCACGAGGGACCAATTCTCCGTGTGCCTATAGAGGGTCAGTCAATTATACCATGAGTGAGGAGTTACCATGGTATAAACGTTGGCTAGATCTTATTATTTATTTATTTATTTATTTATTATATTTATGAGTACCAATGGTTTTTTATTTATTAAAAGTAAAAATAAATGATTTAATGAGAGTCCTTTATTTCAAATTTATATTTTTGCCTTTGTGTTCTGAGTGGTAACACCGTAGGCATTCAGGTGTTAATTAGCGAGCTGTGAGTGATAAAGTCACCACAGATCCTGATTGATTCTTTTTCTAAAAAAAATAATATAAAACAAATAAATAAATAAAAATAAATAATATATGAATATATACATAAAAGTCATATTTTTAAATTCTTTTTTAACGCTTTTCTTTTTATAAAACAACCATAATCGTATTTATTTTTATAATTTAATATAAAAATGATTTTATTTTTTCCAATTCTATCCTTTAAGTCTTTTTGGCCTTTTGCCACGAGTGGCATCACTGTGAGCATATAAGTGTAAATAGGCAAATTATGAGTGATCAAGTCACCATATATACTGTTTGATTTTCATTTAAAATTTTTCTTTTGGAATTTTTTTGCCTCGAGTGGTAACACCGAGAGTATTTTAAATACAGATCAGTAACTTGTGAGTGATGAAGTCACCACATATGCTGATTATTATTTTTCAAAATATACATAATGATCACATTTTTTTAATCTCTTTTTTTTGTAAATAAATAGGTGTTAAAATGATTTTTATAATTAAAAGAAAACAAAAAAAAATATTTTGTGCAAAGAATTATTTGTTTCTTTCGAACTTTTTGTGCTTTTTTGTCTCGAGTAACACTACCGTGGACACTTAGGTATCAATGGGTAAATGTGAGTGATAAAGTCACCACATAAGCCTATTGGTTTTATTTTGTGAAAATAAAATTTTTTTTAAATATTTCCTTTTCGATCAAAATAAAATGTTCAAAATCACACATAATTTTAATCATATTTTCTAAATTGAGGAAAAATATATCTTCTCTTTTAGAAATTGATTAAACCAAAAATAAATAAATGAAAAGAGCAAGTAATGAAAATTAATCTGTCTTTTACAAATTAAAACATACCAACCAATTCTGAAAATTGTTTTCTTTGTGGAAAGACAAAATTATTTTCTATAAACCTCTATTTTCAAAGAAAATGTATAATAAAAAATATCAACCCAGTGAAATAATTTTTAGTCCGAACTACGTCGACTTTGATCCATATCGCAGGGTACGTAGGCCCCAGACTCTAATTCTGGGTCAAATCCGCCTTTGTAAATAAATAAATATTTTCTGATTTATTTGATGTTTTTTCTCTTAATTTAATAAATATTTACCAATTTATTTTTCCGAGTCCGCCTTTGTAAATAAATAAATATTTTCTGATTTATTTGGTGTTTTTTCTCTTAATTTAATAAATATTTACCAATTTATTTTTTTAAGTCCACTTTCTGTAAATAAATAACATTTTCTTCTTAATTTATTTTTCCCAACTTTTCATATTTTCATTTTATACTTTATTTTCATTTTTACATTTCTCTTATTTTTATATTTATTTTTGCATGTGAATGGTAAAAGGGCAACTAAAATAAATTTGTAAAAAGCCATAAAAATTGCATGATCAACCTAAGGTAACCGTTCTTAGGAACGGGTGTTGTGGGGATGCCTAACACCTTCCCCACTCACAATCGTACTCCCGAACCTAACTTTCATTCGCAGACCATCCTTATCCTTTTTTTTTTGTTTTGTTTCGGTTTTCCAAAATTTTCCTCAAAATTTTGGTGTCGACTCCCTCCGAAACCGGCTCCCCGCCGTGCGGGCCAGTTTCACCCTTTTCTTTTTTCTCGTTTCCCGCACCATCCGCGTCACATTTCCGGGTGTGACAATATTCGAGTTTGATTTAATGGCTTAGTCAACCACATATGAATATATGATTATAGATATAATTTAGTCATTGATTATTTGAATGAATGTTGAACAAAAATAATTTTATTTTCACTATTTGTATCAGAAGTTTATACTTTATATATCAAATATTTGGAGGAAGTTTTATTTTCAGGAATTGTCCTAGCTATTAGGCCAAATATAATATAAATGTAAGAAAATTTTTGAAAATGAAAAGGTAATTTTTTGTTATTTAATTAAAGGATTCATGAATTATTACAATATATGTACATTAATATATATATATATATTGGTTCATGACCATGTCTCCTTTTGGAGAGTGTTGTTATTCTAAGAGATATCTCTTCATTACCTATTAATAATTCCACAATTTTCCATCATTCATTTATCCATAGGTACACCTTTCAACTAGCAACAATTCTCCTTTATATCATTCTCTCAATTTCAACCAACATAAAATCACTTGCCTCTATCTTTCAATGTACAAAAGATAAAAATAAATTATTACTTTGTAAACGCTATTGTTGTTAAGGTAAGTTTTAGATGTGCAATGCCTATTCAAAGATTTTCGTTGTATCTAAAATATTCATCACCAATCCAAGTTATACTTAAGATTTGGAAAATGGTATGAGCGAATCAAGTCTAAAAGAAAGTATTGCTCATATCTTAAAAAGACTTTGTCACAACTTTCTCTCAAATTTTTCCTTCCTCTACACTTCAAAGTTCCATTTCCACCAATAATATACTTTTAGTGGATAATATTTTTTTACGAATCAATCAAACTATTATTAATTTACTAAGATGTGTTAATGATGAAGAATACATCAAGTTATTAATTTCTACCAAATATTATCACCATGCTACCTTACAAAAACGATGATCAACGATGGTTTGGCTCCCATTCTCTATTCATTCTCATGGTTGAGGCTGTAGCTAATATGAACGCATTATACGGAACACAGTAAGCTATAATCATTTAATCAATCATGCACATATGCTCTTAAATTATTTGACCTTTCATTCTTTAAAAATACAAATATATATAACGATTTCTTATACTGTAAGATAAGTTAGTATACAATCACGTGAGAGTTTTTTTTAATCAATAATACTATTTATACATTATTTTATTTTATCATATTTAGTTCATTGAATTTATAAATACAAGAGGTAAATATTATTGAGGTAGTAAGTAAACATCTCTTCAGTGTCTACCTCTTAGTATTCTTTCGGTAAAAAGCTCTCAAACTTTTCCAAATTATTATCGTTCTATAATCAAATAGTACTAGATACCAAATATTTAAAAAAAATAAGTATATAGAGCTACCACATAACACAACTACAGAATTGGCCTTAAGGAATGCTGATTTTGGAACGTTATTGATAAAACGTGCTGCAAAATCATTTTGGGAATGATTTCTAAAAGACATGCCAAAAAGTTGACCTTTGCGAACGTTTATTCTGGAAAGCGTTCTGAAAAGTTGCGCATCAAACTATTGAAAGACCTTCTGGCACGTTTTATTAATTAAAGCATTCCATAAGGTTTGCATCATTGCATAACATTGCTTTCAAAAAAGTTCCAAAATCCCTAATTTCTTTTCGGTTTCACTCTCAGACTTAGTTCGCTACACACAGTTGCAAACCATTCGCATCACACTCACATTCACAGCTACTCGGCCTCACTCCGTCACATGTTCGCCACCATCTCTGCCTTCCTCTGTCCATGCACCACACCTGTTATTCCATCCATGGCCTCAACTCTATCACTTCATCTCCATCTTCGGACCTTCCCTTCCCTCCATGACCACTTCCTCCATGGATCTTTCCTTCTATCCACAAGCTCAGTCTGCTCCAACCCTCCCTTTCATCCGTGACCACAATCTCTTCCTTTAGTAAATTACAGTTCTCCCCTTCAGCCCTCCCCTTTTTCTTCTTCCTCCTTGGCAATGAGCTTTTGCTATTCTTGTTATCGTGGTATGGTTTCTAATTTCTAGCTGTAAGTTCATGCCCTTAAAACAATTTCATTTTGTTTCTCACTAAATACTTAACACATCCTAAGCAATTCTATATCTTAAACTTATGCCTTAATATGTCCTTACTTCACCCTGCTGCTCTATTCCCCTATTCAAAATGAAATGTTCAGAGGTTATTTATGTAAATTATCCAGAGCAAGTTTGGGTTCTTGTACCTTAATTTTTTTTTAATTTAGTTCTGCCATTAAACTTAGGCAAGTGTTTTGTTAAATTTTACTGACATGACCAACTATGTGCTATCTTAGTACTCTATATACATGAGATTTATGCCAACAAGAACAGTGAAGTTAGATAATGAGGTGAAATAAATACGCCTATGGTATTGAGATGCAACTTATATTAATATATATTGACCAAAATTTAGGGACTCAGGTGAGTTGGGCATGAGTCATGCTCATTCAAAGTGCCAAGATGACATGATTGACCAGAATTTAGTGGACTTCAATCATCTTTCCTGAGAAGATTATAATGTTCAACTTTTATTTTTTATTTAATTATATTATACTATCACTCAACTTTATTATCCTTGTAATTGGCCAAAAAAAAAATCCACGTAAATAAACTCTCACCCTTACATTCTAGACAAGATTATAATGTTTAACTTTTAATTTTTTTTAATTATATATGTTTATGAAATACACTACTCTTCTTTAAATTACTTTCTTTGGATAGAGTACATATTTTCAATCAACTATCTATAGGGTTATTGGCTCTACTTTTAATATAATCTGTATATATTAATTAACTTTAGGTTCTTATATGTATATATTTAAAAAATGATTTAAATTTGCATAAGATGAATCACATGCATGAGTAACTAGATGGATCAATTTGTTTTTTTAAAATAAATTTAGTTATGAATTAATGAATTTTTTTACTGAAAAAAATTAACGTGTATATTAAATCAATATTGTGGACTAAGTATTGCGGTCTTACGCAATCATATGGTTGGTAGGTGAGTATATGGATGAGGTTATAATTGAATTGCTTGTATTGGTCTTATGCTATTATTGTACGTGTCTCACAAACATCCTCCCACGAATTCCCCAATAATAGGATTGATTTTATTTGGACCACAAACTCCTTCAAAACTATAATTAATGTGGCTATAATTTTATGGAATTGATAAATGCTTACATCTAACAGTATTAAATGTTAATGCAATTATATAAAATCAAGTATTTCTGCCAAAATTTTGTCAAGATAGCTTTATGTATCTTAACAATATTTATGTTCACGTTCCAAGCTTTTTATTGCACTGGGTTTTCATGACCACATGATTTCTTTTTGTCTGGATTTGCTAATATCAAAGCAAGCAATTTAGCGACCTAGTTCATCTGTGAATATAGTGCAGTTTGCTTTTTTTTTTTTGGTAAATTATCTCTAGCATATAATATTTGCATTGATGAGTAGTTGATTTTACATAACATTTATTTATTTCATTTATGTCTAGATTTGAGAAGATTTGAGGCAACAAATTTAAAGGGAATTATTTGTGATATTGGGTAGCAGAATCTCACAAGGTATGTTAATCTTACATTCAAACTTGATGAAAATGATGTTGTATATTTTTATTGTTATTATGATGGACTGAACAAGTTTACTTTTCATACTGTAGAATTATCAGGAGCTCCAATTTTAGGGGGAGACTCTGCCGAAATTTTTCCAGAACAAATGGGCAGGGATCGAAAGTGGATGTCTGCCAATAGATTGTCAAATGAATATGAGAATGGAGTGAGAAAGTTCATTAATTTTGCAACTGAACATACAGAAGACCCTTGTAGAATTATATGCCCTTGCTTACAATGTTGCTATGAAAGGCGAATTAGTGCTAATGAGTTGCTAGATCATTTAGTGCGCAATGGAATTGATCAAAGCTATACATGTTGGACAAAGCATGGCAAGACCAAGGATGTGTCTGATGATTGGGGTTATATTGCGAGCTATGCATCAAATGAATTCGACACGAGCACATATGAGGTCGACCATCTTGAAGAGATGGTAAATATGGTTGAGGAGGATCTTTGAGATTGTTCGAAAATGTTTGAGAGGTTGAAAAATGATGCGGAGAAGCCATTGTATACCGGTTGTGCTAAATTCACAAGACTATTTGCGATTTTGAAATTGTACAACTTGAAAGCAGGTAATGGTTGGAGTGATAAGAGTTTCACAGAATTACTTGAACTTGTCAAAGAAATGTTGCCAGAGGATAATGAGCTTTCTAGTCGAACATATGAGGCTAAGCAAATTTTATGCTCCATTGGCATGAGCTATGAGAGAATACATGCATGTCCTCATGATTGCATTCTATTTTGAAATGAATAAGCATCATTAAAGAAGTGTCCTAAGTGTAATGCCTCATGATATAAGAAGAAAGAATCGGCTCCATCAAAGGTGGTATGGTATTTTCCAATCATTCCAAGATTTAGGCGTATGTATAGTAGCATAGAAGTTGCTAAACAATTGACATGGCATGCGGATGGAAGGATTAAGGATGGCAAGCTTCGGCACCCTGCAGATTCTCCTCAGTGGAAAAAAATTGATGATGATTTCCCTGACTTCGGGGAAGAAGAGTGAAATCTACACCTTGCATTGTTTACTGATGGAATGAATCCGCATGGTATGTAAAGTAGTACCCACAGCACATGGCTCGTGATATTGGTGATTTATAACCTTCCTCCATGGTTATGCATGAAGCGCAAGTTTATGATGTTGTCTATGTTAATTTCTGGGCCCAAACAACCTGGACATGATATAGACATATACTTGACTCCCTTAATTGAAGATTTGAAGTTAATGTAGGAGATGGGTGTTGAGGTGTATGATGGGTATTGGGAAGAAAGTTTCAATTTGAGGGCAATGTTATTTGGCACAATCAATGATTTCTCGGCATATGGTAATTTGTCAGGATATAGTATCAAAGGACAATGTGGATGCCCTATATGTGAAGAGGGCACGAATTCAATATGGTTGGAACATTGTAGGAAAAATGTCTACCTCGGTCATGGTAGATTTTTGTCTCTAACACATCATTACCGGTGGTGCAGAAAAGCTTTTAATGGGAATTCAGAAGAAGGTATAGCTCCAAAGCCCTTAACTGGTGATCAATTGTTCGAAAAGGTGAAGAATTTAACTAATAACTTTGGCAAACCTTTTGCAAGAGACCTTGTGACTAGTGGATGGAAAAAAGGTCAATATTTTTTGAACTACCATATTGGAAGTCATTATATATATGAGACATTTTCTTGATGTGATGCATGTTGAAAAAAATGTTTGTGATAGTGTGATTGGTACATTACTCAATATGCCAAGAAAGAGTAAAGATGGTGTTAATGTGAGGTTGGACATGGTTACTATGGGAATAAGAGATGAGTTGACACTGGTGAAAAAGGGACGTTGTACTTACTTGCCTCCGGTAGCTTATACACTATCTAGGAAGGAGAAAATTTCCTTTTGTGAGTTTCTTCATGGAGTTAAAGTTCCAGAAGGGTACTCATCAAATATCAAAAATCTTGTGTCAATGAAAGACCTGAAGTTAAAAGGTCTTAAGTCTCATGAATGTCATGTTCTCATGAAGCATTTGATGCCCATTGGTACATGCTCCATTTTGGCTAAAAAGGTGTGAAGTACCATCACTAAACTATGCTTTTTCTTTAAATCAATTTGCAGCAAAGTTATTGACCCAACAAAGTTGCCGGCATTGCAAAGAGAAATTGTTATTACTCTGTGTGAGCTTGAGATGTATTTTCTACCTTCATCTTTTGACATAATTGTTCACCTAGCTATACACTTGGTTTGAAAGACTCTAATGTGTGGTCCGGCTTATTTAAGATGGATGTACCCGATTGAACGTTATATGAAGATATTGAAAGGGTGTGTGAAAAATCGAAGTCGGCCAGAGGGTTGTATTGTTGAACGATACATAGTGGAAGAAGTAGTTGAATTATGTACATATATCTCCAATGTTGATAGCATAGGGCTTCCAAAGTCTCATCACGCAAGAAGAACAATATAAGAAGGAATTATTGGAAAGTCAATAATTAGCATATCAATGACAAAATGGGAGCAGGCACACCTATATGTTCTACATAATAGTGATGAGATTTAGCCTTATGTTGAAAAACACAAGGACATACTTAGGAGCTTGAACCCAAATAAGATGAAAGTTGGATAATAAAAGAACACAATCGACTATTTATAGGTTGGCTAAAAGATCACATTTTTTCAGACTTGGATGTCCCACTTCAGTTTCAGAAAGATTAAGATGGTTAGCGAAAGGTCCAAGTGTAGATGTCTTCTCTTACACTGGTTATATAATCAATGGCTACACATTCTATACAAAAGAGCAAGATGATCGAAGTACAATGCAAAATAGTGGTGTAACACTTATAACTCAATCTATGCATATCTCTAGTGCCAAAGATAGGAACCCAATCTATGCGAATATGTCATACTTTAGGGTCATTGAATGCATATAGGAGTTGAATTACATCATGTTTCATGTTCCAGTCCTCGGTTGTAGGTGGTTTGACAATAAGAATGGCCTTAAGATCGATGAGTTAGGTTTCATACAAGTGGACTTTAATAAAGTGGGGTATAAAGATGAGCCTTTTATTTTAGCTTCACAAGCGCAACAAGTGTTCTATGTCACTAATCCTGCTAATAAGAAGTGGTCCATTGTTCTTTTAACTAACAAAATGAATGATGAGATCAAGGATGATGCTCCTGACCATCAAGATATCGATTTAGAGGATGATCCTTTTTTTTGCAACATCACAATCAGTTACTAGTGACTTCACCAATGATGATGCATTGTATTTAAGAGATGATCATAAACAAGGGATTTATGTTAATCCATTAATTCGTGCTAGGAGGGGAAACACAAGTATAAATCCGACAAGAAAATGTAAAAGATTGACTTAAACATGTAAATTTTGTTTCCTTTTTTCTTACTACTCTTTAACTTGTATATTTTTATTTCATTATCTATATTGATGTCTTACTTATATGTTTTGATTTTCTTGTAGGTAAATGGCTTCTCTACCAAATGATGGTGATGTTCCTTCACATAGTACTAAGAAAGTGAAAAAGAGAGGGAGGACCATGTTGAAAGAGGTGACTTGTGCAAGAAGCACTGGTCGTAGATTAGATCTTGGATGGAATAAGAAGAATCAACCAGTTAACCCCAATGCATCTACATTTTCTAATTATATTGGGGTTGTCACACGAAGGATAGCGCCGATTATTTATACTAAATGGAAAGATGTCCCAAGTAAAATCAAGGATGACATTTGGGATGAAATAGCAGTAACTCACTACTATACTTGTTTTAATTATGTTGTTTATTATGTATATATATCATCCCACTAGTTTTAACTATATTTTGGTTATATTACTTGCAGGCTTCTTTTAATATTGATATTAGTTGAAGGAGATATGTGCTTCATGCAGTTGCTTATCATCATAGAAAGTGGCGTTCACGCCTTACAAGGACAAATTTAAAAGGTGATGATGCGAATATTAATGAGAAGCCTCCTGAAATACATTCTAACATCATCTCTCAAGAACAATGGGATGCTTTTGCTAATAAACATCAAGACCCATCTTTTCAGGTCTATCTTATTCTATCAGTCTAATTTTTCCTCTTTCTTTGCAACCAATATGTATTGATACAAATGCTTTGTATTAAAATAGAAAATAAGCGAGGAAAATCATGAAAGAGCGTTCAATCAACCATATCCTTACCGAAAAGGATGTATGACATATGCATTAATTGAACAATAGATTGTAAGTACAAAAATATACTGAGTGACTTTTAGTTGTTAATGATCATGTGGGTTAATTAATTTTGATATATAGATCCAGGAGAAGGGATCTAATGCATCCACTATATCTTATCATGTGCTGTGGAAGAAGGTCAGGGAGAACAAGGATGGTAATATTGATGATGAACATGTTCAGAGAGTTTGGGATGAATGTGTAAGTATTAAATATATGCATCGATGAATTATTTTACTTCAAATGATAATTCTTACCATTTACTTTTAAATTTGTCTAATAGGAGCAATTATCCCAGATAGTAACACAAGCTGAGGTCCAAAACCGTGGACATAATGATATACTGGGTAGGGTGTTACAAGTCCCTGAGGTCCCCGGTCGTGTTAGGGGTGTTGGATTTGGGGATTGTCAGAGAGACTACTTTGGGGCTCAAAAGCATTCAAAGTCCCAAACTAATAGTGAGGTTGCACAACTAAAAGGAAAGGTAGTCAACCTAGAAGATCGAATACAAAAATATAATGAGATGTTTGAACAACTCAAGCAGATGCAAGGGATAGGGAGGCCAGTAGCACAAGGCAGCCCCAGCATGAAGGATAGTTGCACACTTATATCTGAATTCCCTCAGGTAATTTCTTTCCCTACTGAGTTCGTTGTAATTTCTTATTTCTTAATTTATTACTTTATGCTTGGTGTAGGGTGAATCAAAGTGCCAACTATGGTTGGAATCCCCTAAGCGTCATTTGGTTGCAAAGGGTAGTGTGTATAATAATAATGATACAATTCTGCATAATTCACCACTACCTAACGGTTACCTAAGAGTTAGAATTGAAAAAGCTGAGGAGCATGGAGTTGAGCTGCCAGTGCCAGTTGATGAAGTTATAATAGTTGGTAAGACAATAGGTTATTTTGTTGCATGGCCTAGCAGCCTCATTGAGCTAGTTGAAATGGTATGTCATTGGCACATCATTATAATGTGTTGTACCTATAATCATTGTTGAAATGATATGTCACTTCATCTCATGATTTTTGTTGCCTACATAGTTGCCTACACAATCCAAAAAGAAGGGAAAACAAATCCAAGGTATGGACCATTCAAAGGGATTGATCATTTCTCTAGTGAAGCAAATGCCCGCCCCTAAAGTTAGCAAGAAAGCATCACCATATTGCAACGCTCTTAGAATTGTTGTGGATGCTCTTGAGGAGGAAGAATCAAAATCCATAAACTTTGATTTTCAGATTTACTATAAGGATATAGTTGATCATATTTCTAAAGAATAAATTATTGAAATCCTTGATCATGAATGGATAGGTGCCACTGTCATTAACCTATATATCAGGTAGTTTTACCATAACTTGTGAATGAAATCCTTTACTTTCCTTTTTTCATTTTTGTGAATGATATTAATAATGTATTTTTATGTAAGATACTTGTATCATCATCTCTTGGTGCCAAATGGGTTAATGGGAAGGTTCTCTTTCATCAATCCCCATGAAATTGGAGCACATAAAGGATGTAAGTATATGGAACAAGTACGTGTTGTATCAGATTTGTTTAAAGCTAGAGCAGCATATGATATGTTGTTCTTGGCACCCTGTAATGTTGGGTGAGTCATTTATTAAATTTCCAATTATGAATACTTTCAATGTGGAATATGCTTAGAATTTGTTAATGCAAGATTTAATTTTTTTAGGGAGCACTGGATATTAGTTGCTATGAATCCTTTAACTGCAACAATATATTACATGGATTACAAGCATGCAAAGCCAGAAGCCCATAGGGACATGCAAAAGTTATTTAATCTGTATATATATATGCTTTATTTCTTTCTTATTATATGTCCATATTTTCTCGTATCATTATATTTTAATTAGTTTTTTTTACTAATTATTCTTGTTAGAGCATTGAACACCTTTCGAGGAAGCCGTGGATTGTAGATACAAACTAAAGAAAGAGCCTACAAATAGACAACAATACAAGTATTGATATATTTAAATTTAAGCAATTAATGTGAATATTTTTATTGCATGTATAAATTGATATGATCTTATTGTCCTTTTAGTGCCCATACCAACCAAATGAAATTTATTGTGGATATTATGTTATGAAATTTATGAGAGATGTCATTACACACGGCCAATCCATCATCCCTAACACTGTGTGTACTTCAACTCTATCTTATATTACATAGGTTTTTAAATTGTACCAAATTTATTTAACTTATTATATGTGATGCTTCATTTTGCAATATTTTTCTGACATATATCATGCTTCCTACTCCAAAGAAGACATACAAGAAGTCATAGAAGAATGGGCAAAGTATGTGTTAAAAGAATGTAACTTATAGATTGTTTATGATATTTAAGATATTGTTTAGAGCTATTTTGTGGTTTAGAAATATTTTTTGGTGACAATTAGACATTTGTAAGTTAATATTGATAGATAAGTAATGGATATGAACTTTTTTTTGGAAAAAGCATGTACTCTTTAATTTCTATACATATCTAATGAAATTCTTAGAATGGTTGGATTATTATTTACTTTTGTATTGCCATATTGTTGGAATGGTTGTTGAAACAGGGACTGCAAGAAAAAAAAACAAAGGGATGTGGGAACGTTTTCATCTATGACGCGTGCCCACATAATAATATTTGAACACGCTTTCCTTATAGAAACATTCTCGAAAAGCATTGTTTGGACTCCTTTACAACAGTAAGCGTGCCACAAAACTGGTATTTAGAAATGTTTTCTACTTGGAAAGGTGCCCGAAGACATGTATACGGGAACAATTCCATTAAAAAGTAAAGCGTTTCCCAATTTTTCCGGAATGGTCACATATAGAACGCTTCAAAAGCATTCCGGAAGCCAAAAATTAAACGCCCCGAAAGCCTATTTTCCGTAGTAGTGTAACTTTCTATATATTTGAAAATTTATATTAATTATTAAAATTAATTCTTTTTATCTTAAATAACAATAATATATAAACTCATTTCTCACCAATCCTCAGTTTATAATATCCACGTGTTCTTGTGAAATTTTGGTGGACTACCTCAACTCAAGGAATAAGTAAAGCACAAAGCTTTACAAAGGAAATCCTCACTCAAAATATAAGATAATATAACTAAAGCACTAAGGGTGTTTGAGTGTTTATGAGCGTAAAGATGAAATTGATTGCAATAAGTTTTTGGGCTCTTGTGAACTTACTCCCAATTTAAATGATACCCTATTTATATGTGAAACTTATTAAAAGCAGTTAGATACAATTAATTTATTGTTACTTAGAAGAAGTTAGCCATCAAGGATCACATTAAATGCTCATTTCGCCAGAAAACCGATTGTTCAAAGGAAGACACAGTCAATTGTATTGAGTTTTCCAACTAATCTTTATAATGTGTTTTTACTAGATTTGGATTCTCTCCATATGTTGATCATGATCGAATAATTAAAAAAAAGTCTAAAAAATGAATAATATATTTGATTTAATGGTTTGATTTATTATTATGAGTAGAATTTTCTTAAAAAAATCAATAATGCTTATTTCTAGTTATCATTAAAATGAATAATATATTTTATTTAAAGTAACAATTACTAATATCTAATATTCAAATCAAAATCAACAAATGAGATTGTGTATAAAGAGAAATATGAAAAGAAAGTAGGAGAGTATCCAAATCCGCTTTTACTTATAATTGATATTAATCACATAAGCTGTAAGGTTGATTTTTTTTTTGGTAAATTAAAAGGTTGAGTTTTAATAAAGAAAAAAGCAATTTCGTTTCAACCTTTTGAGCAAAGCATAACCAATTATAGAAGAATATAAAGAAGATTATGTGGAAGCAATTATAATTGGTTATATTCTAGGAAAAATCAATTGTCTAGAGAAAGAATCAAAAGATCAGAAATAGAGGATAATTGATTTAGGATCCATAGAAACGATTGTGATTGAGAAACAAGTTATAGAACTGAAGCAAGGATCACCATCGATTTAGGAATGAGGTTTCAATGAATCCTGATGGAGAATAGAGAGTGTATATATCAAGGAGGACATAATAAATCGATTTAAAAGGGGCTTTTGGATCGATTTTTAGTGAGCCAAATGATATTTAGTGGAAAATCAATCGATAATTGACTGAGAGGGCTATTTTAGATTGATCCTGGAGTTCACATGAGAGCTGCCACTTGGTAGAATGAAGGCAAATTAAACAATTGAAATGGGATGTTTGGATCGATTGTATCGGCAACACAATCGCTTGTGCATAAAGGCCTAGGGATAAAAACTTAAGAACCAATTAAGACTTCTTTGATATCTCTTAGATTGAGTTCCATTAAGCTTAATTAGTTTCACTACAAAACAAATATATATTCTATAGTTTTGTTCTCATCAAAACATAGAGATTCTAATATTAATTCTTCTCCGTTTTGTCAAATTTGATAGCATCTTATTTTTAAAATAAATTCAACGAAGTTGTATTATATGCCTTCTTTCTTTTGAATATATTATCCGCTAAATTCCTGGTAAAACATGGGGGGAAAACGGAAGAAATACCAAGTTTAGTTGATGTTGGAAGTCTTTGTAGCATAAGCTAGTTGAATTATAGGTTTAGCAGCAGCAGGTGTAGCTCTTTGTACTTTCATTGCTCCAATAGCCACAAGTTCCAGTATTCCTAAGGTGAAAGCCTTTCTCAATGGCGTAGATGCTCAATCAATACAGGCTCCAAGTACACTTTTTGTGAAGGTAGATAATGTTATAATACAATAAAAGTATTTCTTTCTCTTATCTTTTTTTTCTTAATATATTTTGTGCTAAGAACATAATCTCACTACATCAAAAGAGGCCTTTTTTGTGTGGTTATTTTGTCTTTTCTTCACTGTTCTAAATCGCCAACATTATCAACACCAAAAAAAGTAGTAGCTTTCATTAGCGGTTTATAACCAACAACAAAAGTTATCTTTTATTAGTGGTTCTACATAACAACCGCAAACAAAGGATATTTTTTTTAAAAAAAAATAAATCCCTTGTTGGCAGTTCTACATAACAAAAGGTCATTTTTTTAAAAAAAAAAATCCATTTTTCTTGTCTCACTCATGGATTCAACACAATAAGTAAAGTGCAAAGGAAAGGATGCAATCAGACAAGGTAGAAGAAAAAATGAAAACAAAAAAAATGGAAATTTTGATAAAATCATAAAAACTTAAATCAGAAAATTTCTTATGATGCTCCTCTACTTCATCCCTTAATGCATATATAAAAAATTAAATCAGGAAAAAATTTGAAGGAAAATTTTGTACTAGATCCAGATTAAAAAAATGGAAGCATACAAAAAAATTTCTATCTGTTTCTCTCCATTTCTTGTTATTTCTTCATGTTATTTCGTACCACTTTATCATCAAGTTATTTCTTCATGTTCAGGTTCTCAACTTAAGCGATAAGATTTTTATATCTATCCCTATCAATATTTTAATCCAAAATCTTATCAAAAAAATATTTTAATCCAAAAAAATTTAAAATTTCTCCTTTCTTCCCTCAATTAAAAAAAATGGATACTATTAATATAACATAATTGATCTGCCAAGAAATTTCAAGATACATAACAGTTAGGAATCCCTCTAACGGTACCAAAGCTATCTTTATCCGGAACATATAGCAATATCTAGAAAAAGGAACAACAAAGTACTGGATCAAGACTCTTAGCAACTACTATTTTGGCATCAATACTTAGATCAATTAACTCTACAGCTACAAATCTTTTTGTCTCTCTATTAATGCAGTTAATGTTAATATTGCTCTCTGTAGCTAAGTTAAGAAAACATATGTCAGTTACTATCTTTTTGTGTGAACATATGTAAACGCTATTAACACTATATGCTATATTAGTTTATAATCGTATTATTCTTCTAAACCTAAATGATTATAATAAACAAATCACAATAAAGACCTAAAAGAGAAAAGGAAAAGACAAAGACCTAAAAGGAAAAAGGAAAAGACAAAGACCTAAAAGAAAAAAGGAAAAGGGAAAATAAAATCTACAATATCTCCATGCTAATAATGACCAATGGAAATTAGCAAGCAAAATGAAGAAGAGAAGAAGAATGAGAGAGAGAGATTTTGGTTAAGATTCTTGGGCATATACATTCAAAATCTAGTTGTACAATTGTACATCGAACTCCAAGACAGAAATATTTGGGTTGGAATTGAACTCTCACTAAAATAATCGTGGAAGAAATTACGTATGAAAATCTCAAATCCTGCAAAATTTAGAATTCAAAAAAAATAAATGTCAATTAAGATTATATTTTTTCTTAGTTAGAATAAATTTTTAAGATTATTACTAAGTTTTAAAATGTTTATTACAAAGTTATTTTTGTGTAAATATCATCATAATTGTACATAATTATGCAATATATTCCACCTTACTTTGCATAATTAATAATGAAGGTACATAAATAATATACTTACCTTGGTATTCATGGTTCCTTAAAAATAATTCTCTAGGATTATCTTTTTATCTTTTAACCATAATTTTAGTCACAGCCTTACATACGTCACATCTAATACTACATAATTACAATGATCATTTCAGTTTATCTTTACTTTTTCAGTCATAAAATTCTCTAACGTAATCAAGGACTACAAGTCGAGATATGGGTATAATTTAAAACATGTATCAAAACTCGTGTTGTTCCATCTTCATCACACTTCTACTTTCTGTGTGTGTTTCCTCTCTGTCTGAACTCATCGTTCTCTCATATACATTCACATTCAAGCTGCACAATTGTACATCCAAATCCAGGCATTAATATTTGGGTTAGAATTGAACTTTTGCTAAAATAATCATAGGAAAAATTGTGTCTCAAGATCTAAATCTTGCAAAATTTAGAATAAAAAAATTAAACGTCAATTAAGATCACATTTTAAATAATTTAAAATGACATTATTTAAATTAAATAATTTAAAATCATCATTTTAGTTTAGGGTTTAATAATTCAGCCATAAAGCCCCCTAACATAATCAAGGACTACAAGTCGAAATAACCATCTAGCATTACTATGCCATTAATAAAGATAATATTAACCTATATGAGTACATTTCAAAGCATCTAACATGTAACAGTAAATATAAAACTTCATAAGAAATAATTCCGTCATTCAAAAAAAATATGAAATTACAACGAACACTACATTTATATATATATATATATATATTCACCAATTGGATTCAAATGACTAACAGACAGATCACGAATCTCTTTCATAGAAGTCAGGTCAAAAGAGTATTGCGGAATCCTTATCAGACTCGACCACTTCAATGCTGCTATTAATGTGTAACAATAATGGTCGTTCCTTTCCTCTTACCGCAACCCCAGACTCCGTCACCGAGATGTTTCTTATCTTGTAACAATGATCTTCCACAAGTTTTTCTTTATACTTTTTGTTATAATCTCCTTGTCATACATAACATTCAACCTTCATCCCCTGCAAAATACATATATATCAATAATGAAGTTATTTTATAATGATTACAGGACACTGAACTAAATACCTCTTCATCGACAAAGATCATACAATGATCTTGCCTTTCCGATGGAATTGAAGGATGCACGAGCTAGTATACGAGTGGATTACTCTGATGCATATGTCCCAGAAACATAGATTAGTATCAAGTTTAGACAACAAAAAGTAATCTCTCAGTGCCATTTGAACTGCAAACAGTAATATGGAGTTCACCAAGAAACAAGCAGTTAGGTTGCAACCCAAGTAGACAGGTGATAAATAGAGAAATGTATATGAAAAGATCGAAGCTTTAAATACACTATCAACATAGTTAGTTCGTGGTTACTTTGATCGACGCCATTTTCCCGAGTCGACAGATCAAACCGAACTGGTACCACAATTATTCATTCTTTAATAGGAAATTATCGCAAGTAATATCTCTCTTTTTTTCATGGCTTGCAGTGCAAGCCTAATCACATGACTTGCTTCATAAATATTTTTTTCACACAATATGCACTACAAAATTTCGATCTCCCCATAGTTTCTTGTTTTAATAATAATAGAAAAATAATAATATAAACATCCACCAAAAAAACCTAATATTTAACTCATAAATATCTTAGTTCCTTATAAATCTTAATACCAATAATACATCCATCATATCAACTTAAACAGCTATATTACAACAAAACAATATTAAAGTTTTAAATTTAACATTAACGATAAATCTCAAACAGTATAAGGTTAAATAAAAAGTAAATTAAAATTCATAATAAAATTTAATATTAGGAAATGCACGTTAGCATCTTTTTTTTACATTTATTATCACTATTATTATTACTATTATTTTTCCTTTTTGGTGCGTACTTGGCATTATATATAAGTATGTACTTAGCTTCATATACATGTGTGTGTATTTGCTTAGTGTGCGTGTTTTTTTTTTAAATCACTCTTTGTATTTAAAAAAAATTATATAAAAAATTAGTCTCCCATAATTTATATATTTTAAGTTTTAACTTAATTTTCTCACATTACAAAAATTTGCTTTTGATACTGAGTGCTACTTGTTAACTCTAGCCATTAATCCATTTTATTTGGGTACAATTTCTTAGGGGTGGAGTAAAAAAATCCGGACCCGGTCCAACCCGAGGTGACCCGGTCAGGTATTAACCCGATCCTAGTAGCCCAAGACTAAAAACTCAATGTTCGAGTTGGGCTGATTGACCGGGTCAGACCGGGCTACAAGTTAACTCATTTGGCCACTTGGTCCAACCCAGTCCGATGGTTTTTTTTTTAATATATATATTATATACATCTCCTAACCTTGGGCCCTACTTCTCCATTATTCTCTGCCGCCATCCCTTTCCTCATCCTACCTCTTCTCTTATTTCCTCCATCGTCACCTCCCTCCTCTCATATGTTCTGTTGCAACCTTCATTCATATCTTCCATTGCCTTTCCCTCTCTTCCTCTTCTCTCCTCTTTTCCCATTCTCTCTTCTTGGTTCATCAATCTATGAAGTGAAGACGCAGATCTATAGAGGGGAAGAAGATCTATCTTCATTCATGCCCTCACACCCTTTATATTTGTCTTCCTCCTCTAGAATCACGCTCTTTCTTTTAATAGACGGCTCAGGGCATTCAAGTGATGGATGAGATCTTGGGGTTCCAAACTCAATGATGGCTTGGAGTTCATAGACGATTTGTGGAATTGTGGTGAGAACTTTACTAATTTTTTTTATATGCCCTTCTTGTTTTGACTATTATATATATTCTCATGGGATTTTTTTTTTTCGATTTGATGATTTGCAACTTTTTGTTATTTCAGAATTTTTCTAGATATTGTTTCCATTTTGGGTTTTTTGATTTGATGATTTGTGGGTTTTTTTTTCATTTGATAATTTGTGTATCTAATTTCTATTATGGATGTTTCAGGACAACATCAACTCCATTTGCTTCACATTGGTATGCGCTACTTAATCAACCCACTAGCTCCTCTTATTGTCAACCCTTACCAAATTTAGATTTTTATTCCTTTCAAGTTTATTGTAAAGTTGCTGAAGTCATCCGCTGCTTCTCCTTATTATCTAGCTTCTACTGTATCTAATATTCTAACTCTTTACAACAAACTATCATGTACTTTTTATTTACTCCAAGTAATAATATCTCTTTTAGTATTATAAAAAGATAATGCAATTTTTTACAATTATAATTTACAATTAAATGGTATTTGATATTAGATTTGATGATAAGAAGATATTTGTTTGTAGATTTGATTGAACTTGGCTGTGTCTGTACTGTATTTCTTCTTACTTTTTTTTTCCTTTTGGTTCAGCAGTCTTTGAACCCAGTCCAGCTCGAGCCAAAATAGTCTGGCCTGGTCTGGCTTCTAACCCAGCCAGACCATACCAGACCACGGGTTCCTAGACTAAGCTCGACCCCCTAACAAGACCAAACCACAGGTTGCTAGCAAACCCGGTCTAACCCGATCTTCCTCCACCCCTAATTTCTATTTGTATTCACTATTAGTTTATTTACAAAGCTGAATAACTAACTACTATATAATAAAGGTATTGTTCATGGGGTGATTTATAAATTCGGCCCGTTTGTCCTCTGATTGTCTTTAGAGACATGTACTTTATGCAAGGTATATGTATCTTGTTTTGGATTTGAAAGAGGGAAATAAGAAAAGAAACCAATTAAATTGTTGAAAATTTGTCATAACTCATTTTTAACATGGGCTCCAAATTTTCAAACCCAACCTGATAAATTTTTTCAAGCTAAATTGGTTAGCTCATATTGCCAACTCTACCCATTAATCTTATCTAAGTATCACTTTGGTTGACTGCTTGACCTTGTCCTGAGTCTTTGGCATCACTTAAATCTTGGATTAGTACTCTTATAAAAAGAGAGACAATTACTATTCAGAACCAGAATTAACTTGAAAAAATTAACGGGTTGCGTTTGAAAATTTGGAGCCCATATTAAAAATGAGCTTTTAGGCTTGAGCATGCAAAGCCTAAAAGGAAAATGGGCCGACCATGCAGGCCATGGATGAACCCATCAACCCCTTTTTCTTTCTAAAAAATTAGAAGAAAAAAAACCGCTCATAAAGTTTAATAGTCATTGATAATTTGAATTTAAATGAGAAATATTCAAATATTATTTTTAAACTTTAATGAACTTATGAATTGTAGAATATTTTTTTGCCAACTATGAATTGTAGACTTCAAATATTATTTTTAGATTTTAGTTTTGACTTATGAATTGATAATAATAATTAGAATTGTATGAATTTAAATTTAATTATATAGTGAACGATAAATGACATTTGACATATTTAAAAAAACGATTTTCATGTGAAGCCACTTATTTGAAACCATCCCAAACAAAATGCTTTCATCCCGTACATGTACAACTAATTTAACTCCTTGAAAGATTAATTAGGATTCCTTTTAATAGGATAAGTGAATAAGGAGGAAAATGTAATAAGAAATTTTGACATCATTTCATTGCTGTAATTTCTTATGATTAGCACTACATATTACAGTTGTTAAAATGGGTCAAGTCTAATGGACTAGCCCAAAAAACCTAAAGAAATGAGCAGGTTGAGCCTTAATTTTTAGTGTCAAAATATAATTTGAACTTTTTTCAGACCCGACCCGAGTGGGCCACAGGCTGACCCGAAAGCCCATTTTCTTTTTTTCTTTAAAATATTAAAAAATACATATTATTTTATTAATTAGTGATATAAATTATAAAATTTAAATATTATATTAGCCGGATTAGTTGTATTAATTTAAATAATCATTTGAAAAATTAAAAAAAAAACCCATGGGTCGGCCCGTATGCTTAATTCCATGGACTTGGGTTTAAATTTTGAAGCCCACTTGACAAATCAGGCTTTTAGTAATTTAAATAATCATTTGAAAAATTAAAAAAAAAACCCATGAGTCGGCCCGTATGCTTAATTCCATAGACTTGGGTTTAAATTTTGAAGCCCGCTTGACAAATCAGGCTTTTAGGCCCAACTCGATGTGAACCACCCAATTTGACACCTCTACTCCATATGTGTGTGACTTTTTGTTATTTTTTTTCCTAATAGCTTTGACTTTCTAACCGCCTTCTCATGTTGCTTTCGTAGAGTGAGAGATACACTAATGCACATAAAAGCAAGCTCATACACACATAAATGTAAAGCCTCAAAACGGCACAATCAACCTCCCAACAACTCTATCATCACACCCCTACTTCAAAACAAGTTTCTAGATCCAAGTTTTTTCCTTCCAACATTATTATCTGTGTTTCTTTTCCCCGCTGCAATTACCTGTTCCAGATTTTGGATTTTCCGACTAGATCTAAGATTTTTTTTCCTTCCTTGTTTGCCGATTTTCCTTCCTTGCTCCCCGTTGCTTTCTTGCTAAAACGGAGGGGTTGAGAGGTGTAAAAAAAATTCTGTTACATCAATACAAGAACCTACATGGTGCCAGCTCAGCTTTAATAAAAGCCACATCGGCAACACAATAATGGAGTTTTCCCATCTGGCACATTTAGGGATCAGATTGAAAACTTCACAAATTATTGGGGACTAACTTAGATAACAAGAAAACTACAAATAGTGATTTAAAAAAAATTTTAAACTACAAGGACCAAATTGAAAATTGGTGTAAAGCATGGAAACTAAATTATTAATTTTCCAAAAACAAAACTAGTTTTTCACTAAACACAAGGAGCCATGAAGAAGTTATATCACCAATTCCAATTCATCTCAATACCATGAGGAACATAAATCAAGTGGAACTACAGAATCTCTTCACTTATTTGGATTCTCAAATCACCAATATCTGCAACAACCCTCATGAAATTTCAGTGCAAGTACAGAATTTCAAAAGTGAAGTTCAAATGTCCTCCTCAAACCTATAATGTTCCGTTCACTGAATTCGAAAGGAACTGGAAGCAACATAACTGCAACCCCCATAGCAGGCTACAATGATACCCAAAAAAAAAAAAGAAACTTCATAAAAATGAGGAGTGTATGACAAATTGAATTTCAATGGGAGAAATTATGTTGACCTAATATATATGAAGCCAATGGTAAATAAACATGAGTTCTGGTCACTTGTGTACTCCAGAGTCTACCTTAAGAATTCTTTCAGCAGAGAAGCATCATGAAACTCGGTGAGAGCACTAGGCATGGCCGCATGGCATCATCATGACTAACAACAAGAACTTCTGATAAAGCATAAAAAAGCAAACACCCCCACCAGAATTTATAGATTGGGAATAAATGAGTGAACATGGAATAGCAATCAAAGACTCCTAACAAAATTCTTCTACAGGTTCGTATGCAAATAACATGTGAAAGTATGAAATATTTGGTCCATAGAAATATACCAAAAGAGAATCCAATTGTGATATGTTCAGTCCATAACATCAAATTTAATACAAAATTACAAACAACACGAAAGAAACTAGATGCAAGACCAGCTTTACTTCCCCTTTGCTAACAACTCAAATAAAGAGACAATTAACACATTGTTACATCTATATGCGTTATTTCTATATTTGCCTGTCACAAAATATGTCATCCCTAGTCAGTTTAAGGGAAGAGACACAGAGCGGCAAGATTGACTCAGGTGAAGATAATAGTAATAAATTCCTGCAAAAATGTTTTCACCTAATCAGCTAAAATGGAAATTCATAATTATTTTCTCATACTAAGTTTCGCATATGAAGGAAAGCAGATCAAATTTGACCGAGATTGGGATAAAGTAGACCCAAAAACAAAAAAAAATCTAAGGAGTTTCAGTTTTCAATTATAGGGGCTATACGACCAAGTATATTTATGCCAAGAATTCCAATTCCAATCCAGGCATTCAATATTGTATGAAATACCTAAGATCAACAGAAGACAGAGTGAACCACAATACATAAATTTCAGAATCTAAATAGAGCAAGGAAAACAATATGTCAAACTATATGGTAAATTTTAATTTGTATTATTATCCCTTAGAATGAACAACTTATATTGCTTGCTATCCTTGGTCCCCGATGAATTAGCAACGAATGAACCAACTAAAAAAAAAGCAATCAATTTTTTTTTGTTGGGTGGAGCCTACAAAACATAAGGTGATTTAATTTACCATGAACCATACAGCAGAACTAAATCCTCAACAGGTTATATTACAAAAATCCTGAACAGATTAAGCTTTGTCAAATATACTCATGAGTATAGTTGAGGAATAAGCTAGTAGCTATACCACCTGATCCTTTAAAAGGATTAATTTCTCTGCAATATACTTTTTTTGAAAAGACCAAAAAAAATGGACTAGTCTTACCCTATCCTAGAAGCACAACACGCAACCTTGATGATTGAAAATAAATATAATTTATGATGAGCTGCTCCCTTCATACTCTCTTCTAATGATTTCAAACACAAGTTCATTCCAGGTATCAACAGGACCCGGCATACACCAATGCAAGCAATCCTGTGGAGGGGGTCTTCCATCTGGACCTCTCTGTGTTTTCTTGTTTGGATCACGGTTCCTATATGGACCAGGATGACCATCATGGCGGTATGAAAAGGCTTCAGTGATATCCATTAGTCTCAACTTTGATTTAGTTGTAGCCTTTTTTATTGCCCGATTAAAACCTGTAACCTGTTGCTCATGCATTATCTTTGTAAAAACATTCTCCACCAATTCACCAAGTGCAAGAGGCTTTTCCTTCCCAGTGCATGACCCACCAGTATTCCAGGCCCCACCTTCATAATGATCAGGTGAATAGGAACGCACAATTGTAAGCCCCGTGTAATTTGGATGTGTTACAAGAGCAGTAAGCATTGTCTCAACTGATATTCCGAATGCATCTATGTTATTAATCTTCATGGATCGAGACTTGTCTGGCCACCACAACTGTCCTCCCACTATCTCATTGTTCAAGATATACACAGACTGCTTGGCAAACCAATGGCCAGAAGAAAGAACAATCACATCAAAATTTGGAATATAATTCATGAAAGTCTCATCAGGGGCGTCTAGATGGAGCTTGTCAACCCCAGATGGGGCAAAATCAAATGGGTCAGATGTGTGTTTGACAAGCCAGGAGGACCATATCCGAACAATCATTACAGATGTAGACTTGAAATAATATCGCTGCATGTGACGATTTCCTCGAATCTTAGGAACCTCTACCTGAAAATATCAAAATTTTCAGTTAAGAATCTAACTGTTAAAAATAGAAACCCACACACACACTGCACACACATGTAGAACATAAATGCTTATATAATAAAATAATTTCTGCTGACTGGCATCTTGAAAGATCAATTTATTTGTGAAGCAAATTAGATCAAGAAGGAACCAAGAGAATAACCTGCCACAGAATACAAAGCATTGATTCCATTTGATTTCGAGCCACTGAATCTCCAATGAAAGCCAAAGTCTTGCCTCTCATAAGTTCCAAAAATTTCTTGGGGTCAAACCTTGGGAGGTCACACTGGAATGGCTTCCATCTCCAATTCTCATAATCCTTATCAGGCCTCCCATTACCCTGGCAGTTCTGCATCTGTGTCAATACAGGGCATGAATTGTTGGTGTATAACGGTCCTAAAGGGTCATGTATCCAACTTCCATGGTACAGATCACAGCCTACACAATAGATAATGGATAACACAAGTTTAAAACACGAAAGTACAAGAATAAATTAACAGAAAATATATCTTAAAAGAAAGTGATATACCCATAGTCTGTAAGCAATTATTAGGACACAAAAAGCTACAAGTTACCCAGACTAAGATGTGATGACATTTGATATTGAAGCCATCCCCACCTTAATATAGTATAGTCTGGTTTTAAGATTTTTCCAACATACTACATACAGCCAGAGTACTTTTAATGAATTCCTTCACTCTAATAATAAAACAATAATGTTTAAAATTTTGATTATAATATGATTATGATGAGAACCTGTGTGCAATCTTTCATAAGTTCACTGTCATTGTAAATGCAACCTGGGTCTTTGAAAATTACCCAACTTACAAGGTCTACACAGAATAAACATCTCCATATTTTAAGATGGTAACACCAACTCAATCAAAAGATGAAAAATAAAAACGCTTATTTTTAGTAATGTTAACATCTTATTTTCCGATAGTATCTTATTTGTCATGTGCCAGTATCCAGTGATTCAATTTAATTATACACTGTCCAATAACCTACTCCAGCTTTTACCAAAAAGAAGAAAAAGAAATAAAAGGAAGGAAAACAGATAGGGTAAAAAACCTTAACTACAAAATTTATCAATAATGCCCTCCAGTCACAGTGAGATTATCAGACTAACAAAATCCAGCTAGAAACAGCATTAGCTCCACAATGGCAAAAATATTACAAATTTATCTGGATATAAATGTCAGTCATAGTTAAAAATCTTCCTTGAATTTAGCAGCCAGACACTGTAGCAACTGCACACATAAAAGACGCATGACTATATATTTGACATGTCCAGGCAACAGACTATGCAAAACTAATGATTAAAAAGAAGAAATCCTATCAAGCCTCCACAACTCCAACAGAGTACCAATTCTATCCATATGGAAACCAAAATAAAGCCTTGGCCTCAGAAGGAACCTTAGCCTTCCAAAAAGCATTAGCACAAGGAAAATAAGAATTATATACAGAGCAAAAGAGAAAGTAAGGGAAATATCTAAAAGGTAGGACGAACTGTCCAACTCCAAGAAGTCTGATCTAACCTGGATGGAGTCTAGTTCCAAAAGAAACCGGTACAATCATGTACCTCTAGCGCAATGTAACTCACACTTGACTCCAAATCTAAAACCCTCAGTCAATTTGCTAAAAACATCCTAAATTCCCAACCCACAACATGATCAGTGTTATACTTACTACCCATGCCAATGGAAGTATAATCATTTTCACATATCTGTTAGCTCCCTTGCAGGAATTTAAACAATGACATAATTAAAACTAGAGAAGATTAATAGAGCAAATTACTTAAAGTTAAATTTTGAAAATTGAAATCGTCCTGAATTGGTAGAACCACAGAATTTTATCTCAAGCCCTCCTAGACACAAGCAAACATGTGGCTACCAACACCACTACAGTCATATTATTGTTTACAATGCTTGTTAATTCATGCTTCAAAATTTATCTCTATTTTGCAGGTAATTGAGAATAAACACCAGAATAATCAGGACTAAATTTGAACCCTCGACATGTAGGAGTCCCACAATGTTATGTTAGCGGGTATTATGGACAAACTCACCCAGGCTATTGCTCTTGTATGAGTCTGGTTTTATATATGCATGAAAAGAGAACAAATTTCATGCCCTGAGTTTCTTGTTAAAAATTTATCAGATGGATAGTGAATCAGCACCAAATAAACCCAATTAAAACTACAAGCCACATTCTGGAAATGAATCAAAAAGTAATATAACGAAACTATTTCAGGCATTCATGATATATAGAAAAAGAATGGTAGATAAAATGATAAGTTGATAACAAACTTGTGTAGTTAAAAAGACAACAAAAGCAACCTGAACCATAGGATGCATTATTTGCTGCATCAAATGATGCTGGAACTGCTGTTGATAAGGAATCAGAAGGATACAGAGAGGTCTCATTTGATGTTGTGCTTATATCAATGGACTTATTTATCGAAACCACAGAAAAAGGTTCGTTGATTGTTGCATTTCCTATCACATTAGATGAATTGTACTGAGTGGGCAAGCTACTATTAGCCACATCTGGACTGTTGCCAGACGAAATCACAGGTGATTGTGAATCAGAAGCTGCTGCATCAGAAGTTTCTCGGCCATTTACCTCCCCGGTTTTTGGAAATTTTGTTGAAGTAGATTCATTGAAGGATAATTGTGAATAATTTGATTTAGTATCCATGCGCTCTATGGTGCTATCACTAGATGGACTAGTGACATTCGGGGGAGATTGTAGATCAATTGATACTGTTCTATCTACCAGATCTGAATTCTTATCCAAGTGAACATCAATAGCAGTATCCCTGGGAGGAGAAACAGACGAATCTAAAATTTTCGAACTATCCACACCGTAGAAGTATCCACGAACCGCGGCACCAATTGGGTATGATACAAGAACCGTGGAAGCAAAAATTAAGAATAATGCAAGTAATCCCAGTGAAATAACTATCCAAGAAAGAGGCCTTGGATGGGAACTGGGATGAGAAGACATTCTCGGAGAACCTTTGGGCGAAACCCAGGTCATGGCTTTCTTGAAATCCAGTGTGTTCGACGTTGAATGTGAAGCATGAGGTCCTTCAGAAATATAGAAACTATATGAACATCAATCCTACAGAATTTCGAGAAACAAAAATCACGTAGGAGATCCAGGAAACTGGTGGCTTAGATCACTTCCCCGCAATACCCTGTTATACCGACAAATAAAACAGATACAGAAAATGATGGTAAAAATGCGTCAAAGGATAAAGCAAAATGCACAAATGTTCACACGCAAAAATCGCTCTTGCTGCCCTATAATTTGAAAAGTTTAACAGATGATAAAAATAATAATCAAACTTTAAAACTTGCGCTACATTCAGAAGAAAAAAAACCTAGTTTTCCGCGAAACTGATACGTCCCGAGAAGAAAGAATCAAGTAATCAACAAAAACCCGTTGGGATCATCCAATGAATGAAAAGCAAAACCTCTATGACGAGATTTCAGCGAATTAGCTTTGAGGTCAGGTCAAGCTCTTACTCGCCGGTATGAGTGATGCCACTGAATTGTCGATGTGGATAATTCCAGAAACAAGAATCGGCAGACGAGTTCCACCAAGTAACCGAAGTTCCAAAGCGACGCGGAAACTCGATTAAATCCCTGGCAACCTTTAACTTGGATTATGCTTGTCTGCTTGTCCAAGGGTGTGATATTCGCAAATGCAGAGTCAGAGAGAGAATGCACCACCGCCCCCAGCTCAAAATTCATTCATTCTAGAGCATACGGAGCTTCGTTGAATCTTCTTTCCTTGAGCACCGAAAGCTCCGTCTCTTCTTCATTTTTTCAATCCTATTTTTGGTTCAATTATATAGAGATATCTATATTAAAGACTTAATACTCGATAGTTGCATACATAATACTCTCTCTGTGCTATATATAAAAAATATTTTATCTCAATTTTAAATATAAAATTTTTTATAATATATGAGATAATATTTATTTTATATTTTAAAAAAAAATCTCTATTTAATGTATTTAAAGAAAAAAAAAAAGATTAAATAAGAATAATTTTAAAAAAATATTAAAATTTTTAAAAAAATTGAAGTAATTAATTAGTTTTAATTATAATTTTTAATTCGCATAATTTCGTTAAAAAATTTTTATATTAAGAATAAGAGGGAGTAATCTTTTAAGAAAATTGAGAATAATTATCTATTAAACTATAATATCTAATTTTAATTTTTTTTCATTTTTACTTTAAAAGCTAAAACAAAAAACAAGTCACCGAAGTTTACTATTTCTTAAGGAAAAATAGTAATTGAAGTTTAATACTATTATTAATAGAAAAAAAATAGAACCTAATTTCTATGTAATAAATTTGGAAAACCAATACTTAAAATTTAATTATTTCAATTTTAAATAAAACATTTTTCATGGGAATGAAGTTAAATGACAAAAAAGCGTATAATCTTTAAATAAAATCTAAAGTTTAATGAGAAAAATATATTAAAAAAAAAATTTTCTAATTTAAATCTGACTCGATATAAATTCAAATTAGTTGATTATAAGTGACATGTTTAAATAAAAACCTTTTATTTAAAAACGCATAACATAAGAAAATAGGTGACATGTTTCAATAAAAATAGGTTGTGGGTTGTTTCAAGATAATTGGGAAGTGGCATTTTTCCTAATTGATCTTAATAAGGAATTGACCCTAATATTGCTATCAGGGCGACATTAGTAAAATCAGAATCTTCAAGTATACGTGAAATCTTGAAACGGTGAGATATAATTACTATTAGAGGCATAGCTTAATGAGATGAACAAGCAACACAAGGGAGATTAGATTTGTCTCTTTGCCTAATCTCATTTTTCCTTATGTGGGCAATTGAAAGAGCATATGACCTGAGATTGAAAAGGATTGGGGAAATTATTTTTCCTCCACTTTTGTCAAATGATGACGACTTTGTCCAATATTCAATCACACATATAACGAATTATTAGAAGGCAATAAACGTTTTAAATTATAATTCAATGGATGGTGACCAGCTTTAAATTTGGTATGGCAAGTCATTTTTTTAACAATCAAATTTACGGTTTAGATTAATTAGTTAGAAGAACTAGTATATCTTTGTAACAGTTTAGTTTTGATTTTAATTGGAAAATATTTTAAAAATAAGATTTTATATATATTAAATCAAGATGGAGAAATGCATTCTCATGAGATTGTTTAAAATTTTTGAATAACCTTCCATAGGGTTTAAGAAAATAAACTGTATTATTTATTAATCATGAATAATAAGAATTGTTAGAGCTCTTATATATATATAATAGAATAGAAGATTTATATGTCAGTACAAATGTACAATTGAATTGATTATGTGAAATAACTTGAATGTGACAAAATATTTTGAAGCAAATGCTTTTATTTACCTTTTAAGCTAACAAAAGTCGCAATGGACTACTAATTTATTTGTTTCATGAGCTCCCAAATGTTCAAAAAGTTCAGCCATGTAAAATTATAAAATTTTATTTTTATTGTTTAATATATCTTTTTATCTCTCTTTTATATATTCCACAAGAAATCACTGGCATCACTAACACCAATTCATTTTCTTTTTGCAATTGCAGCATATAGATGCTTTCAGTGCAAATCTTTTAGAATTCATGAAAATCATTTTTTTAAAAAAAAGTTGATCACTGATTTTGTCTATAAACCATTCTACCACCAATTTAATCAAATTAACTGAATTTTAATTCTTCTTTTATTTTTTCTTATAAATCATCACATGGTTTCTTTTGAAAATAATGTATAAAAAAAAGAAAAAGACAATATAACAAAGAAGTTAAAGAAAAAAATTAAAGAAAAAGAAAACATAAGAGAACCAAAAAGTATATACAAGGTCATTTTTTTATGTTTGCTCTTCACTATGTTCTATTTTTGAGTAACATCTCTCTTAAGCGTTAAACATGCGTGGCTAAAATTGTTCATTTCTTTATTATTTGCTTTTTGATATAGCTAAAAAAAATCCATTATGTATTTGCACAAAGGTATTTAAATTTGAAAAATCACTCATTCCAATGGAATAACAACCTTGAATTAACACATGATACAAGTATAAATGAATAGTAAATGATTCAAAGTGTTTTTATCTTTTCCAATAAGATCTTTTCTATGCACACAACTAAATATTAAATCCAAGATAATATACTTAAAGAGACTTATCTATTTATCAACTCTCAAAGAATCTTGGTTATTTTGCATTTTTCTGTATTATAGAAGAAGTGGCCCACACATTGTAAGGAAATTAATTTTCATGCACATATATAATGATAATTCTCAATAAGATGAACAGAATTTGACTTTTTACCATATGATACATGTTAAAGAGGTAAAAAATGCTTATAAGAAAATACATAATTGTAAATCCATTTGTCATGATGGTATTCTCATTAATGTTTGAAAGCGTATGACCTTATTCTTATTAAAGTTTGAAAATTGATACAAGAGAAGATGAGTGAGAAGGTAAACAAAAAGAATGAGGACAAGAAAAACTTAGGGAAAAAAAAACATTTTACTCAATAATCAAGACATGCAAAAAAAAAACCTTAAACTATTTATATACCCTAAAACCCTTATTAAAGTGGAAATAATTTAAACTTAAAAGTAAAAGAAAAATCTAGAATAATTTAACCAAAGCATAAAGTCAAAGGAATTATTAATAAAGAAACAAATCCAAATAAAATCCTAATTTCACTCTTTGTCAAAAGTGTTTAGAGGAGAAGGGTATTTTATAGCTCATTAAACTATTTAACAAAGTTTTGAGGTTCAAGAAAATATTAGAGAAATTGAAAAATAATACTTTAGTGCATATATACAAAAACAATAGGATGTTCAAAATTATGCAAGCTACCAAAGGATAAAACATGAGTCATACTATGAAATTATAGGAAATAGTTACCAATCATATATTAAGAAATAAGTCTCGTATTTCAAATAATCAATTTAAATTTATGCTATGATAATCTACAAGAGTGACTATTTATCTTCTACAGGGTCTGATGGAAAAATAGTGGAGTGAAAAAGGAGATTTACATATGATTTTTATTGATTTGGAAAAAATTTATGATCAAGTACTAAGAGATATGTTAGAAAAATCTTAGAAAAAAAATAGTTTGTAAGACTTATGTTCGAGGTTTAAAAGATATATATAAAAAAGTAACAAGTGTTAAAACTCCTGAATGTAGGAAAAAAGACTTTGATATAAACATGGGTCTACATCGAGAATAATTTTTGAGTCTATATTTGTTTGGTAAGGTTTTTGACGTTTTGATTGAGGATATATAAGAGAAAATTTTTAAATATATACTATTCAAAGGTATTATAGTCTTAATTGAGAAGTTAAAAAATATATGACCTCTAAACTTGAGTTACAAAAAGGGACATTGGAGTCAAAGGATTTCTACTTTAATATGAATAAGATAGAATTTATCTACAACAAATTTAATAAGAGATATGTTAAAAATGATTTAGCGGTACAAGTTGAAAAATAAACAAGATCACAAGCTTTGTGCATATATACAAAAATGTTTAAATTTGAAAAAGTATTTATCCCAAAAATATAGCAACGCTTCAAATGATATATATGTCGAAATAAATAGTAAGTCCATAGTAATCAAGGTATTAAAAATCGGACCGGTCATTGAACCGGATGAGACAACAGTTCAAGGTTCAGTGGTTGGACCGAGGTCAGACAAGAGTCGGACTGATTGTGAATAAATTAATATATTTTTAATAATATAGATAAAAAATATAAAAGATATTTATACATAATCATAAAATTAACATTTATTCTAAGATAAAAAGTAAATTTAATAATATATAGAAAATTAAAAATATTATTAATAAGTTTTACAACCTAATATTAAAATCTAAACAAGTTAATATTTATCTATAATTATATTTTGAATTTAAAATAATCAATTGATATTCTATTTTCATATTATTTGTTAAGTAAATTTATTATTATTAATAATTATATATCATAATAATATTTATAACATATTGTAATATAGAAAGAAAAAAATTTATACTAAAAATAATGTTATTTTATTTTTAAAAAATATTAAAAAAAAAAGGTCCAGACCGGTTCAACCTAATTTTGTACCGATTTTTTACCAATTTTGACCGGGTAGCACCGATTCTGAAACCTCTTGATTTGTATCTATGCTTAGATCGGTTCCGGTTTTTTCTTCAATGATAGTAACTAAACAAAAGAAAATTATTTTATTTTTATATATTATATGGATGATTTGTTCAATAAAACTAAAATTATTCAATATATGTAAAGGTATTTAAATTTGAAAAATGCATTCATTTAAAAATAACATATATATATATATATATATATATAGATAAATAGTAAATGAATAGTTTATTTTGTTTTTATGCATATTATGTTGATTTAATTAAACTAAAATTATGTGATTTTTACAAATAAAATTTGTCAGTATGTTAAATCTTCTAGAAAGCCCATCGATTTTTATCTGATTTTTAAACCGATCCACTCCATTACTTTGGATTGGCACTTTTAAACTGGATAGATGGAAGCCCACGGCCCAAAAGTTTGGTAGAAAAGACTTTTAATGTTTCATAGTTTTTTGTTGGGCCAGAACATTTGATGGCTTGTTTTGTGCAAAAGTCTAATTCTAGCTGGGTTGGATGAAAGAAACATTTTTTTTTTTGGGAGTGAAAGGATGAATATAGTGCAGATTAGTTGTAGTATTGGACACAGTAATCTTATAAAAAGAAGAAAAGGATCATTAAAATTAAAATAAAAAAATAAAAATGAATTCAAACAGATACTATTCAGTACAACCAAATTAAATCTTGCAGTTGTTGGCCAGCTTAGAACTTACCTGAGGAGATTACAGAAAAACGAAAGAAAAAGGGTTTAAGCAACAAGCATCCCATTTTGCTGCTCCTCATGTGAAGAGGAAAGAAGCTAAAGTTGGACCAGAAGCAGAAGGCAAACTTGCGAGAGGAATAATTTTTATCAAAAAAAAAAAAAAAAGAAATTGAATTTTAAAGTTCAAACCCACAATTGCTACACATGTAACGCACATCTGCGACTATCCTAAATAGAATAATTTATATCGAATTTTGTACAAAAATTAAATGATTGTCTTTTATATCAAAATTAAATGAATGTCTTAAAATTTAGTTATATTTTATTTTAATTAATTAAAATATTTCTTTGAATTTGTTGGAATTACAATTTCCTAAGCAATATACACACCGCTCTTTAAAAAAAAACAAATGAAAATTGCAATATATTATAAATACTTTAAAATTTTAGTTATGAGTAATCTTTATTTTTTCAATTTAAGACTTCTCATCTATCTTAAAAGAATAATAAGTTAGTCATTAGATGTTTAAATTTTTATCAACAAATATTAAAATTCGAATACATAATTTTGATTTTAAAAATATTTATGAAAATTGATTTGAAAAAGAGAAAGGGATCAGAAAGGAAATTGTAAACAAAATGAGCAATCTGACTTTCCAATTTCCATCTCCATTATTAAAAAATAACATGTGGAAATCTCATATTAGAAATAACAAGATTTATGTGGCTATTATCAAAAGAAAACATAACCACATAAATCTTGAACTCTCATATAGGAATGAGAAACCAAATAGAGTTTTCCTTCTCATTAGATTTTTTAATGTAGGCTATATCTTGAGAATATCCATCCTACCAAAATGGCTTAAGTTAGTTAGTTAGAATTGACACAAACTTATATATCATTCATCTTTTTTTTTTTATTTAGTATTCAATATGTGACTTTTCTATTCTCTAATATTTTCCCATTAACTCTTGATTGTTTTACAATCTTCTTTTCTATTTTCTAATATTTCCCGCTAACCCTTTTTTATTTTATAACTTTTCATTTTCTCAATTTGGGCTTTTACTCTTGAATCTTAGAGACCTCAAGTCCAGTTTTACTGTTGTTAAGCTCTAATATCATATTAGATTTTTTTTATATAAGTTATATGCTTGGACATGTCCATCACACCAAAATAGTTTAAGCTAATTGATTAGAATTATCACAAGTTTATATATCATTTATCTTTCTTTTTGCTCTCATCTTATGCCTTGGAAGCAAGTATTGCAAAAATCGTATGCTAGACATTCTATGTTCACTTGCTTTATAATCTTCATCTTCATCATTTGATAATGATCTTTCAATATTCTTAGCTGAATTTGTGATCTTTTGTATAGTTGAGAGAACATAATTTTTGTAACACTTTGAGCAAAGGTTGTTTCAGGAGGAGTCGTGGAAAGTAGAAACCAGAATCGAATTCGCAAATTGAAGGATCTATGGTTCCTTTTTTTGGCCAAAAAAGGATCTATGGTTCCTCTTTTCTTGATATTTCTTTCTTGGGTTTTTGATCAAAGACTAATTGTGAAGGGTTATTTATAGTGCCATTGCTTGCATTATTCTTATCTTTATAGACTTGATTTTTCTTTTTGGGGGCGAAAGACTTGAAATTTTTTATTCAAATTCAGAAAGCCTCTTTGTAAAGATATACAAAGAATTTCAAATTTGGAAAAAAAGCGTTTATCCCAAAAAAGTAGTAACTCATTAAAAAATATATAAGTGAATAGTAAATAAAGAATGCCAAGCATAGGAAATCATGGGATGCGGTGAGGAGTGTGCGAATGACGGTGGCAGTGGTCTGGACGATGGAGATGGGAGGGAACGTAGTAAGAAAAAAGTGAGGCAGGTGTCGGAGGAAAGTGTGGTGGAAGCTGTAGAGGAGAGTAAGGTTGAGAATGAGGCATCTTACAGAGACAAACTACTGGCATGTGGTCAGTTTTCTTGTACGAAGGATTTAAGAGGGAGGAGCGTGTTTGAAAAGGCTTGGCATGAGCATATTGAGAGTTTGAAGTGCTTCTTTGGGGATGGTTATGAGAAGAGCCAGCAACGAGGTGAAGGGAGTGAGCCGATTGATGATGATGAGTTGTGCCCCGCGCTAGTGGTTACACAGGAGGAGTATGAAAGGTGGTGTGAACCATGGAGGAAATCTCTTATCATTAAGCTTTTAGGGAAGGATATCCCGATTTGGGGCATGAAGGCAGCACTAAAAAAGCTTTGGAAGATGAAAGAAGAGTTTGAAACAACTGACTTAGATAATGGTTATTTTATAGTGTCTTTAGCGAATGATGAGGATCTGAATTATGTGTATTTTGAAGGACCTTGGATGGTAGCGGATCATTATTTGATTGTTCAAAGGTGGCGTCCAAATTTTGACCCCTGGGCTGCAGATTGTCATAAAAAGATCGATGCTTGGATTCGGATTCCTATCCTCCCGTTAGAATTTTTTAATTCTGAAAGCTTATGGAAAATAGGAGGTCTGGTGGGCAAAACATTGAAGGTGGACTCCACGACATATCTAAGAGCGAGAGGTCGGTATGCTCGGATTTGCATTGAGTTAGATGTCAAGAAGCGTTTGAAATCTGCAATCACAATTTTTGGGAAAAGGAAATTTGTGGAATATAAGGGATTTCACCTTATATGCTTCCATTGTGGGATTTATGGACATCATCGGAATATCTGTCCAGAGCTTCAAGTGAGTACCCCTGATGAGAGAGAGAATGGGGAGGAGGGAATTAAGGGAAAGATGCAAGGTGAATCGGGGGAGGTGACTGATCCTCAGAAACGGGTTCGAGATCAGGAAGGTAATCTGGCAATTTCTGGTGACGGCGTAACGCCGGGTGATGACATTTTTGGGACGTGGAACTTGGTCGTTCGGCATTCAAGAAGAAGATTTGGTTTCTCGGATTCTTCAGGTAACAAGATGTATGGTCAACCGAGATTTGTGACGCAAAAATCTACAATTAATATTGCACGTGATCAGAGGGGATTTGGTAGTGAAGCTTTAAATAATGATTTGCTCAAGGCGAAATTCTCGACTGGTACGAATCCTAGCTCCCATTCTGTTGGGAAAGATATAATAAATAAACGAATGTGGGTCCCTGTGGACCAAGTGAGGAGAAATAAGGAACATGTGACTGAAGGTAGGAGAGAGAATAGGGCTCCCAAATCCAGTAGTAGCTATGCTGTGCAGATCAACGAAATTTTTTTTTTAAATTCATCCAACCCTTTTAACGTGTTAATGGACTCAAGTGATGAGGGGCCCACGCCTCCTAGTGATTTGACTAAAGATCAAATGCATTCTGAGCCTATTAAGGAGAAGATGGACCTTGAAGAGAATAAGGACGTCATGGTGCATATTGCGAATGAAGGGAATGTGCCGAGTAATCAATTGACCGAGGTAAATATGGTTTTGGATGAGAATGTGGGCCCTACAAGCCAACCAATTAATTATAATGTTATCTCATGAATTGCCTATTCTGGAATGTGAGAGGCACAGGAAATAAATCGTTTGCGGGCCTTATTCGAGAAGTGGCTTCTAAGTATACAGTTGATTTTTTTGCCATCTTTGAAACTAAGTGTAGCAGTAATAAGGCGGTGAAGATTGCCAGACGCTTGGGTTTTGACCATTACGAGATTGTCGATGCTATTGGGTTTCGAGGGGGTGTGTGGGTCCTCTGGAAAGATTCTTGCTGGGATGTCGAAGTTATTGCGACCTCCGAACAGTATATTCATGTCCGAGCCTCTAATGCTAATGATGAGATTTTTATAACTTCTGTTTATGCAAGCCCACGGGCAAGTATTCGTAGAATCTTGTGGGAACAGTTGGTTAGTTTAGGAAGTACTATTGTGTGAGCCCTTGGATTATTGGGGGCGATTTTAACTGCATTTTATATCAGAATGAACGAAGGTCGACGGCTCGAACTACTCTCTCAACAGACAAGGATTTTGGTGAATGGGTCGATAGTTTGATGCTAGTAGACTTGGGGTATACAGGTCCTTTATTCACATGGAAACTTGAAGGGTGTGAGAGCAGGATTGATAGGGCTCTAGCAAACTCGGCCTTCATGGACAAGTTCAAGGATGCCTCGATTAGACATCTTTCATGGTATAAGTCGGACCACAGGCCTATCCTTCTAAGAATGGTTTCGAACTCCCCTCTCCAACAAAGAATGAGGCCGTTTCGGGTTGTTGCATCATGGGTCCTCCATGAGGATTTTGAACGTCTGGTTAGAGAAGTTTGGGACTCGAAAGGGAATTGGTTTGATAACGTGGCTCTATTTTCAAATCGGGTTAAGGACTGGAGCGTAAAAGTTTATGGGTTTTTGGGTAAGAAGAAGAGACACTTGATGGGAAGGCTTGATGGTTTGACAAAAGCTCTTCATCATGAGGGTTCCTCCTCGTCTCTTGAACAACTTCACAGGGCACTTTGGAAGGAATTGGAGGAAATTTTGATCCATGAAGATATCTTGTGGGCTCAAAAAGCAAAAGTCAACTGGTACATATTGGGCGACAAAAATTCCAAGTACTTCCACGCTCGTGTGAATAGTCATCACCGGCGGAATAGGATTGAAACGATTCAAGATGATTATGGGAATTGGATAGACGATGCGCATGCGATAAAAAGTCTAGTCACAGGATTCTTTACCCAATTATTTCATGATGATAGTGAGACTCCTTGTGCTTTAGATTGTGATATTTCGTACCCAGTTATTGATGATTTGAAGTTGGATGATCTGTTAGAAAACATACGAGAAGATGAAATTAAGAAAGCTATTTTTGATATGGGGGCTTTAAAATCTCCTGGGCGGGATGACCTAAATGCCCTTTTCTTCCAAAGCCAGTGGGATACTATTGGCCCCTCAGTTATAGATACTGTTAGGAAGATGTTTGAAAATCCGGAAAATATTAAGTTGATTAATGATACGTTCATTGTGTTGATCCCGAAAAAGGAGCACCCGGAGACTATTCGTGATTTTCGACGGATAAGTCTTTGCAATGTCATCTATAAGGCGATCACAAAAGTGATATCAAATTGGTTAAAAAACATTCTTCCGGATATTATTTCCCCGAATCAATGTAGCTTTGTCCCTGGAAGAGTGAGTTCAGACAATATAATTGTTGCACAAGAAGTGATTCACTCTATGCAGTGTATGAAGGGGAGAAGAGGTTTCATGGCCATTAAGATTGACCTTGAGAAAGCTTATGATAGAGTCCGTTGGGATTTTATGGAGCAATGTGTGAAAGAATTGATGTTACCTCAGAAGCTCATCAATGTGATCAACAATTGTATCTCTTCTCAAAAAATGCGTATTATGTGGGAAGGTAGTGCAGCGGAGGAATTCTACCCCTCAAGAGGAATAAGACAAGGGGATCCTATCTCTCCATATTTATTTGTGATCTGTATTGAGAAACTGGCCCACCTTATTCAGACAGAGTTGGAAAAGGGGCGCTGGAGACCTATTAAACTTTGTAAGAATGGTCCGCCTATCTCTCATTTGTTTTTCGCTGATGATATTATTATTTTTTCAGAGGCAAGCCTAGACTAGGTTGAGATAATAAAAAATTGCCTAGAGACTTTCTGCCGTGCTTTAGGCCAAAAGGTTAACCATGCAAAAACAAAGGTGTTCTTTTCCGGTAACGTGAATCACACCAGAGCAAATCAGATAAGGGTTGAGCTTGGTTTTACCCAAACAGGTGATCTTGGTAAATATTTAAGTGTACCGTTACATCATGAGAGGGTGAAGAAGGAGACTTACCAGTTTGTCGTTGATAAAGTAAAGAACCGAGTGCGGAACTGGAAGATAAATAAGATGTCTCTTGCAGGACGAGCTACTCTTATTAACTCCGTTTTGTCTGCCACTCCCAGCTATACAATGCAGACTGTGAATTTGCCTATTAGCACGTGCGATGAATTGGAAAAGATATCTAGGAATTTTCTTTGGGGCTCATCGGAGGAAAAATGAAAAGTGCATTTAGTGGCTTGGGATACTGTTTGCCAGCCCAAGAGAGCTGGAGGCTTAGGCATGAGGCATATTAAGTAACAAAATAAGGCATATATGATGAAGATTGGTTGGGGTCTTGTGAAGCAGAAGGATGCACTTTGGGAAAAAGTGATTTGAAGCAAATATGGATGTGGAGATGATATTTTACCTCACATCAATGTCAAGAGACCGGGTTCATGTGCTTGGAGAGGGATCAGGAATAATTGGAATAGGGTCCAAGAGGGAATTGATCGAGTGTGTAATAGGAGTGGGGGTGAGGATGTTCGATGGAAGTAGGAGAAGAGTGGTAACTTTTCTATACGATCGGCCTATAAAAGCTTGAACGGAAGTGGGGAGGAATTCCAATCTATATGGTCTTCTGTTTGGAAACTAAAAACCCCGCAAAGATGTAAGATGTTTGCATGGATCACTCTTCACGGGAGACTTTTAACGAATGATAATAAATGGAGAAGAGGTCTCCACCCGAATGGGTTCTGTGATGTATGTAATGATATTGTTGAAGATGTCCTGCACGTGTTGCATGACTGTCAAGATACGAGAAGATTCTGGGAAGGCATTATCAAGTCATCGTTTTATACGAGTTTTTTTGGTACTGACCTTTCTGCATGGTTCAAGTTGAATATGAAGAGAAAGGTAGCGAATGAGAATGGGAATTGGAAAAGTATCTTCATCATAATATGTTGGCTCGTTTGGCGGGCTAGGAATGAACGTGTACATGGAGGTGCCCAGTCTAGGTATGATCAGATTTATGCACATGCGAGAGCCATCCAACATTGCATTCTTCGTTCGAATGAGAAAATGCAGGGAGTTAATTTGAATGGCCGGCATAATGACGTTAGTATTTCTATGTTTAAATCTAACCCCTCTCGTGTGATGGTTATGGTGGATGGAGCTTTTTCTTATGCTTCATGTTCAGTTGCTTGTGGGGGTGTATTGAAATGTGGAGAAAATATCGTCGAAGGTTTTATGCTGAAACTGGATTGCGGAAATTGCTTAACAGCTGAACTTTGGGGCTGTTTAATGGGATTAAAAAGAGCATGGGATAATGGTATTAATGAGCTTTCTCTGTGTACGGATTCTAATGATGCCTTACGCCTTCTTCACAATGAAGTGCCTGATCTTCATGAGGATTGGAGACTAATCAATGAGGTGAAATTGATGCTTTTGAGAAATTGGGACGTTAGATTGATGCTTATCGAGAGAGAATTAAATAGAGCTGCTGATTTCCTAGCCAAGAGAGCCCTTAATGGTGCATCTGGACCCCAAATCCTGAGCGGACCCACCATTGCTGATATTTTGAAGGATAAGGGGATTACTTAGTGTTATTTTGTTTATTTCTTGTTTTTTTAGTCTTTGTTTGTGTCCTTTCCTTTATGTCTGTATCAAAAAAAGAATAGTAAATAAAGAATAACAAATGATTTTATATTTATATTGACATTGATTATTGATTTACTTAAACTAAAATTATTCATTATACATTTTTTTTATAGAAAACATGTCCACAAATGACAAACTTCCGAGATCCGTTGGGTCATGGTTTATACCGTTAGACACATCACAGACTAACAAAAAAATCAGGGGCAAAATTGAAAAATGAATAGCCAGAATGGTGTGCTAAATTTAATTATTCAATGTACATAAAGGTATTTAAATTTGGAAAAAATTATTCTGAATTTCTTAACTTCATCCAAACATTATGCACTTTCTTTTGCTTTCAGCTCCATCGCCATTAGTCCAAGTTGCAGCTAGTAGTGCAATTTTCTAGTTTTGATTTATGGCTTTTCTTTTTAATTCAGGTTTTGTTTTCTTTTTATTGTTATGAATATTAAATTATAAATTATATATATTATGAACTTTGAATGAATTTGTGAAAGTTATGCGTAAGGAGATCTTGTCTACGATTGAAAAAAATTAAAACAACTTCAAGAATAAGATTATTATTTTTTAACTCAAATCACTGCTCACATCTCACTGCACCTTTATCAATTATCTAAAAGAAAAAAATTATAAAAACTTTAATTCTAGAAAATAATAGCCACATAGATCTTAAACTATAATATATGAATGAGATATCTATTAACCCTGATGAAGAAGAGTGCGCCATGATTGGCTTTAGTCGATGGCATTACTACATTTTTTTAACACTTTGAACAGAGGTGGTTGTTTTCAAAAGAGATGTAGAAAAGGTTTTTTTGAGCAAAATATAATAAAAAATAAAATATTTATTAAAATATAACATATCATAACTTATTTACTAAGATATGACATACAAAGTTGATAGATTACAACTCGACGATGCTACTATGAAAAAGTCGAATATCGTATAATCTACTTTCTTTTTAATTAAAAAAACAACGTCGAACACCTTATTGATTGACTTGCTTTGCACTTTTTGTAATATTAATTAATAATTTGATCAGACGTTGTTGCATAGTGCAAGCATCCCTTCAATCTTAACTTTTTTTTATTTGTCAAGTACTCGACTTCTTTGATCTTTAAGGAAAAAAAAAAATGAAAGAAGTCGTACACTCGACTTCCTTCACTATATAATTTTTAAAAGAAGTTTACTTTATAATTTTTTTTTAAAGTAAAGTCACTTTAACTTCACTTTTGCATTACAATTTAATAAAAAATGAATGATCATTAAAAAGACAAATTTAATTAAAATATATAAAATAATATTGATTAATAATTAATAAATAATAAGTAAATAATAATGTTTAGAAATAACAAACCCTAAAATTAAGTAGCAAGTAAATTTAATAATTAATTGATAATAAAAAATTATTAATTATAAAATTAATTGGCCATCTTATGCGCAGTCATTGCCTCACCACATCTTGCTCTTCTTTTATTATATTATGGTAGTTCTAATTGTATGTCCTTTTATGTGCAGTGCAATTCTGGTGATTCAGTTCTTATGCCCTTTGTAAGGGTGTTCAAATGTGTGTTTAATTAGTTTTAAAAAATTGGGAATCTATTTAGTTTTATTTAGAGGTCAATTTGGTTCAATTTTTTATCTGTTTATATCGGATTGATTTAGATCAAGATTGAAAGGTTTTTGTCTTTTTAATTTTCTAATTATTAATAATTTTTTTGAAAGGTTTCTACAAGAGTGTAAAAGGAAGTTTGTATAAATTAAAAAAACAATGTATTTGCAAAATACAAGTTATAAAAGATATAAAATAATTATAATAATGACATTCAAAGATTTTATAAATTTATTTTTATTAAATTAAAATTAAATATGTTATTTTTAAAGTTATTATACAAATAGAAAAATAATTTTAAATTTATTATTATATTTTTAAAATTATAATAATAACATTAATGGACGTTAACAAAAATTATAATAAAAAATATATTAAATAAATATAGTATGTATTGTTAGGTTTGGTTTAGATTTGAAAGCTCTCGAATGATTTAAATATCCTCAGTAATTTGCAGATTTAAGTTAAACTAAGTAGACTCGTTTCTCGGAGCAATTCATTGTCAATCAACAAATATCAAATAGAAGAAAGACATACAACTATAATAACAACGGTATAAGAAAAGATAAAAAGTGGCACAGGCAATTAGTATGTATAAGGTGGTCAATTATTTTTAAAATTAATATTTTTTGTTATCAATTAATTATTAAATTTACATTTGGATAATCCTGCTACTTAATTTTAGGGTGAGTTATTTCTAAATATTATTATTTACTTATTATTTATAAATTATTAATTAATATTGTTTTATATTGTTCAATTAAAATTTTATATTTTTTAATAATCATTGATTTTTTATTAAATTGTAATGAAAAAGTGAAGTTAAAGTGACTTTACTTTAAAAAAAAATTATAAAGGAAACTTCTTTTAAAAAAAAAACTATATAGTGAAAGAAGTCCAATACACAGTATACAACTTCTTTCATTTTTTTTAAAAAAGAAAATATTAAAGAAGTAGCACTCGACGTCCTTGACATATAAAAAACAAATTAAGATTGAAGAGACGTCTGCTCTCTGCAGGAACGTCCAATCAAATTATCAATATTAAAAAAAAATGCAAAACAAGTGGATTTAGCAAGGTGTTCGACGTTGGTATTTTGTTTTTGGAATTTTAAAAAAAATTGGCCAATCATATATGTCATATGATATTCGACTTCCTCATAATTAACATCATTAAGTTTCAACTGGTCAACTTCCTGTATCATATTTTGATAAATAAGTTCTTACATCTTATATTTTAATAAATACTTTATTTTTCTATTATATTTTGCTCAAAAGCACATAAAAAATCTTTTTTTTTTATTTTTTCAGAGAAGTCTATTTGCCACGCACAGAGCAAAGCAACATATACAAGCCAAAAAGTCAACATAAGTGATAGAAACAAACTTACAACTAGAAAATCATTAGTCAGCAGATTAGTAAAATCACAAACAGAGGGATGGGCGGCAAACCAGGTTGTCCAAAAGGAGGAGGAACAAAAATTGTAGATCTGGTGTGGCAAAAAAAAAATTGTAGGTCTAGGCAAATTAGGTTGCTCAAAAGGAGGAGGACCCAAAATTGAAGGCATTGGCATGTCCTGTTGTTCAAAAGAAGGAGGGCCCAAAATTTTAGGTCTATCAAGTGGAAATGGATAGGAAAATGTTGAATGTGGGTTTGGATTAATGATTAGTCTAGTGTGGCCAAAAAGAAGGAGGCCCGTTTGGTTCTCTATTTTATATAATTAAGTTAAGCTACATGAAATTTATAAAAATAAAATTTAAATAAAGTAAGTTTGTTGTAAGTTATTATGTTTGGATATTTTTTATACAAAAGTAAGTTTGACAAAAAATCTGTTTGAATGATAAGGGTTAAAAATACTTTTAGATGTATAATATAGAGTAAATTTACTTCTCATTTTTCAAAACTCATATTTTGTTAAAGAAAAAGTAACTTTTCCCCTCATTTTCTAAAACTATAATTTAATCCACTTTTCATTTTTCAAAAAGACAGTTTGTGTTTGGCTAAACACATCTACTTAGAAAAATATGGTTGAAAATCATGGTTTTTTTTTATGAAAAGATGAACCAAATAGGCACTAAGAAGCTGATTTGAAGGCAAACAACCACTCATTGGCAAACCAACACTTATAATCACCAGTTTGTGCTCCTATTTTCCACCCTCCAACTACCTCCTCATATTTCTACTTCCACAAGTCATTTCTTGTAGACAAATATCTCATTTCTGATCATGTGCAAGCCACTTTGGCAATATGAACACCATGAAAATGCTCCAAAATCTTGAGTTTGAGTTCTATTGGGAGGCGCAAAAAGCATGAGGGAGGTCTCAATCCACCCTTTGCACAGAGATCAATTGAGGCATTGCAAGCTCACCTTTCACCATTCTCCATAAATGGGGAAGGAAAACCTCAGGATTTGTGCTATGATCATTCAAATTAGTCTTTGCCAACATCAACAACTCTAAAGCAGGAGCAAATATATGTTTACCAAAGCTTAGTCCATGCAACCCAGAGTCCCCCATAGACAAGGACCCACAAATATTAAAAAAGTACCCCAAATTCTGAAACTTCACAACCACATATTCGATGGAATTAGAAAAAGTATTAGTTAGAATTTTTGGCAAGGTGTATCTTATAGATAAGGTCTAGGTTGCTGCCACTAATGGCCACTAATCCAAAATATGTGAGAAGTCCACTGCCATACCTAAATCATTGTCTACAAGAACAAAGCCAGAATCCAGAATAATGGTATGAATAATGATGACCAAAAGCTTTAGATCATCACAAAAGCCATTTGTCAAGGTCTCTCTGACCACCCTTCTCACAAAAAGGAGTCTCAGAATCACTCTTCCAACTAATGCTCTCCGAAACCACGGGCTATTCTGACTTGGAAATATCATCCGTCATCATATCGATCTCACCAACCCCCTTTGAGGTTTCAAGGGAGATGGCATTGGGATTGAGAGTGTAGAAGATGAGGCCGCTACTTGCGACACTAATAAAGTGCAACGATTCGTTTGGGGTGGAAGTAATGATTTCATCCTCCTGAAAGTAACGATTTGTTTGGCATTGTTTCAGTTGTTAATGTCCACTGACATCCACATTATAAATAGATGAATTCCATTAAATTCAAATTTTAAAATTTCTGCCAACGTAGCGAATACAAATTAAAACTTGGATTCTTTCCAACGAAGGCAATTTTCAACATGGCTAACATTGGGAAGTGTGCCATCTATTAATGTAGTGCACCCAACGAAGGCAATCCTTCATGAGAATAGAATTTGGACATTGGAAAGTGAAGCTTGTAGACCAAATTAAATAGAAAGCATATTTGGGAACATATTATCTACTTCCTTGGATCTTATATATAGGATCTTTTATCCTGATCATAAATATAAGACCCTTTATAATATACGAGGTAGTATTTATTATACATTTTTAAAAAATGCCCCTATATTCAAAGAGAAAGAGAAAGACATTAAATAAGGGTAGTTTTAGAAAAATATTGGGATTTCAGAGAAATCGATGTGGTTAATTAGTTTTAATTTCAATTCTTAATCCTCGTGATTCGGTTAAAAGGATCTTATATTAAGGACTAGAGGTAGTAATAAATTAAATTAAGATAGATATATATTATCTAATAAAAAAATGGAGTTAGCATGGAGCCCAAAGATAAGCCAAAACTTCAGGCTAATAAATAGTATGGCTTATTTAGATTTTAATGTTTTATAATAGATTTTTTAATTTGTGTAGAAAAACCTTAAATTTCAAAAAATATAAACAGGAGAGTATTAAAACATGATGATATTTTGCAATGGACTCTGAGAATACTCTGCATGGCATTAATTGCAATTGCTAGCAGAGGATTGTGGTGCTATGCAAGTAAAAAATGCTTCTTTAAAACACAAGGATATATCGATGTAGGAACATACGAGATTTGTTCCATCAAATGTTGCCTTCAATTACATTTTGTTTTTTGTTGATCTACAACAGACGATTCAATTACATTTTGTTTCATCAAGAATGTGAGGCATAAACATCTTGAGGATTGTGATTTTAGAACCTTCAATTACAAGGATTATGTAATGTGGTGCAATTAGTGTAATGTAACAGAATGATTACTATATGTATATTTTTTGGCTTGATATCGGAGGTATGAGAAATAAATTTAATGTTTATATTTAATGAAATATAAATAATTAGAAAAAATCTAAATTGTCTCAAAGTGGTAGTGCTTGGTGGTGGTGGAAATGCCAACGGCAATGGTGGCAGCCGATAACTGATGGTGGTGGCAATTGACGACAGGCGATGGTGATGATAAATAGCAACAAGCGATTTTCAATGATCGGCCATGGCAAATGCACCAGTGGTGACCAGTGATTGACAGTAGTAATGGCAATCGACAATTGGTGGTGGTGACGTGTTTAGTGACTAGAGGTGATGGTGATGGTGGCCAACGATCGGTAATCAATGGCGGTGGTGGCGGTGGTCGATGATTAATGGCAATAGTGGTGATGGTGGCTGGTGATTAATGATGGTAGTGTTGTCAAGGTGTTTGACAACCAGTGGCATCAGCTAGCAACTGGTGACCCACAATGGTGGTGGTAGCTGATGATGGATGAGTATTTTTCATTTTGTGAAAGGTATGCTAGTCTTTTTACAATTAATTACGGCTATGTATCTTTATGACATAGCTTTTTGAAAGTGAAAAAGATTACCTAATTCGAGGTAATAATATAATTCTCGTTACCTAAGTTTTGCGTAACCAAATATACACATTCATGTAATGTAACAAGAATCATATCACATACTCTCTTCCCATAATCAAACCAAACGGGTCCTTAGTTTCTTCTAGATGGGGTGGTTGATGAAGTTTTTACATTTAAGAATAAAAAATGTGTTGTACTTATAAAGAATTTCATTCATAAGTGTAAAATAATATGTTTCCGTTCCATTTTATATGTCATTTTAGAAAATTTTAAATGTTTCAATTTATTTATCATTTTACGTTACTAATAAAACATTAATTATCATTCTTACTATTTTACCTTCATTAAAAGTAATACTAGGTGGAATATAAGCATTTAATTCAAAGATATTTTAGTAAAATATCATTAAATTTTACTATAATTTATATTATTTAATAATTTTATTGATTTATGTAAAAAAAATATTAAAACCATAGACAAAATGGGACAAGGGAGTGTGTGGTTTTGATCAATGACTTATATAAAATAATTAAAAATATTTGTATTTTGTGATTTATTAGATATATATATTGATGTTTGTGCTCCTTGACAAAGCTTTTGTTTATTGGGCTTTTATATTGTTAAGCGTATTTACGTTGATTTTGAATATAATTTGTTTATGCAAACCTCATTAAAATGCTAATACTTTTTTTCTTGATTGTCTTTAATTAATAGTCATTTCCTTTATGCTAAATTAACTAATACTCATTAATTTGATAAGGGGTATTTTGAGAATATCACATTTATTACTACAAAAATTTATTTTTTCTTATAAAGTATTTTTTAAGATTTAAATCTCTCTTTACTTTCTCTTAATACTTCTTTTCATATGCAACTTTCATCAATGATTGTGACCGAACAATTGAGAAAATAATATATAAATAAAAAATATATTTTATTTAATAGTTTACATTTATTATTATGAGTAGAATTTTTTTTTTAAAACAATTCATCATACTTATTGATGGTCATTATTAAAATGAATAATATATCAGGTACAAAATAATAATCAGTGAATTTATACTTCCTTTGTTCCTTAATAAAAGGGACAATTGTGGGAGTTTCGACATTTCAAAATATAAGGGACATAGGGTTTGTCTGGTGTAGTTAATAATTTTATCCAAAACTGTCCATAATTAACCCTTAATTGAGATAGAATGACAGAGAAAATTACATACTGTCTGGATTTCCATATTCACAAGGAAACTTTTCACTTCTTTGATACAATAATAGTGAGAGAGAGAGTTCTTACAACATGTGGCTTTTATGGCCTACGGTTAGAGTGGTTGCTTTGATACCTAGAGCCAAAATTCTTCATCAGTGTCTTTAAACATGATACCCATTGCATTGAGAATCCATTTCCAATAGACGTTGGTGTCCCCATTGTAGGTAGAGGTGAGACGCGTAAGCATATGGCAAGAGGAAGTCATGCTCCATCTTTTGATGAACTTTGGTCATGATTCAAAGGAAGATGTTGATTTAATGGCTTGCATCGTTGAGGATTCATTGGAGAAGGAGGACCACTTAGACAACAATGAAGAAAGCATATGTTCCGGTGAAGTGAAATCACAAAAACATGAGCATCTTTTCGACCTGAACAAATTTCCTGAAAACATGGATCAAGATTCAGAGGTTGCTTTAAGTTAGTTGATGTAGTTCAGCATTCAGAGCATGAGGAGATGTTGGAAGGACAGACATTTAAAGAAGGAAATGTTAGAGTACCTGCTAAATTGAGTTGTACGAACGGTAAGCACCTATTTGACCTAAACAAATACCCGTCTGAAGGCCATGACTTCGGTTATGAAAACGAGGAGATGAACAAAACGATTTTGCCTATGCTAAAGATTTATATAGATAATTTCTACTAACCATATTAGGTTTAAAGTTTGCATTGGTAATATGCACATCTAGTTGGTCAACTTTTCTGTTGCTATTTTTTTGTCTAATCCCTCATGGCTATTAGTCTCAAGTTGATTAAGCTCCCTCCTTGACTCTGTTAAATGAGGAAGAAAATATAAATATAAAAGTGGTCTATATTATGCTTTAAACTATAAATCTATTACGCTTTTTTTTCACCAATCTTGTCATGTAGCAACTCATATATAGAAGACATAGTTAGAACATAAGCACACACATAAAAGACACATTCACAATTTATATCATGAATAAAAGATAGTGTCTATTCTAATAGGAGAAACCAACATATATTATACATTTGTTAATTAATACAAGAAGAGAGAACATTCATGTACAGGAAATATCACTATGGAGTGATAAAGAAAGAATTGAGATCATGAATAATTAAGGTTAGAAATATAGCCATCAATTTCAACTATCACACATGATGATATAAATCTGCAACATTAAACATCAACAGCTACTAATCAACAAGCTTGAGAAATGGCAATTGATTAAGTAACTAATATGGTTGTTATAATTTAGTAATGTATTTTTTATGCATACAAAAGCCAGGACCCAATTAGTATTTGATACATATGTTAGGTATTGAATTGGAAAGCTCATTGTTACTAAATAAAATAATACATTGAATTATTATTTAACAAGACATAAAAAAGGGATAAATCTAAAAATTCACTTTCATGCATTTGCATTACATTTCACATAATCTTTCATTTAAATAAACGTGTTACTAAATGTGATTGAAACAAACAAAACAACAAGAACAAAATATAAGAAACAAAACACATTTATTTAAGCAAGATCAGGGTGAACCAAATTTATTTAAGCAAAATAGTTGACAATTGACCATATTTTTCAACCTAGCTTCCTTCAACATTTGAGAACTAAAATGTAATTGAGAGAAACAAAACACAGCTACCTGGTTCTATTTAAGAACATGTGATTGAAACAAACAAAACAACTTCAACCATATTTTTCAACCTAGCTTTCTTCAATGCTTGAGAACTAAAATGTGACTGAGAGAAACAAAACGCAACGACTTGGTTCCATTTAAGAACAAAATGTGATTGAAACAGATAAACAAATTTTGGCCATATTTTTCAACCTAGCTTCCTTTAATGCTTGAGAATTGAAATGTGTTTAAGGGAAGGTACCTTGATGACAAGGATCATCATAATTGTATGCTGAATGAACACACCTGTATGCCACCCACAAAACCAAAAAAATTAATCAAGTGACAGGAACAATAATCTTACTAGCTCATATATGAATAATCATGGCCATTTTCTTCAACCTGCCAAGTAAAAAAAAATTGATTGTTAGTAGAAAACTAAATGAACTAAAAAAAAGTATTAGCTATCCCTTATGTTGCAAAATCTTTTTGCAAATTACTAGTTGTCCCTGTGCTAATCACAACCACTTCTTCAATCAGTCTATTATAGCTTAGAATGAGAAATAGTTGCTGGAATCTAGAGTGCCATATGCTATTTTGAACAGTCTAAAAACCAAGTAATCTATATGAGAACCAAATAATCTTCTTTAATTACCTTATTTTGCTCATGATGCATCAGCATTTTGTAGGTAGTTCAAGACCTTCTTGAGTAATAACAATCACATGGGCGTTGAGTTGGCAATCCACCCTCCTTTTGCATCTCATCTTTCTTCATATAAGGAATTCTTTAATTATTTGATCCTTCATTGTCCATTATTTCAACCATGCATCTCTGTAGTGTAAGAAAAATTTTGTTTGAATCCTGTGTAGAAAAAGCATTAAAGGATTTAACCACTGCATCTATTAGCTCATCAATTGTCTTAGTAGCTTGATTTTGTTGCACTGAAACCTAGATCTAAGGCATTCAAATCTGGTAAATTTGGTGGTTAACAGGTCAAACGAATGTCAAAACCCACCTTTAGTGGCTGCTGCAAGAAATTCTTCATCATGTTCATCAATGTGACATGATGTATTATCTTGTTGTATGAAAATTGTCTTGCCTAGATCATCTCGTGGTCATTTTTCTTTGATGGCAAGTAAGACCTTATCAATTAGAAACATTTTACTGATCTCTCTATTCAGAGAAGTCATAGGTTTCCTTTCGAGTGTCCCTACAGGTCTGTTAATACTTTTCCTTTTTGCATGCTCTTTAGTTACAAAAGGGAACACACTAATCTTTCCTGAGAATGCCTCATTCCTATTGTCATCAAATCGTGGTCAAGCAATTGCAACTAAGAACATGACCTTCCCAATAAAGTTTTTCCTCTTACATGTACGGTGTGGCTCTTCCTCATTTACAAGCAAGTAATAGTTTGTAGATTTTTTAGTCATATAGAACCATTTCTCATATATGTGAATGATATTATACATTGATTTGAACTTAGGTTCATGAGGTAAGTTGATATCTTCAATCATGGACGGGTAAAACCTTAGATGAGCTATCATGTTGTCTTCTTTCAAGTAAGGTCTTATTGTACTCGACTGATGTTAAACAGCTCCATCTCTTTTAAATCTAAACAGGGATGTCTTGCTAATCTCCAAAGCATAAGCTAGAGAATCAAGTGTACTCCGCTTTGATAGTGGAACATCCCGGAGTCACTCAAGGTCAAATTGAACTCTTTTCTGTCCACAATTTCTTGTTTTCCTATGAAAAGCATCATCGAGTTCCTTATATTGGCTCCAGATGTGATAAATGATAGATCTTCTAACAAAATATAACGAAGCCACCCTATTATTGTCCCTGGTTCTAGTTGTCTATCATTGATTGACTACTCCAACAAATGACATATGGTCCTTCTCTGTTCATTTGTTAAGAAGCCACGTTGTTTGGAAGTTGTTCCCATTCCTTCTTGAACTACATCTGGTAAGAATAAAAAGAAAAAACCAACTCCATAATACTACCATGAAATGAGATTTGCAACTATTTACCAATATCTTTCATACTTGGTGTTACATCTTTAGCATAATGGCAATCAAATATGGGTTCAATTTTGTTTAGATATAGGTGTTAGCAACCATTTACCAATGTACGTGGTTTGAAATCATTTTACCAGTGCATCATGTGTTTAGCATTATGTCCATTAAAGTGATTACCATTATCATTGTCCTATATTTCATCCAAAGAGTCTACAGGTCTGAGACACATGGTTCTCATTGTCATAACTTGCATAACCATGGCTTCTTGGAGGAACAAAAAAAAAAAAAAACAGTGACCATATATAGTTACATAACAAAAAAATCCAAGAGGGCCACAGCATATTAAAGCAACGAAAGTCACCGTTAATGCAAATTATAGAAATTTCTCACAATACCATCATTAAAGATTACTATGGGAAGATGGAATGAGCGAATAGGGGATTCTCAGAGTTAGAGGCATATAAAAAGGGGAAGATGAAATAAAAATTTTAAGAGAGTTTAATGGAAGTCCTGTGTCAAAAAAACATAGCCCAAAAATTAATCAATACCATCATGTTGCTCGATTTTAATTTTTTTTAAATGCCCAGAATGAAGATCACAACAAAAGAAAGCCACCATGATGCTCAATTTTAACTACTTGTGATTTTTCCTTTGTTTCATTGATGTCGTCTAAGTAGCTGTCATCTTCGACCCATGTAGCAACATTTAAGTTGAGGTGCTTTGTTTTTTGAAATCTCTAACATTGCACTGCTATCAAGGTCTAGGAGAGGAGTCTTGCCGTTATCTGTGTCGGGGTTATGGAAAGGGATTTCAGATCTACGTCTAGAGGCATGCCGATGGTTGATATTGATGTTTGGGAGTGGTTTGCTTTTGCTCGCCGATGAAGAACGGCATTGAAGAAGATAATGCTTCATTTTTTGCCGCTAAAATAAGATTTTACCCGCCCGTGGTTTTTCACTTTAAATTTGGTGGGAAACAATTTTTTATTCCCTCAAGTTGGGGAATTAACAAGACTCCCTTAAATTGGCATTGAGGAAACGATTTTGTTTATTAAATTTGGGAATTTTTTTATTAATTAAATGATGTCAAAGTTATTAACATTAAATGTGAATATTTTTAGAAACTATTTTATATTTTAGACAAATTTAATATTTTCTTTTGTCTGTATGATTTTGTATATTGTCCCTTATATTAAGAAACAGAGGAAGTACTATTCAAATCAAACTAACATGGGAAATTATGTATGGAGAGATATTAAGAAAAAGTATAGAGAAGATCTAAAGAAAAAGTATTTAGACTAACCCTCCCCTTCAAAATTTATTTATATTTGAGATCAAATGAGTATTACCTATATATATTTTTATATTGTATCCAAACTTGGTAAGAAATGAGATAAAAAATTAAGGATTCATATGATTCATGTTTTCATAACAGTTTTTTTGTTTTTGAAAATAAAAAAAATAAAAGAATTTGTTTGATAAGTTATTTTTTTATAAAATGTTCTGAAAAATAGAAAATAAAAGAATAAAAAGCTCAAAATATCTTTAAGGTGTTCTGCATTTTTTATTTTGAAAAATATAAGAAAATGTAAAAAATACTCATCTCATTAATGATAAAGTTATAAATTTTAAATAATTTATTTAACACTTGTTAATTATGATTTTGACAATAGTATTCAAATAGATCTTTTTTAGTTTTCTTATTTCCAAAATTTTTTCTAAAAAATAATAATACAAAACTATTTTGAAAACATTAAATAAGAGAGAGCATTCAAACAAATTCTAAATTTATGATACATATCGTAGAAGTTAATTATTTTTTCAAAATACAAGATTCGTGCGACTTATGTAATCGAGAATTGCCATTGGCGTAAAGATTTACTCGGTCAACTCCCCTTTCATTATATAAGCTAGTCCTAATGTCTAATCATTTTAAGACTAAGTTGATAGCTAAAAGTTTTACTCAAAAGGAAGGGTGTTTAACCAATTCGGTAATCTGGTAGACCCAGTTATACTTGACATATCGGATTGGTCTCGGAGTTCAGGTCGGGTTAGATATCGAATTAAGATTGAATATGGTCTCACCTGGCCCTATTATATATATAATTTTGATATATTTTTTAAAAACTTGTAAATATTATTTTTATATGATATTTTTCTTAATATATTATATGTAATAAATTGATTATATCATTATTATAAATATTTTTTAAAATCCAATCTTTTAATTTTATTTAAAATTTTAAATTGATTTACTAATATTGTATAAAAATAATGCATAATTATTGAGTATTTATAATTTTAATAAATGTTATTTTTTATTATAATATTATTTTTTAAGAAAATATATTTTGGATGAATATAATTATACTTTTATTAAGAAATAAAATTAATTTTATTTTATTTTGAAATATTTTTTAAGACAAGGCCAACTCCGGTTTTATATGTCGGGTTGGTCCAGTGTTGTTCAGTCTTATAAATATTGCACATCGGGTTGACTACCAATTCGATCTTATTTAGTCTTTATATGCATCCCTACTCAAAAGATAAAAGTGTTGATTTCGAAAAAAAGAAAGAGCCACATAAATCTTGAACTGAATGAGAAATCAATTATAGTTTCCCTCTCATTTTATCGGCCTTGCGGAAGAGACTCCAGAGAGAGTACTGCGATTTGGCTTGAGTTTGTCTTCAGTATTTCTGACGTTCAGCACAGTCCATGAAATCGCATGCTACACATTCTATGTCACTTGCTTTATAATCTTCATCTTTATCATTTGATAATGATCTTTTGATACTCTTACCTGTGAGTATTTTTATTTTTAATTTAGGATTCCTCAAATATCTTAAACAATATAAATTTTTTATTAAATATTTTAATTCTAATAATAAATATTAAAAGTTAAATACATAAAATTTCAAATATAAAATTTTTGATAATTTAATCATGATATAATTATGATAAGATAATAAATTATGATTTAATTTTAAAAATATTTTTTAAAAAATGTTCCATTTAATTAAATTTACAATAAATTGTATAATTTATAAGTTATTTATTCATCAAATTCGTGTCTAGCTGATTTAAGAACAATAATATGAAATGATTTATTTCACCATTATACTTCAACCGATGGGCTTTTAACTTCATCCAAACATTATACATTTCCATTTGTTATAAGCTCCATCACCACTAGTCCAAGTTGCTGCTAGTGGTTCAATTTTCTAGTTTAGGTTTATGGCTTTCTTTTTAATTCAGGTTTTGTTTTATGTTTATTGTTATGAATATAAATTACTGTTATAAATATTATGAACTATGATTGAAATCGTGAAAGTTATGCGTAAAGAGATCTTTTCTACGATTGAAAAAGAAAAATTAAAACAACTTCAAATATAAAATGACTCATTTTTTATTGTAAGAGTTTGAACTCTAATTACTACTCAAATCTCACTACACCTTTATCAATTATCCAAAAAAAAAAATAGCCACATAGATCTTAAAACCATAATATACAATTGAAAAATCGACTAGATTTTTCCTCTCATCCTATTAGGGAGAGAGTGCCATGATTTGGCTTTTGAGCCTAATACTAAAGCCTAAAGGTTCTATGTTACTTGCTTTATAATCGTCTCCCTCTTCCTCTAATGATGACCTTTCTATATTTTTTTCTCAGGATTGAAAACCTGTTATCTGCTAGTCAATGACCTTACCATATATATTTTTTTTGCTGATTTTGTAATCTTCTGTGCAATTGAGAGAACATAATTTCTCTAACACTTTGAGCAGTCAAAGAAAAAGAATATTGTAAACTTAGACACCTATGAATTTCATGGAGCCATGGGTGTGAACGTGAGGTCAATAACTAGTAGAATTCCAAAGTCCAATTAATAATAATGGAAAGGTGAAATACATTCAGCTAATAAACAAGTCTAGCACCTAAAAAGTAGTAAAATTTGTAATACATGTATCTTACTATGGGAGAGCTAGGTAATAAGACAAATATTAAACCAACAAATAATAGCAAACATCAAGTTAATGTATCAGCATATGAGTTACAAATAACAGTAAAGTATATGTCATTGGTTCTAAAAGTGACATGTTGCTTGTGTTTAAAAGTCCATATAACTAACTACATATGTTCATTATATATACTATCTTATGTATGTGTTTAAAATTATTGTACCTTCAAAAGTTCAATCTCACAAGATAAGACATGGCGAAACCCAAAACAACAAACGCATGACTTTAAAAATGTATATCTCTTTAGTTTTTGAATTGGTCTTGCCTCTTAAAACAGTGGCAGAAGCTAATCTTTCCTATCAGAAAACATCGAGAAAGCTTTTAAAAAAATCTTTTTTCTTGTTTCAAGGAATCAAATAAAAGAAGGCATATGTGTATTTAGACTGGTTCTCGAATATTCCTAGTGGTTTGCAATGGTAAACTTGTAGCAGCTCTTTCAACAATTAAAGCTCTCTTAGTTAGTCACTCTTTCACCCATTTGACATCGTGCAAAGGGAACACAAAATATCTAGGCTCCACGATTTTTGCTTCTAATGGAAGGAGGTAGTTTCTGCGCTTTATCATCAAGTGGTGTGTCACTTGTAGCAATCCTCATCATCTTCCACATATGCACACTATTAGCCATCTCGGCAATGCTAACGGAGTTAGTGGTCCTTGCTTCAATATATGGAACCACAAGAACTAACGGCTTCAACGGTTGAAAATTCAGGGATCCACTTAAAAAAGTTTAATTTTTATGGACTAATATCAAAACAAGGTGAAACTTTGGGGACTAAAAGTTGTCTTTTCCTTTATATAAAAATATATTAAAATCATATGAATTTTTTATGTATAAAATTAAATATATTATATATCTTACCATTGTTCTCTGTTGCAATATAAGTTACTTGACAATCACACGTCAATATATCTCCTAGTCAATTGCATAATCAAAGTTTCACAATCTTCACAATTTTTATAGGAATTATTTGAGTTTCTAAGATGAGCGGATTTAAAATTATGAGTTGTATCTAATGGGTTGAGTTTAAAATAATAGAGTTAATGAGTTCAAAATATTAGTGTTGATGATAGGTTTAATGGTTCAAAATATTAAAACAAATGGGGTCAATATATCAATTTTTACATTAATAACAAATAATTTTCACAAGCTGATGGTGCATCGGGCCCCTCTAGTTATAATGTAGGTCCGCCTATGCATATGGGGCCTTACTTCGGTTGAGTGGATATTTAAGCCCTAAGAGAAAAAGAAAAAAAGTGCCACTTCAGTTGAGGGAACCCTTGATTTAAAAGAAAAAAAAAATTGGTATCTCTATTTGGTTTAACTGAGAAAATTAAAGGGAAAAAATTTGAGTATTTTTTAATCAAGAAAATTAAAAAAATTTTTAAAATTCTCTTATTTTACATAATTGAAGGGAAGAAAATTAAAAGAATTTTAATAAAATTTTATTTAATTCAAAAGAAAATTGAAGAATTAAGTAATAAATGTTCTATTTTTTTAAAAAATCTCAATTTAAAAGATTTTAAAATTGGGATGGAATATAAAATTGGAGAAATTAATTACATTCAATTTTTTGAACCAAATAAGTAGGGAATTCCCTCCCTTTAAAAAAACCTCCCATAATTTTCTAATCAAGCACGTTGTAAAGGAGTCGAAAGAATCTATATTGAAACTATGAAGTCTATTGAAATCAAATGGCATGAAACTTACTATTCTTAATCTAATGGAAGTTTACAAGGTTGCGGGTTTATTAGTTCCCATCGGCATCAAATGTTAAGTTTGCCCCTATCTCATCTAATAAAAGAAAAGTATGCTCCTTTTGTAAACTTTAGAAAAATTTGAAATTCATTCCGTACTAAAGCAATATAAAATTGGTTTGCACTATTCACTTAGCACGCTTTATATTTATTTTTTAAAGCTTAAATATAAGGCATTGACAGAAATCGTAATAAAACGAGAAACTAAAAAACATATATCCACGGCAAAAGAGAAATGAAGTCATTGATTTGACAACTCATAAATAGACCGCTGATCCCTATTATCATAAGCATACTAGGCACAATTATTTCTCTCAGTCAAATACACTTCTCAAGTAAACCGAGAGAACGATGATAAATACACTTCTCTCATTCATTTTTTTTCCAGAGAAAAAAAAAACGGTCACATAAAATTAAACATAAAATTTTAAAAATAAATTTAGACGAATCTCTAGTATAGGTTATAACAAAGCACATCTCACTAGTAGTCTAGTACCTTTGTTTGCTAGTTTTTAAGAAAAGCAAATTTCTTAACATAGAAGGCATACAAAATTTATAAAAAAATTCCGGGCTGATTTGGTTGATTTATCTTTTATTAAATTAAATTATGATTTTTAGTTATTTTTTTATTTTTTATCTGAACATATTTGTGATAAATTTATATTTTTATGTAAATTTTATTTTTATAAATTATAATTTTTTAATCTATATTTTATAAAAAGATAATCCAAACGAGCACTTTTACGTGATCCTTATGTTATCTATCATTTTTCTGTAATAAAATAAGAAATAATCAGAAGTACAAAAATTAGAATCATCGTTTGCTAGTTTAGAACTTACCTTAGGAGATTATGAACCCATTTGTTTAAGCATCTTTTAATAAAAAAGAACTTTTGAAAAGTTTTAAGGTATTTGTTTAAGCATTTAAAAATAATCAAAATATGGAAAAAAGTTAATTTCTAATTATATTGTGATATGCTATTTTAAATAGTTTCTACTTAACTAAAAGTCACTTTTCAAATAAAAAGTATTTTCTTATGATTTTCACTTAATGCAAAATCACAAAGTTAAAATTTAGTAAGAAATGGGATGTGTTTGTGTATAGGTTTTAGGATTCTTCACACACAATCTCTCGGAAAAAAATATGCACTACACAATATCACATTTCTCAATAGACCCAACAAAATTGTATGATTAACTCGAAATAAAGAGATCAAGGGCAGAAGAAATTTAATGCCCAACCTGAAACACAACCCTAGTTAACAAATCAACGTGGAAGAAATCTTGGATACTATTGGGGTCAAATGTGAGTTAAGTGAATTAAAAGGTTGAGAAAAAAAGTCCATGTTAGATCAAATTAAATTAGAGAAACAGTATTTAAGTGGAGAGACCCATTCATTTTGTATTCAATAATATTTTTGGATCAAGTTGTGATATCAAAGCTCACTAATACACTTCTTCCCAAAATCCAATTAAACAAAAGGCCCAGTAGGAAACTTGTATAAAGACAATGGCCACAGTGCCTGCCACTTGGAAGGAGAAAAAAAACCAAGTGGATGAGAGTCTTTCCATTTGGAAGGTCAAAAAAGAAAATACCCAAATGGATGGAAGCCTAACTTGAGTTAAATGAGTCAAGGAGCCTAGTTGAATTGGAAATGTGTCTGAAGATGCTGACCCAAATTGATTGAAGCTTGCATTGGCATATCATTTGGAATAGAAAAACTGTAATTAAAGAGTGGTAAGAACTTTTATAACGAATAAAATTGAACTAGAGAAAAGAAATATAAGTGAAAAGATTCAAATTCCTTAGTATGTTTTAGAGTTTTGAATATTCTATTGTCGCATCGCCCTCCAAGATTCCAACACATTGCCATAAATATGATGCAACAAGGAAGTGATGGAGATGAGAGCAGGGGTTAGGGGGAGCATAAAATTCTTTAGGGACCATTTGAAAATAGCCAATATATGGTCTCCCTTTGATTAAAAATAAAAATCTTTAGGGACCATTTGAAAATTTTGCAAATGCAAGTGCTGATTAAATATTTCAAAAGATAAATCCTGATCATGCACAGGAATATTGGACAATGTTTAGGAAGATAAGAGGGAAAAGGGAAAAATAGGAATTGTGGCCTCAGTTGCATTTGAACGGAAGTGACTTTGGTTTTTGAAACAACGTTAAAAATTATAAAGCAGTAGCCACAATTGATTTTTAAATGCATCTTACTAAATTTGTTATCTTATACTCCAACAAATTTTTGGCCAAAAAACCCCCCAACAAATTTAAACACCAACTTTGTGCGAGGCCGAAAACAAACCAACTTTGTGTGGAAAAACAAACCCCAGTTAAGCCTACTTGATCAAATTTGCCAATAATCTTATATTAAACATAAGTGGGAAATAGCTCACGTCATGTCAAACTTTTATTATCGGCCTAAAGTATAAGTTTGGTCTGTTGGCCATAATAAATTTTTTTCAAGCTAAGATCTAAAAAGTCTAATTCTACCTTAATCCTATTTAAATGCTTATTATATTAGTAGATTTTTAAATATTATTTTTATTTTATTATTTAAAATTTTAGCACTCAAATTAAAAAATATGATTAATACATTAGAATTTATTGTAAATTTTTTAATATATCATTCAATAAATAGATAAATAAAAAGAAGTAATTAATGTTATCTTTAATTTTTAAAAAGATATATAAGGATATACTTAAGAAAACAGTAATTAATATTATTTTAAAATTTAAATATAATAAAAAATAAATTTTTTCTTTAAATGACAAATAAAAAGAAACATGTGAAGTAAATTTAAAGGCAAATACTTCGTAGGTTTGAAACAAAAAAAAAGCATTAAGTTTTTTCAGGCTTAGGTTTAGACCTTTTAAAAAATTTGAGTTGACATGAACCCTAAATAGTACCTACCTTCAAATATATTTATAGGCCTATATTTTGTAGGTTTGAAATTGGTAAAAACCTATTTTAAGTCTATATAATTAAACCTAATTCATAATAATTAAAAAATTTCATATATAAAAAAACCAAAGCTATATTTAATGTTGAATCAAATAATTTATTTCTAACCTTCAATGCTTTAAAATATATTATAATTATACTATATTATATTAATTTAAGTTAAAATATTATATATTATATTATATATAAATATAAAAATGCTTTATTTATATAACATGTAAATAGGCTGCCTCATAGGCTTTCAAGCCAAGTTTTAAGTAGTTAAAAAAGTTTAGAAGCCTGGGTTAAGCCAACTGATAGGCCATTAACCTATTTCCATCCCCATAAAAACAATTTCAAAGGCCTAAAATAGCCAACGTTGTGAAGGCCCACCCAACGAAGAAATATCATAAAACTCTTTTTTTTTTTTTATCATCATCATATTGAGACATTTTAAAACAAAACCTTCAGACATTTTAAAACAAAATGACACAAAGTTGTCCTTTTTGTATGAGTAAAAATATCTTGTCCATCGAATCAGAATAAAAATAACTCTCAGTTATTCTTAATTTTTCTATTTTATGAACTAAAAACTGAAACAAGTTTTCAGAATAAGTAAATAAAAAACAGTTATCCAAATAAATTTTCATGTTTTTTTATTTTAAAAAACAGTTTTCAGAAAATGGAAATCAGTCATGCCCAAAGATTCCTAGTGATGCTATCTTTGAAAACCATTAGCCTCGTAAGCATATATAACATAAACTATTTCAAATTATATTAGCATAAACCTTGGAAGACAATGGCAAAACTCTTATAATCAGCTGCTCTGATTATTATTTTTATTATTTTTTTATATATTTTAAATCAATTTTTTATATATTGTTGTTTTTATTTTTTAATTTTCTTATTTAAAATAGTTAGTATATAATTAAAATATACTCTCTCAAATTCAAAATATAAATCATATTTCAGAAATTTATTTTAATATAAAATATAAGTCCAATTTGGTAATCTCTAGACATTAAATGTTATTTTTCCTATTTTACCTTTATCTATAATTAAATGTAAGAAATATAACATATTTTAAATATAATACATTAAATAGAGATACTATTAAAAAATAATATATTTTTTGACAGATTTAATGAATAAAACTATATTTTTTTAGTGTATACTCCTTCCGTTCCTTAATATAAGGGACAATTGGGGGAGTTTATGTGTTTCAAAATATAAGGGACATATGGGGTTTGTCTAGTGTATTTAATGACTTTTTCCAAAAATACCCCTAATTAAGATGATATATTTTCAATATAATTCATTTGTATTAATTGTTTGATGGAAGAGTTATTAACATTAAATTAGGATATTTTTGGAAACTACTTTATATTCCAGATAAATTTATTACTTTTTTTGGTCTGTGTGATTTTATTTCTTGTCCCATATATTAAGAAACAGAAGGAGTATATAATTAGTGAAATAGAATTTATATTTTGCTATGGGGGGTAGTAGTTTAACCATGATCAATTTAATACCACACTGTAACCACTTAATCATACACCAATATCTCAATAAATTGTGAATATAATGCGGGATATTTACTTGCAGAGAAGGTGAATGGGGGAAGTGAGGGGCGGGGAAGGGAGGGTACATGCACGTGGATGAGATAGAATAATTTGGTCTACCACGTACGTACAATGATGATCACACACGTGCACCTTAGTTCATATGTGGGAGCAACAAGCCTACACATAAGTCCCTACTAACTACTACTAAGCTAGCTAGCCACCACGTATTGTACCACTATTCCATTCCTCCCTCCTTTGCTTTTCCATTAATTTCTACGTTTGGGGACCATTTCCTCACAGGAATGTCACTCAAAAGTGAAACACCCCTCCTTCCTTTCTCATCAATCCCACGCCCCACCCACATTTCATTATTCATATCTATCTATGTCCCAACTCCTGCTTAGGAGCATATATTTACTTTCTTTTCCACTCCCTCTATTATTTATATATGTTCAATATAATAGATAATTCCTTCCGTTATTTGGACCCTTGATATATTAATTAAAAAGCACTTTAATTAATTTGTAGTGGGATCCTAGAAAGTCTCATTTGGGTTGCCGTCAAAGAGATTTATATCTAGAGGACAAAATGAGTGTTTGGTTTGACATGAGAACACAACTTTTAATCTCTTCAAACGTCTTTCAATTTCAAATGCCTTTTTTTTATTGCTAATTTTCATCCATGAGTCCAATCAGAAACAGTTGTGCAATTTCTTGATCATTTCCTTGGATACTCCATTTCAATTCATTGCAAGAAGAATAGCTATGTCAGCCTCAAGGGGCACTTCAAACATGAGTAGTAACAGGATTTGATGTGTTTAAATTTAACTTCTCTTCTGTTTATTTTCCCTACTCTTGATTACTTTATGCCCTTTTAAAGTTAAAAAAAAAACTGACACTAATGTTAATTTTTAGGGATTGAATTGAATTTTATATCAATGATGATTTCATCTTTTTTTTTCCTCAAATAAAAAAAACTTTTGATATCTAATTATTTATGTCTAAATAAAATGTGGAACTCATGGTCCAAAAATAAGAAGCTTATAAAATCACCTCGATTTCTCACTATGTATGTCCATTTTGTGAGGAGAGAGATAGACACAGATAGTGGATGGGCCCAAAAGAAGTCAAGCTCTCCAAACTCATCCCACTTTATATTAAATTAGAAAATGTATTACACCAATTATCATATAGAAACATACTCATTCTTCCTCTGTTCCTTAATATAAGAGATAAAAGATAAAATCACACAGATCAAGAAAATCAATAAATTTGTTTATAATATAAAATAGTTTCCAAAAATACCTTCATTTAGTATTAATAACTTTTACATCATATAATTAATATAAATAAATTGTATTAGAAAAATGTCATCTTAATTAGGAGTATTTTGAAAAAAGACCATTAAATATACTAGACAAACCTCCAACTCCCTTATATTTTGAAACATAGAAACTCCCATATTTATTCCTTATATTAAGTAACAGAGGGAGTAGTTCTCAACCAACTATACATGTAATTAATGATTGTGATAGGTTTTTTTTAATGAACAACTAATGATAGTGGTTAATTAATACTCTCTTCTTCTCATATTATAGGCAAAACAAGAATTTTTCTTATTTTATAATATAAGGTAACATGTAGTAATTTATTATTTTTATCTCTCATTTATTGTATTATTAGTATTGTAACTTATGCTATATTTAATAAAATAGGTAAAATTAATTGGGGTAAAATTGAAAATTTTAAATTTTTTTTAAAAAATTAAAAATATAATAAATGTTTCTTAATATACATGAAACTCCTCCTATTATATTATAATATGGGATGAAGAGAATGATAAACTAACAAATTGATCGATATATGTAGGAGAAGGATGGCAAGAGAGTGATGGATGAGATTTGGTTAGAGCCGAAAGTGTGGTTTGAAATGGTGATAAATTAAATAAAACACTTAATTAATATATAGTATAATATATATGCCTGGAATTGAAAATATGCCCACCTCATGCTCATGCTCATGCTCATGCTCATGCCCTCAAACTTAATTGTGATGTTCCCACACCTTTCACAATCACTGATATGAGGCTCTCATTGTGTATCACCAGTGTCTCCTCTCTTATGCATATATATATATATATATATATATATAATATAGATATATTCCTTCCAGCGCCATAATTGCGGCTTTTAAGTTGTGGGGGAAAGAAATTAAGGTTAGGTTCTTAGGAACCTAAAGTGGCACCACACATCATCACCCACTTAGAAGCATGATTCAGAGGCATTAAATTTGACTATAGAGAGGGAGAGGCACACACTTTGGTTTAGCGTTTCATCATTTCAGATTTGAGTAATTGGTGGCTTCGTGGCAGCGTGCGAGCTACCCAGCCAGCATGCATGCACGCATGGTTCACCATTAATACTCTCCTTTCTTTTTTTCTCATTATAAATTTGTGTGTTGGTCTTTTGTTATATACTCCTATATGTTTGTCATCAAAACAACTAGATATTTTAATTTTCTCTTCGGAGGAAGGGAAAATAATTTCAAATTTTTAAAATTGTATGCACTTTTTTATGTTTAAATTTTACTGAAACATTTAAAAAAAAACTGAAAGAATAAAAAACGATATATGAAGCCTAATAAAATGTGTAAAAAATTTATAAAAAAAAAAAGATGCTCCAGAAAAGTGGCACTAATTTATTACTTGTAATGCTTCCTATAAATTTTATATTTTATATGATAGTATAAGATATTGATATTGATGCCATATGTAATTAATTTTTTCACATAATTAGGTTAAATTTGTTTTCTTTCTTAAAGTTTATTTAATATTTATATTTTTGTAATAAAAAATGAAGCGAAACCATCAATGCAACTAAGAAATGAGTGAACTATTTTTTGATGCAGATTGATTGGTCTAAAAGTTAGTCAGTCAAAGAGTAAGTCAAAAACAAGTAAAATTGGTGAATTAGGTCAACTATTTGGACCATCTTATTGTCTGAAAAAAATTGAAGATTTATAGCTTTATAATTGCTTAATTATTTTGGTTATATGACTTCTCATTTTGATAAATCTTTATTAGATTTAAGTATTGAAAAAAAAATGTCAATCGAAAGAAAGAATCTTGAAATTCAAGCATACATGGGAAACATGAAAATATGACAACTCAAAGTTGGTGGTCCAATGGTATAAAAAAAAAAAAGTTGGTGGTCCAATTAAGGGGATTTTCTTTACCATATTGAGTTTTTCTGTTCGAATGCAATACCTAAGGTAGTCTGGCCACTTATTTTTCAAAAGTAAAAATTATGTTTATTATTTTAATTTTGAGTTATTTATTTAATTTTCACTTTAAATATAAAAATTTTTCATTTATATTTTATGTGGATGTAATAATTAGGTAGGGTTAGATAGACTTCTTAACCCTTCGCTACTAATTAAAATCCATATCCATATCTATATCTATAAATCTGTAAAATCTATATATAAAAAATATTATAAATTATAAATAATATAACTTACTTTTGATTTTGTGTAAAATTCAAGCACATAATCTACTAAAATCGTAGTCATGATAAAATCTAATTATTGGATTGAACTACTACTATCTAGTAATTACTTTTAGAGCTCGAACTTAAGACCATTAAGTGCCAGTTTGATTTGTCTTTTTGTAAAAGTACTTTTAGAATAACCACAGTTTACAAAAATGAAGTTTGGATAAAAGTAGAGAAATTTACTGAAAAGCTGTTTGGATGAAAAAGGAGAAAATAATGGTTAGAAAGTACAGTTTGATTTTCAAAAAGGAGAACCAAACAGGAGAACCAAACAGGCACTAATTAAACTAGTATAACCCCCAATCATTTGAGCTACATGCTCATTAGTGATAACATCTTAATTTATTTAATCATTCCTGACTCCAATCACACAAAGTCTCTATAACTATCTCTAATATTTCAATTTTCATTCAATTTTTAAAAATATTATTTCTGATTTATTTCTTATTATTTGTTCATTTTACACTGCTTTCAATTTTTTAATTTATATTATACCTATTTAAATTATTAATTATATCTATCTGGTTCTGGTTAATAAGAGCACAAAGTGTCCGAGTGTTGTCTATCGATCAATAAAATTAGTGGTTTATAATAAATGCATAAGATATAAATTTGATGTAACTAAGCTCCAATTTGTTAGAAGACCAATTTAGGGGGTTAAATTGAAATAATAAATAAATTTAAATGAAATTAGCAAGATGATAATAAATTCTTGAAAATAGTCACATATTAATATTTCATAACAAAATTACTTTAATATTGTCCGTTAATAATCATTATCATGTGCTTGAGTAAATAGCAATAAAAAAATAACTAAAATAGACACATTTACAAACTAGCACATAGCTTAACTGGTAGGATGTTATGTTAGCTTAGTTAGCAATACTTCCTCTAATTCTTAATATAAAACCCTTTTAACCGAATCACGTGGATTAAGAATTGAAATTAAAACTAATTAACTACCTCGATTTCTCTGAAAATCCCAATATTTTTTCAAAACTAACTTTATTTAATCTATTTTTCTTTCTCAATGGATACATTAAATAGGGGCATTTTTTTGGAAATATATAATAAATATTATCTCATATATTGTAAAGGGTCTTATATTTATGATCAGAATAAAAGATCCTATATATAAGACCGGAGGGAGTATATAGTTACCAGATACTAGATGCCTTGATACTAAAGGGACACCTTTGACAAGACGAAGCGAAAGATGGCCAAAAATCTCAGTTCATACCTCATCCAAAACTTGATAAGTTCAAGCTCAAAACTCAAGAATTTTGCTCAGTTATATACATGTACGTTAAAAGGCAGAGAGATCTCTTGCTCCCTTCAAAAGAAGGTTCCTCTTTTAACTTAATTTTGTGAAGGGACTGCGAATTAATGATCCTAGTGGATCATGGGGTTTATATAAAACTAATTAATTAACTAATCAATTAATTAATTAACAAATGGATAGTGTCCCATAGCTTAATATGGTCAAGGAGATTAAAGATGTACTTGGGCATACGTTGGTCGGTAGAGATTCTTAGATCTTCCTAGATTTTGCAAATGGGATGCTGATTCATTGCATGCACACCATAAGACAACAAACCCAAACCCATCTTTCTTTCTTTTGTCTTCCAAGCTTATCTCAAATTCTGCATCCTCCATTTTCTTAATACAAAATCAGTCTAAGATTATTATTTATATATCTTGTTGATAGTAAATAACAATATGCAAAATAAATCTAGAATTGCCAAACAGGTTTGGGCAAATCAACCATTCGTTGCATGACACATGTTCATGTTCCAGCTTTGCAGTAAAAATTGGTAGGCTTCCAATTTGCAAAATTCCTTGAAGATCACCTTTCCTATGGGATTCAGCAAAGTTAGTTTTCTTGTTCTTTCACTGCATATCACCATGATTCTGAGTTAGTACTACATAAGAATTGAACCCTCAAAATATATATTTGGCAATATTGATATTCATGATTAAGATAAATATCAATTAATTATACACACTTCAGATGTTAAAAATTATTAGTATTTGTTTATATTAAGATAGGTAGTCATATTACAAAGAAAAAATAATATCTTTTTATCAGTTTATGTTTTTTTATGGACTCAGTTTATGTATTTTTTTTTTCGATTTGAGAATAACATTATAAATATATCAAATTATTCTGAGAGAGAGAGAGAGAGAGAGAGAGAGTCATTGTGCTTTGAATTTGAAGAAGAGGATTTACTTGGGATAATCTTTAGTTATAATAATAAAAAAGTTTCCATTTAATGCCATGTTTATTTTAAAAAACAATTATTGCAGTACTAAAAAAATACTAATTCAAGCTTTGTTGGTAGTTGTAATTAAATTAACACTTTGAATTTTTATATATAAGATATTATATGAAAATGAAAAATTAATTCTTTTTTTTGGTACATGAACAATTAATTCTTTATTGGTTATAGACTTTTTCTTACCAAATTTTAATTTATTTTATTAGTTTCCGAGCAATATTTATCTGTTTTGATTCGATTCAAAATCAGCACATAGGATTTGATTTTTATAAAATTATAAATAATTTGGTAATATGAAGGATGAGGACAAACTGGATCATGTAAACTTAAATTGAGATAAATAAAGAAAGACAAGATGAAGTGTAAGGAAACAACTAATAAATGAGAGGAGAGCAGAGAAAAAAAAGTGGCTTTTCTAGAGGAGATGGTCAAAAGAAAATCTTGTGGGTATCCCAATAACCAAACACTCTTTTTTATAATTTTCAACTTTGTTGTTCCTTCCATACACAAATCATATAGGGCATGTGAGAAAGTTAAGCAAAGGGATATAATAATAGAAGTAACAGTCTGTCATCACCCAGTGGACCAGTAGAAGTGTGGAAGAAAAAAAGATTGTACATGCATAGGAGTATTAATTTGAAGGGAAAAACAAGTGCACGAGATTGCTTTAACTTGTTCAAAGGCACTAATAGCAAAGTAGGATAGGCTCATGACTGCCTATTCATTTTCCGACAACTCAACATAGGAATTCTTCACTGCTTCTTCCATTGGTTGGTTAAAGTTATGACACAACTATATAAAACTATTCCTCCTTTCCACACTATTCCTCTCTCTCTCTCTCTCGGCCAATGCAATATGTGATATTGTTTGTTGATATAGGAAATTAATTAAGATTAAAATTTTCAAGCTAGCTAGTGGTAAGAGTAAATTGATATGAGAGTAATGACTAAAGGTGAACAAAAGTTGGTTTAATTAGTAAAATTAAGAACTTGATTCATATTTTATAAAGACCTAGCTTTCAATTCCATTTTTAGAATAAAGATTTTGTTAGTATATAATACTCCCTCCGATCCATAGTGTAAAACATTTTGTATAACAAATTTTTCATCTAAAATATAAGACATTAGATATTTTTCTTTCTATTTTACTCTTATCTTTAATATTTTTATATTCCTCATTTATAACTCGATAATAATAATAGAATGAGATATATGATAAGGGTAAAATAGAAAATATTTATACTTTCTGTATTGATTTCAGGTGAAAAAAATAATTTTTTTAATATATGTATAATTAAGACAAAATACCTTATAATATAAATAAGAATGAGCAATTTATAAGTATTTTTGAAGTTTTACCCTTAAATTACTTTAATGAACTTTTAAAACTCAACTCATCTCATTTTTTAGCATTTATAAAAAAATCTTTGTAGCAATTGTTGACTTTCCCATTCAACACACTATTGCGGTATTGCCACTGATCATGTAACATGAATGACTGAGCTAGTGGGATCTTTCTCTTTATTTTCCACCATAAAAAATGGCAAGTGCAAATATTGTGTGTATATATATACTCCTATTATATTATTGTGACACTTACAAGTCAATTACAAATTGATTTTTTAATTCATGTAGAAAAAAAAATGTCAACACACTTGTAACAAACTCTAATAATTCAGTTCACATTTAGCGTCATTCATTTCGAAACTCTGGCCTTGTTTGGTATAAACTATAAAAATGATTTTTTTTCTATGACATCGAAATTAAAAAACGCAATATCTATATATTATATCCTATTAACAATAACTATTTTTTCTCATTACTTTTTTATTCAAGGGCACAAAAAGACATCTTTTTAATTCACAAAGCACATTTTTTCATTTCATTTTTTTCCATTCTCTTTTATTTTATGTACCAAATGAACCTTCCGCATATCTCGTAATTAATTTAATGTTGGGTGATTTTAATTTTCTTCAACAAGAAATGACAAAACTAGAAGTTAAACCTTGGATCTAGAGGAAGAGCATGCTAGCATCTCTCCCAAGGAGGCAACTTGTGTAATCCAAGTGTTGTAATCAAAGTTTTATATTATAAAGATTTCATTCAAAAAAATTTATTTCACTGCAATTGATAATCAATTAAGTTCAACTTGATAATATACATGAACACGCATCTTAGTCAAAATATTATACATTTTTAAATATTTAAATTTTTTGAATTTTTATGCGTAGTTAAACTTTATGTTTTATTTAATATGTATCTATAATAGCTATGAATGTGTTATTTATAAATTTATCTTGATTATGTAATTATATAGTATTTTAATAAATATAAATTCTTATGAATTTGTATTACAAGGTTATAAATCCATCTCCCTTTATGAATTTATTTATTTTATCAAAGCTCTTGACTTTTATAACTTTTTTATTTATAAATATCTTCATAACTATTCCAATAAGTCAAAATCAATTGTATACCTAAAGCACATAGCAAAGCACTGCTTTCTGTTTCTGGCAATTGGCAATTCTTGTTTGCCATATTCATTTGATCCATCATTTCTAAGTGTTTTATAAACGCACGAAATCAATTTGACTTTTTAAATATGTTATAGGATTCTCAACATGGGATAAATTTAATTGGAAATGATCTATCTTTTGCCTTCGGTATCTCAAAAGAAATTATTTTTTATTGCTGGAAGGCGATACTCCAGGTCAAGACAAAAAAAAAAAAGAATGGGATAAAAAATGCATGTGTTTTACAAAATAAAGATGCACATGAAAATCCAATTTAATTTTTTTACTAGAGATACGACTTCAAGAAATTTTGTTCAAGGACTCAGATTGAACAGAATTTATGTTAAAAAATCTTTAAAATTATAGTTACACATGATACCTAGAGTTATTATTAACTAGTAAGTTTTAAGGGATTTATTCTTAGATTTAAAAAATAAATTATAATTTTCTTAAAATGTAATAATAATTTTATTTAAAACAAGTAGTAAATTCTATAATAATTTTGATTTTAAGAGTAACTAAAATTTTCAAAATTTTTAATGTAAATTTTATTTAATTTGAATTCTTAAAACAATTTTTTCCCTAAAGTTTCTAATTAACATATATAGTCAACGGGTAGACATATATAGACACGCATGCAGGCCGTGGGAATATTCTAATACGTATCCATCTAAATTATTGTATAGACATGGATTACTCTCACTTTAGTGCTATAATTCATTTCCATAATGAAATTCGAATGTTTAGTACTATAAAACACGTAACGTAATGCCCACAAATTATTAATATCGATACCATTCCTTAAACCTCTACACGGGTTTACAACATTAATTTTGTTCTCAATCATGATTTTCACAATACTCAATATTTTAATATACTTGCCATTATATATAATCATACATGTTATACAAAAATCAACCATGAAATTGAAGTGATGAATATCCTTAGACCAATCACCATTACTAAAAAAATCAAATTTAATGAGAAAATTTAGTGAGGAATTACTCATTCATCGCTAAATAATCTAAACAGTAAGAAAATTAGTGATAAATTGTAAGTTTCGTAACCATTATTTAATTTAGAGAGGGAATTAGTGAGAAATTTTTTATTCTTAGTTAAATTATTATGAATAGCGAGAAATCTAGAGGGAGATTTATCTCTCGCTAAATTTTTTAAAATTAATTTTAATAGATTAAAATTATTTTATTAAAAATATAATTTTAATGAATTAAATTTTTTTAATAATTAAGTTATAAAATTATTTTTATGAATTGATTATTTTAAATTAATAAAAATAGTTAAATTAAATTTTATAACCTGCTGGTAAAAAATGAAACTGAAAATTTATTTATTACAAAATTCAAAATATAAAGTATTTTATGATTTTAATAATTGAAATTATAATATATTTTTATTTTTTAACAATATATTAATTTATAAATATATATATATGTGTGTGTGCGCGCGCATTAGTGTGTATATAAATAATATATATTTCATATTTCATATAAAGACTACAAATATATTTCACTTCAACTGGTAAAAGTGTAAATATAAAGGCACTAAGAGTAAGAGGTCATGAATTCAAACTTAAGTAAAAGCATATTTAAAATCATTATATGACATGACGGTGATGTGTCGCGATCATGGTGGTGTGGTATGGGTGGCGGGTGACATGGCAATAATGTGACGTGGTGATAGTGTTGAATTTTTTGTAGTTTAGTGAGGAATAAGATTCTCACTAAATTTAAAGAGAGATTAAATCTCTTGCTAATTTAGTGAGGTAATTAGCTCATCCTTCATTAAATTTAGTGATACAATTTATAGTGATTAAATTAGCGAGGAATTTTATCTCTCGCTATTTTCAATTTAGTAAGAAAAAAATGGCATTTAGTGAGAGATTTATCCATTGCTAAACTGCTATTTTCGTAGTGGAAGACTCTCTTTTTCACATACTTGAGCATCCTACATCTTTTTGCTTTTTTGGTTATTATAAAATTCTAGTGACTTTTCAAAAACTCATTATAAGATCTTGCAAGTGTAAAAAATATTTATAAATATACTATGAATTTCATATTAACATTAATAACTATGACTTAGCGATCACTTGGCATGGAGGAAGAAAAGAGGAGAGTTAAATTTCATGGGAAGCATATCAATTGATGTTGTTGGATTAAAAAAAAATTTAAAAGTTCTTGAAAAATTAATTTTATTAATTTAGGAAATTTTACTTTCAGATATTTTACAATATTTTTTCTAAAAGGATTCTTATTTCCTTAATGCATTTTCTTGATAAAAATGTATTTATGGATGTAACATTAAAATATAATATATTTTATTTAAAAATAATTTAAACTTCTCATAATATAAAAAATAAAACAAATACTCTCTCCGTTCCTTAATATAAGGGACAATTGGGGGAGTTTCCATGTTTCAAAATATAAGGGACACGTGAGATTTATTTGGTGTATTTAATGGCTTTTTCTAAAAATACTCCTAATTAAGATGATATATTTTTAATATAATTTATTTATATTAATTGTTTGATGGAAAAGTTATTAACATTAAATGGGGGTATTTTTAAAAATTATTTTATATTTTAAATAAATTTATTATTTTTCTTGATCTGTGTGATTTTGTTTCTTGTCCTTTATATTAAGGAGTGGAGTGAGTAATAGGTTAGTTTAAAAAATTTATATATTTCTCATAAACTATACCAAACTGAGCCTTAACTTCATGTTCTTTTCAACCAAGCATTCATTGAAAACTGAAAAGCATTCTATTTCTGCCTACGTCTTCTTACCAACAATTGTGGTCTATATTTGGACACTGCATTCTGTTTTTTTTTTTAATTTATTTGGGTTAGTGTGTGCATGTGAGAGGAAGATAGAGAGAGAAAATAATGATAAACAATAAAACAAACAAATCAAAGAGAACAAAACACAATTGTCTAATAAAAATTTGAAAATAAAAGGAAACAGCCAATAATGACATGACCATTCCCCTCAAGAAATATAACAGTATCTAAGGAAAAGTGTTTCTCTGCATCCCAACACAAAAGAAAAGGTCTGTTTTACTGACTGTATATCAATTAATACAGAAAGGTGTGATCGCCAAAATACAAATGAGGCAATCATTCATAAAGATCCCAATCCCCTTATTATTATTATTAATCCACAGAAAAGTAAATACCTTTTATCAACAACAGTGAAGCTACCTGTTGGATTGGACTTCAATTAAATTATATACTATTCTTTTAATTTATACATCCATGCGTGCTTTGAAAATAATTTTGCTAATGGGTTGCATCAGATTTGTACATGAATTATTTTATTTATATTTTTAAATACTATTTATATAATTATTTTTATACATTTCACTTGAACGCTCTCAAATTTTTTATTAAAAATAAAAATAATTATTAAATTTTATTTTGAAAAATAATTATAATATCTTTTAAATAAGATCTCAAAATTTGAATATTATGAATAGGAAAAACATGTTTAGGGAGCTCCTGACTTGATAATGTTTGAATCTCACCTATTATTATTATAAAACTATACCAAAAAACTCAAATAGGAAATTTTAAAAATTTAAAATTTAGGTTAAATTAATTAATTTTGAAAGGTGCAAATTAGTACTCCTTTGTAATTGGACATTGATCAAATTGTTTGCTTCCACGCGCTATGAGAGCGTGTGAATCTCCACCCTAACAAGAACTGACACAATACCAACTAATTCTGATGATGTGGGTGTAAAGTTTGAACTTTTAAATACTCCCACCTCTCAGACTAACCTCTTGCTGCTCTTTTCTTTCTCTCTGGTGTATCACTCTCAAACATCCCACGAGCCATTACAGTTTATACCACCATTTTCAATTTCAACACCTTCCTTCTTTTAACCTCCTCTCTCACATGCATTTTCACAAACACACGGTGTTCGTTGCTTCTCTCTAACTCTAGCTCATCAATTTTACCTACCTTCTCACAAAAGATCGCTTCCTACCTTATCAACATTCATATTCTGCACTTTCTTCTTCTTCTTCTTCCTCCTCCTCTTCTTGTTCTCTCATGGCCCTTGAAACTCTACTCATCAAGGTCAAAACTGCGCTTTCAAACAGGTTCGACTCTGTTCGACCATCTTCGGCGTCGAACCCCAAACTTCTGTTAAAGAAATCGTCTTTCAGGTCCAAGAACGTCGGCGTTTTGGCCTTCGAGATCGCCGGCATCATGTCGAAGCTCCTCCACCTATGGCAGTCTCTCTGTGATCCCAACATCATCCGTCTTAGAAACGACTCTATTTCCCTCGAAGGTGTCCGGAAAATCATCTCAAACGACGAGTCCTTTCTGCTCGGCCTTGCCTGCGCCGAGTTCGCTCACAACCTCAGGCTCATAGCTAACTCCGTCGCCAGACTCAGCCGGAGATGTGAAGATTCTAACCTCCGATCCTTCGAACGGTTATTCCACGAGTTCGCTGACTCCGGTCGTGACCCGCACGGGTGGGTGCTCGTGAGCCCGAAGGAAATTGAGGCCAAGCACAAGAAAATGGAACGTTATGTGACCATATCGGCGACTCTGTACAGAGAAATGGATGAGCTTTCGGTTCTAGAGAGTTCGTTGAGGAAAGTTCTGCACCATAGTAACGATAACGAAGTTTCTTCTTCTTCAATCAGCAGAGACCAGAAAATCTACGAGCTTCAGCAGAAAATTTTCTGGCAGAAGCAAGAGGTAAAGGACTTAAAAGACAGATCTCTATGGAACAGAAGCTTCGATTCGGTCGTTTCATTGCTCTTAAGGTCATGTTTCACCATTCTAGCGAGGATTAAGCTTGTTTTCGGAATTGGCCATTGCGTCCCCTGTTTGTCTCGTAGTCTCTCTGCTTCTGCCACTGTTTACCCATCCGATCAAAATCCCACCTTCATCTCTAGCCCATTGACAAAAAGCTCAAATCTTGACGAAGAAAGAAAAGATTTTGCATCTGGGTTCTTCGAATCAAACCACAAGCTTCTGAAGCCGCCGGAAACTACGTTAGGAGCAGCAGCTCTGGCTCTGCACTATGCCAATTTAATCATAGTGATGGAGAAGATGATCAAATCGCCACAATTAGTTGGTGTGGATGCGAGAGATGATTTGTACGCTATGTTACCAAATAGTATCAGATCGTCCTTGAGGAGAAGACTGAAAGGAGTAGGGTTCTCGGCGAGCGACCCCATGCTCGCCGGAGAATGGAGGGAGGCGTTGGGGAGGATTCTGGGGTGGTTGTCGCCGTTGGCTCATAATATGATAAAGTGGCAGAGCGAGAGGAGCTTCGAGCAGCAGAATTCGATGCCCAAAACGAACGTTTTGCTGTTGCAGACTCTGTTCTTCGCGAACAAAGAGAAGACAGAAGCCGCCATAACTGAGCTGCTTGTGGGGTTGAATTATATTTGGAGGTTCGAGAGGGAAATGACGGCGAAGGCATTGTTTGAGTGTAACAATTTCAACGGATCATCGAATCTGCAGTAGTAGTAAAAGAGAATAAGCAAGATACTGCACTTCTCCTTTTTCATATCCTTATTCTGTAATTTTCTTCTTCTCATGAAATATGTTATGGGGTTGAAATTAGCATTGAATCAAGTACAGAGATCCTTGAAAGGTTCGTTTGATAATCTAACCCAGTTATTGTGTATGAAAATATTACAGATCGATATATGTAGATGATGATATGATTTTTGAGTGATTCTCCAATAAATGCTTGGGGTTTCATGATTCATACGTGCTTTCCATAATCATGTCAAAATACATTCCTATACTTTTCCTGTTTATGATCAATCAAAAATCTATAATTGACGCCTAGTTACCACTCGTTTCATGTTCATTTATATTTCTGGTTGTTGCAGTGATAATAAAACTGGTAATAAGTAGGCAAGGATTCAAATTTCCTATATATCTGGATCACATTTAGCTTTATACTCCCTCTGATTTTTTTTTTTAACTTTCAAATTTTCAATTCCTTTATATATATATATTAGGAAAGTTAGTTATCTCCTTAAAATCTTAAAAAAAAATTAAATATTTTTTATCTATATTTAATATATTAATATAATTCACATTAAATATTATTTAATTAATTAAGAGTATTTTTTTCATTAAAAAAGTCTAATAATAATTTATGAGAAGAAATAAATTATAAAGATAAAATAAAAAAAATTATTAAATATTATAAGATTTCTTATAAAAGGGATCAGAAAATATTTTTAAAATGTCCCTTAGAAGGGAGTATTTAATTAACACTAACCTCTTGTCCAAAAAAAAAATCACCAAAGTGGGGCCAGCTGGTATCTAACGTTTGGTTTAGGATCCGTAGTTATGTTGAATATTTTGCAAAATTGTAATAGAGTGAGACGTTTTGCCACATTCTCTTCTCACATTTCAACTTATACAGATTGTATAAATAACGATCATACCATTAAAAACGAGGCCAAATTTGTTGCTCATATCATGCCATATAAGAATTAAAAAATTATGGGTTTGTGACAAAAAAACATATGGGTTATTACATCACAGCATTAAAAACTTGTGACTTCTTGTGCAATATTTTCTTTTTGGGTAATAAAAAGAGATGAGTAGTAATAATTAAAATAATTTTTTATCCTCTCACATTATAATTTAAACATTCTAGAAATAATATTTAATATATAATCGTGTCAGTTGTTAGACCGAAAAAATACTCAATGTTAGAAGATATATTATCGTAGGTGGAGAGTCCCTCCGGTTCTTTTTTGTATAACTTCATTTAAACAACTCTACATATATTAAAAATTTAGTTAAAATGTGGTAACGTTTAAAATTTCAATCATTTTTCAAAATTACTACATTCAATGAAATTCATTAATACTAGTAGCATTCTTTCCTCTTTTCAAGAGAATGACACTTAATAAATCACTAATTAATGATATAATTATTCACATTAATAGCAATTGTTGACTACTAGGCAAAGGGCATTTTGGGTAAAAATTTAATGATTTAAGTAATTCCAAAAGAACCTTATATAAAGACCAAAAAATCATTGTAAAATGACCTTTACAAGAATGACAAGAGGGAGTAATAAAAATATTGTTGTAGAAAGATATTATTGGGTAAAAAAAGTTATGCAAATTTATATTGTGTTATAAATATGACCATATGGATGTCCATAACCATTGAAAAATAGTCTTTTAAGATTTCATCCCATGTTTAATGGTATTTATGTCCATAACTTTTAAATGGATGCTTTTCTAATATTTATCCTAAATAAATATTATATAATTTTTAAGAATTTCACATTATACACTTACTGTAACTCTTGAATTAATTTTTAAAGCTGGCTGAAGCTATATACTATCTCTATTTTAAAATGTAAGAAAGAAATAATTAAATTATCAGAACAAAGAAATCAGTTAAACATTTTAAATATGTTATAAAAATTTTTTTTACGAATATCCTCATTTAATGTTTTTCTTAACTCTCTTTTAACTCATATCTTGTAATAATAAATTTACTTTAATTAAAGGTAAAAATGAAAAAAATGCAATAATTTATCATACAAAAATTATTTATCTCTTACATTTTGAAACAAAATATATTTAAAAATGTATCATACATTTTGAAATGGAGAGAATATTAAACATTGTATACCTAAATAAATGAGAAACATTTTTCCGATTTATTCTCTCTAAAATTATCTCTTTATATTTTATTAGTTTTTTTTCAAATATATTTTTATTAGTTTTATAACACATTGAATGAAGTTTAAACAATTTTTGAAAAAATCAGGGGAAAATATTTTTATTTTTGGAATATTAGACAAAACTGTGTGAGAGACTTTTTAAAGTAAGAAAAATAATTTTGATTTATTCATTATTATTTAATAAATACTTTCTCTGTTACCTATTATAAGTTATATTTTAAAAAAATTAGAGTATACAAAATATCAATCACTTTGTAAGTATTAAATATTTATTTTTTATTTATCTTTCATTAGAGAATTATGGTGGGAAGAAATTATAAAAAAATATAATTAAAATAAGTTGTGATTTAATAAAAATAATACTATTAGGAAGTTATTATAAATTTTACTAACTTAAAAAATTTAAATTATTTTTAACTATATTTTATGTGTAAACTGGTTAAACGTGAGTTATCATAGGAAATTGATGACTGTATAACTAACTATATTTATGACTGTATAATTAACGCATTAGTCCTAAACACGTGTCTGAAAAATATTCTTGATAAGAGTACCCTTCTAAGAGATAAATAAAGTCGGCCAAAAGAAAAAAAATTCTGAGATTGATCAAGATGGCGTGTCATTTTCCTTCAAGGTATACGGAACAAAGTGTTAACTCATGCTTTCTAATATTAGGTTGTCAAATCGATTTTATATTAAAAAAAAAGGTAAAAATAACAAAGAATAGATGGGAAAATAGTTTTAATTTAAAATAATGATAAAGCATCAGAGCCTAATTGTATAATTAAAATTATCCTAAGGCATCTAATAAGGACACAAACGACAAAACCATATTCTTTTTTGGCCACCAACATTACATCGCCTGTAATTTCTACGTTCAGTTCATCTGTTCATCTCATTCATATTTTTCTGCTCCTCCTTTTTAGGCGGCGTCGTCAGTTATCACTCTGTCAGAAAGAGATCAGTCCACATTTGATAATGGAGAGGGGGAAAAAAAGTAAAAGTATATATATATATATATATATATATATATTAGTACTGCTCCCTCTTATATGTACAGTTTGTCATTTTAGAGGTATTGTGATTTTTTTAAAATATTTGCAGTTTTAAAATATCAATGATATATTAATTATTTTTTTGTTATTTTATCCTTTAGTAATATGAAGTGGAGAATTCAAGGGAGTATATAAATTAATGGCATTTTAGTAAATACTATTCCAATTTTATAGTAATGTAGATTATTTAATGATTTTCTTGACTTGAGTTTTGGTACATTGGAATAATTTTTAATGAAATGAAAACAGATAAGGGAATGAGAATAAGAATAGAAAAATGAATGAGAATGAATCTTAGAAGTATGTTTAGTATGTTGAAAAAAATAAATGGAATCTTGACATAAATTTTGTTTGGTAAGTATATTTTGGTGATGGAATGTTTTAAAATTAAAAAGACAATAATACCCCATTTTCTTCTTCATCCGCAACCTTCCTTTCTTATGCTTTTGTTCAACCATTTTTCGTCCATTAACAAAAACATAACTAGATTCATCACACAAAATTCCAGAAGCTCAAAACTGAAAATTTCAAAATCAAAAACACTAGTAGATTCATCACAAATCCAACCTAAGTCCAGGCCATAATCAGACAACACATAAACATCTAATAACACATCAAGATAAAATCAAATCCCAAAATCACATTTCTGCCAAATTAGAATCCCAAAACTCCAATGGAGATCTTCAATTAAAGACGAGGTTAGTGACGGAGAGGGAGAGAACTTCGATGATAAGAGACTGGTGAGGGAGAAAACGATGATGGGGAGAGGAGAGTGACAGAGGAGAGACGAAGAGGAGGAAAGTGGTGGAGAGGGAGAGACCGACAATGGTGAGAGACTGGACTTCCTTTCAACTTTCATGTTTGCCATCGAGATCAGGCAGATCTATGAAGTTGCCACAGCCATCCTTCAAAAGATCGGACCTTTGAACTCCCAAACCTTCATCGTCGCCGTCGAGATAGTTTGCAGAGCCCACCGCTATGTAACCAGTGCCATTGACGTCGCTGTGCTCAACCTTTACAAGGAAGGAGGAAGATCATGACTTCTAGGATAGAGTGATTTTGGGATGAGAGCAGGGTTATTTTTGACCAAAATATTGCATTCCCAGGAAAGTTGGAATTTTCCTTCACTATATTGAAGGAATGCACGTTCCCATATGAAAGGGAATTTTTTACTTCCCTGTAAAGGCATTGTGACGTACCAAATGAGGGATTTTGCTCCTTCCCTCTCCCATTTCTTTTTCATGAGTTAAAATGATCCATTTTTGTCAACCAAAGGAAATATTAGTAACCAACATCAATAAAGATTGGATAAGTTTATGACTTATACCCACCAAAGGGGCAACGGTTGGTGGGTAATTAAGAATTTTTTAAAACACTTTGCTTTAATTCTTGTAAATTTGAAATCTAACTCAGCTGAATTTTCGTCTATAAATTAGTTAACATTATCTACTTAGTTTTATTATTTTCAAAGTAATAGATTCAAATGTTATCTTTTTTTTCCATTTTGTCGACTTTATTTTTTTTATTGGTAGACATATTTATAAAATTACTTCACAAATAAATGAATATAATCCCTCCACTTTATTTCTTTTGTAATTTTATAGCTGTTCTTTTGTTTCAATGTATTGTTGTTTTTAGACTTTTTAATGCATTATCATTTTTTTTCCAATTATACCATTCTCAGATTTAACTTAATACTGATAATTTAATTTAATGTATATCATTAAATAATGATATTTTAATTAAATTCTTAGTAAAATTAAACACTATTAATGATTTATTGGCCTGCATGAAACAACATTAAACAAAAGAAATGAAATAGAGAGAGGGAATAACAAGAAGAAAGTGGTTCACTTAATCTAAGTTTGTCATTTTTGGCCAAAAAAAATCTAAGTTTGTCATTTTTTGAAAATTTTAAATGACCCAATTTTAATTGTTATGAAGGTAAAATTTAATAATATTTTATCAAAATAAAATATCTTGACTTAAATATTAAAAGATAACTTATAAAGTTATATTTCACATATTATTATTTTTAATAAAAAATAAAATAGTAAAAAACTTTTAAAACGGTGTATAAAATGGGAGGGAGAGAGTAGTAATTGACGACACCTTTCAAATTTAACAACTCAAGGAAGGACCCCACCAACTAACCCTGGACAGTGAGCAACCTTATGAATAATTCTGCTGTCTTCTTGTTCTTCATGTGCTTTCCATTTTGTCGTAATCCTACTTTCCATTTGGCCACACTTGACAAGTCAAACAAAACGTCCAATATTGAGGACCTTATGAGGTTCCAATTCAATTAGGGTTTTGACACCGTTGATTTATGAATTCATATGTGCCTTCATGTATGTGAAGTCTAAATCCAAGAGGCTGATGCAAGTGGGGCCATAATTCAGAAACCAAGTCCAGAGAAAATTAGAAACCAATTCAGAAAAGCCCTTTTCATCATCTCTCTCTGAAATCAACCACCACTAGCATGAACCACCATTCATTTTTCTTCAAAATGTATGTATGTAGTTGTAAACAGATGTCTTTTGGAGCACAACATAAAATAATTTCATTAATATGTGTATTTAATTTTGAGGAAAGCTTTAGGCAAATTCAGCTGACCTGGTCAAATTGTAGGCCATAACATTATATTAGATGCTAATTTTTTAATAATTATTTGTGTATAATTAACACAATAAAATTACTTGAACATATATACAAAGTTGTTGAGTTTTAGAAAACATTGAATCATTTTATTCCTTTACTCATAACTAAGAATAAAACTCAAATTACTACTCAACGTGCGTTGATACAAATAGTCAATACTATAGAGATGAACCATTAAAACTCTCTAAACTTTTGTTTGGTGGGCATCTCATCCCAAAGATATATCCTCTTTAGCCTAAGGGCTATAAGTAGATGTGATTGGATAAAATTGCATGTGGTATAAATTTGTGCAATAATTTTGAGTTGAGCCTCTGCAAGCATAAAATGTCACTCTTATGTCCTGCTTGAAAGGACTAGGAGTGAGAATTGGCCATGCCCTTATTAGGGGTGGCTATTCTCTTATACATATAATTGATGTACAGGCGTGACACTTCAAAAATCATGATTTTTATATCAGTAATCATTATTGTTTTACATTCGTCTTGTTAAGTTTTGCATTAGAGTATGGAGAAATTTAAGTTTACCAGCAAGTGAACTATTTATGTTTGAAAGAGTGTAGTTGTGAGTTTTGTTGATTTGCCTAATTTATGTAGTTGAATTATTTTTTTAGTTTTAATTTATAAAGTGACCAGAGGCTAATTAGACTTGATCTCTTGTTGTCTAACTTATTTCACATAATTAAATGATTCAAATTAATTGTATTGTGATGTTATTGTTTGTACTATTATGAACAACTAGTTATTATTATTATTTTTTAAATTAATTTGAGTTAGGTTTAATAAAATATATTTGAATTAGCCCATAGGCCTAATTCAAGCCTTCAAGGCTTAGACCTTTAAGTGTATTTAAAGGTCTTAAATCAAATTCAAGTCAAATCAGGCTTTTTAAAAGCTTAGAATTGAGCCTAAAGAAAAACCTTATTCATGTCAACAAGCTAGGCTCAGGATTCAGGCCTAATAACACGCTAGACTTGTTTAGTAAAACCTGACCTGACTTAACCTGTTTCCACCCTTGACTTAGATGGTGCCTTCCCGCCCTACAAAAAAAATTATGTCACAAAAAAAAAATTATGGCTTTTCCATTTTTTGAGAAAAGCTTAATTATTGAAGATTTTTATGCAATTAATTAATTAATTATATTGACCTTTATTTAACCACTTTTTCAACTGAAAGCCCACATTCATTCAAGATCATATCAATTATTACACAAAATAGTATTTCTCTGAATTACACATGGATTAGGAGTTGGAGAAGAGGAGTAAAAGTTTTCTCCCCTTACATAGATTCTTTAAAAATTTGTTTATATATCAACAAGTACATTCATTCGTTTGTTAGAAGTGTATAATTGAAGTATTAAGTTGTTTTGATTAAGTACTTTTGACATTACAATTAATTAAGCACAAGATTGCACATGGAAATAATTAAAGTCTTGGATAATTGTAATTTGTGAGAAAAATATACAATTTTTTTAATATCTTCAAAATAGGTAGAAAATTTTAGCATCTTATGAACAATATCCAATAGCTAGAAATGTTGATGTAATGAAAGCTCATCAAAGCATTTCAAAATATAAAGGCACATGTTGAAAAAACATAGACTACTTATTCCATAGAAAATAAGTTAAATAAAGACATCATTTAAGCTTTGTAAGTTTGATGTCTTGTTTAAAGGTCTAGCCATTAAATCAAATAATCCCGAAGTACTTAGTAGTTGTGAACCATGACTGCACTATATCCAAAAGAAAACCCTAAATCTCATGTCTTGCTCTAACATTCTTGTATAGCATGAGAGCTTCCCCCATGACCTCATGATCAGTAAGCAATTGTACCTTCGTTTTCGGAGATGGTAGAGTAGGGTGGACCTCCCAAAACTTCTCCATCTTCTCAAGGACTATGAGTCATACCCTAGGATCGTATCCAGCTGAAATAGCTAAAAGCAACCCGATGTAATTTGGTTCTATTTTTGCCCTAAAATTTGTGAATTAGGTTGATGTTACAAGCATTGCACTGCAAGCCCGTTTGGGTTTTAGTTTGCAAAAATAAGTTAGAATAAAATGAAATGTGCAAAAATGAAGTTTGGGTAAAAATAAGTTTGTTGTAACATGGTTTATATTTAGATTTTTTCTCACAAAAATAAGTTTGACAAATTGAAATTTGTTTTAATGATAAGAGTTAAAAGCACTTTTAGATATGTAATTATTAAAAAGAACATAAGTTTTATAATATAATATTGAATAATTAATTGAGTTATATATGCTTTATAATAATATAATTAATTTTAATTAATGATAGATCTACCCCTATACCTATATCTAATTAAAAAAATATAAAAAGCTAACATTAGTTTTGTAAATCAAAAAGGAAGGGATCAAGTCTATTGGGTAAAAGTGGGTTGGAGGCCGAACTTCATTTTCTAAAAAGATGGTTTACCAAGTGCCAAACGCACCTCTAGAAAAAATAATGTTTGAAAATCACAGTTTGGTTTTGAAAACAATAAACCAGACAAGCACGCATCACACACAATATGTTAGAACAAGAATGTTATTTCAACATAAAACCTATCATTAAACAAGCAACTTAGTAACGTCATAGAGTTAATGCATGGAAGAGACAACAAAACATGGATTCTAAAGTAATTTAAAAAGGTAAAGTTTGAAAGAGATAGGAAGAGAGTGGTGGGTCCTCCTTTGTACGTTGTGGGACCCTCACACATCTCCCTATCTCTTTCTAACTTCACTATGAAGTACTTCAGAGAATCCTTTCCAAAAACAACATTGACAACTGAGTATAATTTCATAAATATAATACACCAAAGAGAAGAAACCACAAAGAACAATGTAAAAAAACAATTACAGGAAGGATAAGAAAAACATAATGAAAGTTACTTTACAGAATACTTGTATTAACTTATACATGAAATAAGTTCTTTAAAATTAAAGCCATCTTCTCCACATATAATTCATGACATTTTTAGCATTTTTGTCACTAGCTACTAATTTCATAATGCCACACCCTATGCTATTAATAACCAATCATTAATCGACATCAAACTAAAAAACTATGTTAAAATTAGTTAGTACTTGATAGCAAATAAAGTTGAACTCCAGATGGATAGAGTATCACCCAAGCCAAACATACTAGTCAAAGCAAATTTTGTCAACCTTTCAACCGCATGTCGAGCTACAATATGCCTAATCTAAAAAGATGTGACCATTACATTCCCAACCCCATCAAGTTGTAAAAATACAAGGAGACAAATAACAGCACAAGCATACCTCATGTCCAAGAACAAATTCCATCTCTACGTCACTTGTAAGATGCTCAAGCATACCAGTAAACACCACAGTCTTCCCACATGATAAGCTTAAGACCTCTCCAGGACCATTCACCACTAACACCTCCCAATTCAATCCATCCAAATGTGATATAGCACGTTGTGACCCTCATTTCTTACCTTTTTTCTACTGATCTAGTGAACCCCCTTGTTATCAAGAATCTTATCCTCATAGTCACATTTTCCTTCAACCTCTCCTTTTGTCTCAGATAAAGTGTTCAATGTCTTATGCACATTTTCTTCTTGTGTTGTGGTGTACTCTGATGTATTCTTCAAACCACTACATACCTTTTATTTCTTCAGTAATGCATGAATTATGTCCTTAGCTATCGTCCTTACTCATATGCTTTCTGGGTGTTTAGTTGAAATCGAGCTCTCCAAGGTTGACAAGAGTTAAATGAGTCCAATTACTATACAGAACAATTTCTAAATATTCATAGTATACCATGATCAAAACCCTAGAAACTATGAATACACTAGCAAGAAACCACTGCCTAGGCCCTCGCGGCTTGCAGTATTGGACATTGTAGCGATCCACAAAGTAAAATCTCCTAGCCCCAGTGAGAAATGGATTAGATAATTTCCTATTGACTCTACCTTGTAAGCCTAATCTCTGTGATATAAGAGAAAGTGATGAGAACCTACAAGGTTTAGCTCTTTTCCATGTAGAAGTCAAGTACACAAACTGGGAAAATCTTGTATTTGGTAGCAAAATTTGCATTTTGGACATAGTCCTTGAAGACCAACTGCGAAAAGCATCAAAGGCAAGTGTTCCTCTTGTGTGACCCCATGATGATAGAGTGAATTGAACAAATTATAAGATTAACATCTCAGACTAAACAATATGTTTATCTTAATCAAAGGATTATCCCAAAAGAAATGAAACCTTATAGACGTATGTTTGCACGAACTTAAGTGGAGAATGTGATAAAGTGAAGAATTGAATATGAAAGTAGTAGCAGTTGGGGAGATGAAAACATCTTGCCTCATCCTCAATTCTTGAATGGAAACGTATTCTGCTAATTGGGAAACTACACTGTTTTGGGAGTCTAAAGCACTACAATGGGAAAAGAAACAAATTTTGTAATCAGCACAAAATATAGAACCTCATACCAAAAGCCAAGATAGGCAGAAAAAAATTAGAAAAAAATCTATAACCAAACCACTAACTTACCATTTTATACTAGAAACCTATAGAAACAAGACAAGCTGCATACCAAATTATCATGAAATCAAATCAGAACTTATAGCAACAAATTGTATATAGGAATTAGAGAACATAGAAAGCAAGGCCTATGGAAAGTGAGTGGCCTAAAGGAATTATGTATTAGTCTGGAATGTATTGAAATCTCTTATCGACTGGTGTTCGACTCACCTTATGCAGGTCCTTCATCATCTTACAAGTAGCTAATCTTTCTTACTAGCCCATTGTCACACCTAGAAATGTGAAGCGGATGATGGCATGGAGAATGAAGGAAAAAGAAGAAATTAACCATCACGACGGAGGCCGATTTAGGATGAGTCGCCACCAAGATTTTAAGAAAAATTTTGAAAAATTAAATAAAGAGGAAAGGATGGTCTGCGAATTAGAGTTAGGTACATCAGTATAATTGTGAGTTGTGAAAATGTGTTAGACACCCCCACAACACTTGTTCCTAAAAACGATTACCTTAAGTTGATCGTGTAATTTTTATGGCTTTTAAAGATCATTTTAAAGGCACTTTAATCATTCACATGCAAGCTTAAGGGTAGAAAAGAAAGAAATTAAAGAAAATGAGGAAATTAGGGAAATTTGAGAAAACAAATGGAAGAAAGGAAATTAAGAAAGGTAAATTGAAAAACGTTTATGAATTAAGGACATAAATTGGAAAAATAAAAATAAAATGAAAATATGAGAAGTTGAAAAAATAACATAAGAGAAAAATATTATTTATTTACAAAAATGGACTTGACCCAGAATCAGAATCTAGGGCCTACGTACCTTGCGATAGGAATTAAAGTCCACATAGTTCGAACTATAAATGCGTGTCACTGGGTTGATATTTTTTATTATGTATATAATTTTTTTCGAAAAGAAAAGTTTATAAAAAATAATTTATCTCTCCACAAAAAAAACAGTTTTCAAAATTGGTTGGTGTGTTTTAATTTGTAAAAAATAGATTAATTTCGATTATCTTCTCTTATCACTCATTTTTTCATTTTTTATTTTCATTTTTTAAAATAAAATCAATTATAAAAAAATATATATGTTTTTTCTCAATGTAGAAAAATTATGTAACTTTGTATATTTTTATTGTTAATTTGAGAAGGAAAATTAGAAAAGAATTTTATTTTTACAAAATAAAATCAATTAACTCATGTGATGACTTTATTACTCACAATTAGTTCATTAATACCTAAATATTTACGGCAATGTCACTCGTGACAAATAGGCGTAAAGAATAAAAAAGGTTTGAAGGGAAACAAATAATTTTGAATAAATTATTTTTACTTTCTTTTTTATTATGAAATAAATAAGATCCTCTCAATGTAGAAGATATGATTAAAACTATATGTGTCTTTGAATATTTTTATTGTTAATTTGAGAACGAAAATTTGAAAAGAATTTTATTTTTACAAAGTAAAATCAATTAACTCATATGGTAACTTTATCACTCACAATCTGCTTATTGATATCTAAATATTCACGGTGATGTCACTCGTGATAGATAGACGTAAAGAATAAAAAAGGTTTGAAGGGAAACTAATAATTTGAATAAATTATTTTTCCTTCTTTTTTTATTTATGAAATAAATAAGACCCTCTCAACACATATCTATTTATTTAAAAGAAAGTTATTAAAACAATTGAAAATATGATTACTACATATATTTTCAAAGAGAAATAATCAACATATGTGGTGACTTTTTCACTCACAAGTTGTTGATCATTACCTAAATACCCACGGTGTTACCACTCAGGCAGATAAGTGAAAAGGATAAAAACTTGGAGGAACAAATAGTTTTAGTTTAAATCATTTTTACTATTATTATTATTTTAATTATGAAATGAAAAGGCAATTAGAAAAAAAGCATAAATAATAAAAAAAAGAAAAAATAAAAATCGAAGGAAAATAAATAATTTTGCTAAGAATTACTTTTATAAAAATGAAAATAAATACGGTCCTCTTAAAATATTTATTTATTTAAAAGAAAAGCATTCAGAAGAATTCGAAATGTGATTATTACATATATTATCGAAAGAGAAATAACCAGCATATGTGGTGACTTTATCTTTCACAAATTGCTAATTGATACCTAAACGGCCACGGTATCAATACTCAGGGCAAAAGATATAGAAAAAGACTTAAGGGACAAAATTAGGGAAAATAAATTTTTTTTGCATAAATCATTTTTATTTTCTTGTTTTATTATAAAAATAAATATGACCATGGTAACACATTTTTATTTTTACAAAGAAAAGCAATATAAGGAATCTAAAATATGGCTTATATATTTAAATATATATTTTTTAAAAATAATCAACCAGGACCTGTGGTAACTTTATCACTCACAGCTCGCTAATTGACACCTAAATGCCAACGGTGTTACCACTCGTAGCACAAAGGTAAAGAGAAAAAACTTATTTCAATTATTTATATTACTTTATTATTTTTTATTAAAGGAAAATGGATAACGCCATTGGAATGCAGAATATTTTTAATGTAAAACATGGTCCATATAGATATCATGGTAACTCCTCACTCATGATATAATTAACTGACACCCTGGCTATTTGCCCACGGAGACTTAATCCCTCGTGACAAATTCTAAAAGCAAAAAAAAAAAAAGAAGAAGTAACCAATAACCAATAAAAATATAAAATATGAAAAGAAGGCAACCAAATACAATTTATCAATGTGTGTGCGCCTATGTAAGCATGTGAGCGCATGAATCTACTCAAACTTGACATAATCATATCATGGGTTAAATTATATAACGAATTGAAAGAAATGAGCACTCCCCTTGTCTTCCTTCAATGCTAGTTCCATTAAAATTTGTAGCTTGCCTCCTCCATTCTTGGTCTCGTGCACAATCAATTGATCTTCCAATCCTTGCTCCATTTAGTTAGTCCTCATTTCATATACAAAAAAAAGGAGGTGTGAAATAGGAGCTTGAATGGCAAGGATGCAAGTTCAAAGCAAAGTCATTATCACAAGTATAACCACTTCATCTGATCAAATTTTTTCTCCAAACAGAACCTATAATCATGACCTGATGCTAACCAAATGTGAATTCCTAAACAAAAAGTTCTATAGGTAAGAGGGGCACACAATCTAAATGTTCTAGATGTTATTAAGCATGCTTGATGTAACCATCTTTTATTCATAAATTGTTTGATTTAGGAGTAACAGAGTATGACGGGTTTAGATAGCAAAAATGAGAATGCAGAAAAAGACGAAAGAGTAATCATTCAAGAAAAAGAATCCAAGCTATGGCAATTTAATCAGAACCAAAACCATGACCATCTTTGAGTTTTCCTTTAATATTCTCATCATAAACTTACTCCAGAAGAAGTAAAATCATCACGCCACCAACCTAATTCTTCTATCAAAGTGAAACTTCTCAACAAAATATTTGCCACAGATCTACATGAAACCGAGACAATCTTGAAATCAACAGCATATTCTGGAGCTTTTATGTGTTCATTTTAATATTAAGTCAACATGTATGTTAAAAAATTCTCACCATGCTCTACAGAGAGCCAAAGCCTTGGAAGCAACTCAAGTTTATATTAGAAAATCTCTATCACGGGTAAAGTTTTTAAACCGAACTAAACCTTCATTATAAAGATAATGGATGTTATTCCTTTCATTCACAAAGGCTATGGAGACGCTAACATTGATACATCAAATGCTCAAAAGATTGAAACAATTATGTTTTAACTAGCTGGTAGTAAAACTGAGTTTTTTCTAATAAAAAGATCAAACTAGTGAATTCAACACATCTCAAATGCGGCAATCAGAAACAGAACACCAACAATAACTGATCAAAATAATACTTTCCAAAAACAGAGTAGAAAGATGAGCTCTCTAGAGATAGAATATCAATTGATGATAAAATAAGCAAGATCCACAATCCAGTAGGCAATCAAATTAATCCATCCTACTCAATATCATTCCAAGATAAGACAGAGGAGCATGAAAACAGTCTCACGATCTATTGACCAGATCTACCTAAGGATTTTTAGTATGAAGAAATTACCTATGGGGCTTCAAGACACCTCCTTTCTCCACTCGACTCTCCGGCTTCGTTCTGGTTCTCGCCTCTCAGTCTCGTGCCTCCCCCTCCTCTGCTTCTGTCCGAGCTTCCTCAGTCTTGTGCCTCCCTCTGCTTTTTCCATCTGGCACTGAGTCCTTGGACCCTTTTTTCTCCAAACTCCAGCTCCCTCTCACTCGCTCTTGCAGTCTCCTCTCCGCGGCTCCCTCTCTCAAACTCTCGTGCTTGCGGTCTCCTCTTCTTCTGACTTGCTCCCTCTATTTCTTGTTTGCCTCCCTATGCTTTTTCATCCTCACGGCTCCCTTTGTTTCTGGTCTTGGTATCCCCCGCGGCTCTTTTCCCTCATGCTTCTGAGTCCCTCCTCTCTTTCTCATACCTGAGCCCTCCATTAGGGCTCAGGGTAATTTTGGGCCTGAGCCCCATCAGGCCCCCCAAATGGGGCTCAGGAGTTTTTTTTTTCTCTTTTCTTTCTTTTTTTTGTTATTTTGTTATTTTTCTTTATTATTATTTTTTATTTTTATTATTATACTTATATATATATATTAAAAATGTCCAGATAAAATATGGTGTTCACATCCCTTCTTTCTCACTAGGGTTTGGTCAACAAACTCATTCTGCGAACAATGCGGAAAAAGGAAGACGAGGCTAGCTTTGTGAAGAAAACAAAAAAACAAAAAGCCAAAGGAATGAGGAGAAAAAGAAGAATCAATTTCAAAATCAGAAAAAGGGAATCGAAAGAAATGAAACCAACGGTGTGTGAGGAATAAAAGGGGTCAAGGAAATCGTCAAACAGCATATTCAAAGATCTAGCCATCAAAATCAGCAATGGCTTCTTTTGCTCTTTCACTCAAGATTAGTCTGTTACTTAGTCTGATTAGTGATGACTGATGATGCTACATTTTAATTTTAATATATTTTAATTGAGACATTAATATTTAAAAATTGAATACAAAAAATTCAAAAACTAAATAAAAGGAAAAAAAAGTGAGAAGTGGAAGAATTGTGTGAATTAAACTCATTTTCGTAAAATTCTAATTTCAATTTAATTTTTCTAATTAAGATTATCATATCTTATCATTCTTTATGGAGATTATCATATAAACATTTATTAATTTACTTTCATTAATATAATACATGCCTTTTTTTTTTTGTAATAAGGCAAATACTTTCATTACTACCAAGAAACAATGCTATACAAAGTCAATATATACAGTATAGAAAAACAATTATGAGCCACCTTTTAGAAAGGGTTCCCCTAATTATCCTCCACATGTATCTAAAAGAATGTCAAATAAGAAATTTAAACAACCTAACCTTAGTTAGCTACAACACCAATTTTCATCAAAAAATTACTTTTAGTAGCTTGTTGTTTCAAACTTGCATAACTCCTGCATCTAGATTTTACCTCCAGCTTAATAGCTCTAATTGCTCTTTCACTTGAGGAAGCTTCATTATTATGTAGATGAGCATTTCTTTCCCTCCAAGCATGATAAATCACTATAGCAACTATTGCATATAACACCTCTTTAAAACAGCTATTCTTTTTAAATTGTGTGGATAACCAACATTTCCATCTATTAATTTCCTTAGGGACATAATCAATCCCTATCCACTTACAAACTTCTTCTAGAAGCTCTCTCACCTAATGGCATTGGAAGAATAAATGCTCAATAGATTTAACATTATTACCACACAATAAATATATCAAATTAGTTACATGAATATTTAGATCACATATTGTAGCTTTAGTAAACAATCTTCTTTGGACTATTAGCCACATAATAAAAGCATGCTTGGGCATTGTATCTCTAGACTAGACTACCTTGTCATACTTGAATTTCTCGCATTCACCTTGTAGCCATTTGTATCCACTTCTAATAATGTATATGCAATTAGGACTAGCCAGCCATCTCCCATCTTCATACCCTTGTGCAAATTTCAATTTAGCCTCTTGTTTAGTTTTTTCCAATGCCATCCAGCATTACTGGCAGTAGTATAACTCTAGAAATTTGCTCCCTTTAAATAAACTCCATCAATCTACTTTACTCAAAGATTATCTACTTTTGACGCAATGTCCCAAATTTGTTTAGCAATCACTGTTTCATTCAAATATCACACTTTTTAATACCAAGGCCTCCCTTACTTTTGGGAAGGCATACCCTTTCCTAGCTAACATGTGCCATAATTCTACCATTTTCTTTTTGTCCCCAAAGGAATGCTCTACAAATTGATTCAACTTTTTTTGTGATGCTTTTAGGGAGTATAATATATTTGCCCAGTAAACCTGGATGAAGAATAAAATGAAGTTAATTAGTTGACATCTACTAGCACAAGAGAGATATCTCCTAGCCCAACTATTGATTCTCGATGTAATTTTCTCTACAAGGACTTGGCATTCCATTTTGCTTCATTTCTCGATGTAATTAGTTGGAATTGACATTCCAACTAAGAAGCCTGTCAAGTTGATAATTCGCTCCCTAATATTCCCTGTGGACCCATTTATAAAGAGACTAGATTTGCTAGGATTTGCAATATGGCTAGTAGTATCAGAGATTTTCCTAAATCTGCTCATCACTATCTCCATAGATTTTGGACTAGCTTTGCAAAACATCATTAAATCATTTGCAAAACATAAATTAACCAGTCCAAATTTTTTGCATAAAGGATGGTATTCAAATTTAGAGTTCTTTGCATCTACATTGAGGTTCTGGTTAGATACTCCATGACTAAAACAACACTTAAATGAGAGATGGGATCACCTTGCTTAGCCCTCTAGCTCCTCAGAAATAGTCATGAATTTCACCATTTATTGCCATAGAGAAGTTTGTTGCTATAATACAGCTATTAATACATTTGTCATATGCCTTTTTCAGGTCCACTTTCATAAGGTATCTAGGAGACACATTTTTCCTCTTGTACAATCTCAACAATTCCTGACTGATCATGATATTATGAACAATACTTTTTCCCTTTACAAAAGCACCTTGATTTTCACTAACCATAGTAGGAATAACTTTCATCAATCTATTACACAATAGCTTAGATGTACATTTATATATGATATTATAGCAAGCTATAGGTCTGAATTCATTGGCCATTCTCGAGTTCTCTACTTTAGGCACCAAGCTAAGGATTGTTGCATTTATTTGTGTGAGCATCCTTCCATTCAAGAAAAATTCTTGCACTGCATTAGTTATGTCTTTCCCTATTATGCTCCATACATCCCTAAAGAAGCCACTTTGAAAACCATCTGGACCAAGGCTTTTTTTTGGGTGAGTGTTAAACATAGCTGCTCGAACCTCCTCCTCTGTAAAAAGGTTGAATTAATAGCAATTTCTAACCAACATTGAGGACTTTTCCAGATTTGATAATTTCCACTTCTACATGGCTTCTATTATGACTCTTGCATCTCAATATAGCTTAATTATATCTCACTATATGATTAATTACATTATCATAGTCATTCAACTCTACTCCTACTTCAATGGTTATGCTTGACACTCTATTTTTTAAATTTCTTATCTTCAAGACCTGATAAAAATAAGCTGAGTTTTGGTCCCCCAGTTGTATCCATGTGGCTTTAGCTTTCTGAGCCAAGAAACTTTTAGCAGCATTATATATCTTTCCTTAAGAACTCTTCATTTGCCTCTCTTTCTCTTGTTTAGAGTAAATGATTTGTTGGGTCACCATGAAGTGCAACTTGTGCATCTTTTAATTTTTCCTTTGCCTCCTTAGCACTATTAACTATATAAAAAAACTATTTTTTATTCAATTTGCTCAATTCCTTCTTCACTATCTTAAGTTTTGAAGTTACTTGTACATTTTAGTTTCTTGCACAGTAGTTTTCCAAGTCTTGGAGATAATACCCTTAAACAGGTGATGCATGGCCCATATATTGAAATATTTGAACATCCTTTTCTTTCTCATAGTCATCTTCATATTCTTGACTATCATAGGACAATGATCAGAGATTGTCTCAAGCAAAAACATAGTTTCATACCTAGGAAGGTTGTTGAGCCATTCCTTATTAATAAGAACTCTGTCCAGTTTGCTATAAATATGCTGTCCATCACCTTGTCTATTGTTCCAAGTGAATATGCTTCCTTGCTATTTCATATCTATTAAATCATAGTTCTTTAGGCATTCAACAAAATTTCTCACCTTAAATTAATATACTTGAGCACCCCCTATTCTTTCTTCTGTTTTTAGAATGCAATTAAAGTCACCATGTACAACCCAAGGGTACTTATCCTATTTGCAAGATCAGCTAGCTTACTCCATAATGGTAACCTATACATAGCCTGATTAGAACTATATATGGCTATAAGGTGAAAGGATACAGTAGCTACAACATCATAAATCAAGCAGTGTGTGAATTGATCATTTTTCTCAGTCACCTACTCGTTAAAATAAGCCTTCTTCCACATAATCTAAAATGTTCCTCTAGAGGAGTACTCTAAGTTAGTTATGCAATTCCAGGTAAGACTGAAAGCTGCAAAAATCTTTTCAAAATTAGTGATGGTAACTTTAGTTTCAGCTATACCAAAAAAACATATTTTTCTTTTGATAGAGAGTTTTAATTTTCCTTTGTTTACAAAGGCTATTAAGCGCTCTAATATTCCGCATTGTGAAACTAACCATTGGGGGTTACCTAGCTAAGAGGGCCAATTTTGACACTTTCTGAGTTTCCAACATTAGCTATGAAGCTTCCACCACTAGCATCTCTTCCTTTATCACCCTTTGTTTTATTAGAAGTCATGGTCTTTTTCCCCTTACTCCTCCTCACTGTTTGCTATTGTTGACCAGAATAGTTTGAAGAACTTGAAAAATTAGGCTGATTCATATTTGGAGTAATCACTGTTTGGATGTCTCCACTATCTTGCTTATCTTTTTGTTTAGGTACCCATGCTTTTTTTCTTTGTTATCTTCTGACATTCTTCACTAATATGACCAAATTCTTGATAGGTATTACACAGGATTGGTTTCCATTCAAAATGCACAACTTGCTCCATGACTTCTCCACATTCATTCTCAAAATAACCATTTTCTGAAAAAACTCCTGTCACTTCCACTTCTACAAGAATTCGAGCATAACTAGCTCTTTCTCTGTTCATAGTTTGTTTATCAGCCATGAGAGGGATTCCAACTAGACTAGCTATTTTCCCCAAGGAACTTTGCCCCTAATATCTTAAGTACAATCCTGGGAATTGAATCCATACAGGGACCTTATTAATATTTTCTTTAGAAAAATCTGTCTTACCATCCCAAGTAGCAACTATGATAGGTTTACTATGAAAATGAATTATTCCTGTTTGAAGCACTTCTTCTTTAGCACTCTCAAATGAAAATCGAATGATGATAATACCATTTCTAACCAACAACAATTTGCTAATACCAAGTTTTCCCCATACCCTTCGAAAAAACCCATTTACAACATGGAAAGGAGGATTTTCTCCAAGAATATAACATATAACAATATTTTTCTAATGATCTAGTTCAGGTTTCACATCATCAATTTCAATTCTTCCAATTGCCTTACCTGCTACAGTTTGAGGAGGAACATAATCAAGTTTGCATCCTACTCCATGAAGTTTTGAAATGTCAAATTTTTGCCACATCGAACCCATCGTTTCCTTTAGCTTTAGTGAATCCCTCGATGTTGTTACCAACTTGGACTCCCATCGTTTTTCAGAAATTTCACTAGACCTAGTAGCATTTCCTTCATAGTTGAGTTCTACTTTAGTGATTCAAGCTCTATTTCAATGTCAATTAGCTTTTTTACCATTTCCCCAACCACATCGATTGACTCCGTACATTTTCCGGTTTGAATGCAATCTAATCCACCATATGCTTCAATCGAACCTTCCTTGGTAGATTTGGAACCCTTTGGTGTCATAGATAAGTGAGTCTCGTCATCCTTCGAAACTTTCTTCTTCTTAGCCATGGTTGTGGCGCTATAGCAAGAGGTGCTAAACATGAGCCAAGAGGAGAGAAGGAAGCTTAAAGCTCGATAATTTGTTTTATGTAGTACATGCTTATTATTAAACTTTTTATTGATATATTTGGTTCATTTTCCCCCCAATCTTTGTTCAATTTGCATTAATTTGGTTTGTACTAATTAATTTTTTTTTGTAAAGAAATGTAAATTGTTGTATGAAGAAGAAGAAGAAGAAGAGATCTTTTTTGGGTAAAAAGATAAAAGTTATTATTATTTTTTGGGAATACTCAATTCTTTATAAAAATTATTTCTTAATTTTAATTAAAGCAAAAAAAAAATGAAGTCTAATTCCTAATTTTCAATTGCAACATTTGAGAATCAAATCAATACTATGTTTAGTATGATGGAGGGGAGGGGAGGTAAGGAAAGGGAAGAGATTTTAATGGAAATAAGGAGAAGGGAGCAAACAAGGAGGAGATTAAGGGGAGGGAAGGGGAATGATTTTGATGATTTCTTATTTGGTTTAGGAGGAAAATGTGAGTTAATAATAAGTTGATTATTTTACTTCTATGAAATTAATGTTGTTATCTTTTTTTTTGTTTGATAATTATTTTCTCTTATTAACTTATTAATAATGTCAATTTAACCTTGATGTCACATGGTAAAATTTTTTTTATTAATGTATTTTTTGAAGAATTAATGAAGACGAAAATGATCTTTATAAATTAAATTAAATTAAATAATCTTTAATTGGGTAGATGCTAGTTTAGCCCTATATGTGCGGTGCTACAGTATGGAGGCAAGTGATAAATATAAGGTGAAGGGAGACTGAGATGTGCAGTGCTGTTACGCTCCATTAAAGACTGGAGAATGAGTTGGGGGCATTTTTATCATAAAAGGTAAAAAAAATTTTCTTTCATAAAACACCCCCTTCTCCAACTTCCCAAAAAACCAACTTTTGGAGGGAATAAGCTTGAGGGGATCCCATTCTCTCCTTAAGAAATTGCAAATCCAAAGAAGGGGGGACCTCCTCTCTCCAAAACCCTCTATCAAACAAGGGATAAATTAAAGTCACAAACACAAAGGCTCTTAAGCATTGAAACTTGAAAGTTAAAGTATTTCACTGCATCAAAGGAACATATTCCATTAGACTTGAAACATGCAAAATAAATAAATAGATAAATAAATGTTTAATTATGTATAAATTGTGCAAAGCTAAATTGGTTCGGTATAATCAAATCAAATCAAATCAATCCAACTCAAAATAAAAGTGAAACTGAACCAATGCATTCTTCGATTCCAAGAATTGATTTTGACTTTATTATAATTTTTTATTCTAATTAATTTTAGTTAATTTGGTTTTGCTTGATTTGATTTGATTTAATGGGCTCGCATCAATTTTGAATGCTTCTTACTTCAACCTCAGATCCTGCTCTTAGTTTCTTGTATATAGTAAGAGCTTCCTTCGTGACTTGAGCTTAAGCCAGCAATTGTGCTCTCTCTTTTCCACATGGGTAAGTAGAGAAGTTAGCATTAGGCAACTTCTCATAGACTGTTAAAAGTTATGAATGAAGATGATGTTATAATTATAAGCATTGCATTAAGTCATAAAAGGGTCGTGTTATTATAAATTGACTAGACAAAAAGACATTGACTCCTAGAGAAGCAATTATACGATTTATATGATTTAATAAATAAGAACAAGAGAAACCACTAGGAAGTATTTGGAGGAAAAGCTAAGATGGATGTTGGTTAGCAAGTCAAAGCATGGCTATCTCTAATCATAAGATTGAATAGAAGCTTTTCATCAACAAGTTGTGTGTGAAAAAAAATTCCAAAAACTCATTGATTTCACCAAATGGAATGGAAAAGGAAATGGAATGAAAAAAAAAAAAGTGATTTTTCATTATGAAATACTTGGTCCAATTTCAAATATAAGGCCTATTTAACTAACTGTACACAAACCAAGAAAGAGAATTAAACTAATTAAATTTGTAAAAAAATTATATTATTTTTCAATATTACTGTTAATAAAGATAATTTTCTCTTTTATAAGTTAATTAAAGATGATGATATATTAAAAAAAATAATTAATTTTTTTGACTTTAACTAAATAGAACTTATATTTTAAATTAAAAAAACTTTTAAAAGAAAATTTATATGCGAGTAGCCATCCCTAAACTTTTCTTTTCTGGGGGCTTGTGGGTTGGTGGTCGTCGTCGTCGTGCACGTGAGCAAAATCGTGTTACGTTCTGGCTGTGGCTGTGCATTTACATCATCAAACCACCTAATAGACAATTTCATTCCTTTAGCAAAGCACAAGTGTCAGTGGTAAGTGGTAAGTGGTAACCTAATGCTAGTGGGCCATACCAACACAAAGAACACATCGCTGGGCTCTCTTGAGCCCATTGCAAATGCCAAACTAAACCCATCTTAACGCATAATACATCATAAAATTAAAATTAAAAAATATATAACAGAAGCGTAACGTTAATATGCAATTGGGCCTGCCAAGAAGTCTGCAAATCTGTAAGTTATCCTAAGTTTGGGTTTTATGGTTGGATCCAAAATAATGAAGGGAGGCCTGCCAAGAAGTCTGTAAATCTGTAAGTGATTTTCTTTTTTAAGTAAGGAACGAGGGCCATAACCAAACACACTAACTAGTTGGCCTTGAAACAGAAGCCTCATATATATATATATATATATCTTGACAAAGCATAGGCTCCACTTTAGGAGGAGCAATATCATAAAATGACAAATTACATCTATCATTGAAACAAAGTTTGGCCATACAATATTATTGGCTTCTCTATAGACCTCTGAAATCTTTATCTACCAGTCTTTAAGTAACCACTGTTTGATCATAATCAAAGTAAGGGAGGCTGAATCATCATTATCTCTGTCTAACTTTAAAATGAGTCTCACCAAATTCGTCGCAACAAGCTCAACTTGAACTTTTCTAAAGCCTTTATCCCAAACAGGTTTCAAACCTTCTCGTAAATCCCAACTTTCAGCCTCCATCATTGATGGAGGGCCCAAAAACTTAGTGAAGCCCATAAGCTAGTTGCCCTCTTCATCCTTTGACTCTACCACAACGGAACTCAGTAGTAATACTATTTGTAGCAGTAGCACCATCATAATTTAGTTTTATCCAACCACTTGAAGGCTTACTCCAGATCTCAAGAACTTCATCATTAGTTCTCCTTTTAACCCCAACAATATTAGCTCTTACACCACAATAATTCTCATAAATAAAACGCAAAGATTGTACCTTCTTGAACCAAATCCTGTTGCTCACAAACTTCCAAAGCACCGAATCTGCCGGTCTCAAAATCATCAGGGATCTGGCCATTTCTCTGATTCATATATTTACACTTCAGAACTTCCTCCCACAGTCCGTCCGTGTGATAAAGAATGTGCCTAGTCAATTTTTTTCTGCCTTGTCATCAAGAATCTCATCCTCCCTGCAGTAAAATTTCCCTCTAATCTCTCCTTCTGTGTCAGATAATGCATTCAATGTCTTATGCTCATCCTCTTCACCCCAAATCAGTCCAGACCTGTTCTTTCCTCGACCCTCTTCGAAACTCATCATTTATGTATGTCCTTAGCTATCCTATCATTCTTTCCCGTATGCTTTGAGGGTGCGTGCGTATCAGGCAGCATTTTCCCTTCAAAAGATTCCCTCACTTGATTGAACTCATTCTCTCCAACTCTCCTTACCGTAAATTCAGGGATAAGAATTAAACGGGTTCACTTCTGCTATGTCTGATAGGAAGAGATTATTTTGAGGGAAATGAAAAGAAAAAAGTAAAAGAAAGAGAAAAATTTCATAAAATTACTATTTTATATTTATAGAAAATTTGAATAATATGTACTAAATAAATTTTATAGAACTTTTTCTCTCATTCTCCTTTTCATGAAATCTCTTTTATGTTTACTAAACCTAATCTTAGTATAGGGAACAATTTCCTAGTGTTTATACTAGTCAAAACTCCTCAACATATTAATGAATTTCATTTTCACCATTTGTAAGTGCTATATTGGATTTGAATCAAATCTTGAACTTATGTGGTTATTAGAAAATACCACTATTTTTTATTTTTGATCTTCCAAATCATTTTCACAATAGGTCATCCCTTTTTTTTTTTTGCCTAATCCTTTGATAAAAAATTCATTGTCTTCATTAAAAAAAAAAAGGATGTAGAATAGAACCAATATAGATAAATTTAAAATCCAGGTAAAAAAAGGAAAAATTCAAAATTTTAAAGATCGTTGCTTAAGAAATTAACTAAATTAAAATAATAAATAAAAATTAAGAATTGAAATAAATTTTTATTTTATTCTTTTTTATTTTGATTTATCCGAAGGAAAAATCACGCGTTCACCAACAGCTGAGCGAAGGATCGAACAAAAAGAAGCGCACAGCCACAGGTTGGTGAGTGTTATCTCATCAGCCAACCGCTGTCCGAATCTCGAGCCTTCCGGCGGCACCAGCATCTCCTCCGCCTCACGGACCAATTCGGACATCAACCTCCGGCGGGCCCTGCCGCCGAATCCATGACCCTGACCCGATCCACTGCAACTGAACCCGAGGACCAGAATCGAAGCCCCTCTGGTGCCACAGGCATGAGGCTCATAGTGCCTCTCCAAGGCGTAGTCCAAGGCAGAGGAGGCCTTCTTCTTGGTTCTCTCATCCCCTGTGCTCTCTTCTATTTCCTCCAACTCTATCTCAAGCGGAACCGTTCCAAAAATTCCTCGAATCCTCCGTCTCCCTCTGCATCCTCCTCCAATCTCACGGACCTCCCTCGATCCTCGTCCCGATCCAATTTGTCCAGCCGTGGGTCCATTGGCCGCGTTCGAGTGTCCTCCCTCGCGACCATGATTGCGAAACCTGATTCTTCGCCGTATTACATTGGGCTGAATAGAGTGTCTCGGGATCCGTTCGATGGATTGAACAACCCCGATGGGATAATTCAACTCGGATTGTCTGATAATAAGGTTAGTTTTTGTTTAGCTTATTCCGTGCGTTAATCCAATAGACTTGGGTTTTTGTTTTTCCGTGGGCTTTCAGCTAACCTCGAGCTTTCGTTTATGGTAGTTGTGCTTGGATTTAATTGAGAAATGGTTATCAGCGAACGTGAAGGAATCGCTTATTGGAACCGATGATGCCACTTTGAGTATCAATGGCATTGCTTCATACCAGCCATTTGATGGATTGGAGGAACTGAAAATGGTAAAATAAATTCTGCTAGTAGTTAAGTTCCACAGTGGCAGTTTGATTCCACATTACATTTGGAAAATACTTGCACATTGAAACTGTACTTTTCTAGCTTGCTCCTTTTAATTCTGAAAGCCTATTCATGTTGCTGAGCATGTTTATGATATTTTTTTTTTTGTTTACGATTGTGTCAACTTGTTCTGGATTGTGTGTGATATAGTTCAGTTTTCCTCTTTTGCTATATGTCTATATCCACTTGTTAGTGGATAGTTGCCTTTCTGCTTGTAATAATTGCTAATTTATATTATTAACTTCAGTGTAACTTTATTCTCAATGCTGAATCAGAAACTTGAACGTGTGAAGCCAATGTACTTTCTGGCTACCTTTTTTCATAAAATAAATACTACCTACAGCTTGCTGCGTAAAAGATGCATTTTGCTTATCCAGTACTAGAGTCATTTGCTCCCTCCCTACCCTATGCTGGGAGAAAAAGTCAAATTTATCCTGAGCCTGTTAATTTGATTGTATTTAATAGTTATATTGTAATTCATCTAAGCTTGTGTTATTGTTATATCTGATACATTTGATTTTTGTTATTTATTTTCACTATGCAGGCCATGTCAAATTTTATGTCTCAGGTAGTGGGAGGGTCAGTGAAATTTGACCCATCTAATATTATATTGACATCTGGTGCTACTCCTGCGATTGAGATACTATCCTTCTGCTTGGCTGACCATGGAAATGCAATCCTTGTTCCCACACCTTACTATCCGGGGTAATTGATGGCATGAAAACTTTTTAAACATGTACTTCTTCTTACTTGTGTAGTTCTAGTAGCTAACTTAAAAGAAAATATGCAGTTTTGTCAGGGATGTCAGATGGCGAGCAGGAGTGGAACTAATTCCTGTTTATTGTCGTAGTACTGACAATTTCAATTTAAGTATCACTGCTCTTGAACAAGCATATAGTCAAGCTAGAAAACGAGGAGTCAAAGTTCGTGGAATTCTCATATGTAACCCATCAAATCCTGTTGGCAGCCTGCTATCGCAGGACATGCTTTACAGTCTTCTAGAATTTGCCGAGGAGAAAAATATTCATATAATTTCTGATGAAATATATGCAGGCACCATATATGGAAGTGAAAAGTTTGTGAGTATTGCTGAATGTCTTGATTTAGAATATATAGACAAGAGCCGGGTTCATATAATATATGGCCTGTCAAAAGACCTGTCTCTTCCTGGCTTTAGAGTTGGGGCTATATATTCATTTAACATGAGTGTTTTGGCTGCTGCCAAGAAGTTAACTAGATTTTGCTCTATATCTGCTCCAACCCAGCGGCTAGTTGCTTCAATGCTATCAGATGAAAGATTTATTCAGGAGTACATTGACACCAACCAGAAGAGAATCAGAGAAATTCACGAAGAATTTGAGACTGGTTTAAATAAACTAGGGATCAAGTGTGCTAAGAGCAGTGCTGGTATGTACTGTTGGGCTGATATGAGTGAATTAATCCGACCATACAGTGAGAAAGGGGAACTTGACTTATGGGAGAAGTTTCTAAGTGTTGCCAAGATCAATATAACTCCAGGATCAGCTTGTCATTGCATAGAACCAGGATGGTTTCGTATTTGTTTTACTACTATAGCTTTGGAGGATATTCCTTTAATTATTGAACGGATTAGGAGAGTTGTTGAAATTTGTAATTCTTCTGGTTGAAGTCTTATGATTTTGTTCACATCTATGGAAATGCCTGATGTTGCTATCAGGTGCTGCCACTTAAGAAAATTTTGAAAGAGTCCACACAATTCTTGCTAGAGTGGAGTTGTGTTGCAGACTCCTGGTTTTGTCACACTGCAGAGGCAAATTCAATTTCTCAATCTGGAAAACCCATAATTCACTTGACACTTTGGTTGATTTTAAATCCATGCGCAAATTTTGAAATAGGCATGTTGAATTACCAGTTTTCAGTATTGGAAGTACTTTGTTTTGAGAAGTCCTTCAGTGATCTTGCTGCTAATTACAAATATGAAGCTTCAAAAATCGTTATCGGCTTCGATTTTCTACTCAATTCATACAGGAAAAAAGTCAGATTGGTTTGACCTCTAACTTTGCACTAGGGCAAAGATCCCATGTAAGTCTGCTATTTCACGGACATTGCCAGCACATCCGTGAATAGTGTTTGAAGTCAAAAGTTTTCAGGCTTTTGTATTTTTGTGTATTTTATGTGCTAACATTAGATTGGGATTAAGGCTCTGTTTGATATCACTTTTGAAACCAATGTTTGTGCTAAAAAATGGAGTTTGATATATTTTATACATGTTTGGCGTCACTTCTAATTCTCCATCGGAGAATCATTTTGGAGCCAAAACCACGTTTCACTAGAAGCAGATCCCTCCCACTTTTCAGTTCTGCATCTTCACTTTCATCTACATTTATCTCAAAGTCAAATAAAAATGAACTAATAAAAATGAGAAAAAAATAAAAAAATTAAAAAGATAAAATTTTCATAAAATTTTTTCTATTTAATGATCAAAATGCCTATTTAAAATTTTAATCTTCATAGACTATAACTTGTAAGAAAATGTTACACCAGATATATTATGTTCTCAATTAAATAAATGCAGATTAAATTTTAGTTCAAGTAAATTAAATTAATCATGGAATAGAGTTTAAGCTCAATTTGAAGAAAAATTATGAGTTTTATCAAAATTAATTTTTAAATAAATCATCCAAATATAAACACGTTAGTCCAAAATCAATTTTTATCATAACTATATTACAAAATCAATTCTACCGAAATTCATTTTTATCTAACTGAAATTCAAACGGGCCTAAAATACAACTATATGAATCACGGAGCCTTTTGTCATCAAATTTTAAATGGGATTCTCCCTCTAATAAATAAATACACGAGAAGGACATAATGATGAAAGAAAAAGCGTGTGATTTTGCATGTTTTGAATGTTCCCCCACCTGATCTTGTTTATATTATTTATGAAGACTGAATGGGCCATGGCCTAGTCAGATCTTGTCCTAGATAATGCTTCCTGGCATCCTTTTTTTACCCAAAAAAAGAAAATGAATAAAAGAAGCAAGTGTGGGATTCATAACCCATGATTCCCGTCGTCAAAAGAATTCAGCAGTGGTGAGTGGATCAGGTTGGCTGAACAAGACACCCAAACTTGTAGACACAGTAGCGTGTATCCAAGGGAGGGGATCGGAGAACTTTGATCACAAACTTCGATCCTTTACTTGAGATATAGGCTATTTTACTCATTTCAAACGTGGGACTAAAATAAAATTGGATGATTCATATTTATTTTTTCCTTAATTTTAAATATTTTTATTTTAACATAAGAAAAATATAAAATAAAAATAATCTTTTAATGATGAATATTTAAAATAGTAAATTTTTTGAGGAAAAATATAATAAAATTTTAACATAGATAAAATATTAAAAATAAAAAATTGTAAACCTAATCCATTTAATTAAATATCAACCGTTCAAATCTCACCTCAATAATGAGTAATGAGCGCAAGATATTTATTCTTGTCAATTTCTTGCAAATACCCTGACATGACAAATAGATTTGCGGTCTCATCATCATATAATAATATATGTATCCATATGTAAAATAGGATTTTTGACAGTGAAATTGGATTTTTGGATTTTAAGGTCACTTAGAAAAAAGAGAGTCATAAATGTTTGTCAAAAATGTAATGTTTGTGGCTTTCTCCAATTTTTTTTTTCAAGTGATGTAACTTTTTTAAGAAAAGAATATAGATTTTTTTTTAGTTATGCAGCCATCTTTTTATATAATTTTTATCCTCCTAATACTATAAACTCCCAACCACAAGGTATGTTCAATGTTTGATTGGGAATTTAAATAAAACAAAAGGAGGAACTAATGAAAAGGAATGGCTGATTAAATAATATTTTTTCTCCCTCTGAAGAAATTAAGTTTTTTTTTAAATTTCTTTCAAATTGACTAACTTAGAAATTAAAGCTATAGTTCTAAGATTTAATGAATAAATAATTGAAAGATATAAAAGTATGATATTATCTCAAGTGTAAGCCAAAGAAAAAAAGAAGAAGAAAAATGAACGAGTGAATGTTATGAAAGAAAGTGACCCTAGCTATATACACTTGATTTGGCCCAAACTCTTCACATTGAATATTGAGAATTTAGGTTGGGCAAAAAGGCAGTTCCAATTTTTACCAAAAGATAAAAAAAAACAGCTCCAATTCCATTTTCTAACTTATCATAAAACAAGAAAAAAAATTAGTTTAAAAGTCCAAATCATACTTTAGTTGAAAAAAAAATCTAAATTATACACATCAATATTTCATGTGACATATTACCTGAAGCGAAAGATAAATTTAGAAGGGACTTTCTTCAACCATCTTCTTGACCGTACAGTTGGAGAAATATGGACATAGTGGCATCTCTCAGGTCACATAGACTATAATAATACTATTATTAGAGACACTCCAATCTATGTCGAGTTATTTTTGAGGGGACAAAAATAGGCGAATCTGGATCTTAAAGAGTGCTAATTTTATCTAAATTATCCAAATTTTTTAATACTAAAACATCATTATTTAATATTTTGTTAGTTAAAAAAATTATTTTTATTCCATATTAAACTTCTATTGAAATAAGTAAAATATTAAAATTATAAAATAAAATAAAATAAAATCTCTACCATTCAATTTTAGTTTGAATGGTTTAAATTCAAAATTAGTATTCTCTACTCATCTTTAGATTGAAATATAGGCCGCAAAATTCACTATATAATGGCATTTTGAGAGTGTATAATTTAAGTGATTGTGATCACCAAAGGCATGCCACAGCGAAGTTCAGTTTAGCCTGGATCTGTTATATATTGTATACATCTGCTTTCTTGATTTCAGTAAGATTTCTTTCGTTTTAACTTCTGGTTTGCTGTATTAGGAAAATAAGAATTCTGAGCTCTCAGATTTTGTTAAGAATTTTCTAGCTTTTCACCTTACGATTATCTTTGTCTTCATTTGTGATGTACTAACTACAAAGAAAATGACTTCACTTGTCATAGAGATTAAAGTTAAAATATCTGTCTGACACGACAAAATGAGCGAAAGAGGAACGAATCAAGAGTTGGTGTTGCCGGCATCATCATCACCGAGTTCTCAGAATCTTCAATGTTGTACTCATCAGCGATGACAATTGAGGATTCAGGCGCGACATTGAAGGCTCAAGTTCAGTTCAGACAGCAATGTCTGAAACTATAACAAGGACATTGATGCCTCTCTTAGGTGTCTCATCTGCGTTATGTAATATGAGGTTGATCCTAAGTGTCCTAACTGTAAGAATAATAGATGACTTTACCTCTGTAGTTAAAAACAACAGATTGCAACTAAGAAAGAGTTTCTTATCCCCTTAACAATTTTTTGTTGATGCCAAGAATGACGACACTTGAACCCTTTTAACAGAGTTGTTAGTTGAACACTGTTGTCTATTCGACCAGCACATCAAACAGTTTGCCAAACAAGTCTAGATTGACGACAATCCCCATTATCAATCAATACAATCAACCATTGATTTATCATAACGCACTCATGACTCCATGAAAAGCTGAAAGGGATGAGAAAAGTGGAAGGAGAAGAGAAGGTCAGGAGGGAAGAGAAAAATGAAAGAAGAGAAAGGAGAAAAGGGAGGAAGGATGATGAACTCGTAAGTCTGGCATATTAACACATTACACCCCTCAATTGCAACTTCTCCCTTTGATCTCAAGAATTGGTTTTGACTTTATTGTTTCTGATTTTGATCAGCTTTAGTTTGATTTAATGGGTTTGCATCAATTTTGAACACCTCTAGCTTCAACCGCACGTCCTGCTATTACATTCTTGTACATAGTAAGAGCTTCATCCATGATGTGAGCTTGAGCCAAAAACTGTGCTCTCTCTTTTCCATGCGGGTGGGTAGAGAGGTTATCAAGTCCTGAATCTTCCCTAATCTTTCTAAACTTCTCATAGACTCTGAGTGCCACTCGAGGATCATATCCGGCCGAAGCAATCAACATCAAACCAATGTAATCAGCTTCTATTTCCCTCCTGAAAATTGTGAATGATAATGATGTTATAAGCATTGCATTGAGTCACAAAAAGGCTGTGTTATATAATGAGTTTTATTTCAACATAAATCTCAGCAATAAATAAGTATCTTAATATAATCACACGCGTATAAATTCAATGGTGAAGAAGACATTGACTGCCAAAGAGGTAATTATATGATACCTAAATAAGGACAAAGGAAAAAACCACAAGGTATTTGGATACATGATATGGAAGTCCAATATCTTTAATCATAACGTTGAAGAGAAGTTCATCTAGCATCAACAAAGTGATAATTAAAACAAAAGAAATGGAATAATGTACAAAAACAATCTAAGGGAAGGATAAGAAGAAGCCTGTGAAATACAAACACAATCATACAGATGAGGAGAAGCTCAACCAGCATGAATAAACAAGAAATTAAAACAGAAGACATGGAACAACTGAATAATTTACAAAGATAATCTAGGCAAGTTCACCAAAACATGACCCCTCTGTATACATTCAAATTTTATAAATCATTGACTACAAGCCTAACCGTTGAAAACCGTAAAATTAGAAGTGATGGTTGTGTAATTGATCTTTTAATTTAGATGGCTGATTAAGGGGCAACTGATTGACAGCTAAAGAAATATTGCTGCCCCCTAGCATAAATACAGGTGGTCCGGGGAAGCAATAAGTTCTTTAAAACTACAGCCTTCTTCCCCACACAATTCATCTAATGTCTAGAATTTCTTTCACTTCCTACTAATTTCTTAACACCACACAAAATGTTCTAATTAACTAATCATTCGTTTGCCAACAACAAATTAAAGCACTATATTGAAAAACAATTGGCTAGGAATTCAAAGTGAATAAAGTTTACCTCCTTTGGAAATGCAGCATTAAAGTATCAACATCATCACGCAAGCAAATGGAGAGAGTATCTTCCGTAGAATCCGATACAAAATAAAATTTGTCAACATTTCAGCAAAGTGTCAAGCCACAGCATGCGGCATGCCCAACCTATAAAGGTGTAATCATTAGGTCTCCCACACCCAATAAACTGCAAATACATAAGTAGCCAAAGCCAAGTACAAACATACCTCATGTGCAATAACAACCGCTATCTCAGCATCACTTCCTAAAAGCTCAAGCATACCGGTAGACACCACAATCTTCCCACATGGGTTGCAGATCGAATAAACAACAGGATCATTCACCACAAACACTTACCAATGCAATCCATCCAAATGTGATGTAACAGGCTGTGAACTTTGTTTATCACCCTTTACTTTGCTCTGTTGAACACACTTGTCAACAAGAATCTCATCCTGGTGAGAACACTTCCCATTAACCTCTTTTACTACCTCAGACAATGGATTCAATGGCTTACGCTTATTCTCTTCATGTGTTGTTGTGTGCTCTGATGCATGCCCCAAATCACTCCACACCTGCTCTTTCCTCAAACTTCTTTGCAACCCATCAATTATGTCCTTAGCTATCATTCTTACCCGGGAATGTATCAGGCAATATTTTCCCTTGAAAAGACTCTTTGATATGCTTGAACTCGATCTCTCCAGTGCTCTTTATCTTAGATTCAGAGAGAAGAATTAAATGAGTTCAATTAGTATAGGGAACAATTTCCAAATGTCCATAGTAATCAATGATCAAAACCCCTGAAGTAGTCACACGGAAGAGTCCAGCAAGAAAGAGTCCAGCACGAAACCATCAACTAGGTTGTGGCTTGTGTTGCACATTGTACCGATTCACACAATAAAATCTCCTAGCCCCAGCAAGAAATGGATTAGATAACTTCCTATTGACTCCACCTTGTAAACCTAAGCTCTGCAATTTAAAAGAATATCACGAAAACCCATAAAAATTAGCTCCTTTCCATGCATAAGTCAAGCATTCCAAATGGGAAAATCTTGTGATTGGCTGCGAACTTTGGGTTTTGGGCATAATCCTTGAAGAGAAACTACGAAAAGCATCAAAGGCAAGTTTTCTTCTTCTGTCGGATCCCATGATCAGAGAACGAATAGAACAAATTACAAAATTTCCAGCTCAGACTAGAAAAATTATGTCTGTATAAAGCACTGCAATAGGAAAGGAAACAAATTTTGTGTTATGCCCAAAATACAAAACTTCATACCCGAAAACTAAAATAACAACTTATCTCTTTATAGTAGAAAATTATAGCAGCAAGATAAAGCATTATACCAAAAAATTATGACATCAAATCAGAACTTTATGGCAACAGATTATGTTTAAAAACCAGAGAACAGATAATAACAAAAACAGGAAAAAAATATGTCCAAAGCATAATAGCAGATTATGTTTAAAAACCAGAGAACAGACAATAACAAAAACAGGAAAAAAATATGTCCAAAGCATAATAGCAGATTATGTTTAAAAACCAGAGAACAGACAATAACAAAAACAGGAAAAAAATATGTCCAAAGCATACTAGCACCAGCACGATTGCTCAAACAATGCTCGGAAGACCGAAGACATATAACAGGAATCTAATCTGCTTGCAAAACATTGAAAGAATCACAATTAGAATGCAATTAGATTACCATCGGCTTACGTCAAAACCCATGAGAAAATTACATCAAACAAATCCGATAGAGAAACCCAATCTCATAATCAACCTAAAGAACGGTCGATCAATATCCAAGATAGACTCACGCACATAGCAACAATTTATATTTAAAAACCAGAGAACAGACAATTAAAAAAAATATTGTAACAGAAAGCTATCTCCAAATCATAATTTGCAGCAGCACGATTGCTCAAACTATGCTTGGAACTTGGAAGACGTATTACAGAAGTCTCATTTGCTCGCACATCATGGAAAGAATCAGCTCACATTCAACCATCATTGGAAAATCACAATCAGCTCGCATCATAACCCATAAGAATATAACATCAAACAAATCCAAAAGAAAAACCCAATCTCATAATCAAACAAAGGAAAAGCTAATAACTATCAAAGATATATAGACCCACACACAAAGCAAAGCCTCTCAAAAATGCTTATCCGGTCTCTTAGGTGATTAAGCTAACCGCGCACTTGAGCAATTTACCATTTCCAAAACCAGAAGGAGCCGCAAGAATACGTTAGCGTACCAACTCGAGAAAGAGGGCAACTGGAAGCATTCCCATGCTTCTTACTCTGCTAGGGTAGAAGCCGAGATCTTTTTCCGTGTCCGTTGTGTAGAATGCGTGATCAAAACTGCTTCTTCTGCTCTTTCCTCCCTCATGCTCGTTCAGTGACTGAAACGGTATTGGTTAGGTGAAATTTTAAATTTCAAATTTAATATTTTAATTGAAATATTGAATTGAAAAATCATCACATAGAAAACAAAATCGTTGAAATTTGACAATGTAAAGTTCCCCTCTGTTTACCTGTTAGTTTTGTTTCACCTTGACTCTTATTTCATTATATATATAGATTGTCATTTAATCTTTGATTGTTTTTGTTGGATATTGAATTGTGAAATGAAACTTCTTTTTAAGATTTAAAGATAGGCAATATTTTTTTCACATTGCATTTGTAAAATATGATTTATGGCTTAGCAAAATACTCCCTAAAATACTGGTTCGAAAGGTTTTGTTGCCCTCATCTACAATTCAATTTGACCCAAATTAATTGAAGTTTAATTTAATAAAAAAATCCCTAAAATATACACACACAAAAATGTTTCTATTGACTTATAGTTATGGTTTTTAATTATATTGAATTTAATTAAAACATTTGGTTACCAAAAAAAGAAAAGGAAGAATGGAATGGAATAGATTATTAATGATTGTCAACATAGTTAGTAAAATACTGAGAATGTAAGAAAAAATTTAGAGAAAAACAAGCTTGGGGTCAGGCTTTGGATGGGCTTTATCTTTTTTTAATCCATTCCTGAAATTATATTAGTTATAATCATTGGTCTCTAGGGCTTCAGAAATTGGGGAAGGACACACGTGTGGACATAATGCCATTTAATAAGCTGAGATAGAGGACGGAAAAACACGTGACATCTGACGTGGTGGAGGGCATTTGACAAAATACACGGCTTCTTATTTAGCCACACAAAATGAACCCTGTGAGTTGTCAAACTCAAAATGCATCTTCAATTGGACGCATCTTTAATCGGAGCGTCAATGGAAGCCTAGGGAAAGAGGGTTCCGGTTCGTTCTCTTAACACCGTTGTCCTCTTGATTGACGCACTTTTTCTGCACATCCCTTTGTTTGTCGTGTAGTTCCTTCTAGCTACGCGTCCATTGGCTCTATTAAATTCAGATTTTTATATGTTTTCTTTGGGGGATCCGATGGTGCAGGTACTATACTCCACTGCTTTGGATAGGGACTCCTCCACAGATGTTTGTTCTTATTTTCAGTTGTTTATCGCCAAGCCAATCATATACTTGGTAGCTGCAATTTTTATTTTCTTTCTTCACCTCATTAAATTAATGCATATATGCTTGCGGCCACTGTTGTGAATGAAAATAGAATTTGAGTTACAAATTTAAGGTATTGTATAACTAGAGTTGCAAATAGATATGTTATTTGATAAACAAAATTGGGGTACAGTTGTATAACTTGGGCTGCAAAACTGGAATTATAGCTTTGGTATGAAAAAAAATTTCAAGACTAAAACGCCAATTCCTATCGCACCAACATTCTGTTTCCTTTCCCATTGCATTGAAGCATACTCGATTAATCTTCCGAGCTTAATCATCACCAGCTTGGTCTTTCTTCTTCATCTTCAACTTTATGAACAACAACGTTTTCCCCCACTGGGCCAACGCAGCTCCTCGATCATGATTAGTCGGACCCTAAAATGGTAATTGGATACAAAACAATTTTAACCAAAAAAAAACAATTTCTTAAAATCTCCATTTTTTCCCCTTGATTTCAAGTCTCATCCCACTAACCAAATGGCTCCTTTAAAAGAAGGATATTTTGCCACCGCTACGAAAAATGCCGCCTATTCTTGATAAATGACTTTACTTTTGTAGTCGGTCCATTATTTTTAGACTGAATTTTTTTATATTCTAATATTAATATAAATATTTTTTTTTACATAATTTTTAATCATTTGGGACTTAAAGAATATTATGATATGATGATTATGAGTCCCAGAGTTCAATTTGCCATTATATATTAATATTAACTTGATTGTATTAATTTGAATGAAAGTAATAAAATGTACTAGTAGTAAATTTTTATTTTCAATATAATTCTTTGACATATGAAATTAAAAATACATTAATCTAACTACAAGCTCCAGCACAGTTGAATTAATTTCTTAATCTGTTAAATACTCTATCCAAATTTATAAATATTGTCTCAAAGAACAAGACTTGAAAATCATTTTTATTAGCTATTAGAATGAGACTTTCTCTGCTCTAATACTCATCAATGAAGCTCTAGCTATTATTGACAATACCATAAGAGCTCAGGACCTCTCCCAACTTCTGATGAAGGGAAATTCTAGTTAATCTCTTGGTTACATTTTCAGTTTTGTACATATTATGGCACCTGGTTTTTGTTGTCCCTCCTTGCTTTTGTTGCGACTATTTTTTTTTAATGACTGGGAGTGTTCCTTGTTTTAACTAGATTTGTTTCATACATGATGATTGTGAATCGAAACGTAGCCACTTGTTTAGAGGATGAGAGACCTTACTATTCACTACCCTACCTACTTTTGTTAACCCATTTTGATAGCAATAAAATTCCCTTTACACAAAAAAAAATATTTGGGAAATTTGCATTACGACATAAGAAGTCTATGTATTGATTGAAAAGAACTCTCTTTATAAATATATATATATATATATAGACATATATAAAGAGAGTTATATATGTCCACACATATTTGTGAAAGTGTTTATCATATATTGACTTGTTTAATTATATGTTGAATCATTGAGCTTTTTCCTGTATTCTCAATGAACTAATCTGTGAGAATATTAAACATATTTTTTTCCTTCTTACTTTAGCATTTTCTCAAGAAAAACTCTAAAGTTTTCTCATGGGAAAAATCATGAGAACTTTTTCAAAAATTAACAAGAAACCTGTATTTCACAAAATTTTAAGACTTTTTCGCATGGACTTTGCATGTGAAAAAAATCATTGTTTTCTTGTGGAGCCAAACTCCAGTTTGGTGTTGATCCAAGAAAAAAAAAAAGAAATTCAACTTGAAATATTAAGTAATACTAATTCTTAATTGTGTTAAAAATCATACTAAATCTTTGATATAAAAAAGGTGAGAATTATTCAAAAATCAATCTAGACCCTTATGTAAAATCTAGAAATTAGAATTTTCAATGGAAACAAATGGAAAGATAATCAAATAGAGAGAATCCAAAATGAAGACAAATGAAGAGATTATCAACTGGAGTAACTTCAATGGTAGATGCTCACTTGGTGATCGAGAGGAGTCAACCTTGCGTGCCTTGCATGAGTACCCCATGGTCCATAGATAAAAAACGATACTCAATCAAAATGACAAAGGAGGTTAAGAGTTGAGATTCAAAGTATTTCACTGGATCAAAGAAAAATTATCCATTAGACTTAAACTGAAAAATATATATAAAAAAGAAAGAAAGAAACCCATTAGATGATGAATTAGGTGTAAATTGGGCAAAGTTAAACATTTATGATGTTTGGTTACGTTTAAATATTTTCGAATTTGATCAGTTTCGGTTAATTTGGCTTTGTTGGATTTGGTTTTATTTGATGGGTTTGCATCAGTTTTGAACACATTAACCCACAACCCCACGTCGAGCTATTGCGCTCTTATATAAAGTAAGAGCTTCCTCCATCACCTGGGTTTGACCAAGCAATTGTGCCCTCTCTTTTCCACTTGGATGAGTTGAGAGGTTATTCTTCTGACGGCCCAAATCCTCATTGAGTTTTTCCAACTTCTCATAGTATGTGAGTGCCACCTGGGGATCATATCCAGCTGAAGTGGCTAACAATAACCCAATGTAATCAGCTTCCAATTCCCACCTAAAAATTTGTGGATGACAATTATGTTATAAGCATTGCATTGAGTCACAAGGGCTTTTGTTATATAAGATGAGTTTTATTTCAACATAAATCTCACCAATAACCAAGCATATTAATTTAATCATACATGTATAAGTTCAATGTCTCTGAACAAGTGCAATATCTCTGAAAAAGTGCCACTGGATGTTGGTTTAATAGTTAAAGAATGTCAATCTTTAATCACAAGGTTGAAGAAAAGCTTATCCAGCAACAACAAAATTACAAATAAAACAAAAGACAAGGGACAATGTACAAAAACAATCCAAGGTGTACAAAAGCAATCATAAGCTAAGGAGAACCTCATAATAGTTGCTATCTCTGCGTCACTTGTAAGATGCTAAAGCAAACCAGTAAACACCACAATCTTCCCACACGAGTTGGAGAACGCATCAACAGCAGGATCATTAACCACGAACACCTCCCAATTCAACCCTTCCAAATGTAATGTGGCAGGTTGTGACCTTTGTTTCTTACCCTTTTTTCTGCCCAGTTGAACCCACTTGTCAACAAGAATCCCTTCCTCACACTAACATTTCCCTTCATTCTCTCCTTCTATCTCAGACAAAGCATACAATGTCTTATGCTCATTCTCTTCATGTATGGTGGGTGAGCTTTGATGCACACCCGAAACCACTCCATACTTGCTCCTTCCTTAACCCTCTTTCCAACACATCAATTATGTCCTTAGCTATTGTTCTTACCCTTATGCTTTCAGGGTGCGTATCAGGCAATATTTTCCCTTCAAAAGACTCTTTCCTATGCTTAAAGTCAATCTCTGCCAAGAATTAAATGAGTTCGCTTAGAATAAGGAATGATTTCCAAATTTTCATAGCATACAATGATCATCGAACAAAATGACAAAAAGAAGACTCTGGCAAGAAACCATCAAATAGGTCATCGTGGCTTGTTGTGTTTCACATTATACCGATCCACACAATAAAATCTCCTAGTCCCAGCAAGAAATGGATTAGACAAATTCTTGTTGACTCCACCTCATAAACCTAATCCCTGTGATATAGTAGAATATGATGAAAACCCATAAACATGAGCTCCTTTCCACTTAGAAGTCAAGTATTCATAATGGTAAAATCTTGTGCTTGGCTGTAATTTTTGAGTTTTCGGCATACTCCTTGAAGAGAAACTGTGAAAAGTGTCAAAGGCAAGCTTTCCTCTTTTGTAGGACCCCATGATCAAAGAGCGAACAGAATAGAGTACAAAATTTCCAGCTCATACTAGAAAAAATGTGTCTATATAAAGCACTGCAATAGGAAATGAAACAAATTTTGTATCCAGCCAAAAATATAGAACTTCATGCCCGAAACTAAAACACCAACTAATCATTTTACAATAGAAAGTTATAGCAGCAAGATAAAGCTTTATACCAAAAATTTTTTACATCAAATCAGAACTTCATAGCAGCAAATTAATTATGTGTAGAAACCAGAGAATGTACAATAACAAAAACCAAAAAGTATGTCCAAAGCATAATTAGCACTGGCACAATTGCACATACTTTTGCTTGGGAGACGTACAACAGGAGTCTCATCTACTTGCACAGCATTGAAAGAATTAGTTTACATTCAACCACTAGAAGAATCACAATCAAAATACACTTAGATTACAATAGGATTACATCAAAACCCATAAGAATATTACATCAAACAAATCCAACAGAACAGACAATAACAAAATTTTGTAAAGAAAAAATATGTCCAAAGCATTGTTAGCACCAGCACAATTGCTCAAACTATGCTTGGAATTTGGAAGATGTAATACATAAGTCTCATTTGGTCACAGATCATGGAAAGAATCAGTTCACATTCAACTATCATTGGAAAATCACAATCAGATCGCATCATAGCCCATAATAATATAACATCAAACAAATCCAATAGCAAAGAAAAAGAAAACCCAATCTCATAATCATAGAAAGAAACAGTTAATCAACTATATATATATATATACACCCACGCACAAAGCAAAGCCTATCGAAAATGCTTATCCGGTCTTACTGTACATCTTAGGTGATTACGCCCAACAGTGCACTTGATCAATTTACCATTTCCAAAACCAAAAAAGAGTCGTAAGAATACATTAGCGTACCAACTCCAGAAAGAGGGCAACTGGAATCATTCCAAGGCTTCTTACTCTACTTAGCAGCTCGTGTTTGATACACTGAATTTAAGGAAGAATTTGAGATCTTTTTTTCTGGCCATTTTGGAGAGTTCGAGATTTTCTGCTCTTTCCCTCCCTCACGCTTGGATCATGAAATGGTTACGTTAAATTTTTAAGTTTCAAATGTAATATTTTAATTGAAATATTGGATTTTTTAACAAAAAAATTGAAATATTGAATTGAGAAACTAATAAGTAAATCAAAATTGTTGAAATTGAATTTCAATAATTTTTTTCTTTGTATATCGATTTCAATAATTTTAAAACTGTATTGTTAGCCGAAAATTATTTTGAAATTGCATAAAAGAAAAAAATGTGAAGAGTGAAACAACAGTACAAATTAGGGCTGTGCACGGGCCGGGCCGGGCCGCATTCCAGCCCGGTGTTCTGCCCGAAGAAGGACAGGGCCTCAGTTTGAGGCCCGTGTCCCGGCCCGGCCCAGTAGAAGGCCCGGGCCCGGGTGGCCGGGCCGGGACAGTACCGGGCCATGTACTGGCCCGGTACTGTATAAATGAATTAGTTATTATTATTATTTTTTTCAATAAATATTTCAAAACACCATTTTATTATCTATAATTCTATATTAACTCGAAAACAATAGCCATAATGATTCTAACAAATTAATCTTAAAAAAACACAACTGAAAATATTTACAAAATATATATCATTCAAGTATTCAACAAGTGCAGTTAATAATTTAATGGAAATATAGCCATTGAAAATATCTAATGGAAAAATAGAACTATAGAAGTAATTATATCAATCCTCTTCTAATAACTTCTATCTAATATAAAATAGCAAAATCGATCATTCATCAGTAGAAATCATTCAACACTGACTATACATTGATGTTCATAAGAGATATGAGTATGACAAGTTCTTAAAAAAAGGATAAAGAGATGCTGGATTTTCTTTATCCTTTGTCCCTGCTTTTGTGTATGAGAGGGTGGAATTAGCACGGCTTTCTTTCAATACAGATTGGACCATACTTTTTATTTGATGGCAAATCAGCTTTGCTGGAAAGCAAGCTTCACCCGCACACCCTGAGCACGCATGCACACACACAAACACAAAAATGTGAGTGGAGGAGGGGGCTTCTAACCTTTGCCAAACTCCGATTGACACCATATATCAATTCAAGCATAAATGATTGGGCAGTTTGAGAGAGAGGCTCACCCCATACTGTACACATGCAGAAGGTTTGAACCATGACCTGAAGCAAAAGTTAAGTTATTAGTACTGCCCTTGAATTCCAATTTGTTGTCACAAAATTAGACTGGAGTAAAACTAACTTGATGAGCAGCCATTGTATGCGTGCCCATTGATGTAGCAAAATATATAAGCAGTGAGTAGAAAGCCACCTAAACATCAGAAGTCTCACTTGCATAAGAAACATTAGATGAGACAGATAAAGTCACAAAACTGAGCTAAATACTTGATGCAACCTTTGACATCATTGTCACAAATACAGGAGCTGCAAGCCCAAGTATTGTCCAAATCTCTTGTGCTGAAGGAATAGAGAAGGCAAATGCATTGTATCCCTTCTTGTTTAGAGTCTGCATCATCATGTATGCAGCGACCACCTAGAAACAAGGCAAGAGGAAAAGGAGTAATAATTTGAGAAAATACAGAACAATGGTGTAATAAATGGCAGTTAATGTATTATAATATACACCAGAATGTTCAGCATACTTGTGATGCCATTGTAGCCCATGCAACCCCAGTAATACCATAGCCTAAATAGATACACAAAAGCAAAACTACATCACCAACTCCATTTATAACACTAGCTGCAGCCAAAGCCTTCAAGGGTCCCCAGGAATCTTTCATGCCAAGACTGAAATAGAGAACAGTATTATCAGAACAGTGGATTAAATTGAGAAGCAGATGTTTTACTTGATTACTCAAGCAAAGATCTCATCTATTACATTAAGCTCTGTTCAGGGTAAGGAGAAACTTAAAGACAGCTTGAAGAAAATTGCACGAAAAACCAAAAAGAGAAAAGGTCATATGTGTGGCTAAAATACACAAGGAACAAAAATTGAACAGCTCAACCAAATTAATTGTATAAGAAGACAGAGAATAGAAAATTCATATTTTCAGTTATCATGGATATTGGTATAGTATTAGTTTCACAGAATTTTCAGTGTGAGAAAAATTTTTAGCCAAGAGATTCCAAGTAAATATTCAGAGAAACTCTCAACAGTTTGAACAGCTTAACCAAATTAATATGAACAATTCATCAGTCATTGCATTGGCTCTGCAGCCTCTTCTGCATAAGCAAAATATAGTCATCCAAATTCCAAAGTATGAAGAGTACAAAATAACCAAGCTAAGAAAGCCCTCAGCATTCCATATACATAAAAGTAAGCACAATTTTCAATACCAGTGAGTGTTGCTGCACCAAACAATCTTGTAAACAAAAGCATCACGAAGCCACAAGCTAACCCAACAAAAAGCAAGACCGAAACATGATGCTGTACTTCTTTAGGGTGTTTTCTCCTCTTTCCCTATGAAGGAACATTCATGTCAAAATAAATTCAACCTGAAAACAAAGCAAAAATAATATATTTTTAGAGAAAAACTAATGCAAACAGCAAAATAAATTAGAATTATATTGCCAAAGCTTACTTTCAATTTTGTGTGATGCACTATTGCATTCTATTTGCATCATACGTCCATACCTGCTTCATATTCTTTAACCTATAGTTTTCAAAAAAATACAAGAATGAATGTTAGAATTGTATTTGTTCCAACAAGCAACAAGGGCAACAACTAGTACGTCCCCAAATACAAATTTTTAATTAAAAAGCCAAACATAAATAACATAGATTTCAGTATTTCACCAACAGTCTAACATAATATAGCATACAGATACAAGTTTTTGGCTTCTTGCCGGTTGCCATATAGGTCCAGTACACTACCAAAGATCATTACAACACAAGAAAAGCAAAGCACACTAAGAAAACACAACGCAATAACAAGCATTTCATAATTCATTCCTAATCAATATTCATTGGTTCATCATCATCATCTTCCTCCTCATCTTCAGCTGTCACAGTTGACGCAGCTGCTGATTCTTCTGCAAAGCAAGCAAAATAATTAGTAAGTAGATCAATTTTAGAACAAAAAACTTTAATACAACATACTAAAAAAATTTCTAGGATTACCAATTGTTGCACGCTCAGTCTCATCATAATTATCAATGTCAAGATCTTTCAATTTAGTAGAGAGTGGAGATATCCAATTTTGTGCACAACTAAGTGCCTCAGCCATCTTTGAAGATAATGAACTCCTGAAAGTATCAAGTACACGACCCCCAGTACTAAAAGCAGATTTTGAAGACACAGTAGACACAGGCATAGCCAATAAATCACGTGCAAGTAGAGATAGGACTTTATATTTAGAAGCATTCACTTGCCACCATGTTAAAATATCAAATTTTGGATCACACATGTCAGCTAACTCAGCTTGAAGATACTTCTCCACCTCTGAATTTTTCTCCAACTGATGCTCATTCTCTCTTAAGGCCATGAACCTTTTCATTGTTTGATTGAAGAAAGGCATGTTTTCATGGCTGCCGCTGGTGTCTAGGATTTGACTCCCCCCACTCTTTTCACTTTCAGCGGCTGCAAATGCTTGAGATGTTTCCATGGCCCCACTTAAATAATGATCATATAAACGATACAAAACATCTACCACTTTTTTTGTCATGGATTCACGCTGTGCAGCATTAGAAAACATATCTTCAAAAGCAAGTTTGACATATGTCAATTTATATCTTGGGTCAAGTATGATTGCTATCACCAACAAAGGATTAATGTTTTCTAGCTTCCCCCAATACTTATTATACTTGCTTTGCATTTTTTTAGCCATATCACTCAGCATAGAATTATAACTACTTGCACTTTCATTCAGCATTGTATGAATAGAATTTATTTGCTGAAAACATGCATTTGAGGTCACATAAAGTGATCCAGAAAATTGCAGGGTCATGTTGTAAAATACCTTCAAGAAGACTACAAATTCTTTAGCATCTTTCCAATCATATGATTGAGGAGGACCAGTTAGTTGTTTCTCAAGAAAGTAGTCTTTGTAATCATTGTCTTCTTCTTCCATCCTCTCAAAGACTTTGCTAAACTTAATGGCATTCTCTAACATTAAATATGTTGAATTCCATCTTGTTGGACAGTCCATGCTCAATAAACTCTTTGAATCAATTTTCTCTTTATCAATAAGATCCTTGAATCTACGAAATCTAGCTGGAGAAGATCTTACATATTTTATTGCATTTCGAATGGCTTCAATGGACTTATTAAGATCCTTTAAGCCATCAGAAACAACCAAATTCAAAATATGAGCACAACATCGCAAATGCAAGTATTCTCCATCACAAACTAGACCATTCCAACTTCTTAGACGCTTTTTCAAGAATGCCACAGCAGTGTCATTGGAAGAAGCATTATCAACTGTTATAGCAAAGACTTTTTCAATACCCCAATACAATAAGCATTTCTCAATCTCCTTACCAATGGTGTCTCCCTTATGGTTTTCAACCACACAAAAATTTAAAATTCTTTTTTGTAATGTCCAATCCTTATCTATCCAGTGAGCAGTGAGGCACATATAGTTGGCATTTTGAATTGAAGTCCAAGTATCAGTGGTAAGGGAAACACGTACCTTTGATTTTTTGAAATACCGTTTTAAGTTTGTTGCTTCTTCCAGATACAACTTGAAGCAATCCCTAGTGACAGTTGTTCTTGAGGGAATTTCAAAACGAGGTTCAAGCTCCTCCAAGAGTAATTTAAAGCCCTCCCCTTCCACAGTTCGAAAGGGCATCTCATCTAGTATTAAAAATTTTGCAACAGCCTTTCTGCATTGATCTTGATTGAACACATGATGAGTCAATGTTTTACTAGACCCTAATCCAGAGGATGAGAACAAAGATTGAGTCTTCTTATTAGCTTTGTTTGGATTCTTTGGGCACCTACCCAAATGTCGCCTAAGTGCATTTGTTCCATGTGTGTTAGGGTCACTTGCAAATGTCTTTTGGCAATAATTGCATTTTGCCCTTCGAACACCCTGAGTTTGTTCTAGTGGTAGTTTTTCAAAGTGATCCCACACAGTAGATTTCCTTTTTCCACATGCAACCTCAATATTTGTGACATTTGTGGCAGGGGTGGGGGATGATGCTGCAGTAGTTTGAGTTTCAGCCTCTCCTTCAGTACCTTGAACCTTTTCTTTGGGGGTGTTCATGTTGTCAGCCATTTTCCTGTCCATGTGAAAGAGAATAAATCACTGACAGTGAGAGGTATATATATATGTGTGTGTGTGTGTAGAATAAAGTAGCTCGCAGGTTATATAGGTGAGGATGTATAATTTGGGAATGGAGAGAGACTAAAACAAGAGTGATTCGGAAGGAAGAGTGGGGGGTGGTGCATAGGTAGGCAAGTCTTTTTAAAGTTGAATGTTAGTGAGATGAAAGATATGGTATGGTTTTTGAGGATGTATGAGCCAATAAGAGTGAGTGAACAAAGCTCAACCGAAAGAAGAGTCGGTTGGGACGTGCAAATGGCGTTGAGAGAGAGAGAGAGAGGAAGCAGCCTAATTTCATTCCACTACGGCAGTTTTGAAATGCAAATAGACCCCCTCCTCCCCTCATCAATTCGATTGCCTTCCCTTCCCTTCTACAAAGAAATTTCCATCTTCAAACGCATGACAAGTCCACAACCACCAGTCTCCACAAACTTATTTGATGGTAACTGAAAAATGAAAAGCAATTTAATTGTGCTCTTTGGGAAGACAAGTTCAAATTTAGAACTTTCTATGTAGGTTAAACAAAATGATTAGTTAGTGTTTGAGTTAGTAATGCCTGGAATAATCATTGAACACTGCACAATGAATAAAATGAAAGAGAACAGAGCACCGAGGAGGAACGTCCACCACAAGGCGATGCGTGGTGGTGACTACGGTTCAAACAAGATATGAGATTCTGAATAAAGCATAAAGAAGAAACACCACCTACAGAGACAACGATGAGCTTCACGGACTGGAAGAGAAAAACCACAAAGGCATGAACAAACCTCGGTTAGTTGAAGCAGAGGAGAGGACGAACAAACCATGAGTCCACGATGAGCTTCACGGACTGAAATTGAAGTAGAAGAGAGGACGACAAAGCTCGGTTTGTGGTGGGGGTGAAACGACGACGGCGATTTGGAGGAGGAACGACTCCACGGTGAGCGATGCGTGGTCGTGAGTCTAGACTAGGGTTCAGGCGAGTGAAAGTGTGAAACCGCGAGAGAGCTGAGGCCTGAGAGCGTGAAGTGATCGAAATGAAGATTAAAGTCAAAGGGTGAGTAAAGTTTTCCTGTTGAAGCACAAGCATTGTGTTATGCGACTATGTATGCGTTTAGGGAATAGGGATTTTTAGGAATTATAAAAAAAAAAATTAATATACCCGGGCCGGGCCAGAACGGGCATGTATGCTGCCCGAGTCCCGGCCCGGCCCGAAATCATCAAGACATACCGGGCCTACCGGGCCACCGGGCCTAATGGACACCCCTAGTACAAATCTATACATATAACCTAGATAGAATCATACATAGAATCTGACTTTTGAATCTCTAATGAACCCCCGAATCTAACTCACATGAAATTTTGTATTAAAAAAAAATCTGACTTTTGGATTGAGTTTCTAATTAAGATTTTTCAGTCTTGGTTTTAGAGATTATATCTATTTATTTTTAGTTTTTTTAAAATTGTATAAATATTTCAATTTTAAAATACATAAACTTTTATATATAGAAAAACTCTTTTACCTATTAACTTAATATTTTTTCGTTACATTTGGAATCTATCCAACCTACACCCTACTCTTCCACTTGGCCAAAAAAAGGAAAAAACTACACCCTACTCTTATGTGAGCAAGCCTCATTGCTATCTAAATCAACATTTTATGATGGGCTACATTCGCTTACTCTAATCTTTTATCTAATTTAATCTATGTAATTCTATAGGAAGTCATGACTCGTAAATAATATTAGTTCACAAGCCATGGCTTTAAAAACACAATTTTTAATTTTAAAAAATAAATACTAATTGTTGTGACTTGATCAAATTTCACATTTAAAATGATTAAGAATTTCTGTTTCTTATCTTAACTTCCCTTTTTCCATCAAATATTGGAATTATCCTATTATTTTACAACTTTCTTATTATTTTTATTATTTTAAACTTTTACTTCCGTACCATGTATTGGGTCTATTTTTCAATTTTAAACTTATCCCTAAACACACACAAATCCTAATTAATTTCAGAAGAATAAGTGTTCAAACATTGCAACCAAGCGACTGTTCATTCTCTTAAGCATCAAGTGCTTTATATTAACATTATGTTCGACATAATCTCCATGGATCCAATCCTAGGATCTGAATGCATTCGTTTTAGTTCTCTTGTTATTTGTCTTTCAATCGTGTTTCATCTTTGATTTCACAATATACTTGTGATCTCTCCATATATGAATAGATCTTTCTTCTATCATTTCCATTTATATTCTTATACTTGCATTTGGGGTATTGTGGCAAAAGGGCCCCAAGGACTTATATTTTCGTTTAATTAATAAGTCAAGCACTTCATATCAATCAAGAACTAGGTCCCCTGGAACGCCCACAACATAAGCCGCGAAAATATCATAAACAAATATATATTCATCGAAACCTAAAATGCCCATTCCTATTGCTCGACCATTCTGTTTTCTTTCCCATTGCACTGAAGCATATACTCGATACCCGAGCTTAATCATCAATGCTCCATCTTTCTTCTTCTTCCTTATCATTATCAGCAATGTTGATTGGATAAGAGTGTTGGAGCAGAATAGTTGGTGGTGCTAGTTGGTCATGATTTTAAGCTTCAAACGATTAGGGATTCATTTAAGAGGGAAAATGAGGAAGGCAACGTCACATCAATAGTGGAAGAAGATGGGGTATTATGGGCAAGAAAACTCAGGAATGCTTGTTCCTTGAATTAGTTTCAGAGGATTCTACAAAACCAAACTATGTATATAAACTGAAGAAAGCCCTTTACGGTTTGAAGCAAGCCCCTAGAGCATGGTATGAAAGATTGAGTAATTTTCTAACTAAAAAGGGGTTTAACAGAGGAAAAGTAGATACAACTTTATTCACTAAGAAAGAAAATAAAGATTTACTTATTGTTCAAATCTATGTTGATGATATTATATTTGGTGCTACTAATGAGTCTCTTTGCAAAAATTTTTCTAAGTTAATGCAGGGGGAATTTGAAATGTCTATGATGGGTGAACTCAACTTCTTCCTTGGATTGCAAATCAGACAGTGCAATGATGGTATCTTCCTCAACCAATCCAAGTATCTGAAGGAACTGCTGAAGAAGTTTGGAATGGAAAATGTCAAACCAATGGGAACACCTATGGCTACTACAACCAAACTGGATATGGATGAAGAAGGAAAATTATTCGACATAACCCAGTACAGAAGAATGATTGGATCCCCACTGTACCTAACTGCCAGCAGACCTGACATTATGTTTAGTGTCTGTATGTGTGCAAGGTTCCAGTCATGTCCCAAGGAAACCCATGCAACTGCTGTGAAACGTATCTTCAGATATCTCATTGGAACTTAATAGATAGGTCTTTGGTATCCAAAGAGTAATGGAGAAGATCTCAAGGGATACACTGATGCTGACTTTACAGGATCCAAAACTGACAGAAAAAGCACAAGTGGAACATGTCAGTTTCTTGAAGGATCCTTGGTTTCATGGTTTAGCAAGAAGCAAAACAGTGTAGCCTTATCCACAGCAGAGGCTAAGTATGTTGCAGCTGGAAGCTGTTATGCCCAAATCATTTGGATAAAACAGCAGCTTGAAGATCTTGAGGTTGAGATGAAGGAAATACCAATCATGTATGACAATCAAAGTGCCATTAACATCACCAAGAACCCTGTCATGCATTCAAGGACAAAACATATTAAAGTTAGGCACCACTTCATAAAGGATCATGTTTTGAAAGGAGAAATCAAACTAGAGTACATCCCAACTGAAGATCAAGTAGCTGATATATTGACAAAGCCTCTATCAGAAGATAGACATTGCAAAATAAGAAGAGAATTAGGTATGGTAAATCCCAATGAGCTGTAAGTAAATCCGTGTATAATTCTATTTTTAGATTTTTCAACATTAAATTAATTCTAACTTTAGCATCGGAGTGTATTTAATTTAAGTTGCAGGTGCTCCTCATGAGATTCATTGACAATAAATCTGAAAAATGGAGCACACCAGAATGGAACAATAAAAAAGTGAAGAAAATGGCAAAAATTCTGAGTTTCTGGATCTATTCTGTAAGTTTTTAAAGTTGAAATTCGTATATTGATTGTGTGTTAGACGAATTTCTGTGAAAAATTGAGCTTCTGAGGAAGTCAGCATGATCAAAATTCAAATTTGGATACCCAACAGATGAACTTTAGCCTGTTATAAGTTGGACCAGCTCTCGTTAATGCCTCGAAATTCGTCTGTTGGACCTTCAAAATTCGAATTTTCAAGAACAAAAATTTCAAAGTTATGTTTGTCCAACATGATGATTACACTAATGTTTATCTCTTAACATACAAATGTTGGAAAACTTTTACAAAGTAGAGAAATTCGAATTTCGGAATTAAAATTCGTCTGTTGAAACATGCTCCTCAATGTTGAATCTTTGAAAGATGAAGTTTCATATGCATAATTCGTCTGTTGTTTGGAAATTTGATTGCTGTCTGATGTTTACACTTCAACATTCAAACTTTATTGGAATAAAATTCGTCTTTTCATCTTGTGTTGCTTGAACCAAGCCTCTGTCAGACGAACTTTCGCAAGAAAATTCGTCTGTCAGTAAGCTTTGCTGAATGGTTTAACTTTTAACTGCCCGAAATTCAAATTTTGACCCCTCAAAATTTGTCTGTCAGGCGGTTACTTACGTTAAAACTGACGATTTTTCACTGAACAGACGCAACCCTACTCTCTTCCTCTCTGGGTTTGTTCAAATCCTCTCTTCAATGCTCTTAAATTCTGACCGAAAATCTTCATCTCCTACCGTTTAAACTAATTTTCGCACCCTATAAACCCAATCTCGACCTCATTCTAAATCATTCATCCTCAAAAATGGCAAGAGTAAAGAATCTTGAAGCTGGCAAAGGAGAGTCTCGCCCAAAGAGATCGGTCAAATCACAATATGCTTCAAAAGAAGGAGAAAAACCGAAGAGAAAGGCCGAATCCAGCAAAGGAACTCCTTCCAAACGCCAGAAAACTACACCAAAGGGAGAATCAAAGAAATCTGGACCCTCTTCCTCGAAGAAAGCAGAACCTTCGGTCCCTGTTCCTGCTGCTACTGAAACTGTTGCTTCTACTTCCTCCTCAAGTACTGAATCAGGAGAATATGAACTCACTACACTGCCATTATGGAGCACTCCACAGATTCAAGAAGAATATTCGACCAAGTTTGCAAACAAAAAGGTAATCAAGCCACATTGTGTGAACTTGGAGGATTTCTTGGTCTCTAATAGTTTTGATGCTAGTATATAGATGTTGAGATACAAGAATCTGTTGGAAGTACTGGAGAGATATGATGATGAAGTGATAAAGACATGGTATGCCTCCTTGAAATACAACAGCAAGAAGAAGAAGTGGGAGGAGGTCAATCTGAGATCAAGGACCATCTGGCTCTCAGATGAGACTTTTAATGAAGTGTTGGAGATCCCAGGGCAAGATGGCCTCAAAATTGACATCACTGCCTCTGGTTATATGGATGAGGCAGATACTGCTGATGAAGAAGGTGGCCCCTTTCTAAACTACAAGGAGAACACAATTCTGAGCACATTGTTCAGAAGAAAGGAAAATTGGCTAACCATAAACTTGTTGAAGCCTACAGACCTCAGTGCCCAAGCAAGGATCCTACACTACATAGTGTCTAGGATAATATTCAACAAAGGAGGCAGCTTTAATCTAATAACAAGGGCAAAGGCACATGTCGTGGCAGCAATCATGTGTGGAAAGCTCATTAACATGGGACATATCATACTTCAACGCATGATCAAAGCAAGGGATCAGAGGAAGGACTCCACACTCCCCTATGCAGCTATCATTTCCAGAATCCTGCAATATGCTAGGATTCAGCATCTTGAGAAGGGGAAAGGGAAACCCACTGAGATCTTCAAGGAGGAAGAACTTCAAAGAATGGGAATTGAAAGAAGTGAAGGAAGATGGATTGGGAAGGGAGCAGAAAAATCTGAAGATCTTTTCTTTACTGAAGGTGCCTCCCTACAGTAAAAGGGTACTTCTGAGGCTCCTGCCAGACCCACTCCTCAGCCCTCTCTATCTATCCCATCTCCATCCAAGCCCACTCACATTCCATCCACTCCCTCCTCTCGTGCCAAGCCAACCAAGATCACTGAGTTGTATGACAACCTGTCTACACTCATTCTTAACATCAGGGATGAGCAAAATGCCAAGTTTGCTCATCTGCAAGATCAGATTCATCAGTTGACAAAGAACATGAAAGTGGTTGCCGATGCCTATGAAGAAATTCGAAGTGCAATTCCTGCCACATCAGCTCCACCTCAGCCAGGGTTCTCTGTGCCTGTTCAGTCTTTAACCCCTGAGCCTCTAAGCCCCTTCGAGATAGCCTCTTCTGAGCATGATGATGTAGATGGTGCTAAGCCTACTGGTGCAATGAGGACACCAAGTCCTGGTCCACCCTTGAACTATGGTTTGGAAGAAGAAGGACCTCAGGAAACAGGCCCTCATGAGCCTATTCAAGAAGATGCTCAGGATTCAATTCTTTCCACTCAAAAGTCTGAGCAAGTTGAAAGACTAGTGGCAGCCATTTCCACGTCTTCAATGCAGAAGGGTGTCAGCAATGAAGAGAGAAGCATTGTACCTGTTGTTGATTTTGAAGCTATTGCTCACAATGCTCTCTTGCAAGCTCAGAGAAGAAGGCTTGAGGAAATGTTTCGTTCTGATGAACCAGCTCCTCCTTCTCTCGCTGCTTATGGACTCTCAGAGGAACAGAGAGCTCAATTGGCTCTTTCCAGGCAGGAAATGCAAGAATTACTTGAGGTCTCTGATGATGATGAAGAACGAAGTCCTGAGCCTTCTGAGCCTCCTGCACCAGAAATCCCATTTGCTCCTGTGCCTCTCAAAGCTATTCCAGTCTCTCAGATCCCTCCTCCGGTTGATTTTGTTGGACTTCCTGATGATGCCAAAAAGGGGGAGAAGAGTAAGCAAACTGGAAAGGCTGCTGCTGAGCCATCTGGGAAAACTTACAGCAAGAAGACCAAGCCAAAGAAGAAGTGATTAGATTTTAGGCTTGAGTCTTCGTGTAGTGCTGTACTGTGTTTCTGTTGTCTGTTTTGATTGTTTATATTTGATTTGTGTATTTAGAAGAACTTTGCTTAAATCCTGTCTCTGTAAAGCAACATTTGATTAAATGAAAGAATTTCTTGGTTGCAATGATTTGCTCTTTGAATCTCTTCACATGGTTTACTATATATGATATCTTTTGATATATAATGCATATGTCGAGGAGGAGCTTGTTAAAGCAAACCCAAGTACTAATCCAGTTTGTGAGTTGTTTTGTCATCATCAAAAAGCGGGAGAATGTTGAATCAAGAAGTTTTGATGATTCCAAATCAACTCTCAAGAGCTTGGAATAAAAGATATCAAAGGTGCACAAAGAGTTCAAGTGAAGAAATCCTAGAGAAATCTGTGCAAAGCTTATTGTAGGATGTTTAGTTTTGTTTTATTTTGAGTACAAGGCTTTGATTTGGTGGAAAGAAGTTTTAAAACCTTGATTCTATGTTAAATCATGGAATATTTGAAAAACACTCACCAACAGACGAAGTTTGAATGGTTTATATTGAACTGTCATGTTGGAAATTCGAGCTTTGGCTTTGGAAATTCGAATTTCGAGTTAAAACTGAATAAGTCTGAAGAGATGCTTCTCTGACAGACGAATTTTGATTTTCCAACATTCGAATTTTCATAAGTATCTGAAAGAAGCTTTTAGCAACAGACGAACTTTGGGTTTTGAAAATTTGAATTTCAGACAAAATGAAACTTATGAAAACTATAGAAATTCGTCTTAAATAATGTCAAAATTCATCTGAAACTAAGCTTAAATTGGATTTCAAAATTGCTCACTGACAGACGAACTTTGAACATGAACATTCGAATTTCAGAAGCTAAGTTTGTAAGTCTGTTAAAGTGATATGTTGACATACGAATGATAGTATTGATAAATTCGAATTTTGAAGTTAGTCTGAAAAGAGGTCTCTCTGACAGACGAATTTTGATATTTGAAAATTTGAATTTTGAACTATATGAACTACTGAGTCTTGTAAACCAGCTACGGATAGACGAATTTTGGGGTTCCAAAATTCAAATTTCGAAGGCACTATAGGAAAATGAAAGTACTGTTTACACTTAACAGAAAAACTTTCCACTTGAAAATTCGTATGTCACTACATAGAAACATTTTCAAAATATCAAAATTCGAATTTCACTTCATGACAGACGAACTTCGGTCTTTCAACATTGAAGCTGTTAACCTTTGGTATCTGTGAAATTCGTCTGTTGACCAACCGAAATTCGAATTTCAGTATGTCAGAAGCATTAAATGCGGTTAGTTAACGGATAGTTTTTCAGAGTAACCGTTGGATAACTTCTCCAACGGATAGATTTCATCTCTAACGGACATTTGAGACCTAAATCTATAAATACAACATCATTTGACGATGTGGGTAACGATTTTAACTTTGTATATACTGAAACTCTGCCAAATCATTTACTCAAAGCTTCATACTCTCACACTTCAATATTTGTACTTTAACTTTCATATTCACTTTGATTAAGAGAGTTTATTCTTTGTAAACAATCTAATCTTTATCTGGAAGATAGATTTTCTTGTGAGGGGATATCACAAGGGATTGGGAAGCACTTTGTGAAAGTGCAGAGAGTGATTGAGTGAGCTCTAGAAAACAGAGCATAAACTTTGTACTGTGGCGTTTGCAAGAAACCCACGAAATTCTTGCAGTATAGTGAAAAATCTCAAGTGGTGACTTGAGGACTGGACGTAGGTCAAGTGGAGAGACCGAACCAGGATAAATTACTAAGTCTCCTTCCCTCTACTACTTCTTTTACAGCTATTTGTTTATACTCTGTTTTACTGTCATATATTGCTTTCTTCACCTTCTTGATATTTTGCAAAAAATTTTTAATCTTCCCAATTCACCCCCCCTCTTGGGAAGCTAGCTAATCTAACAGTGCCCTCTTTTCCACTTGGATGAGTTGAGAGGTCATTTGGATGACCTAAATCCTCAAGAACCTTTTCCATCTTCTCATAGTATGTGGGTGCCGCTTGAGGATCATTGTTGATGAAAGAGTTTTGATGATTTTAAACCAACACTCAAGATCTTGGATTGAAGATATCAAAGGAGATCAAAGCTGTTCCAAGTGAAGATTTTCTGAGTATTTGCTGTTAGATCTCTTGTAGGATCTTTAGTTTTTGTTATGATTGGGTAAAAGGTTTTGATTTGAAGAAAAGATGTTTTCAAACTTTGATTTTATGTTAAATCCTTGAATATTTGAAAAACACCCACAAACAGACGAAGGTTAAAAGTTTAAACTAAACTGTCAAGTTAGAAATTCGAACTTTGCTTTTGGAAATTCGAATTTCGAGCTAAAAAGCCTTTCTGGTGACAGACGAACTTCACACTTCCAAAATTCGAATTTCAAGTAAAATGAAGTTTGTGAAAACCAAAGAAATTCGTCTGAAACCATGACAAAGTGCATCTGAAATCAAAAGATATTCAGCTTGAAAAATGCTCTCTGACAGACGAATTTCGAGATTCCAACATTCGAATTTTCATATAAGTCTGAAAGAAGCTTCTTTGCAACAGACGAACTTTGAGTCTTCAAAATTCGAATTTCAGACAAAACAAAACTTGAGAAAATAGAAGAAATTCGTCTGAAACTATGTTAAAGTTCATCTGAGATCAAGAATGAGTTAAGTCTCAAAATTGCTCTCTGACAGACGAATGTCACCCTTTCAAAATTCGAATTTCGAAGAAAGTAAACTACTGTGTCTCTTTATACGTTCAATGGACAGACGAATTTTGGATACCAAAATTCGAATTTCGAAGACACTGTAGCAAATTGAAAACACTGTTCACACTTAACCAAAAATCTTTCTTCTTGAAAATTCGTATGTCACATTGTGAAAATGTTTTATAAGTTTCAAAATTCGAATTTCACTTCATGAACAGACAAACTTCGTGTTGTAACGTTGAAAGCTTTAACCTTCGGTTCCTTCGAAATTCGTCTGTTGACCAACCAAAATTCGAATTTCAGTATGTCAGAAACATTAAATGCGGTTGGTAAACGGATAGTTTTTCAGAGTAACCGTTGGATAACTTCCCCAACGGATAGATTTAGTCTCTAACGGATATTTGAGACCTAAATCTATAAATACAACATCATTTGAAGTTGTGGGTAACGAATCAAACTTGTATATACCGAATTTCTGCTAAATCTTCTTCTCAAAAGCTTTTACCCTCTCAACTTCTAAACTTGTACTTAAACTTTCATATCTACTCTTTTCAAGAGAGTTATTTCATTGTAATCAATCTACTCTTCATCTGGAAGATAGATTTACTTGTGAGGGGTATTCACAAGGGGATTGAGAAGCACACAGTGAAAGTGCTTGGAGAGTTTGAGAGAGCTCAGAAACAGAGCATACTCGTTGTACTGTGGCCTTAGCAAGAAGCCCATTGAAATTCTTGCTGTATAGTGGATAAATCTCAAGAGGTGTCTTGGGGACTGGATGTAGGTCAAGTGGAAAGACCGAACCAGGATAAATTACTGAGTTTTCTTCTCCCTATCTTCACTTTTCAGCTTGCTCTGTTTTACGCATTATTTTCATTATACTGTGATATCTCCACTTACCTCACCTTGTGCAGAAAATTTTCAATCTTCCCAATTCACCCCCCCTCTTGGGAAGTCAGCCTTGCTAACAAGTGGTATCAGAGCCCGGATTCCCATTCAAAGGAACTCACAGTCCGGGAATTAAAATGGCTGGCTTTGGAGAGAGTATACTTCCTGAAGGAAACAACACTAACAGACCACCAGGCTTCAGTGGAGAGCATTATGGATATTGGAAGATGAGGATGCAGATCTACCTTCAATCAATTGACCTTGACATCTGGTCAGTGATTGAAAAAGGAGATTTCGTTCCAATGGCTCAAACAGAAGATGGAAGACACAAAGAGAAGCTGGAAGCAGAGTGGAATGATGAAGACAGAAGGAGAGTTCTACTGAACTTCAAAGCAAAGCATTGTTTGGTCAGTGCCCTTAACCAGGATGAATTCTACAGAGTCTCACAATGCTCCACTGCAAAAGAAATGTGGGATACTCTACAGATTGCACATGAAGAAACTTCTGGAGTCAGGGAAAACAAACTGAACACGTGCATTGGGGAGTATGAAAGCTTCAGAATGGCCGAAGGAGAAACTGTAAAGGAGCTCCAAAAGAGATTCACTCTTATTGTGAATCAACTGAAGAGCCTGGGAAAAGAATACACACAGTCTGAGAAAGTGAGAAAAATACTCAGAGCTCTACCTCTGGAATGGCAGCCCAAGGTGACAGCTATAGAAGAGGCCAGAGGAGAATCAATGGCTTCTGTCACAGCTCTCTTCGGCAGCCTTGAGGAATATGAAGGAAAGATCAAAGCACTCAAGGAAGCTGGGCTGGACAGAAAGAAGAAAGGCCTTGCCCTCAAAGCTGCTGATGAAAAGGAAGAAGAATCTGATGAAGGAGATGAGCTGAATGAGGAAACTCTGGCTATGATGGTCAGAAAATTCGGAAGATTCTACAGCAAGAAGAAGAGCAAGAGATTCTTCAAGAAAGGAGTAATTGGAGAAAGCAAGAAAGAGGCAAAAGAACCTGTAACTTGCTATGAGTGCAAGAAGCAGGGACACATTAAGTGGGACTGTCCCCAATACATTAAGAAGCAGGAAAAAGAAAAGAAAGCTGCAGACAAAGGGAAGAAGAAGAAAGCCTATATCTCATCCATATGGGGCAACAGCTCAGATGAGGAAGAAGAAGATGAGGATGAGGTTGCCAACATTTGTTTAATGGCACTTGCCTTAGAAGAAGTCTTACCCTCATGCAGCAGTGATCAGGAAGAAGAGGTATATGAATCTGAACCTTCCTATTCTGAATTACAAGATGCATTTCATGAGCTTCATGATGAATTCATTAAAGTTGCTAAAGAACTGAAATTGGCAAAGAAAAGGATAAATAAGCTGGAATCCCAAAGCATAGTTTCTGAAATTGCCTCTTTGCCCACTACTGAATCTGTTTGTTGCACTTCATGCATTGAACTCAAGTAAACTAATGACTATTTAGTTAAAAGCATGTCTAGGCTCACTAGAGGCAAAGACATGTTGTTTGCATTAATGGGGAGCCAAAGAATATCACAAGGCAAAGCTGGTCTTGGCTATGATCCATGTGCTGTCAAGGAAAAGATTAGGAAGAAAAATCAGAATGCTTATATGAGACATTTTGTGCATGCTGAGAACAATAAAAAGAAAACTAATGCATTACATCACATTGAAACATATGATCAACCAAGGCATGCTAGACAAAAGTATTATCTGCACTGTTTTCTTCCTGCATCTCAATCTAGCAGTCCTTTCACTACCTGTCATTTCTGCAACAAAAAGGGACATATTTCCAGTTCTTGTGCCTTGAAGAAAAATGGGCTTGGCAGGAAAGTTGAATGGGTTTCCAAAGTTGCATCTGCATCTAGGGAAAAATATACTGACCTAAAAGGACCCAAGCAAATTTGGGTACCTAAAAGGAAAACGTAAACATTGTTTTGCAGGTCTGTCTCAAAGCTAAGAAAAGCAACAAATGGTATATGGACAGTGCCTGCTCAAGTCACATGACAGGTGATAAGGAGAAGTTCATCACCCTGAGAGACAAGAAAGGAGGAAAGGTGACCTTTGGAGGTGACCAATATGGCAAAATCATTGGTATTGGAATTGTGGGTAAAAATCCAGAAACATCCATTGAAGAGGTGCTGTTTGTGATTGGACTCAACCACAACCTGCTAAGCGTGAGTCAGACCTGTGACAAAGGAAACTGGGTGCTGTTTGACTCAAAGTTTTGCCTGGTCATCAGAAAAAGTGATCACAAAGTTATCCTCAAAGCTCAAAGGGATGGTAACTGCTATACTATTGATCTTGATGAACTTCCTCCCTTAGATTCTGTATGCTTAATTAGTCAGAATAATGATAGTTGGCTATGGCATAGAAGATTAGCTCATGTGAACATGAATCAACTGTCTAAACTAATTAAAAATGAGCTAGTAACTGGTCTACCAAAAATATCTTTTGAAAAGGATAAAGAATGTGATGCATGCTTAAGAGGAAAACAAACCAAATCATCATTTAAATCTAAAAATGTAGTTACCACAACTAGACCACTTGAATTGATGCATATGGACTTAATTGGACCATCTAGGGTGAAAAGTCTTGGTGGTAATCTGTATGTGCTTGTAATTGTTGATGATTATTCTAGATTTACTTGGACATTATTTCTTTCCTCCAAAAGTGATACCTTTGATGCATTTGCAACCTTAGCCAAGAAAGTGCAAAATGAGAAAGGTATTTCTATTGTGTCTATCAGGTCAGACCATGGAGGAGAATTTGAAAATGCATACTTCCTGGAGTACTGCAATGAGCATGGGATTGATCACAACTTCTCAGCACCAAGAACTCCTCAACAAAATGGAGTAGTAGAAAGGAAGAATAGAACTATTGGAGAGATGGCCAGAGCTATGCTAAATGAGAAGGAACTCTCCCAAGTATTCTGGGCTGATGCAGTAAATACAGCAAGTTACATCATAAACAGAGCTTACATCAGACCAATCCTTGGGAAGACTCCATATGAGCTGTACAAGGGAAGAAAGCCAAATCTGTCACACCTCCATGTGTTCGGGTGCAAATGCTTCATTCACAACAATGGTAAAGAAAATCTAGGTAAATTTGATGCCAAATCCGATGAAGGTATATTTCTGGGTTATTCAAGTAGGAGTAAGGCATATAGAATTTATAATAAAAGATCAAATGTAATAGAAGAATCTGTACATGTGGTTTTCATTGAAAATGAAACTGTTTCAAAACATACTATCAATGAGGATGATCTTACTTTCAATTTTGAAAAACTAGGAATTTCTGATAAGAGTAAAACTGAACCTCCAAAGATATCTGAATCTGTTAATATAGAGGAAGATATCCAGGAGCAAGAGTTTGATGAAGAAAACAATGAGGAAACATCTCAAGAACTTCCTAGAGCTTGGAGATATCAAAGGAATCATCCTGTTGATCAAGTAATAGGGAATGTTCTAGAGAGAGTCAAAACCAGAAAACAGTTAAGAGAACAGATGCTCAACTGTGCTTTCATTTCTCAAATAGAACCCAAATGTACTGAAGAGGCCTTAACTGATGATTACTGGATTTTGGCTATGCAAGATGAATTAAATCAATTTGAAAGAAATCAAGTTTGGGATTTAGTGTCTAGACCCAAAAATCATCCTGTTATTGGTACCAAATGGGTTTTCAGAAATAAACTTGATGAATCTGGAACAATAATCAGAAATAAAGCTAGACTAGTTGCTAAAGGGTATAATCAAGAAGAAGGTATTGATTTTGAAGAAACTTTTGCACCAGTAGCTAGATTAGAAGCTATAAGAATACTACTGGCATATGCATGCATGAAAAATATTTTATTATATCAAATGGATGTAAAAAGTGCTTTTCTGAATGGATATATCATGGAAGAGGTTTATGTTGATCAACCTCCAGGTTTTGAGGATTCTACAAAACCAAACCATGTTTATAAACTGAAGAAAGCTCTCTATGGTTTAAAACAGGCCCCTAGAGCATGGTATGAGAGACTGAGCAATTTTCTAACTGAAAAGGGGTTTAACAGAGGCAAAGTTGACACAACCTTATTTACTAAGAAAGAAAATAAAGATTTACTAATTGTTCAAATCTATGTTGATGATATTATTTTTGGTGCTACTAATGAGGTTCTTTGCAAGGAATTTTCTAAGTTAATGCAGGGAGAATTCGAGATGTCTATGATGGGTGAACTCAATTTCTTCCTTGGATTGCAAATCAGACAGCTAAATGATGGTATCTTCCTCAGTCAATCCAAGTATCTAAAGGAGCTGTTAAAGAAGTTTGGTATGGAGAATGCCAAGCCAATGGGAACACCTATGGCTACTGCAACCAAACTGGACATGGATGAGAATGGGAAGATGTTTGACATTACTCAGTACAGAAGAATGATCGGATCTCTGCTGTACCTAACTGCCAGCAGACCTGACATTATGTTCAGTGTCTGCATGTGTGCAAGGTTCCAATCATGCCCCAAAGAAACCCATGCAACAGCTGTGAAAAGAATTTTTAGATATCTTATTGGAACATCACAGATGGGTCTTTGGTATCCAAAAGGCAATGGAGAAGATCTCAAAGGATACACTGATGCTGATTTTGCAGGATCCAAAACTGACAGAAAAAGCACAAGTGGAGCCTGTCAGTTTCTTGGAGGATCCCTGGTCTCATGGTTCAGCAAAAAGCAAAACAGTGTGGCCTTATCCACTGCAGAAGCTGAGTATGTTGCAGCTGGAAGCTGTTGTGCCCAAGTCATCTGGATGAAACAGCAGCTTGAAGATCTTGAGGTTAAAATGAAAGAGACACCAATCATGTGTGACAACCAAAGTGCTATAAATATCACCAAAAATCCTGTCATGCATTCGAGGACTAAACATATTGAAGTTAGGCACCACTTCATAAGAGATCACGTTCTGAAAGGAGAAGTTAGATTGGAGTACATCCCAACAGAGGATCAAGTTGCTGATATACTCACAAAGCCTCTATCAGAAGACAGACACTGCAAAATAAGGAGAGAATTGGGAATGGTAAATCCCAATGAATTGTAAGTCATTTCTGTGCAAGTCTGTCTTTAGAACTTTTCATATTAGAATAAATTCTAACTTGAGCATCGGAGTATGTTTTAGTATAGTTTCAGGTGCTCCTTGTGAAAATCAATGGCTAAAAGTTTGAAAGATTGGAGCACTCCAGATTGGAACAACCAGAAAATGAAGAGAATGATAATTATTCTGAGTTCTGGATCCATTCTGTAAGTTTTTAAAGTTGAAATTTGTGTGCTGTTTGAATACTAGAAAAATCTCTTTGATAATCTATGTTTTTGAACTAGTCAACGTGGTCAACATTCGAATTTTGGTTGACTAACAGACGAACTTTGGCCTGTTATGTCTTGGAACAGTTCTCGGTTATGCCTCGAAATTCGTCTGTTGATGCTTGAAAGTTCGAATTTTCAAAGACAAAAAAATATATATATATATATATATTTTCAACGTCATAGTTGTTCATCATTGCTATATGAAGCATTACTTCTTAACATACGAATGTTGAACAATCTTGACAAAAGTTGAAAAATTCGAATTGTCAAGCTCAAAATTCGTCTGTTGAACCATGTTCTTGTTGATTGTATCACTGAAAGATGAAGTTCTGAATGCTTAATTCGTCTATTGACTGTTGATTTGATTATTGTCTGCCTTTTTCTTTTCAACATTCGAATTTTGTTGGAACAAAATTCGTCTGATGTGCTTGTATTGTTTGTTTCAAGCCACTGTCAGACGAACTTTCAAGATGAAAATTCGTCTGTCAGTAAGCTGTGCTGAACGGTTTAACTTGTAACTGCCCGAAGTTCGAATTTTGACCTCTCAAAATTCGTCTGTCAGACGGTTACACACGTTAAATGCGTCAGTTTTCCACAGAACAGACGCAACCCTATTTGTAACCTCTCTAAGTCTGTTCTGATTCTCTCTTCAATCCTCTTAACTTCTGTCCAAAAACCGTCTTTTTCCACCGATTAAACTTCCTTTCGCATCATATAAACCCATTCTCAGCCACATTCTGCTTCATTCAACCGAGAAATGGCAAGAGTTAAAATTCCTGGAACAGGAAAAGCTGTGGCCCGTCCGAAAAGGAATGTTAAATCACAATATGCTACCAAAGAAGGAGAGAAATCAAAGAGAAAAGCCGAACCCAGTAAAGCTACTCCCTCTAAACTCCAGAAATCTTCATCCAAAGCAGAATCCCAGAAATCTGGCCCCTCCTCTTCAAAAAGTGCAGAACCGTCTGCTCCTGCTGCTGCCTCTTCTGCCTCTTCCAGTACTGAATCTGGAGAGTTTGAATTGACTACACTACCACTATGGAGCACTCCTGAGATTCAAGAAGAGTACACTACCAAGTTTTCCAACAAAAAGGTAATCAAGCCTCATTGTGTGAATGTGGAACAATTTCTGATTTCCAACAATTTTGATGCTGCTATATGGTTGTTAAGATATAAAAATTTGTTGGAAATTGCTGAAAGATATGATGATGAAGTAGTGAAGACTTGGTATGCGTCTCTTAAGTATAACAGCAAGAAGATGAAATGGGAGGTCACCTTGAGATCAAGGACCATTTGGCTTGCTGATGAAACATTCAATGAGGTGTTAGAAATCCCAGGACAAGATGGGCTAAAAGTTGACTTAACAGCCTCTGGGTATATGGATGAGGCAAGCACAGCAGATGAAGAAGGTGGATCCTTTCTGTACTACAAGGAGAGCACCATTTTGGACACCTTATTCAGGAGAAGGGAGAACAGGCCAACAATAAATCTGTTGAAGCCCACAGACCTAAGTGTACAAGTCAGAATCCTGCACTACATAGTGTCAAGGATCATTTTCAACAAGGGTGGTAGCTTCAATCTGATAACAAGGGCAGAGGCTCATGTGATGACTGCTATCATTCGTGGGAAGCTGATCAATATGGGTCATATCATCCTTCAGCGAATGATAAAGGCAAGGGATCAGAGGAAGGATTCCACACTCCCCTATGCTGCAATTGTTTCAAGAATCCTGCAGCATGCTAGGATTCAGCACATTGAGAAAGGGAAAGGGAAACTCACTGAGGCATTCAAGGAGGAGGAACTGCAAAGAATGGGCATTGAGAAAGATGAAGGACGATGGGTTGGAAAGGGAGCAGGAAAAACTGAAGACCTGTTCTTTGTCCCTGATGCATCCCTCCAACAAGAAGGCACTTCTGAGGCCCCTGAAAGATCCTTACCTCAGCCTTCCCAGACAATTCCATCTCCCTCCAGGCCTACTCACCCTCCTTCCACTCCCTCCTCACGAGCCAAGCCAACTAAGATCACTGAGTTGTTTGACAGTCTGTCAACACTCATTCTCAGCATTAAAGATGAGCAAAATGCCAAATTTGCTCATCTACAAGATCAGATCCATCAGTTGGCAGTAAATATGAAGGTGGTGGCTGATGCATATGAAGAGATAAGAAATGCAATTCCTACCACTTCAGCTCCACCTCAGCCTGGTGTCCCTGAGCCTACTCTGTCTCCATCCCCTGTGCCTCCAAGTCCCTTTGAGATTGCCTCCTCTGACCATGATACTGATATGGATGGTGATGGTGCTATGAAAACACCAAGTCCTGGTCCACCCTTGGACTATGGATTAGAAGGAGAAGGTCTTCAAGAATCAAGCCCTCTTGAGCCAATGCAAGAAGATGCTCTGGATTCAATTCTGTCCATTCAAGAATCAGAGCAAGTTGAAAGACTGGTTGAAGCCATTTCAACCTCTTCTGTGCCAGAAGGAGCAAGCAATGTGGAAAGGAGCATTGTGCCTGTTGTAGATTATCTTGCCATTGCTCACAATGCTCTGCTGCTAGCTCAAAGGAGAAGGCTGGAAGAAATGTTTCCTCCTGCTGAACCACCTTCTCAATCTATTGCTGCTTATGGGCTTTCAGAGCACCAAAGAGCTCAACTAGCTCTTTCTAGGCAGGAAATACAAGTACTGCTTGAGGTCTCTGATGATGATGAAGAACCTGCTGAGCCCCCTGCACCAGTTCAGCCAGAGATTCCTTTTGCTCCTGTCCCCCTTCGTGCTGTTCCTATCACTCAGATACCTCCTCCAATGGACTTTGTTGGACTTCCTGATGATGCCAAAAAGGGGGAGAAGATAAAGCAAACTGGGAAGCAAACTGGGACCAAGCAAGCTGGAAAATCTGCTGAGCCATCTGGAAAAGGAAAGACTTACAGCAAGAAGCCAAAGAAGAAGTGATGACTTAGATCTTAGGCTGATTATTCTTGTTGTATCTTGTTTTATTTGGGTGTTTTGTATTTGGTTGTGTGATTTTAAGAACTACTCTTTAATTGGAATTTGTATTACAATAGTTTGGTGATATATAGTATGTTCTTGATTGCAATATTTTGGGCGTTAAATCTCTTCACTTAATCTGTTATTTTGATATCTTATGCATATGTTGAGGGGGAGCTTATGAAAGCAAACCCAAGTACTAATCCAGTTTGTGAGTTGTTTTGTCATCATCAAAAAGGGGAAGAATGTTGATGAAAGAGTTTTGATGATTTTAAACCAACACTCAAGATCTTGGATTGAAGATATCAAAGGAGATCAAAGCTGTTCCAAGTGAAGATTTTCTGAGTATTTGCTGTTAGATCTCTTGTAGGATCTTTAGTTTTTGTTATGATTGGGTAAAAGGTTTTGATTTGAAGAAAAGATGTTTTCAAACTTTGATTTTATGTTAAATCCTTGAATATTTGAAAAACACCCACAAACAGACGAAGGTTAAAAGTTTAAACTAAACTGTCAAGTTAGAAATTCGAACTTTGCCTTTGGAAATTCGAATTTCGAGCTAAAACTGATTAAGTCTGAAGAGATGGCTCTCTGTCAGACGAATTTTGGTGGTTCAAAATTCGAATTTTCATCTAGTCTGAAAGAAGCCTTTCTGGTGACAGACGAACTTCACACTTCCAAAATTCGAATTTCAAGTAAAATGAAGTTTGTGAAAACCAAAGAAATTCGTCTGAAACCATGACAAAGTGCATCTGAAATCAAAAGATATTCAGCTTGAAAAATGCTCTCTGACAGACGAATTTCGAGATTCCAACATTCGAATTTTCATATAAGTCTGAAAGAAGCTTCTTTGCAACAGACGAACTTTGAGTCTTCAAAATTCGAATTTCAGACAAAACAAAACTTGAGAAAATAGAAGAAATTCGTCTGAAACTATGTTAAAGTTCATCTGAGATCAAGAATGAGTTAAGTCTCAAAATTGCTCTCTGACAGACGAATGTCACCCTTTCAAAATTCGAATTTCGAAGAAAGTAAACTACTGTGTCTCTTTATACGTTCAATGGACAGACGAATTTTAGATACCAAAATTCGAATTTCGAAGACACTGTAGCAAATTGAAAACACTGTTCACACTTAACCAAAAATCTTTCTTCTTGAAAATTCGTATGTCACATTGTGAAAATGTTTTATAAGTTTCAAAATTCGAATTTCACTTCATGAACAGACGAACTTCGTGTTGTAACGTTGAAAGCTTTAACCTTCGGTTCCTTCGAAATTCGTCTGTTGACCAACCAAAATTCGAATTTCAGTATGTCAGAAACATTAAATGCGGTTGGTAAACGGATAGTTTTTCAGAGTAACCGTTGGATAACTTCCCCAACGGATAGATTTAGTCTCTAACGGATATTTGAGACCTAAATCTATAAATACAACATCATTTGAAGTTGTGGGTAACGAATCAAACTTGTATATACCGAATTTCTGCTAAATCTTCTTCTCAAAAGCTTTTACCCTCTCAACTTCTAAACTTGTACTTAAACTTTCATATCTACTCTTTTCAAGAGAGTTATTTCATTGTAATCAATCTACTCTTCATCTGGAAGATAGATTTACTTGTGAGGGGTATTCACAAGGGGATTGAGAAGCACACAGTGAAAGTGCTTGGAGAGTTTGAGAGAGCTCAGAAACAGAGCATACTCGTTGTACTGTGGCCTTAGCAAGAAGCCCATTGAAATTCTTGCTGTATAGTGGATAAATCTCAAGAGGTGTCTTGGGGACTGGATGTAGGTCAAGTGGAAAGACCGAACCAGGATAAATTACTGAGTTTTCTTCTCCCTATCTTCACTTTTCAGCTTGCTCTGTTTTACGCATTATTTTCATTATACTGTGATATCTCCACTTACCTCACCTTGTGCAGAAAATTTTCAATCTTCCCAATTCACCCCCCCTCTTGGGAAGTCAGCCTTGCTAACAATCATATCCAACTGAAGCGGCCAACGATAACCCAATGTAATCTACTTCCAATTCCCTCTTAAAAATTGTGAATGACAATGATGTTAGAAGAATTCCGTTGAGTCACAAAACGGCTATTGTTATATATGATGACTATTTCAACCTAAATCTCACCAATAAACAAGCATCTTAAAATAATCATATAAGTTCAATGGTCAAGAAAACATTGATTGCGAGAGAGACAATTATATGATTTCCAAATTCAGGGCAAAAAAGAACCCACAAAGTAATTGGATACATAGATATTAAGGTCCCATATCTTTGAAAAAGTGATTGATATGAGTTATTTTTATCCATATAATATAGATTTGTTATATTAGTAACAGAAGTATTATAACTCTTATAAAATAAATGAGTTCTCTCTCCTCTTTATTTTCTTCCATCATCCAAACACAAGAGGAGAAAATATTTTATCTTCACTTTTTTCTCCTCTCCATTTTCTCTCCTTTCTATTTTCTCTCTTCCCATCTTATCCCCTCATCCAAACAAAGCATAAAACTACATCCTTTTCCCCCACTCAATTCATCCAATTTCTAGCTTTTCTTTCACTCCCTACTAACTTCTTAACACCACACAAAATGTTCTTATTAATCAATAATTTGTTAACAACAAATTAAAGTATTATAAAAACAACTGGTTAGTATTCAGAGTGAACAAAGTTGACCTCCTTGATAAACACGAGAATAAAGAAGTATAGATAACATCACACAAGCCAAATGGACAGAGTAACTTTTTTAGATTCCTAAAGAAAAATCTTTTTGTCAACTCTTTAGCCTTGTGTCAAGCCACAATATGCCTAACCCATAAAAGTGTAATCATCAAGTCTCCCACATCCAATAAATTACAAATATATAAGGAAACAAAGCCAAATACAAGCATACCTCATGTCCAATAACAGTTGCTATCTCTGCATCACTTGTAAGATGCCGAAGCAAACCGGTAAACACCACAATCTTCCCACATAGGTTGCAAAAAGCATCAAAAGCAGGATCATTAACTACTATCACCTCCCATTTCAATCCATGCAAATGTAATGTGGCAGGTTGTGACCATTGTTTCTCACCCTTTTTTCTGCCCAGTTGAACCCACTTGTCAACAAGAATCTCATCCTTACAGTAACATTTCCCTTCATTCTCTCCTTCTATCTCAGACACTGCATTCCAATGTCTTAAGCTCATTCTCTGCATGTGTCGTGGTGTGCACTGATGCATACCCCAAATCACTCCATAATTGCTCTTTCCTCAACCCTCTCTCCAACCCATCAATTATGTCCATAGCTATTGTTCTTACACATATGCTTTCAGGGTGTGTATCAGGTAATATTTTCCCTTCAAAAGACTTTTTTACTTGATTGAACTTAGTCTCTACAATACTCCTTAACATAGATTCGTGGATAAGAATTAAATGAGTTCGCTTAGAATAGGAATAGTTTCCAAAATTGCATATTATACAGTGACCACTGAACAAAGTGATAAAATGAGGACTCTGGCAAGAAACCATCAAATAGGTCATCGTGGCTTGTTGTGCTGCACATTATACCGATCCACACAGTAAAATCTCCTAGTCCCAGCAAGAAATGGATAAGATAAATTCTTGTTGACTCCGCCTCGTAAACCTAATCCCTGTGATATAAGAGAATATGATGAAAACCCATAAAACTTAGCTCCTTTCCACACAGAAATCAAGTATTCATAATGGTAAAATCTTGTGCTTGGCTGCAAATTTTGGGTTTTGGGCATAATCCTCCAAGAAAAAATGCGAAAAGTGTCAAAGGCAAGCTTTCCTCTTCTGTAGGACCCCATGATCTAAAAGCAAATAGAACAGATTACAAAATTTCTAGCTCAGACTAGAAAAAATGTGTTTGAATAAAGCACTGCAAAAGGAAAGGAAACAAATTTTGTATTCAGCCAAAAATACAAAACTTCATACCTAAAAACTAAAACACCAACTAATCACCTTATAGTAGAAAATTATATCAAGAAGATAAAGCTTTATACCAAAAATTATGACGTCAAATCAGAAATTCATAGCACCAAATTATGTTTAGAAACCAGAGAATGGACAATAACGACAATAACAAAAAAAAAAGTCCAAAGCATAATTAGCATCGACACGATTGCTCAAACTATGCTCGGGATATGTGTAATAGGAGTCTCATCTACTTGCACAGCATTGAAAGAATCAATTTACATTTAACCACTGGAAGAATCACAATCAGAACACACTTAGATTTCAATTGATCACATCAAAACCAATAAGCAAATTACATCAAATAAATCCAATAGAACCGACAATGACAAAATTTTGTAACAGAAAAATATGTCCAAAGCATAATTAACACAAACAGAATTGCTCAAACTATGCTTGGTACTTGGAAGACATGTTACAGAAGTCTCATTTGTTCACACATGATGGAAAGAATCAGTTCACATTCAACCATTATTGGAAAATCACATTCAGATTACAACATAACCCATAAGAATATAACATCAAACAAATCCAATAGAAAAACCCAATCTCATAATCAAACAAAAGGAATAATTAATCAATATCAAAGACATGTAGACCCATGCACAAAGCAAAGCCTATCGAAAATGCTTATACTGTCTTTTAGGTGATTACGCCCAACAGCACACTTGAGCAACTTGCCTTTTTCCAAAACCCGAAGGAGCCGCAAGAATACGTTAGTGTTTGATACCTTGAATTTAGGGTAGGACATATATGAGGTCTTTTGTTCTGGAAAACTGTGTAGAGTCCGAGATTTTTTGCTCTTTCCCTCATGCATTGCACGGATCGGTGAAATGGTTAGGTTATATCGATTTCAATAATTTTAAAAACCGTATTGTTAGCCAAAAATAATTTTGAAATTGTATAAAAGAAGAAAAAATGGTTAAGAATGAAAAACAGTACAAATATATATATATATATGCTTTTATAAAAAATATATATTTATATATATACACACATATATGCTGGATAGAATCATAGAATCCGACTTTTGGATTGAGTTTCTAATTAAGATTTTCCGATCTTGCTTTTAGATATTATCTATTTATTTTTAGTTTTGTTAAAATTATATATATATATATATTAAATTGATCAGTACAAAAATTTGATAAATGGACACTTCTTTAAATATTTATTTGAAATACTATTTGTTGGCCCAATTACTATTTTTTTTTACCAGGATTGGCCCAATTATTTGAAATACTATTTTAGTGTTTATATATGGAATAAATATCTAAATATCAAAAAGTGTTATTTTAAATTTAAAATTATATTAAAAATATTTCAATGAATTTGGGAGACAAATATTCCTAAGATGTGAAAAATTGAAATGGATAAGCATGTGGATGGACAGCAAATTAAATAACGTTATTCAGCTAGGTTACTTTTAAAATTAAATTTAAATTATGATGGTGAACGAAAATCTTTCTTGGATAAGATATAGTATTTATAATTAAGTCTAATTTGGACACTACATGCTCAAGCTAGCCCTATAAATAAATAAATCCCACTCCTCTCCAAGTCTCCATCACTTGCTAATTGCAATTGGGATTATTATTTGATTAGAAGAAAAGAATATTTGTGACTGACTAATATAATGGATCCACCCGTTCGTGCTAATGGCTGTGGCTTCTTCGGTTCTTACAAAAATCAAAACTTGTGCTCAAAGTGTTATAGGCAAAGGCAGTACGCAAAAAAAGTTTGAGCTCCTTACTAAGAATAATAAAAAAAATAATTAGAATCTATTTTAATATTGGTTCGTTAACGAATTTACTAAAATTTATTTCATAAAAAAATTCGGTGACATCTATTTCATAGAACTATTTGAGTGTTATTTAATTTTCATTGGATCCTTATTCTAATTCTAAATTTTAAAAAAATACATATTTAAAATTATTTTAATCTTTAGGAACAATTATAATTTATAATAGATGTAGATTTTGATATTTTTAATGTTATATAAATCATAAAAAATTATATTTTAGCTCAAATTGTATAGTTAAAGTTTTTTCTTTTGTTTTGTTGGGTTAAGTGAGATCAATGTGGTGCTTATGAGAAGGCAGTGTAGTGTTTTGAAATAGGGGTAAGGATGTAGAATTTGAATTTAAACAAGAAAAAAAAAAAGAAAAAGCAAATAACTTCACGTTGAATATAACAAATAAATCTGATCAATTTTACGGCCTAAAAAATTAATGAATTTGAAGCTTTCATACATGGTAAGACTAAATACTCATATTCATATCCACAGGGAGAAAATGATTTTTCTTTAGAAATTTAATCAAATTTAGCACCTACTATTTTGTTTTACCTTTTTTATATGTTAATTTAGGACTTACAGTTTATTCATTTTTTGGAGTTCTAAAATTACCTCACATTTATTAGTTTTAAAAATAACAAATAATTTCAATTAACAATTATTCGGAGTTATAATAATTACTTTAACTTAAAAAAATGCTTTATTTTGGAAAAGAGATGGAGATAATTATAATGACTTTTGTCCACTATAAAGGACTAATGATTTAGTGTTTTATAATTTAATTTTCTTCTAAAAATACAAATAAAACATAATTAATAAGAATTATTTATTGTCTCAAATCTATTTCCCTACCCAAATTATTCATTGCGTGAATTAAATCAATTAATGCATGTACTAATACATAACATTTTATCTTGCTTATTGTGTTTCTCGTTGTTACTACACTAAACATCATGCATTTAGACTTGCTCGTAAGATTTCAAAATGTTTGATTGTTCGTATACACTAGTATCAGTGTTTCTCTTTGGATGTTACTCCCAAGTCCCAACTAATGGTGTTCAAAAATTCCATTTTGCACAAAAATCAAACCAGGTTTAACACTTATTGGAATATTTTTTATTTTTTTTAATTGATTTAGTTTGGTTCTAGAATTGGTTTGGTTCAGTTTTGGAATGATTTGGTTCATACTAAACTAATTTTTTAAAATACATATATTATCCTTCTTCAAAAATTAAATCAAATAGGCTTCATAAAGATACAATATTTTATTAAAATATAGATATTTTATGTAAAATTTTGTGAATTTCTCACATAATTATTTTTTTATAGATTCACATAATTAATTATGACAATACATTTATTCACATTTTTTCTCTAAGATTAATAAATGTCTTATAATATTATTCATAGACCATTTTACTCATTAGTGCTAAGAGACTTATGTTAAACTGTTAGAGTATAGTATAAAAAGAAAATATATTAAATAAATATAATATTTATATTAAAAAATATCAAAATATATATTGATTTGGTTCAGATTTTAAAAAGTTAAAACCAACCCAAATCAAATCATGTTGGTTCCATAATTACAAAAACCAAAATAAACCTTATTTGGTTCAATTTTAATTAATTTATGTCAGTTTGATTTGAATAATTTAATAAGTTTTAATTAATTTTGAACACCCTTACTCCCAACTAGACCCTTACTCCCAACTAGACATATTACTGTGGCCCACCAACCCCAGCTCGGACACATAAACTCCCCCAAGTGGCATATAAATCTCTCTTCCCTTTGATTAAATTAAGCCACAAAGAACTAATAAAATCCTAATAAAATTGATGAATACTTAACTCTCTTAAATATATTATTCTAAATTCAATCAGACTATGTGTATGAATAAAACTTGATTGGAAAAAACAAAACCCACCTTAAAAATCTGAAAAAGATTTTTGTTAGTTGAAAGATTCCTTGGTGCTTCCCAAAAAAATTAATCCATGAAGTTGAACCGATAAGACTTGATTCCCAAAACTATGTATCACGCGTGTCAAAAGCATATATTCGAGCTAAACTTGAACATGCTCACATACTCATTTTGAACACCATCCAAAATCAATATACGAACTACTACTAACATGAGTGAAGAGCAGAACCATTTCGATTGATTTGTACAAGAAGGTGCAACAGACTAGCACAGGTTAGAAAGGATGATCCTACAAAGTGTTACATAAGTTGCTATAAGCAAATATTCTTGAAGGTCAATTTAGAACGTCTAAGTAGTGATTATAGTAAGCCAATCTGTAATATATGTCCCGAATCTACGATGCCAAGTAAAATGATAACTGATCGACAAAAAGCCTAGGTGATCTGGTGCCTTGTCACTGTAAATCCAGTATAAACGGTGAATTCAGATTATGTAGTTAACGACTTAGTGGGTGTTCTTGGATTCATCTCCGAAGCTGACAAACCAATGAGCATCAGAAGAATTATTCACCCGCTTAGGTTGCACCAACTCCATCCTTTGACATTGTCCCTTTTCTATCAAGAATTGGGCGTAGTTGGCCATTTTAGTAGGGGCAGAAAACACTTTATTAGCCCGTGCAGGAAGTAGTGACACCAGTACCCTTGCAACCTCATGCATGGTAGGCCTCTCAGAAGGGTTTCTTTTCGTGCATAGCAGAGCAAGCTGAAAGGCCTTCTTCACACGGGCCAGATCCAAGCAGGTTACAGAGACCTCTGGATCCACAGCTTCCATTACAGTGTTGTTATCTGCCTTGGACAATATCTGCGAGTCAATTTTAAACATCAAATCATTGTATTCACCATTTAAATCAGCAAAATGCAGCCTGTCGCAATCACTAGAACATATGGATTTATGTTCAATAAGAATAACAATACGTGGATGCATTGCCTTTGCCTAAATTGTATAAACATACCAAATTATATTAGATATGACTGGAAGAATATTCAAGGTCATTGCTAAAAGCTGGGTAGCTCGGTACAAAAGTACCAGGAAATAAATTACAAAAAGAGAAACATACCAGTTGTAGCAAGTTAGACTCATTATCTACTGCTTTCTTCCCAGTTAGTAGCTCAAGTAGAACAATGCCAAAGCTATAAACATCTGATTTTTCATTCAGCCGAGAAGTCCGAGCATACTCAGGATCAATATACCCTATGGTTCCAAGTACATGAGTGGATGCATGAGTTCTTGTGGTTGATATGCTTTTTGCAATACCAAAATCAGAAAGATGTGGCTCAAAGTTCTCATCCAGCAGAATATTTGAAGACTTGATATCCCTGTGAATAATACGAGGGTTGCAATCATGATGGAGATAAGTAAGACCTTCCGCAGCACCAACAGCAATCCTCAATCGTGTTTCCCAGTCAAGTTTTACCTTCTTCAAGGGACCTGTCAGATGAAGAAGTTGAAGCTATAAATTGCTTCTCACCAATCTCTGAAAGATTTAAATAGGGATCGACTTCTCATACAATGAACACCATATATTTCACTTTTATGACAAGAATAGTGATAGAAGAAACTAACCATGAAGAAGATCCCACAGAGAGCCATTCTCCATAAAGTCATAGAATAGGAGATTTCCATTGGGAGTTAGTGCATAACCATGCAAGGTGACAAGGTTTCTATGTCTGATGCTGCCAACAGTCTCAAGTTCTGTTTCAAACTCTTGCAAATTGTGTGGATGCTGGTTGTAAAGTCGCCTAATTGCAATTGGTCGGGAACCTTTCAAATTACACCTGTATACTGTACTAGAGGCACCATACCCTATGATATATTTCTCACTCAGATTCTCCGTAGCTCTCACTATATCATCCAAGGTATGAATTGCCATATCCATATGTAGAATTACAAGTTTGGGGGGACCTGAAAAAAGAGGGAAAAAAAAGAACAAAACAGAAATGAAAATTTGTGCTCATATTAAAATCTTATTTAAAAAACAAAATTACTTTTACATGCCTTGCCCCAATCTGCTAGATCCTTTCATCAAATGCTTTGAATGACTGGATCTATAAATAGCAATAATGACCATTACCAATAATGTGATGATACCCAATGTGACACAAAGAACTGCGGCCCTAGAAAAAATCACTGGAAAAAAAAAACTGTATCACTACTCATATTTGTCTAATTGCATTAACATGAGTTCTACAGGTATACATATGAATTACACATATATACAGAAATAGATTGAATGAATGTGACATACCTTGGGATTTGGGTATATAAGGACCACACAATGATCCTAACTTTTTTCCACATAATAACGGATTTCCAATGAAACTGCAAGACACCACAGTAAATGTCACTGATACATGAAAATGGAAAAGTTGTAAAGGATTAGTTATATTCACAATACCTGTCAGCTGAAAACCATGAAAAATTCCTCATAGGAGGAATAGCTCCAGATAAATTATTGTATGAGACATTTCTAGAACACGGAATAAACAAACGTTAGAAACAATCCCCAAAAAAGGGTTGAAAACAATTGACTGATCATCAGATGTCTATACAAGGAGGAGAGACTCAGGCAATTAGCAAGCTGATCTGGAATTTTCCCATGCAAAACATTGTTGTTCAGTATCCTATTGAAGTGTTCCAACAAATGAAACTAATTAATAGCTGCCACCCATGCAAACTCAAGGCAATAAATAAAGTAGAGTTCACTTTCTGGTTATCTTACAGAGACGCAAGGTTCTGCAGCTGACCAATTTCCTCAGGGATACTACCCGAAAGACTGTTGTACGAAATATCACTAGGAGTAAAAACAAATAGTTAAAAACAAAATAAAATCAGAATGACAAGTCAACTCGATCAGTTTTATTTTCACACAGCAATAGAACTTTACATAATCTGTATGCTTCTCATATTCCCAAATTCAGTAGGTAATGGACCGTCAAGTAGGTTATGGCTCAGGTTCCTGCACAAACATAGCACAAAGATATCAACCGCATTCCAGCAAACTGAGAAAACGAACAATTTCCGTAAATGCAAAATCTGTCTTACAAGGTCAGGAGATGCTCAAGGTCACCAACAGATGCTGGAACCAGACCTGAAAAATTATTGCCTGACAGATCCCTAAACATTAAAGAGAAGACAGGTCAGCAAATATTGTAATTAATCAAAACATAAATTATAACTTTCAAACTTACAGCGTATCAAGATTTATGACATAGCCAAGTTCAGCAGGAATTCTCCCTCTAAAGTTGTTAGCAGAGAGATTTCTGTAGATATAATAAAGCTTTACTACAACTTCACAAATAATGGGAGAAATTGAGGAAGGGACAACAAAACAAGGCTAGCACAGGTTTGTCATAACATACAGGTAAGTTAAACTCCCAAGGGTGCGGAAACTCAGAGGAATGGATCCACTCAAGTGATTACCATGCACATTGCTGAAAAAAGATATACAAATAAGAGATTAAAAGAAAAAGGATTCTGTTTCTAAAAAAGGTTCCACTATTCTCTTGAGAATTCAGAAATCTTACAACTGATTCAAGGCTGTGCAAGAGCTGATGTTATGAGGAATAGGTCCCTCAAGATTATTGTTGGCAAGATTCCTGAAAGGTGGCGATATAAGCCCCTTAAAATACAGTAAATTGCAGACAACATGAGATAAAATGAATAAAACTCACAATTCAAACAAATGTTCAAGCCTCCCAAGTTCATCAGGAATCCTGCCAACTAATTGATTGTCATTCAATTGCCTGAAAGACAAGTTTTTTCCCAAAATAAATATCAAATAAGAAGTGTTCAATCATAATCTATACAGAAGTTAAAATCAACTTACAGGTAACTTAATTTGGACATATTGCCGAGTTCTGGAGGTATAGGAGCAGAAAGCAAGTTTCCGTGGAGGTACCTGAATAATCATAGTGCTAAGACTAATCATAACAATTAATTTAAAAGACAACATCTTCAGGGTTAGTAGTACTCACAGCTTGCCAGTAAAAGATAAATTGCCGAGTATTGGAGGGATAGGTCCCACCAGCTCATTCTCACTCAAATCCCTGAAAGGAAGTTTAAGATAAATGTACCACACCCAAACAGAAAATAAGAGTCTAATAAATTTTATACTTACAAAATAGCAATTGCTTGCATCAGACCAATCACCTCTGGAATCTTCCCAGTTAGCCTATTACCTTGAAGTGACCTAGGAAAAAGTTACATTACCTAATTAGACTCCAACCTAACTGACAGGATTCCATAACACAAAAAAAGCCAATGATTTGCAGTTAAGTAACCCTAGAACTAAAAATTAGAAGTTCATAGTCAAATAAACTCACAAAGTTGCAACTTGCAGGAATCCAATGTTGTAAGGAATTTCTCCACTGATCTGATTATATGATATATCCCTGAACATTTATCACAGGATAGAATGATAAAATGGAGCATCACGAAATGTAAAGTAGAGGAATTATAGAAATAACGTACAAAATTTCAAAACTTGTACAGTTTCCAATGCTTTCAGGTATTGTGCCCGTTAAATAATTGCCTCTCACATCACTGAATATTAATGATATGCAAGGAAAACTTGAGTTAAAAAGAGATTAACAAATGTAAAAGGTAGGAATAGAAGAAAAACCATATATGCCAATGGTAGAGTACTCACAAATACCACAAACCAGTTAATTGACAAATATCAGGGGACAGGCTACCACTCAGATTGTTCCCTCGCAAACCTCTGTTACATTAACAACAAGTAATACAAAATTAAGACAAAAGTACACTTTTGGTCCCACAACTTTATAAAGTTAAAGGATTCATCTTGATCCCTTAACTTTATTATGTTTCTTTTTAATCCTTTAATTTTCAAAATATAATTAAATGTTTCCCTATTACTCACATGATTAATTATGTTAACATTAATTATGTTAACAGAAATGTTGACAAAACATTATTCAATGTTGACATATCAATTTTTATAGTGAAGTCATCTAAAATATTTTTTAATTAAATTAAAAGATTAAAAATAAATAATTACAAATAAAAACTTCTAAACAAAACCTTAATTTTAGATTTTTTTTTCATGAAAAATTAGTTGGATAAATATGTAAACATCTTTGTTAGTATTTAGAAATGGTTGATCAATATTTTCTACTCATACAATTAACCGTGTTAATTATAGGAAAAATTTTAATTATATTTTGAAAGTTAAAGGATTAAAAAGAAACAAAATAAAGTTAAAGGACCAAAATGACACTTAGTGTATACTGTAAAGTTAAGGGATTAAAAATATATTTTTGCCTAAAATTAATATAAATTATAGTAAACTCTCAAATGCAGATTATAAAATTTAAAGATACATTACATGACATGGGGATTATCATCTTAATATTAACTTCAAGTAAACATATAATCGACACAAGACAATATTCACAAAACTCACAGATATTGCAGGACTTCATTCCAATAGAGCAGTCTGGGTATCTCACCAGTGAGGCGGTTTCGAGCAAGATCCCTGAGAATATGCCATCATAATAATAATTTCATAATAATAATAATTTAAGTAAATGCAGTTTCTTGTCCAACCTTAAATTGTTTATTGCACTCCGCAATAAAAAGTACGAAAAATCAGGGGGGGAAAACTAGTAGAATGAAACCTTACATTCCAAACAGCTTGACATTCTACCACATCTTTATGATATCCTAAAAAGACCATATGAAGAACTTACAGGGTCTTCAGGTTAGGAATCTGGGTTAATGTTGAAGGGATAGGACCAGTCAGCTGATTGTTCTTCAAATTCCTGCATTCACCAGCTCAAAAATGACCGGTTATGACACAACACAAAATTAGCATATTGAATGCTATAACAAGGTTTAGAACTTACAAAAACTCCAGTTGCTTTAGCTTTGATAGGGAGAAAGGCACGTCCCCATATAATTGGTTATCAGACAAATCTCTGCATTCCATGAAAAGGAACATGCTGTCACACTGTGCGACATTGGACAAGTAAGACTGGGAGTAGTAATAATTATAATATAATTATAATTTCATTATTATAAATTATAGATATAAACAATACAATAGCCCATACAGATGGCCAAGTGAGGCACAGTTTCCAATTTCATCCGGAATTTGACCACTTAGTTTATTCCCCTGAAGATCTCTGTAATTTTAAGAAAACAGAACTTAGACTCGTATAAAAATAAAAAGTTACGAAACATGTTAGAGAGGAAAATGAAGGAAAGAGATAAAGAGTCCCAACATACATGGATTGCAAGTTTCTTAATTCACCAATGGCTGGTGATATTTCGCCACCCAAGTTTAAACTTGACAGATTCCTTCAAAACATAATAAAAGCACTTGAGTTGAATTTTAGAAGAAGTGCATTTGTATAATCCAAATCAAAAAAAAGCGACAAAAAATAAATAAAGTTATTCAAAGCAATTGATCCAACTCAACAAAAAAAATTACAGAAATGGCAACCCACAGAGTAAGCACAGTAATGCTGATGTTATCACAGTATACTCCGCGCCAAGAACAAAAGTCGTCATTGTGTACATCATCCCAATCAAGTAACACATTTGCTACGTTGCTGAAAGAAGCCTTGATAGTCATTAATGTTTGTCCTACATTTCGGGATAGTAAATTGACAAGCAGTACACAAGAGACAAATCAATATAGACTTATGATTGGGTGACAAAACTAGTCATGAATAAAGAGATCGCCTGTTCAAGTGCACATGGAAGAACAGCAGGTAAATGAATGAAAATGTCTATCAACCCAGATAAATGATAGAACAAGAATCAAACTAGATAAATAACTACACCGACATCATAGGGTCATCAATTTATTAGAAGAAAGAGGAGTCAGAGTCACCGATTAATTATCCACTTTACCTGGGTCTCACGATCCCAAGTACCTTGTCGACACAGGTAAATTTTATCTTCACCAAAAAAAAAAAAACTAGTCTCATGAAATAAAGTAATCTGTCGACAAAGCTTTTTTTCTTAACCAAAAAAACAAAATTAAAATTTTATTGAGAGACGAGTGAACCTCGGCACTTAAAACCCCAACCGCACTAACTTTCGGAGGTATGTTACTGCCCCTAATGTTTCTTCAATAATTTTCGCCGGTATAGCGATCGTGTACACATCAAAGAACCAAGATAATCAACTGATATGGCCGTAACCAGGAAAGGGAAATCGGCCTACACTTTAAGGTCTCCACCGGCTCATTGCTAAAATTGCATGGATTATGCGAATAAAAAGTATAAAATATCATCTAACTATACAATTGACGGATATAATGATAAGAATCCCCGAGAATCTAGTTTCTACGAGCTAGACGACAATGCCATCACACTTATTCTAAGAATAATGTAGAAGATATTTGAGCAACTTATTCTAAGATTATTCTCGCCCACGGGAACCAAACACAGGACAATACGATGAGCAGTAGAAAAGGCAAATTCATCTACGTAGTTTAGAGGATCAAACTCGCGTAAATGTTCCCCATTCACGCAGAATGGTTAGCGATGACCACTACACAAAATTAGTTTAAGGAAGTACAAAGCCTGTTCGATATCAAATTCGCGGTTAAAACGCCTGCATTTTCTTACCAGAACTGACTGATAACGAACTAAGACATCACTACTTAATGACAGCATCCCATTATGTTGTCTCACAGCACATATAACTGTCATCGCCTTCACAGTTTCCGGCAATAAAACAGAGCTAAGCTTTACAGTAGTAGAATCCCTAAGAAAAAAACAAAACGGAAAGTACACAATGCAGGAGTACTCATGTAATGAGTGAATGAACCAAAACAACAAAGGAAGCACACCTTCCTCACTGAGAGGCATAGAAAATGAGCAGAGAAACGACAGCAGCGCCATAACTAACCATAGCTTAAACTCCATCCTCTGCTTGCCGGTACGAAACGACACCGGCGCATCACCCTCCATTGCTTCCTACCACCACACAGAAATGCGGAGCTCAGGTGGAGAAAATGAAAATGATAAAGGAATGAAAGACAATAAAACTCCACACACTCCTATCTCGGGTTTTGATATGAGCAGGGGAAGAAGACCAGAGAGAGCAGGCGTTTAGCGTGAACTGGAAGGAAATTATAGAAGCCGGCGTTATGAAGAGAGAGAAATACGGAAGAGAGAGAAAGGAAGGGGAAACGGCGGTGAAGCGACGTTAGTGAGAGTGACACATAGCGAGCCTAGAGTGGCTGAGAGGGAGCGAAAGATGCAGCCGCCGTCATTCGTACCTGACCTTTTCCCAAAGCGTGAAAAAATTTGACAGCTATCGCTAGACATCTATGCCACGCGCCAACAAACCTTGTCTAAATCCTAAATGGTAAATTAAATAAAGGACAGAACACGTCGAAGTTTACTAGTATAAAACATTATATTTTGAAAACAATTACTATCATGCATAAAAATTTAGTTGAGTTAATAAATAATTTAAAAAGTTAATAAAATTAATTATATTTATTATAAAAATATTTTTATTAATTATATAATATTTTTTTATTCATTATTGTTGGTGTGGAAACTTTTCAAAAAATAAATAATATTATTTTAAAAATTATTAAATAATAATTATTTTAAAGGCTTAAAATGATAATTATTTTAAAATGATTGGGGTAATATACTTTTTAAAAATCCACAATAAACCTTACATGTTCCTTGAGGGATATGTGATAAAATTGGATCGATGCATAGAAAATTAGCATAGTCTTTGCATAAAACTAACACACACAAATTGAGAAATAAACGTCATGTAGTATTAACTCTATCGGTTTCTATATATTTCCTTCAGTTTTATTTATAGAGAAAAAAAAATTTTAATAATTTTATTTGTAAAAAAAAAATAAGTTAATATTATATTAATTTCTTTTTATTAAAATTATCTTTTTTTATTAATACTATTAAAAATTATAAGTTGCATTTTTGGAAGAAATTGAGATAGAAATTAATTAAATAGGAATAATTTTGGAAGAAATTGAAAATGTAAGATGAATTAATTATCTTTAATTAATTTTAACTTACTTTCTTAATACTCATAAAATAATTTTTTTCCTATAAATGGGACAAAAGGAAATATAAGATATAAATAATAATTCATATATTAAAAAATGTAGTTATAAACATTAAATTTGTCAATAATTCAAAATAATTTATTAAAATATCCTTATTTAATATTTATTTTATAATTAATAAAAATTAATTATATTCACTTACTCCCTCCCATCCATATTATAAGAGATCTTATAAAATTTTTAGTTGATTTAAAATATAAGGTGTTAAGCTAATTTTTAGTAGTTATTTATTTTTTTAACTCTATTAATTTATTACATTTCTCATAACTTTGAAAAAAAAATAGAGGAGTGAAATTTGGTAATTAATAAGAGTAAAAATAAAATGTTAGTATTTTTTTAAAATTTTGATATATATAATTAATTTTTTTATGAAGTGTGAATTAGTTGAAATAGACAAGAATGATCTTTTCCGTCTTATAAAGAAAATAGATAAAAAGAAGTATGTAATAAAGAATAAAATTAAGAGAAAGAAATAAATGCATGGGACTATATATTTATGTATTTTATATTTTGTACTTTATTATTTAAAAATAAAAAATACCTCGTTTGTATCTATGTAAAAAAACCGAGGCAACGAAGGGCGTAATTTACAGGCAGATTGAAGTTCTGGCCCAAGAAAAAAAAAAAAAGAAGGCAGATTAAGATCAGCTGTGGATTTTTTTCATTTTTTTTATATATTATAAAAATTTGAACCCTTCACCTCTATTCTAAAATTTATTTTTTGATAAAATTAAATTATTTTTATTAAAATATTACTTATTTGCATGATATAATATCATAATTTTATTTAAATATAATAAAAAATAACTGAATTAATTAACAAATACATTTTAAATTTTTTACATAACAAATTAATTTTATGCACTTAGAATTTTTAAATTAGTTTTAAATAAACATATTTAATTAAATGAAAAACAATATAATTTTTTTAAAAATTGAGAACTGTCATAACTCTTTAAATAAGAATTTATATATATATATATCTCTCTATAAATCTATTTATTATCTGTAGATCTATTTTTGCTTGGAGCATCCATCTATCTATATATCTATCACATCTAAATGAAGTTACATTATACAATGGTTCCTTCAAGCCATGATAAGCAAACATAAATCGGTCCCACTTATTAACGCAATGCCAGCACGAAAAGGCCTTTAAAATGTCACAACCCAAAAATATAATAAATAAAATAAAATGTGTACATATATAATATGCTATGTTACTGAGATTAAATCGATCAGGGGCTTTAATCCTGTGTTTGACCTTATAGGGTTATGAATATTAAAAATAGTGTTTTTAAATTATAAAGTCATCTTTTTCAGTCAAAAATTATAAAATAGTTTTTTCAGTGTATTTTACGGAAATTTTAAATTCCACAAAGGTAAGCAAAATAAAACTATCAATCTTTAATTGGAAAATAAATTAATTGAAATGAATGAGTGTGGGTGATTTCATCAAAGATAGTGTTTGGAAGGAGTACTGAAGGAAAGCACAAGGTGACAATATATATATATATATATATATCCTTCTATTCATATTATAAAATTTTTTATATTAATTATAAATATATTAATAAAATTATTTTTTTAATTAAATTTAATATAAAAAATACTTATATTTTTTATTTTATCTTTATTAAATATTTTATTTTATTATCATTATAAAATTATAAATAAAAAAAATATCTAATATCTTATATTTTAAATTAAAAATTTATCACACAATATGGTATAATATAAATTGTAAAAAATATATAAATAAGATAAACAACAAAGCATTTGGGCAGGAGCAGCTTTCTGTGTAATTGCAGGCAGCACCAATGAACAGCTATGGTTGGTAGTAGTTACAAAGCTATGTATAAAGCTGATCCATCCTATTCCTTTCCTCCCTGCCCTTTTTCCTCATCCATTATTATCCACTTCTCACTTGTGTACTCTCTCTCTGATTCTTTATTTGTCAATTACTATCTTTTTACAAACCCATTTTTTTTATTTTTTTTACAACTATATACTCCTCCGATTCAAATCATAATAATTATCATTTTATGATTTTAAAAATTTTTTATAATATTTATTATTTTAAAATTTTAATAAAATTTCAATTACTTATTTTACTATTTTATTTTTCATATAGTTCATTTAATAATGAATTGAAATTAAAATTATTTTAATAAAATACTATTAAATTTTATAATATTCTAATTCATTTGATGTCTATATACAAAACTTTAAAATTAAAATTAAAATTTTTACAATCAGAAGGAAGTACTATTTAATATTATATATTCAGATCCAAACATTATGGAACCCTATTGAACAACCTTGTTTTCTTTCAACCAAAATCTACTAGTAATTTATGAGTAGATGTAAGAATCCAGGATGGGACTAACCCACTTTGTGGTGAGCCAAAAGTTTTTCAATTCTTGCGACCAAAAAAATTTTCAATTCAATCCATCAAGGATAACCTAGTGAGTTTAGCAGCTTGATCCATTTTTTTAAAAAAATAAATTGAAATTATTTTTCGAAAAAATTGTAATTCATAAATATACAATCACAATTTACAAAAATAAATTATCAAAATATTAACATTCTATAATTCACAACATTTGATAATTTATTTTATGTGTATTAATTCTGCTATTATAAATTTATTTTATATAATGTGATCATAAAATAAAAAATTATATCATATAACATGACATAATTATGTAACATTTCATAATTTGTCATTTATCACTCTAAATAGAGGAAAACATTTTATTAATTAGCTTAGAAAAAAAATTAAATTAATTTATTAATAAAGAGAAGAAAACGAGTATTTTTTAGCCCAACCCACTCTTTTTTTTTTTCTTTTTAGGTTAAATGTATCTGCCTATATTTACACCTCTATTTCTTAGGGCCTTTTATCAATGCATCCCAATCCAATCTCTTAGATCGGTAATTAGATGGGATTTTTATGGGTTACACCAGACAATTGGAAGAATAAATTTTATAATTTATGATGTTTGAATAATGCATTTTATTGCAAGGGTTATATTTTATTAAGGAAGATAATATTATTTACAGTTCATAAATAATATAACTTGTTATATAGTATTTTATTTGAATATACATAATCAACTAAACAAACAAGTCATTTTTTAGGCTAGATTATATATAATCCACTTGAATTAATTTTGGATTATGCTCAAGTAACCACACTGGCATTTACTTTGACACTAAATTTCTCTATATTTTCAAATTTATGCATATTAACTTCTTTGTTATTAATTTATTCATTATTTCAATAATTAATATAACATAATAAATGATTTATCTACATATCTGTTAAAATTTGGAGAGTTATGAGCACACATTCCAAAGTTTAAATGTGTAGTCTGAATAAAAAAAATAAAATTTAAGGAAATATATGGTGAATGTCATCTCATGCTCTTTTTTTTTTTTACAGATATTATACTCTATTAGTGAAATAATGAATTAATTAATAGTATGAGATTATTTGTGAAAATTTGAAATTCCTTATCAAGTCCTAAAGGTCAAATAAGTGGTTTACAATGGGACCGAATATATGTAATTTAGTTTCACTTTTATTTTATATTGTATTTATTGAGTAAAAAATATAAGATTTTGTGTAAAAATCCAAAAATGTTTATTGAATAGAGAATCCACGCTCCTCCTCATTAGAAAGGACTTATATTCATCTCTAATCTCTATTGTATTTATCTAAGAATCTTGGTTCACATGAAAATAGATAGAATAAAATATCATATAATAAAATAAAAATACAAATATTAAAAATTAAAATTTTTAATTATTAAAATATGAATATTTTAATTTTAATTTCTGATAAAATTTAATTACTAGTTATATTCATATATGCATGTACAAAAAATTATGGAAAAATAAAAAAACTTATACTATTTATATTCATAAAGTTAGATACATATTATATTATTTACAAAATTTTTGGACTTGGTTTTTTAATTATACAAGTCTATTACAATTATAATTTTTATTTATATAAGTTTGAGTTTAAATTGAAATAAACTTCTTTTAAATAAAGAAATTTATACAAAATTAATAAGTTATTATTTGGGCTTGCTGTTTGGTCTTTGTTTCAAGGTTTAAAAAATTGGATGGGATATCGGATTGGTTAAATTATTAGTTCAAGATTAAATGGTTTAATCAAAATTAAACCAAGGGTAATAAATTTAATATTTTTTAATTTTATATATTATATAGAAAATTAGAAATATTATTAATAAGTTTTACAACCTAATATTAAAATATAAACAAAATTAATATTAATTTATAATCATATTTTGAATTCAAAATAGTCAATTAATATTATATTTTCATATTACTTGTTAAGTAAATTTATCATTATTAATTAATTATATTTCATAATAATACTTACATAATATTATAATCATTGTATTAAAAACCGGATCAAACCAGTCGATTTAACCAGTTCCTGATCTGATTCGGACAATGACAAGGACCAACTGAATTCAAAATTGATTGAAAACCAAGGGAGCCAGTCATGAATCGAGAAAAACCAGTCTAAATTGATCATTTTTTTTATTTTTTATAATTTTTATTTTTAATTTAAAGATGAAATATTATTATTTTTAGTACTAAATAATATTATTTTTTATATAAATTTTTTTATCAATATTATAATATTGTATATGTTATGAAGATTTTGGATGTCCATATAGAATATTCTTTACCTAAGGCTAAGTCATCACTGAGTCATATTTTCCATTTATCTTATTTAATTAATTATTATCCTCTCTAGGGTTAAAACCCACCTTAGCGTTAGGGCTCATTTTCTTCTATATAAATACCCCTTCTGATTGAATAATAAACACTTACTCTTAGTTTATCATATTTCCTTCTCTCTCAATTTCTCTCTATATTCTTTATTTCATTTTTTCTATTCCCTATTTTATTTCATAACACATTATCAGCATGACTTTACTTAGAGATCTAAGGTATGTTTTCTTCACTTGTTATATGATATGTATTATCAAGTTCTTCATCTTCTCCTTCTTATTTTTCTAAATTAATTATTTATAGTGACTTTGAGTTAATTAACTTTTTGGAAAAATGATATTTCAGGACTAAAATACTCAATTAATGTCATTTTAGGATCCAAATATTCAAAAATGACAAAACCAGACCCAAGTCCTAAACTGATCAAAATTAAAAAATAGAAATTACCTAAATACCCTTATTCAAATGAAAGATACCTCTGCCATTAACTCTAATCACATAGACAAAAGAGGTCATAGCTCTTGAAGACAGACCAACTTACTCCCCCAGACGAAACAAGCACAGTAGAAATAAAAAAAGGTCATCATGTCACGTTGCTAGCCTTATGTCATCACTCTTTGCTGCTTCGTATCGGTGCTCTATGTTGAAAGACGTTGTTGCTCTCCCTTGGGGATCGTAAATCTTTGCTGATTTGCATCGCTCTGCTTTGCTGATTCGTGTCTCTCTCTACTCTTTGCTTTGCTAATTCACATCGCTCTCTACTCTCTACTTTGCTGATTCGCATTACTCTCTGCTTTTTGCTAAACCAAATGTAGCTTATTACTTACTTAGTAAATGTGCTAAAAGCTAAAACAAAGTTTTCATCTTTGCAATGGCCAAGGGAATTTATTAAATTTTGACTATTTTAATAGAGGGATTTTGTGTTTTACTTTTCATTGATGTTTTAGAATTTTGATTATGGACATTTGTGTTCTGTGCATTCCATAGACAGGGTTGGTTTTGACTATTTCTTAAATTTTTATCCCATTTTTCTTCATTGATGATGCCATTGATTGTGTATTTTTTCACTAAAACATCATTCATTAGACTCAAAAAAATGAGCAACCATTATAGTATGTTATTATATTGATGCATAGTCTTGAAGATTATAGAGATCCATATGTTTAATTTATACATTTATATATCACTTTTTTAGACAAATTTCTACATATTTATTTAACATAAAAGGAAACAGATGTGAGAAGAAAAAAGTAATAAAGAAATTAACAAAGGCCTCTTTTGCATGAGCTTTGTAGGTGATGATTTTGGTAAAGTGGCCAAAAAGGAAGTTTTGAAGTTAAAGTTTGAATAACATCCTTATTTGTTTACTATCAAATTACCTCATAACTAGGAAAGTGAACTTGCTAATTAATTGATTATAGTTTAAATTTCAAATAATAATGCAAAATTAAACATCATTAGCTTTGTCCTGGGAATAGATATATGTTTTTCTTATTTATTATAGTATTTTTCATTTGCGGTTGTGGGATTTAGTGTTGGGTTAGGACATTGAGTCTTGTGTTGGACTACATGATTTGTGAACAAATATGGTATCATTATTGATGTATCTGTAGTGTGGTACATGTCAAAATAAAATGATAATGATAAAGGTGGATATTGTAAAGTCAAATGAGCCGATGGTGATAATTGTGATTACATGCTAATTAGGAATTGGAGTAGAAACTTGTATACTTTGTTTTGCGGGGAAGAGAATGAAATAGCTTGAATTTAGGACTTCTATATGTTAGGTTTAATGTAATATAAGTTTTGATGATGACAAATATAGAGAAATAAGAAATAAAAGTATCATATGTGTCTAACATATATAATATTTCTTATAAAAGTAAAATGTGCATTAACATATATTTAATTATGGTTATAATGCATATATCATGCTATGTGCAAATATGTCCACTGTACTTTTACCATGAATAATATAAGTTGGATATGTAAGCTGGACTAACTACTTAGTTTATAAGTAAAATATATTAAATATAGGATGATTCAAGTAGGAAGAGTGAGCATTAGAATAAAGAAAAGGAAATCAATATCATGTCTCACTCAAGAAAGAAGAAGAAAAAGGATGCTCCAAGAATTGAAGATCAGAAGAGAGCATGCCAATAAGGAAATGACCTAATGAAAGTGAAACTCAACACTTAAAAACCTAGTCACTAGGTATATTTTATTTTCACTTAGGTCTTAAGGTGAAATTAATCTTTGAAAATTTACTTAATCTTATTACGATATGTTTTAAATGAATTAGATTAAGTAAATATGATGTTATTATATGTTAGAATTGAGAAATAATGGCTAACAAATGAATTTGGTATTTGGCTCATGTTTTCAAGATGGTTTTTATGAAAAGAGCTACCTTATGCGCATAACTTATAAAGGTTACGATGATAAAGTTTTAATCTCAAAACTTTTCTAAGTGTTATCTCTTCATTTTTATGAAAAATGTTACCTTATGCGCATAACATATGAAGGTTATGAGAATAAAATCTCAATCTCAAAGCTTTTTTAAGTGTTCCCTCTTCAATTTTATGAAAAGGATTGAGATTATCCGCATAACGTAGGTATCCACCATATCCTCAGCTCTGTCCAGCAGGTTATCCTGATAAGGTGGCTACCTTATTCGCATAATAGAGTGAACAGTAAAAGCCAAGTGTACTATGCAGCCCATTATTCGTATAACCTAGGGAGGCTATCAGCATAACGTATGTTATAGAACTCTTGGACCTCCTTCTGTTAAATTTGTTATCAATATAACCTTTGGAGGTTATCTTGATAACCTCTATTTTTTATAAACTTAGTTTGTACTGACAACATATGTTAAATTCGTTATCAGCATAATTTTAAGAGGTTATCCTGATAACCTATATTTTTCTAAAACTTAGTTTGTGTTGACAACCTATATTAAATTTGTTATTAGCACAACCTTATGAGATTATCCTGATAACCTGTGTTTTTTAGAAAAATAGTTTGTGCTGACAACCTATGTTAAATTCGTTATCAGCATAATCTTGGGAGGTTATCCTGATAACCTATGTTTTTCAAAAACTTAGTTTGTACTGATAACCTATATTAAATTCCTTATCAGCATAACCTTGGGAGGTTATCCTGATAACCTATGTATTTCAGAAACTTCGTTTGTGTTGATTGCTTTTTAGAAACTTAGTTTGTACTGATTAAACATTATTCAAATAGGGAATAACATTTTAAGAGGTTATTCTAATAATCTTTAAAGGTATCCAAGTTTGTGAGACATTATTCAAACAACTAAGTAAGTTTTCATAAAAATTTTCTTGAGCTAAAACTTAGTTATTCTAGAATGAATGTTATCCGCATAACAAAAATTTGACATTGAAACTAAGAGCCAACAGTCACTTGTTATTCACAAAACCTGAGAAGGTTATCCATATAACCTCTGTCAGACACATTTAATATGGTAGTTGAATGACTCTTTTTGTAGAGTAACAAGTAGATCTTATGTCTAACGTCTAGTTACACAACAAATCTATAAATAGAACATCATTTGAACTTATGGGTAATAATCTTAAGAAAGATTATGTGAAAATGCTGTTTATATACATAAAATCTTTCTATATCAGCATCCTCTAAAAAACTCACTTCAATAGAGTGAGCTTTCAATGTATCATTTACTCTAAGAGAGAGTTTTCGTTATGTATTTATTCTTCTCTACTATTTTTTGGGTAGATTCTTAGTGTGAGTTATCACTAAGGGAGATTACACATCTTGTAAGGGTGCGTAGAGAGTGGCTTCACAAGTGCCTACTGAAACTTATGGGATGTACTGAGATTTTACAGGTGCCCAGATCAAACCTGTGGGATATAGTGGAAAATCTTAAGTGGTGGTTTGGGGACTGGACGTAGGCCAAGTGGTTGAGCTGAACCAATATAAATTGTTGTGTATTACTCTTCATCTTCTCTATTCAATTACTATACTTAACTCCTTCTGTATATCCCTATTTTGCTGCACTTCTGGTGAATTTAAGTTATGATCTAAAAAGAGCGAAAATCTTGCATCACCAAATTGATCTCCTTCTTGGGTGACCAGCCAACCTAACACTATAAGTACATCATGGTTTTGGCAAATTGTTATATGTTTCAGGAATAAAATATTACCTCTACAAGCTTATGTTGTTGCGGTATACTATGCCCTTTTTTCTAAAAAAAAATAAATACTCCTTTTAAAGTTTTAAGCTAGTGTTCATTGTCTCTTAAAGCTAACTGTAACTGACAAATTCAAGTGTATAGATGAGACATTATGGTTAATGGATAATGTCCCTTGAAGATAGTCAAGCTAATATGGTCATATAAATAATCATTGGCTATAAAGGTTTACCCTTCTACAATATTCATTTAAAATGACAAAAGATAATTTACAATGGAAATTTTACTCAAACATGACTATGTATTTTGTGTTCCTAGTATTCAATTCACGTTAGTGGTAAATTCCTATACTACATAATGATGATAGTATAAGGACAAGTAGTTCCATCTTTGTCTAGAGTTTGTGCCAATAAGTATCCTAAGACTCTCATTTGGCCACCACAAATTCTTAAATGTAGCTGTAAAGTTCTTTCATTGTGTTAAATTTTGATTGTCATGTAAAGTTTGATAAACAATTTTTTGCACAAGAAGAGTGTTGTTTTCAATTTTAATGCTACTTTGTCTTGTGGAACCAGACTGGATTACATGAATTTATAGAATTTGTTATGTGATAAAAAGTAGTAAAAAGTAGTAGAAAGAGTAATAAAAATTGGATACTAAGTAGCAATAATGGTTAACATTTCTACTGTGATGGAATGCTTTACTTTCTATGTGATTGTTGACATAATTTTTCTTTCACAACTCAATAAACCAATAATGGCGAAAGGTCAAGGTAAAAAATTTACATGCTTCAATAAATTTATGTAAGATTGAAGCTCCAATTTTGATATAATGTTATGTTGTTATTTACTTATATATGACTTATGTTTCATTGTTTTTTGTTGTGCAGGCAATAATTTCATTTGTGAAGGATTTTGAACTAAGACCAAATATCTCAGTGTACGGCAATAACAAGGTTAAAAGTAGAGCCATCAAAATAGGTCAAGCCCGACGGGCTGGCCCAAAAAGCCCAAAAAAATAAGCAGGCTCGAGCCTTAATTTCAAGAATAAATACATAATCTGGACTTTTTGAGCCCGGTCCGTTTAGGCCTAACCCATGGCGGGCCAGCCCGAAAGCCCGAGATTTTTTTCTTTTTCTTTTTTTTTTTTTTAAATATTAAAAAATACATATTATATTATTAATTAGTGATATATAAATTATAAAATTTAAATATTATGTTAGTTTTTGATGAATTATGATGATAATTAGTTGTATTAATTTAAATAATTATATAAAAAAATTTATTAAAAAAATATAAAAAATTAAAAAAAGCCCGCAGGCCGGCCTGTAAGCCCGATCCCACGGGCTTGGGCTTGGAAAATCAAGCCCGTTTGTCAAATCGGGCTTTTTGGTCGGGCCGGCCCGAATTGACAGTTCTAGTTAAAAGTGAGGAAAAGAAGTGTGTGAAGAATTTTAAGCCTAGGCTATATGTGTCAACTTATGGCAATGGTGAGAAGGAATCAAAGAAAAAGAAGGTTGTGAAAGATTTTAAATTTAGGCCAAATGTTTCAGCTTATGGTGGTGATGACGTGAAGAATGACTATGAACTCGGGCCTAATGTGTCTATTTATTCTGAATGAATGAATGTGTAATAACAATAATAAGAACATGCAATAAATTCTTAAGGTTATATATGTATGGTCCATCCTTGCACGTATTTTGTGTGTGTTGTGTTATGCTTTCCAAATTTGGTAAAATAAGATGTAACATTATGGGTTATTCATAAATAAAACTATTTCACGTCACATGAGTTCTTATTTTCTTTGCTCTATTTCATACTTTAGGTTTTAAGTCTTTGGTAGTATTATATAACAACAATGTTGATTCAATTAGAAATCTAGAGTAATATCATAATTAACAACGTAATTAATAAAAGTTGAACACAAGATATCACACTAAACTAGGTTATAACGAGTTTTAAATTTTCTACAAATTAGGTTAAATAATTTATCTGATCCAATCTAGTATTTAACCCAACACCCTCAATTTACTACTCATGTTCGATGGTTTGACACTGAATTACCCAGATTTTACACTGAATAAATAATGCTCACTAAATTATTCATCTCATTAGATCCAATATTTGACACTTGGCTCCCTCAATTTATTACTCATGTTCGATAGTTTGACACTGAATTACCCAGATTTTACACTGAATAAATAATGCTCACTAAATTATTCATCTCATTAGATCCAGTATTTGACACTTGGCTTCCTCAATTTACTACTCATGTTCGATGGTTTAAATAATGCTCACTAAATTATTCACCTAATTAGATCCAGTATTTGACACTCGATTTTCTCAATTTATTACTCATGTTTGATGGTTTGGCAATGAACTACCCAGGTTTTACATCGAACAAATATTGCTCACTAAATTATTCATCTGATCAGATCTAGTATTTGACATTCAACACCCTCAATTTACTACTCGTATTCGATGATTTGACATTGAACTACCCAGATTTTACATTGAACAAATAATGCTCACTAAATTATTTATCTAATCAGATTCAATATTTAATACTTGACTCCCTCAATTTACAACTCGTGTTTCACAATTTGACATTAAACTACCCAGATTTTACATTGAAAAAATAATACTATTAAATTATTCATTTGATTAAATCTAGTATTTGACACTTTACTCCTTCAATTTACTACTCATGTTCAATGAATTGACACTGAACTATCCAGATTTTACACTGAACAAATTATGTTCAATAAATTATTCATCTGATCAAATTATGACCACTTAGTAAATTGATGGTCCCTAATTTGATATTGAGCTTCCATTGTTTTGCTCTTAACAAATTATGATCACTTAGTAAATCATTTCCAGTATTTGACACCCTACTCCCTGTATTTACTACTGATGATCCCCAATTGTTACTCTGCTTCCCTTGTTTTGACCACTTAGTAAATTAGTTTTAGTATTTGACACTCTACATTCTATATTTACTACTGATGATCCTCCATTTGACACTCAGATTCTCTTGTTTTGTGCCAATTAAATTATGACCACTTAGTAAATCAATTCTAGTATTTGACACTCCACTCCTTGTATTTGCTACTGATGATCCCCAATTTAACAGTCCACTTTCCTTGTTTTGCACCAAACAAATTGTGACCACTTAGTAAATCAGTTCAAGTATTTGATACTCCACTCCTTATATTTACTACTGATGATCCCTAGTTTGACACTCAACTTCCCTTGTTTTTGCACCAAACAAATTATAACCACTTAGTAAATTAGATCGAATATTTGACACTCTAGTCCCTAGATTTACTATCAATGTGAAGCAGCAGAGAGTGACGGAACAACACCAGTGACGTGACATGATGACTTTTTTTTATTTTTGCTATGTTCGTTTCATTTGGGGGAGTAAGTTGGTCTGTCTCTGAGAGCTAAGACCTCCTTCGTCCATCTGATGAGAGTTAAGGGCAAAGGTATCTTTCATTTGAATAAGGGTATTAAGGTAATTTCTATTTTTTAAAATTTTGATTAGTTTAGGACCTGGGTCTGCTTTTGTCTTTTTCGAATATTTGGATCCAAAAATGGTATTAATTGAATATTTTGGTTATGAAATGTTATTTTTCCTAATTTTTTTATTAATGAAAAGTTACGGATCCCAAGTGTGAGCCAATTTAATTGAGATACCACATCTAAAAGTATGTGCATAATTTAATTTTTCTATTAATTGAATCATGTAGTTATTCTCACAAAATATAAAGTGAATCTTTAAGTTATTCACATTGAGTATAGTGTAGATTCTAAAGTTATTTACACTAAAATTATTCACATGGAGGATAAAGTAGATTCTAAAGTTATCTACACTCAAAATTATTTAATTGAGATGCCAAATCTATAAATATGGGCATAATTTAATTTCACTATTAAGTGAATCTTGAAGTTATCCATGTAGAATACAAAGTAGGTCCTAAAATTATTTACAATTTATTTTGCCTTATTTTATTCATTACATTTACTACTTTATTTAGAATTTTGGGTTCTATATGTGTTTAAAGTGTGATTCCTATTTATTTAAAGTTTGCATTAAAACTCAATTATGTTTTCCCTTGTAATTTTGAATTGTTGACGCTTTATCCTTATTTAAGGTTTCCAATTGTAATTTTACCGATAGATCATTGAATTACTTGATGGTCGACGTAAGATATTAAAATTTAGATTGGCTATTGAATCGATTAAGGTATTGATTCAAGATTCAATAATCGGATCGAGATCGGACTGGACCGGTTGTGAATAAATTAATATATTTTAAATAGTATAGATGAAAAATATAATAGTTTTATCCATGATTATAAAATTAAAATTCAATCTAGGATGAAAAGTAAATTTAATAATTTTTTTAATTTTATACATCATATAAAAAATTAAAAATATTATTAATAAGTTTTACAATTTAATATTAAAATCTAAACAACTTAATATTCATCTATAATTATATTTTGAATTCAAAATAATTAATTGATATTCTATTTTCATATTATTTGTTAAATAAATTTATCATTATTAATAATTATGTATCATAATAATACTTATACAATATTATAATATAGAAAGAAAAAAATTTATACAAAAATAATTCTACTTAGTACTAAAAATAATAATATTTTAACTTAAAAATATTTAAATAAAAAGTCAAACCGGTTTCATAGCGGCTCTTCATTCGTAGGCAACATTTTATTACATTAACTAGTGCAAAGGATCACAAAATTGTGCAGATCCATTTATATTCAGATTATACCATGTGTGAGAGCAGAACAAATTAAAATCATATTTTCAAAAAATTGCAAGATCTTGGGTAGTAGTAGTACCAACAATCTCTCCACCTTTCTCTATTTCTTTCTTCATCACAAATGCACATAATTCCTTCAACCCAATCTAGCCAGTTTGGGGAAAAAAAATACAACCGAACAGAGGAGACCGACATAGCTAAATAGAAGAGAAGACCGAGGAGGCGAGATGGCGAGACTTGGCTGTTCAATCTATGAACTAGTGCAAATTGAATAAACTGGTTCAGATCAAACTGGTGCAAAAATGGTTCAGATCTGTGAATTGGTTCGAATCTATGAACTTCTTTTGGCGATGAAAGAACTGCTGTAAATCAACCTGGTTCGGATCTGCTACACAGATTTGGGTGAGAATGAGACAGGTTTGAAGCTAGTGAGGATTTGGTGAGGAGAAGGAATGCCAATGTTGGGATTGCGAATATGAGATTTGGAGCTGCAACATTGTTGAAGCTATGGAGATGATATACAACAAGTGGAGTAAGAGAGTTTTAGCTGGAGCTTTGAGCTTATTACTGCAAATTAAAATCCTCTAACAGTCAACAATAAATGCAAATATTTTGTTGGCAATGGAGAATCAGATGGAGAAGTAAGGGTAAAGCTGCTTCTCGGATAACTTGTTTCAGAACAAGAATGAGTTGGTAGCAGGATGTTAAAAAAATAGTCAAACACCAATTTTATCCCATCAAACTCATTTTTAGGCCGAAACTCCATTTAAAACTAGCTCTCAAATAGGCTCCTAATATTTCTCCCATGGGCCTTACAAGTCCAACCTTCCTATAGTAGTGAGAATGCCATTGTGTTGGGACTTTTACCTTACTGCTACCTAACCATCTTCTCTACACCTTCATCTCCATACCTTCATCTACTTCTACAATAACATTGCTTCTAACCAAGAAACATATATAGCAAAGCAACCACCACCCATGGGCCATCTCAAAAAGGAGAGAATTAGTTTCCAGTTGAGACCCTCTATTCCCAAGAAGAATTACCATTCCAAACCAAGGAATCTTTTTCCCTTGTAATAGGTGGAAGAATTTGAGTTATACCTATAACTTTTGAGCAACATTATCCATCACTTCCTAGTTTTACTTTTGTCCAAACCAATTCATGTTTCACGAATATTTATCAATACAAGTTTCAAACTTTATACTAAAGACACTAGATAATAACTTTTTTAATCATATGTGGTACTCATGAGTTAGGTTAAACACAATTTCAAATTTGGATCTTTTTTTATTTTTTTACCAAATTTGGATTTGTTAATAATCTATATACCTATAAAATTTATAGTAGGCCACATTATTAGGCTCATCTTAAAATATATGCAAAGTACAAGTCCACAATCCAATTTGCCATAGATAATATAATTTTTTATAGTATTTACCATGTTGGTGGCTCATCTAATATCAATATCATCAATATAAAATATAGCATCTATAGAAGCTATATTCTTTATAATTTATGAACAATGGGGCTTCTCTCAAAATCTATATAGTTTTTTCTTTTAATCTTTCTATATATGAAATTGGACTATATGTAATTTTTTATTTTTATCTTTTTCTATATACTTCAATTGAGATTGAATATTACAAAAATAAATATAATATTTATACTACTTTTAAATTATTATTAACCATGTATGAGAAAATAATATCTAATTTTCTCAAATAGCACCAAATATCATTACATGTCTTCACGTAATTAATGCCCCATTTGGTCTGCAGAAGTAATTTTAAAGAAAGTGAAAGTGGAAGAGGAAATGGAAGTGGAAGTGGGGTTTGAAAATGTGTTTGGTGCAATAATAGAAGTATGATATTTTTTTTAATTGATATCTATATTTACATTATGGAAATACCAAAATGCTCTTCAAACTAAAAAAGAACATGGACCACACATTGTCGCTTGAACCATCGCTTGAACAGAACCATCATCTGCACTGCCCCAGAACCACTATGTGCACTAATGTTGGAGACCTAAAAAAATCAACCATACAACCAAGAGCATTCATTAGATTTCATTGAAACCAAAAGAAGAAAAAAAGGAATTAAAGTCCAAGAATTTTCAATCTTGCTGCAAATCTCATTATTGGAGCTTCAAATCTATAGTAGATCATCAATTTCCTTAGCAAGCGGCCAACGTTCTTGTTTGCCAGTGGTTGATGAAGGATGAAAGCATAGTTCTTGTCCTAGATCCTTGGAGGGTGAGCATGATGAACCATTGATCTAGAACCATCAAACAATCATTTCAATTATGGGATGATCGATAGAGTACAATGGTTCATGACAGAGGCTCGATGGTCAGTTCTTGATGAAGGTGACTGCAACGAAGACAATCAATGGTTGTGAAGGATAGGATGAGGAGGAGTAAGAAATTGGGGAGGCATGATGATCGTCACTGGTTCATCGGCTATTAGCAATGGTGAGGGGACAACCATTGTTATTGCTAAAGGGTGGATGTTGTCACTTGAACCTCACTATCACTTAAGCCCCTTCGATGGTAGATTGATTTGGAGGAGGATAAAAGGGGCAAAAAAATTGAGTTCTATGGAAATGGATGGACCTCTATGGAAGTCCACTTCTGGCTTTTTGATGGAAGTACAACTTCAAGCAAACCAAACATATATGGAGATGGAATCTGGTTTTACTTCTACTTCTTTCATCCTACTACATGCACACCAAACGAGGCTAGGGTAAATCGATGCTATGTGAGGAACAAAATTCTGCAAATTGTCGGTAAATGACCCCATTCAAAAGTAGACCCCTTTGGTGCCTACGTCACCAGTGAACAACAAATAATTGACTGCCCAGGTGATGAACAACTTGGTGGACCCTTTTATACTTAGCAACCCCCATCATATGAGGATAAAATTAATTTAATTTACTAAAAAAATAGAAAAGCAAAGTGGAAAATGCACAAACATTAGGTTTGAAAAAAAAAATAAAAGCACATATTCTCTACTGTATGGTGGCTTATTACAAGGGAACTATTTTGAGGCTTATTATAAAATTATAAAAGATGTATTCCACTTATTCTTTCTCACTTTTTTTTAATGTTTCACTTAAATTTCTTTCCTACATTAAAAGTTAAAAACGAATAATCCAAACTATTACAATTAGAGAATCGCACAATGAATAATTTAGTGAATTTTTTATAATGTTTGACCCATAATTTAGCCGGGTAAACCCAAACAAATTATAGAATCCATTTAAGGAATTTTTTTGCCAAAATATTATCAAAATATTAAATTAATTGTGTCTATAGAATAGTCTAATTTATCTACTGATAATTTAGAACATGAGGAAAGTGGGGAAGATTTTAGAACATGGGAAATTGAGTCTAGAAATTACTTTCATGCTAGTGAATATGTGAAAAATGGATGTGACTGTGAAATCGGTTACATAGAACAAGTGGCTATAAGTGGTTCATAAAATTGTGGCAAGCGCATAAAGTTGGAGAACTGTTAACTCAACACCTACACAAAAGGGGTAAGCACAAGTAATGAGACACGTAATAATCAACAATCATCAATCAACACAATATTAGTATCTACTCTTTCAAGTTCCAAGCATCATATATATTTTTTAGCACTTTGTTCACATTTTTCTCTTTCACTGAGGACAGCTCCTATACCTTATTTACAGTTTCTAACATTTATATTGATAGCACCCAGACATTGTTTATTTTTTCAGCACTTTGAATCATGTTTTCACTTTTCATATCCATATTTCTTATCGTTTCAATCATTCATATGTCTCTCTTTTTGTTCCAATCTTTGTTTTTTATATTCACATTCCATAAATTTATTTTAATTCACATCTTAGTACTTATAGTTAGAAAAAATTATTGTAAAGGATCCCAAAAACAATTACACATTTAATTTGAAGTCAAATACTCCACATAATTAATGATTAAATTCTTTACTATGCCAGCAACTGATGAAAAGCAATAGAAACACACACACAAGGCAATATCATTCATAACATAGAATTGTGTATTAGTATCCATATATAAGATTTCATGTCTATGAAGTCATGCCAACAAACATATACACTAAAATTTAACTCTTTATCCATTCATTAGGTAATCTCTGATTGTAAAATAATAATTAATAATTGTAAAAAATCATGTGACTATTTAAAAGTGATCATGATCTTGAATTTATTTGGGACATTTCAATAAACTGAAGCAGAATCTAAAGTTTAAATTTATTGGCAAAAGTGCAAAACAACCTCATAGCAATGATTAATGATTGATAGTACTATCTCTATTTTGTTATATAGTATACTTTTTTGAGAAATTTATATTTCATAATATAGTGTATTTTACGAATTATATAGTATATCATTTTTTTCTTTCCAGGATTGCCCATGACTAATAGGCTCAAATATTTATTTATTATTAAATATTTCATTCTTAATGCATTTAATGAGGGTAATTTGAGAAAATGTAGGAAATTTTTTTAATTGCTAGTTATTGTTTTGTCCATGTGTGATAATTAAAAATACACTATAAATTAGAACGGAAGGAGTATCGTGAAATGGATGTCATGGCACACGTGTCATGTGCTTGTGAGAATTGCTTTGGACGCTATTCTCTGTGCTTTTTGGTATTTTCACGAAAGACTGCTTTTAATAGAAAAATTGGAATCACTTTGTCCTCCATTGATTATTGTGCTTAGAGTGGAATGCAAACATCATCTCCCCTGATTAGATATGATGAATTCTCTTTGCATCAAGATACGATGCATTCTCATTTCATTTGGCGCTCATCACCTCTGCATCACACATCTCAAGACGTTTAAATTAGATTTGAATGGACTAAATATATTATTGGATGTAAAATTTAAAATAAAAATAATTTTATAATTATTATTTTTTAAAAATATAATTATACTCTCTCTGATTCTATATATAAGATCATTTTAACTGAATCACCCGAATTAAGAAAGGGAGTTAAAACTAATTAACTACCTCGATTTCTCCGAAAATTTCAACCTTTTTCCAAAACTACCCTTATTTAATCTCTCTCTTTTTCTCTTTGAATACATTAAATAAGGACATTTTTTTGAAAATACATAATAAATACCACCTCGTATATTGTAAAGGATCTTATATTTAGGATCAAGACAAAAGATCCTATATATAGGACCGGAGGGAGTATTATTTTAAAATAAAAGATTTAAATCTAAATTATCTAAATTTAATTTGGATAATTCAAATATAATAAACATATAGTACTCATTGTCTTGATGACCACCCAATGGGGATTCTAAATATGACCATATTATAAAGAGAAAGATGATGTAAAAAAATTATTAAGCCCTCATTCAACTCAGTGATAAAGATAATAGTTTTTCGTTATAATATTTTTATAATTATTCTTTAATAATATTTATTTCTTGTTTTCTAAACATGAATATATAAATTTATTAGAAGAATTATTTTTATTCTATTTTTAAACAATGTCTCACGTTGTTGCAACTTTTATCTTTATTTTCATTTTCTATTTGCACATGATCAATTTATTCAAGCAAAATTAACGAGGATTAAACCTTGTTTTAATACATTGATAAAAAAAAAGTAGTTTTAATATATTTTCATTGTCCACAATACTAACTTTGGATAGCAATAATGAGTTTTTAAAATTCTTTTGTATGGGTAAAAATAGCATTGAGCAATAGGAAAAAGCTTAATTCCCTGTCGGTTTCCCACGTATCCGGTAAAACCCCTGGACATGTGTCAGTTGATATCCTCACTCTTCACTTCAGTTTCACTTCACCTTAAACCCACGTACTTTATCAGCTTGCTTCCTGAAGCATAGAACCAAAGCTCAGAATACCAGTCTCACTATCCTTTTCTCCACCTAAAACCTGACTATTTTCCCGGTAGCATTCTCGCCGGAGAATCTTTCGCTCCTCCATCTCATGCCTCCCTTATCAAATAACCACTCATAGGAAGTTCAGCCACACGAAAAATCCAAAGCCCCTGAACTCTTGCACTGTAAGAGCTCCTTCAATTTACTTACTTCCGTCTTGCAATCCAATATCTCTCCTCAAACTCCTAGCACATGGATCCTACTCTATATCCTCATCATTTAGATCGTACTCCTCTGCACACTCCGCAGTTTCCCCACCTCAATTTATCTATCTCCATCACCACGTGCGCCATTACTTGCCTTTGTAAGAAAATTATATGAGAAAGATTATACGATGTTAGGACATCAAGATTATGCATTCCTATTGAAGACATGCTTTTAAATGAGAAGAAAATAAGCACAGTAGTTAAATCTCTAAGGATTAAGGAATAGGGCTTTTTCTACATGTTTCACACATTTTAATGGGGCAAGGTATCACAAAATAATTGATATAATGACAGATGGACCTAACCAAATATAAATAAACCCTAGTAGTCTCCTATTATGAGCTTATAGGTTAAACCTATGCTATTAACTCATTAATTAAGATAGTAGATATTCAGTAAAAAATATAATAAAATTATTTAACTTATCAAGTAAGTTCAACTTTCATCCCAATTGGATTATAAAAATTATGTCTATTTTTCACAAAACCAAAATCACAGTTGATTGATTGAAGCCCACGCAAAAAAAATTCTAACAACCTACTAAGTTGCCAATAATGTCGTAGAGCATATAGTCATAACAAACGGTGAGCACCAAGCTGGTGAAGATTCTAGCGACCAAGACCATTGCGGTTCAGGCACCATTTTTGTCTATGACCTTCCCAGAAGCTTTAACCAAGAAATTCTAGAGAATTGCGACAATTTGAACCTGCAGAGCTAGCGTTGCGACGCCGTTGCCAATGATGGCTTTGGCATGGTACTGGATAGACCAGTTTGTTTCCGAGATTATCTTCCATAATCGAATACTGAATCACAAGTGTAGAGTCACAAAGCCAGAGTCTACTACGGCCTTCTAAATGTCCTTCTACGCTGGACTCGCGATGGGAAAGTGCCTTTGGTCGAATGCGAGTGTCGCGGACCACGATCGACACTGTGAGATGATGTTGAAGTGGTCCAGGATCAACTGTACTATAGGAAATCCAACGGCTGTGATCACTTCATCACAATGGGCCGCATCACAAGGGATTTTCGCCATTCCAAAGACGAGGACTGGGGATCGAGATGCATCTACATGCCTAGCATGAGGAACATTACTCGCCTTCTGATCGAGCGTAACCCATAGGACTATGTTGACATCCCTACCCCACCGGATTCCACCGTATCTCCCACTAGGACATGACTCAATGGCAGAGCTTCGTCCACACGCACAACCGCAGCACCCTCTTTTGCTTCACCGGCACGCCACATGGCTCGTTCAAGAACGACTTCCGGGGTTTGCTGCTGAGTCAGTGCCGTAACTCATTCGGGTCGTGCCAAGTTGTGAATTGCTCGAGGACTCGGTGCTCGAACAGCATGTCGGTAATTCTCAAAACCTTTCTGGACTCTGAGTTTTGCTTGCAGCTGAGAGGCGATAGCTTCACTCGGAGGTCAATTTTTGACTATATGGTGGCCAGTTCTATCACCATTTTTTTTTGGAGGCGGATCGTATACTTCCAGGATGAATGGTTTCTTCCAGGTGAACTGGGGAACTACTCAGTTTACATAGACCGGAATGAGGTGAGAAATGGGACCTCCATAAAAACTGTGCTTGAAAGGTACAGTGGAGAGGAGGTGAGGAAAATGAGGGAGAAAGTGATCGAGTATATTTCCAGACTTGTGTATGCGAAACCCCACGTGGCGTTAAAGGGTATGAAGGATGCTTTTGATGTTGCCATGGAAGGAGTTCCGAGAAGGGTTAAGGAACAAGAACAATGGGGGTTTAATAAGTGGAAATAAAGCTTTCTGGTTTTGCTAGCTTCTAATAAAATAAGATGAAGTATATATACATTTACGAGGCATTAGTTGTTGTACAATGTAATTTTTTAATTTTAATTAGAGAAATATATTCATCATGAGCAAATGATTTGCTCACTGATATATAGCAAGCAACCATTTACTTCAATGAGAATAAGATCATCAGATAAACCAATTAGTGGTCGTCGCTGATTCATGTTGAATGATTCTTGGCTATGCATGAATTCTCGGTTGTTAAGATTTTTTTTTTGTTTAGAAGGGGAAACAGATACAAAGTCATCCATAAAAATGCTTCATATAATATTGTAAGGATTAATATATTATCTGTTACAAGATAATATATAAAGAGAGAATTTGATGAGTTTGTGAAGTCTTATGTTTCGCCTATATATATTAGAAACGCAATTAATACTGGAATGTGATTTAAGGGTTGGAAACTTTCATTTGCATATAGAAATACATAATAATTGTTTTATAAGATGAACTTTTTTGGTGTGGAGTTGTTTTTTCCCCTCCTTCTCAAACTATACATTAACTATATTAATACAAAAAATTACTTTTTAACCTGGAGATATTTAAAATTTTAAGAAGGGACACAAATAGAAAATATATAGTACCAATGATGGATGAATTGAGTGGTAATAGATTAATACTCCGTACCTTTTAAGTAAGGTTTTTTAAATGAAAAATATATATTGTATACAGAAAAATAGAAAATACATAGTAAAGTAAAATAAAACTATACAAAAATACTATTTAAAAATACTGTTTGCATTGCTGATTCTAGACATGCATGGATTAGTAGAGGTAGTAGTACTAGAAGCAAGAATTCATGTAATAAATCTTTATAGATATGTTATTAATTAACACATCTTATGTGCAAATGAAGTTTAGATGGTTAAAGTTTGAAATTTTTATTTTAAAAATTTGATAACATGTCTTCGGTGTATCTTTTACACATTTTTTACACATTTTTAGATATGTTAAGGAATCTAATAGTATTAGGGATATATAGAGTTGTGTACAACCCGTCTAACCCCATTAATCTAGCCCGGCCAAAACTAGGCTGTCATATGAAAAAAAGGGCCAATTCGGGTTGCAAGTTAATGCACTTGGTTAATCAAGTTCGGACCACATGTACTACTGATAAATATATATAAAAAGTAACCTTTAAAATAATGTTATTTGCATTATATTTAGTAAATGAATGTATTCAGTCTCTCTCACTCCATTGTTCACAGGTTGCTATTCTCCATAAGCTTCTTCTCCTTTCTCTTCTTAGCGCATTTGTGGCTCTCTCATTCTTAAAATTTTTTTCCCTTCCCTTAGTCTTTGCACTCCATGGGTATCAAATCATTGGCATCATAGTCTCTAGATCTCAGTCTAGAAGCTCAGAGCCTTAGATCATCGACGTTAGCATCCTATTCTCCATTGTGATGTGAAGCTTCATCCTTAAATCAGCTCAAATCTTTAGATCTTCTCTTTTCCCACCTTAGAACTCTGCTGTTGCCACAATTTCCAAGATCCCATATCTTAGCATTGTGATTTTCTTATACCTGTGATCATGGATTTGTGATTGTGCATTTTGTATTGGTTGTGAGATTATTATTTTTTATTAAGATATTTTGGTTGTGGGATTGTTAATTTCAATTGAGATTTTGTTTATCCAAATATGAAAATATTTCATCTAGATCTATACATATTTTTCTCTTCCTTTATTCTTTAACCCAATGAACCTGCGGGTGAACCCAGTCTCACCCGACTACAACCTAGTTATTGGCCGATTCGAGCCATGGGGTAGGACAAACTCAGACCCCGATCCAGCCCATGCTCATCCCTAGATATAGCATTTTATGAGATATGTAAAGAAAAAATAATGATTGAGTGCAATCATAAAATGTGCATTTCATTTTTTTTTTGGCCACAAAAATGTGTATTTCACGTATAATTATAATCTTATGTGGTACTTTTTTTTTTTAATGCATGCCATGCATTAATCAATAATCAAGAGGATTCAATTTGCATCTCAAAGCCATAGCTCTGAGAGTTCGAGCATTATTTTCAGGCTGTGCATGGATATATATGATTTCGTATTTAATTTGAATTATTTAAATTTATAAATATTGTTATTTTAAAAATAAGATTGCAAGTAAAAATATTATTTAAACTATCACTTAAATAAATAATGATTTAAGTGAACTAAAGAAAGCAAAACAGTGTGAACTGAAGCTAAGCATCCACCCCCCCCCCCAAAAAAAAAAAAACTTGTGGTTCTACCGAGTATATATGTACGGTGTACATATTGCGTGAGGCAAATAATTATTCAATGTGCTTTTGATTTCTGTCAATATAACAACTAATATATTAATATAAAATAAAATTTATATTAAGTTACATTATAAATTATAAACTATATTTGAAAAATATATTTAATTTTATATTTATAATTATGATGTTTTTCTAGGTATAAGTTGTATTTGTTTGTTTGGTGAATAATAAAATTGACTTGTGTTTTAACCCAAAAAAATTTACTGAAGATTGTTTTCAAATAATTTGGTCAAGCCATATCATTTATATGATAATATATTTTGATGATCTTATATATTTTTTTTTTACCAAAATCTTATATTGCTTAATTATATTACTAATGAAGTTCTTTTTTATACACCTTTAGATTGCTAAAAGCAGAAAAGAAAAAGTGTTTTTAGGAAGCAGAAACAAAAACATAACTACGAAAATTACTGTAAAAATTTTAACATATTTTAAAAATTATTTAAAATAATAATTTTCTTTTATTTTTAATTTTATAATTTGTAGCACGTGTGCTTTTTGTCTAGCTATCCGACCACAAAATAGGAAACGTGAGAGTTCAATGCTTCACATCCAACGGGTAATATGCAAATATAATAAGGTTTCCCTATCCAACGGCAGAAAATGTGTCATTCCTAAACTATAAAAGTGGAGAACATCCTAGTGTTCGCCCTCTTTTGCCTCTGCTTCTGCAAGTCACTGCCATAACCTAATTGAAGCAGGAGCCTCCGCCTCCCTTAGATACCCTCATATACCGACATTTTCTTGTTGGCACCTAGCAAGCCATGCCTTCTCTACTTGTCTCTGATGCTGCTTGCTACGAGACTCCCAAAGATAAGAAGGAGAAGAAGAGGAAGATGAAGAACCAGGCTCTAATTGAAGATGGGATTTCGGTGAAGAAGAAGGAGAGCAAGAAGCGTAAAGCTTTGGATGTTGAGATGGTGGCGGGTGAGGATGAAGACAAGAGCGAGACGAGTTCCGAGTTGGTTGAGCCTGATGATTTGAAATCTAAGAGTGAGGAGAAGAGGAAAAAGAAAAAGCCTAAGTTGGATAAGTCTGAAGTAGAAGAGGAAGAGGTTGAGAAGGAGAATCCTAATGCAATTTCCAACTTTAGGATATCTGCGCCGTTGAGGGCGAAGTTGAAAGAGAAGGGGATTGAATCGCTATTTCCCATTCAGGCCATGACCTTTGATACCATCCTCGATGGGTCTGATTTAGTTGGTCGGGCTCGCACCGGGCAGGTGTGTTCTTTCCTCTCTGTGTATTAATGCTTCTTAAAAAATTTGCACCTATTCTGTTTGTCTTAAAACTGCTATTTGTGAGCTCAGAGGGTAACAATTACGCAAAGTAGGTATGTAAATCTTGTAAGTTGATAAGAACGTCAATAGGGTGATGAGTCGGTCGACTTCTATCTTCAGATAATAGTGTCCTAGGAACGGAACACATCTAACTTCAGAGATTCTTCGTAACTGTAGTATTTAAAGAAAAAAATTCTCTACTTTTTTCGATTTCCACATCGCCTCTTTATTTCAAAGAGGGAGTATCAGAATGGATGCAACCTTTTATCTGTGTAACCTAATGTGCCAAAGGTTCTTTGGAAGTAGTCTTTAATGAAAGAAAGTTAGTTACACAATGGCTAAGTTATTTGTTATTATTTTCATAATGCTAACTGCTGAATCCAAAGCTTGAAAGAAGTCGAAATGTATAGATATTTTGCTCTTAGACTTAATATATAGATATTTTGCTCTTAGACTTATTTGTAAGCTTTTTCATATTTATCTTACTGCGTAATCTTGTAAAAATGCAGGGTAAAACTCTTGCCTTTGTGTTACCCATATTAGAGTCTTTAACAAATGATCCTGCAAAAGCAGCAAGAAAGTCCGGATATGGAAGGTCTCCAAGTGTTCTTGTGCTCTTACCTACTAGGGAATTGGCCAAACAGGTACATTATGCATGTGCTGGTTCTAGATGATCTTTTTATCCATGACTGCTTGATGGTTGCTACCTTTTTTTTGTGTTTTATTAATTGTGGTAAAATGTTGACATCAGGTGTCTGCCGATTTTGAAGTTTATGGTGGGGCACTGGGATTGGCCTCTTGCTGTTTATATGGTGGAGCTCCATATCAAGCTCAAGAAATTAAACTTAAGAGGGGTGTTGATATTGTTGTTGGAACTCCAGGACGCATAAAAGTGATTACTTTAGCACTTCTTTCTTGTTGTGGCAAAGATAGAAGCTTCAATTTCTTTGTTTAAATTTTATTTGTCATTTATATGCATATATTTGTGCAGGATCATATAGAGAGGAAGAATATTGACCTAAGCCAACTGAGGTTCCGCGTCCTTGATGAAGCAGATGAGATGCTGAGAATGGGTTTTGTTGAAGATGTTGAACTCATTCTTGGTATGAATTTATTTTATTTTATATTTTTTGTAATCATTGGGGGCTGCTGCATGTTAACATTTATGAGTTATGCATATTGGATAATTTCATAATGCTATGTGCTAACCAAATGTCAACTGAGGTAATGTCAAGAAGCTTTCTTTGTGTTACTTATGCTTAACACATTCTTTGAATCTGGCTTATTCAAGGTTTTAGGCATGTTGAGGTTTTGAGGTGATTAGATGTGTTCAGTATTCAAACAGCTTATTATCTAATTCTTTTCAGGTAAGGTAGAGGATGTTACTAAAGTTCAGACACTTCTTTTCAGTGCTACTTTGCCAGACTGGGTTAAGCGTGTATGGCTCCATGCATTTAAAAAATCTAGTTTATGAATGATCAGATGAACTATGTATATGGCCTTGAACCTCATTTGAAACCTGCCTTTTCTGTTGCCAGATTTCTATGAAATTTCTGAAATCAGACAAAAAAACTGCTGACCTGGTTGGCAATGAGAAAATGAAAGCCAGCACCAATGTCAGGCATATTGTTCTCCCATGTTCTAGTTCTGCAAGGTCCCAACTTATTCCAGATGTTATACGTTGCTATTGCAAGTGAGTTTCTTTGTTGAGTACCTTGGTTGTGATTTGTTTTTCTTATACTGTCACCGTTTCAGAATCTTTTGAATTTTGATCTTCATTGTTCGGTATGTGGTTCTGTTACAGTGGAGGTCAGACAATTGTTTTTACTGAGACAAAGGAGTCTGCTTCTGAGCTTGCTGGGTTGTTGCCCGGTGCACGTGCTCTGCATGGTGATATACAGCAGGCACAACGTGAGGTGTGTTGTAGCCTCAACTTCCAAATTTTTGAGGATCGATATGTTTGCTTTTTTACTTTTCTCTTTAGGGTATGCACTTTTGTTATATTAATCTCTCGAAATCATATATTGCCATTTGTAGGTTACATTGGCTGGTTTCAGGGCTGGGAAATTTACTACATTAGTGGCCACTAATGTGGCAGCTCGGGGTTTGGACATTAATGATGTTCAATTAATTATCCAGGTTTGATGGATCCCTGTGGACTATTTTGAATAATTTCTATATGTGCCATAATCTGGTATGCTGATATTTGAATTTGATTTAGTGTGAGCCCCCACGTGATGTAGAAGACTACATCCATCGATCTGGACGCACTGGAAGAGCAGGTATCAATGGAATGTTTCTACTGGTAAAAAATTTGCAGTGTTGGGGCAACTTTTTGGTAATACTGGTGTTGAACTTTTTAGGTAATACTGGAGTTGCTGTTATGCTTTATGATCCAAGAAGGTCAAATATATCAAAAATAGAAAGAGAATCTGGTGTGAAATTTGAACACATATCTGCTCCCCAGCCCGCTGATATTGCCAAAGCTGTTGGTGGGGATGCTGCTAAATTGATTACACAAGTGTCTGATAGGTATGTTTCTTATTTGTTAATTGTGTTTAATGCTCTGTTTTGCTGTTTAACTTGTATATGTCATTAATGCAGTGTGATCCCAGCATTCAAATCTGCTGCGGAGGATCTTTTAAATAATTCAGGTTTATCAGCTGTTGAATTACTTGCAAAAGCTCTTGCCAAGACCATTGTAAGCCCACACTATTCTTTCCCATTTGTCCCTTCCCTCTTATCTTTACTAGTACTGTTCGTTTCAAATTTTTTGTTGATCAATTCCTTAGCTTTTTTAACATCCTTGGAGTTGAAAAAAATATTGGTTTCTCTTGTAATGTACAGGGTTATACAGAGATAAAGAAAAGATCACTACTTACTTCCATGGAGAACCATGTCACGTTACTTCTTGAGATTGGAAAAACCATCTACACCCCTTCGTGAGAATTTTACAAACTATATTTTTGAATTATGACCCTTGCATCTTGATTTAACTAGTTTGAACTGCTGCTGGAAAATCTGGCTGAGGCATGTGGACCTTATTGTTAACTTACCACTGATTATAAATGGTTTATGCAATGAATGATTTAATTTGTTTAGAATGCATTACTCACTTCTCTTAGAACTCACTCACACACACACACATTTCAAAACATGCTTTAGATGCTTTCAGGTATAATATGGACTGTTGTCTTTGGATTGTATCTATTGTGGAAAAGAAATATCTGTAGTTCTTTTGATACTTTTTAAGTTATTGAAGGTTTGCTGCGCTAACTTCATTGGTTAGCTTGCTCAATCAAATATTGCAATTGGTAGTTATCGTGTATTTTTGAGTTTCAAATCAAGTTAATACCTGGAAGATTATAAAATATTTAATCCATTTGAATGAATGTTGCTGCACATTCCTGTATCAGTTTAGCTACAATATTTTTTGGGTCTATATGTAGTTATGCCTCAAATATCAAATCAGCATAAATTTATACTTGGTCTGGACTGATTCTTTCTAGTAGTAGTTATGATGGAGTGATACTATGTGATGAATACGAATTTCTTTGCCTTCGTTTATTTACTGCTCTTATGGGCCGTTTTCAGTTTTGCATTTGGTGTCCTGAGGAGATTCTTGCCTGAGGAGAAGGTTGATGCGGTGAAGGGTCTTACTCTCACTGCAGATGGGCATGGTGCTGTTTTCGATGTCCCAGCTGAAGACTTGGATACTTTTCTTACTGGTAAAAATTTTTATTAACTAATTACGTGGGACTTTGAGGGAAAAAAAGTTAATAAAGGAGCTTTTTCTACTATGTGATTGTAACTTTTAAACCCAATATTGTTGTAGCATTACATAATCTGTAGTTATTCAATCTCTATCTCTCCATGAAGAATAATTATTATATAATGGCATTGCACAAACTGCAGTCTTTCGAGCTATAATTGATGCATATCAATTCTACATTTCTCCTTTGTCTTTGCAATGGTTTTTACCCAAATATATCCATTTTTCAGGTCAGGAAAATGCTGCTAATGTCAGTTTAGAAGTGTTGAAAGCATTGCCGAGTTTGCAAGAAAGAGACCGATCAGGAGGAAGATTTGGTGGTGGTCGTGGTGGCGGTGGTAGCAGGTTTTCTGGTGGAAGGGGTGGTGGCCGAAGTGGTGGCGGATTTTCTAATGAGAGGAATGGTAGGTTTTCCAATAATTCTTCTAGAGGTGGAAGAGGTCGTGGCAACAATGGGGGAAAGAGATGGTAAAAGGGAAGTTGGGAGCTAGAGGATAGTCTGGTTGTGAAGACTACTGAAGTAGTAGTAGTAGTAACAAGATTTAATGTTGGTATATGGAGGATTAAAGTTTTGCCCTCACAATTAACCCAGAATATTCTCATTTTTCTTGGCGTTAATTGTTGATTTAATCTCATTCTCATTCATGCATATGGGGTTGGATTTGCCCCAGTGTGTATCAGTTGTGTACCATTGCATTATTTTACTGAATTTTCAGAGACTGTAATATTAATTTTACATATGCATGGAAAAGCCAAGGGGAAAATATACTATAATTTTTTACCTTATGCTTATTTCATTGTTCTTAGTTTGAGAATTTCTGGGGTGAACTGGTCAGGGTTTAATCTAGATATTGAAACTACATTGACCCAAGCAACCCAACCAAAAACTTACTTGTTTTAAAACCTTCTTTGGCAGACTTCCTCAGTTCCCCTGCTCCAAATTAAATAAGTGGGGTTTCATAATATACACGCAACTATGATGGGTTTACTAAGTTATGTATTGTTAAATTTTTCTATCAAAATGAAATATACACGCAACTGTTTCAAACGATTCAATGATTTCATGCTGAAAGGTTAAAAATGCGTTATCGTCCTATTATTGACTACTGAGAAAATCCATCCAAGTATTTTTCTATATAAAATAAGATATTTTGAACCCTACATGCATTTATCTTTTTTATAATTGGATACAACTAAGAAATAAAGGAGCATTAATAAAGTGAGAGCAAAAAATGAGAACAACAAATGTAATTTTTAGCCATTCCGTACCGAAAAACAAGGATAAAAAGTGTATGTAAAAAAGTAAACTTATATATATTTTTTAATTTTTTAAACCGTTATAATTTCATAATCCAATGTTCTGAAATATTTATATGTTCTGTATCCATGTATGTGAACTTCTCAGTTGCATGCAGCATGCGGCTTATAACATTCCGATTTTTTTTTTTAATTCTGAACTTATGAACAGTATCAAAAATTTAAAATGCAATGCTTGTCCCAAATAATGTTGTATTGAAATATAATATCTCATGAGATTTATAAATAGTAAATTTCATAAATCCTATCTATTTAAATAAAAATTTTATAGTAACAAAATATTCATGTATGTACTATCTCTGTTTTTTTGTTACATTTAAAGAAAATTTATTTATTTGTCACTTTCAAATTACGAGATAACATTAATTATTATTTTTCAAATTATACCCTTATCTATCCTTTCAAAATTCAAAGATGATATTAATTACTCTTTCTTATTAGTGAGATTTGCATTTTAATACATGCCATGAAAGTTTATTACAATTTCATGCACACATGTACTTTTCTTCCCCACACCCCCCCCCTTTTTTTGTGGTGGTGTACATTTACAAAATTGCTCTTAATTTAAAAGAGAGAAGAGAGAGATGAAGAACTTGCCGGAACAATTGACAACGATCGTGATGTTCACCGGAGGTTGGGGGGTCGTTGGGATAATCGCTGGTGGCCATGGTGTTTGCTAGAAAACTTATGGGAAAGTTCGCTGGAAGTGAATTTGCAACTTGTCAATGAAAATTTACAAATGGAAGCTGGAATTTAACAAGGTGTACCTGAATTTTTTTTGAGATTTTTTGAGTTGAAAAAATTACAAGGGCGAACTGAAAAATTTTTCCCCTGATTTACAACCATGATGTGAAAATTAATAAAATAGAGTTTAAATTTAAAAATGTGCACCTAAATATTTTTTTAGATTTATTGAGTTGAAAAAATTACAACATGTCAATGAAAATTTACAAGGGCAAGCTGAAATTTTTTTTTGTTTCCTAATTTACAACCATGATGTAAATATTAATAAGATGGAGTTGAAATTTAATAAGGTGCGCTTAAATTTTTTTTTGAGATTTCTTGAGTTGAAAAAAATCATAACATGTTAGTGAAAATTTACAAGGACAAGATGAAATTTTTTTTTGTTCCCTGATTTACAACCATGATATGAAAATTAACAAGATGGAGTTGGAATTTAACAAGGTACATCTAAACTTTTTTCATGATTTCTTAAGTTAAAAAAATCGCAACATGTTGCCCCTTTTACCAAACAGTAGCAGATCAAAAGATTGTTCATCATTTCTTCAATTCTTTTTTTCCAACAAGATGTTGCCCTTTTCCCGTTTAATTTGGTCATTATTTAAACAGAAGAAATGATGACCAATTTTTTTTTTCAACTCAAGAAATCTCGAAAAAGGTCCAAGTGCACTTTATTATTTCAGTTCCATCTTATTAATTTTCAAATCATGGTTGAAAATCAGGAAATAAAAAAAAATTTCAGCTCACCCTTGTAAATTTTCATTAACATGTAATTTTTTCAACGCAAGAAATTTCAAAAAAAATTCAGGTGCATCTTGTTAAATTTCAGCCCCATCTTATTAATTTTCACATCATGGCTGTAAATTAGGGAACACAACAAATTTCAACTCACCCTTGTAAATTTTTACTAATATGTTGTAATTTTTTCAACTCAATAAATCTCAAAAAGTTTAGGTGCACCTTGTTAAAGTTCAGTTTTTTCTTGTTAATTTTTATATCATGATTGTAGCTTTGGGAACAAAAAAATTTCATCTCCCATTTGTAAATTTTCACTGACAAGTTGTAAGTTAACCTTTGGCAAACTTTCCGGCGAACATCACAATCATCGGTGATTATTCCATCGAACCCCCACCTCTGGTGAACTTTCTGGCGAGTTCTTCATGTCTCTCTTCTCCCTTTTAAATTAAGGGCAATTCTGCAAAACGTACACCACCACAAAATGGGAAAAAAAAAAAAAAGAAAAGTACATGTATGCAACAAATTGTAATAAACTTCCATGGCATGCATTAAAATGTAAATCTTCTTTTTTATTATCTATTTATTGAAGGGCATCTTAGGACATTTAAGATAAATTTTAATATATTAATTGTATTTTTTAATCTGTGTGCTAAAATTTTAAATAACACATAAGAAGAATTAGAGGTAGTAATATAATTGGTTTTATTAGAATATTTCTTAATTGTATCCAATTAAAGAACGGAGTTTTGGCCAAAACTGTATATGGAGTTCAGAATATCTTATTTAGTACAAAAAATACTTGGATGGATTATTTTATTTTTTTATGGGAACAAACGCCACTTATTTGGTAAAAAAAAGCCACTTATTTACTTTTGGATGGAGCCTAAAGAAGGTTTGAAGGTTATGACGTGGTTACTTTTGAAGTGTAGATTAGAATGCGTCCTAATTCACTATACTCTCGAGCCTCAAGTCAACTAAGAGCCCGTTTGGTTTAATTATATGTGGGTTATGTAATGTAATATATGTAAGGTTTAGTATAATATAAGTTTTGATGATGACAAATATAGAGTAATAAGAAACAAATGTATTATATGTATCTGACATATATAATATATATTAGCATGTATTTAATTATGATTATAATACATATATCATGCTATGTGTAAATATTGTTAGCAAGGCTGACTTCCCAAGAGGGGGGTAAATTGGGAAGATTAAAATTTTTCTGCACAAAGTGAAATGGGTAAAGATAACACAGTGTAATGGAAGCAACGTATAAAACAGAGCAAGCTGAAAAGTAAAGATAAGGAGAGGAAGACTCAGTAATTTATCCTGATTCGGTCTATCCACTTGACCTACGTCCAGTCCCCAAGACAACTCTTGAGATTTTTCACTATACAGCAAGAATTCAACGGGCTTCTTGCTAATGTCACAGTACAACGAGAATGTTTGTTTCTGGAGCTTTCTCAATCTCTCTAAGCACTTCTACAATGTGCTTCCCAATCCCCTTGTGATTTCTCCTCACAAGTAAATCTATCTTCCAGATGAAAAGTAGATAGTTTACAAAGATATAACTCTCTTGAATAGAGTAGATATGAAGGTTAAAGTACATATATTGAAGTTGAGAGGTTAAAAGCTTTTGAGAAGAAGATTTGGCAGAAATTCGGTATATACAAGTTTGATTCGTTACCCACAACTTCAAATGATGTTGTATTTATAGATTTAGGTCCCAACTATTCGTTAGAGACAAAATCTATCCGTTGGGGAAGTTATCCAACGGTTATCCTGAAAAACTATCCGTTAACCAACCGCATTTAATGCTTCTGACATACTGAAATTCGAATTTCGGTTGGCCAACAGACGAATTTCAAAGGAACCGAAGGTTAAAGCTTCTAATGTTGAAATACCGAAGTTCGTCTGTTCATGAAGTGAAATTCGAATTTTGAAACTTAGAAAATGTTTTCACAATGTGACATACGAATTTTCAAGAAGAAAGTTTTTCGGTTAAGTGTGAACAGTGTTTTCAATTTTCTACAGTGCCTTCGAAATTCGAATTTTGGAAGCCCAAAATTCGTCTGTCTGTAGAACGTTCAAGGAGGCACAGTAGTTCACTTTCTTCGAAATTCGAATTTTGAAGGAGTGAAGTTCGTCTGTCAGAGAGATTCTTTTCAGACTAACTTCAACATTCGAAGTTACAAAACTCTGTCATTCGTATGTCAACATTTTATTCCAACAGACTCACAACCTTAGCTTCTGAAATTCGAATTTTAATGTTTAAAGTTCGTCTGACAGAAAGCAATTTTGAAACTTAAATTATTCTTGATCTCAGATGAACTTTAACATTGTTTTAGACGAATTTCTTCCATTCTCATAAGTTGTGTTTTGTCTGAAATTCGAATTTTGAAGACTCAAAGTTCGTTTGTTTCAAAGAAGCTTCTTTCAGACTTATATGAAAATTCGAATGTTAGAAAGCCAAAGTTTATCTGTCAGATAGTATTTTTGAAACTCAATTTCATCTTGATTTCAGATGAACTTTAACATTATTTCAGATGAATTTCTTTGGTTTTCTCAAACTGCATTTTATCTGAAATTCGAATTTTGAAGATCTGAAGTTCGTCTGTCACCAAAAAGGCTTTTTTTCAGACTTGGATGAAAATTTAAATTTTGGAGAAGAAAATTTGTCTGACAGAGAGACATCTCTTCAGACTTGTTCAGTTTTAGCTCGAAATTCGAATTTCCAAAGGTAAAGTTCGAATTTCCAACATACTAGTTCAGTTTAAACTTTCAAACTTCGTCTGTTTGAGGGTATCTTTCAAATAAGTCAATATTTAATATAAAATCAAGGTTTAAAAACATCTTTTCCTCAAATCAAAAAATTTTACCCATTCATAACTAAAGCTAAAGATCCTACAGTAGATCTAGCAGCAATTACTTAGAAATTCTTCACTTGAAACACTTTGAGCTCCTTTGATATCTTCAATCCAAGCTCTTAAGAGTTGATTTGGAATCATCAAAACTTCTTGATTCAACAAATATATCCATTGTACTTTTACAATGAATAACATAAGTTGGATATATAAACTGGACTAACTACTTGGTTTGTAAGTGTAATATATTAAGTATATGTTGATCCAAGTAAGAAGAGTGAGCATTGGAATATAGAAATGGAAATCAATATCATGCCTCACTCAAGAAAAAAGAAAAAAAAGGATGCTCAAAAAATTGAAGATCAGAAGGGAGTATGCCAAGAAAGAAATGACCAAGTGGAAGTGGAACTCAACATTTGAAGACCTAGTCACTAGGTATATTTTGTTTCCACTTAGGTCTTGAGGTGAGATTAATCTTTGAAATTACTTAATCTTGTTACCATATGTTTTAAATGAGTTAGATTAAGTAAATCTGGTGTTAGCATATGTTAGATTTGAAAAACTCTGACTGATAGACGAATTTTGAGAAGTTAAAATTCTTATGCTTTGTGAAAATATGAATTTTGTTGACTGAAATTTGAAGTTCCAAAGATATCACCTCTGACAGACGAATTTCAAGTGTTGAAATTTGAAATTTCGAGTCAAGCATAGTTAGTAAAATGTGCAAAATTCATCTGAAGTCATGATAAAGTTCGTCTGATAATTAAACACTAAAAGGGTTCAAAAACATTCCCTCTGATAGATGAATTTTGGATTTCAAAATTTGAAATTTAGAATAAAACTCAATGATTTACAATTACATTTGATTAACTCAAGAAGTTTTGGATATCAAAGTAACATATCCTTACTTTTAAACATAGTGAAATATGATTTTCAAGAATCTAGAGTTTGACCTTTGATTAGTATTTTTAATACATCTCTCAAAATACATATGGATTTGATATAAAATTTATTTCATATGAAACTAGACTTAATAAGCTTTTCAAAGAAGATTATTTCACTCAAAATAAAGGTCATATGAAAAAGTTATGGTCATTTAAAGTTGAGTAGTGAGATATGAATTTTCAGTTTTGATCTCTTATCATTATTTTGATCATATCTCACAGAATACATTTGTTTTTGAAGTGAAACTTCTTTCATTTGAAAGTAGACATTGAGATCTTTCCAAACATAGGTCATTTGCTTAATTTGGAGTTAAAATGAGAGAGTTATAGCTTCTGCAAAACTGTCTATAGTGCAAAGTTCAAAGTTACGAACGTTCTGCCTCCAATAGACGAATTTCGGGCCTCCGAAATTCGAATTTCGAAGAGAACTTTTGTGTTATGTTGAGTTTGCCACTGATAGATGAATTTTGGCTTCCAAAATTTGAACTTCAGGTCTTTCAAAATTTGAATTTTGAAACACCAGAATGTGAAAATACTTCTAGAAAAACCAACAGACAAATTTTCATATCTAAAATTCGAACTTCAAGTATAATAGACGAATTTTGGCTTTGAAAATTTGAATTTCAAATCTCCAGAATGTAGAAATACTTTTGGAACAATCAACAGATGAATTTCCACATCCAAAATTCGAATTTCGAAAGAAAGAACTTGTGCCATATTGAGTTGCCCATTGACAGACGAATTTTGGGCACCAAAATTTGAGCTTTGAAGGCACTGTAGCAATATGGAATAACTGTTTACACTTATCAAAAGTACTTTAAACTTGAAAATTTGTATGTTCCAATATAGAAATATTTGTCAAGACGAAAAAGTCAAATTTTAGATTTGAACAAACGAACTTCGAAGTTCAACGCTAAAGACTTTAACTTATGGTCTCTTCGAAATTCATCTGTTGACATCCAAAATTCAAATTTCAAAATGTCAGAAACATTAAATATGGTTGGTAAACGGCTAGTTTTGTAGAGTAACCGTTGGGTAACGTCTCTAACGGCTAGATCTTGTATCTAACGTTTAGTTACACTACAAAATTATAAATAGAACATCATTTGAACTTATGGGTAATAATCTTAAGAGAATTTATGTGAAAATGCTGCAACAATTTGTAAAATCTTTCTATCTCAGCATTGGTTGAAAAACCCACTTCAATAGAGTGAATGTTCAATGTATTATCTACTCTTCAAGAGAGTTTTCATCTTGTAAACATTTCTTTCTACATATTCTGGGTAGAATCTTAGTGTGGGGAAACGCTAAGGGATTTACACATCTTGTAAGGGTGTGGGGAAAGTGACTTTACAAGTATCTACTGAAACTTGTGAGAATGTACAGAGGCTTCACAAGTGCCCCGATCAAACCTGTGGGATATAGTGGAAAATCCCAAGTGGTGGCTTGGGGACTGGATGTAGGCCAAGTGGTTGGGCTGAACCAGTATAAATTGTTGTGTATTGTTCTTCATCTTCTCTATTCAGTTGCTACACACAACTCTCTCTGTTTATCCCTGTTTTGCTGCACTCTTAGTGAAATTGGGTTGTGATCCAAAAAGAGTGAAATTGCATCACCCAATTCACCTCTCCTCTTGAGTGACCAGCCAATCTAACAATATAATGTGATGAGATAATGATGTAATGATAATTATTTTTTATATTGAAAGAAAAACAAAAGTGAAATGACCCTTCTACCCTTTGCCCTGGAAAAATCCTCCCACGCACCAGAGAATTATTTCCCAACGCAAAAATTGCCATTGAACACCATCTTTTCTAGCGGAAATAAGCATAAATAGTTTCCAATCACAATGAAAGAAAAAGTAAAGAGAGGAATCTGGTTTAAACAAATCAAAAGATGATGTTCGATAAGAAGACAAGGAGTTCGATTTGCTTGTTTGATCTGAGAAGGATGATGAGCATCTAAGAAGGAGAAGATGGAAGAAGGTCGGATCTGACGAGATTGCTGCTGGAGATCAAGCACATGAGGATAAAGAAGATGGCCACAAAGATGCCCTTCTCCATTTGCGTGGGTGATAAAGCACAGAAGGAGAATATGGAAGAAGCTCCTCCTCTTTTGATCTTTGTTCTCCATTTGTATGGGTGGTCATCGTTCTCCGTTTGTGTGGGTGGTCATTGATATGCTCCGATGGTGTTTACTGTTGGAAGAACAAGAAGGTTGGGAGGGGCGAAGACAATGGCGAGAGGAACAAAGGAAATTGAGGGAGAATATTGTTAATTTTTATTTTCATACAGGTATTAATGTCTTTTTATATCTCATTATACCCATGTAAAGACTTTTACATGCAAAATGTTATGTAATCTAGATCATTTTATCAGAATCACTTAAGTAATTAGGATCTCATGTAAACTGTCCAACCAGATACCTTAAAGTTAATGTAAAGCTTATTATCTTTACATGGTGGTTATGTAAATGAACCAAATAGACCCTAGGCTCTCCTATCCTAAGCTTTCCTATCACTACTCTACTACATGTAAAACAATATAGTTTTGCCTATTCTTTTAATCATAGCTGTTCTTTTCTCCCCAGAAATCTCAGCCATCCGTCATATTTTAACATAAATCAATCAACGTTCTTTCTTTTTTTTTTATAACAAGAAAGAAGCCTTATCTCACACCGTTGCCACTATGAGAACCATGATGGCAGTCATTCGAGAGTAAGCTAGCTATTTCCATAGGAGCTTGGAAAATCATATGAAATCCATGCATTGCATCCAAAGCCTTCTTCGCAAGAAAATCTGCAACCATATTATTCCTTTGATTCACGTACTCAAGCCAGACCTCCTAATCTCTGTTAAGAAGAGTTTTCACTACTGGGACAATCTCCCCATCAGCATGGTTCTCAATATCACTTGCACCCAAAATCTCAAGAGTGTTTGTAGAATCAGTTTCAAGAATAACTCTCTTGTAACCTTCATCCCAAGCAAGCTTGAGTCTATGAATGCAAGCCCAGAGCTCAGCAGAAAGAGCATCACTAGTATCCATTATGTGGAGAAAGCCCCTCAAGAATTCACCCCTGGCATTTCGCAGTAGCCAGCCACAAGCATTTACTTAGTGTGTGCAAGAATAAGCACCATCCATGTTCACTTTTATCCAACCTTTGTCAGGAAGCTTCCATCCCTCGACCCCTCTATGAATTCCCGCACCTTGGACTTTGGTTCTAGGCAATTTGTGTTGAACTTTAGACATACTAGAAACCATTGCTCTCGCATTAGTTATGACAGCTTTGCTCTGCACTTGTTTGTTCTAAAAAACAAATATGTTTTGCTTACGCCATAACCACCAACATATGGTTGCAAATAGAGCTCCCTAGTTATCATCCTTGGAAATTGAGTTTTTCAAGTTCCATGCAAGCCAATCCGTAAGGTTCAGAGAACAGAACCTCTTCTACTTAGTAGGATGAATTAGTTTCCACCATAAAGCTTTCATATAACCACAATCCCTTAGGACATGCAAGATATCTTCAACGTCTCTCTTGTAGACCTAACACTGATCATTCTCCATCATCTTTAGTCTCTGCCTCTCTGCGTTAGTGAGCAGACTCTTCCTAGTTGCAAGCCACAAAAAAGTTCAAAATCTTTGTGGTGTTTTGATCATCCAAATGTAGTCCCAAGATCTCTCATTCTCTACAGACATATGACTAGAAAGGACTTCGTATGTTGACTTGAGAGTAAACTTTCCATGCCATTCCCATCTCCATCTAACACTATCCCCTTCGTTGTTTGTTCAAGTCCTTCTTCGACCTTCTCCTAAGTCTTTTTGATACTTGACCATACATTAGAGCCATTCCTTTTCAAATCAATCTTTGGAAGGAGATCATCCCCACATCGATATTTGTCATGAACAACTCACACCCAGAATGCATCTCCGTGAGTAACCAAATTCCAGCCCAATTTCATAAGTAGGGAGTGAATATGCAGCTTGGCATGTCGCAACCCAAGACCTCCCTTTTCTTTTCCTTGACACACAGCATCCCAAGCCATAAGGTGGGTCTTCCTATGCTCATTAGTAGCACCCCATAAGAAGCTCCGATTATATTTATCAAGCATTTCACAAGAATTAGCAGATATAAGAGATGTTTGCATGACATAGCCCGGAATGGCCGAGGTAATCGAGGAGATAAGAGTAGCTCTACCTGCAAGAGATAGTAAATGTACCTTCCCATTTGAGAGACAAGATTTGACTTTATTAATCACATCTTGAAATGCATCCTTGCTGACACTTTTATGATGGAGAGGAAAGCCAAGATACTTCCCCAAGTCACTAGTTCTCGTGAAACCCAAGAGAGTGCTAATTTGATTACACCTGTTATGGTTCATATTCTCGAAAAAGAAAATACGAGTTTTTGAAATGTTCACCTTAAGCCCCGAGCAGTTACCAAAAGTCTCGAAACAACTCCAAAGAAGATCCGCTTAGGATACTGAAGCCTCAGCAAAGAGTAGGATATCATTTGCAAAAAATCAATGAGAAAGATGAGGGCTATACTTCGTAAGCCGGATAGGATTCCATTCTCCAGAATTCATCTTCTCCTGAATTAGATGAGCAAGTTTCTCCATACAGATCACAAATAAGTAAGGGGAAATAGGATCTCCCTAACGAACACCTCGAGATGATTTAAACACAACAACTTTACTTCCATTCCAAAGGAGTTGCAAGCTAGGAGTACTGATGCAGTTAGAAATAATCTCAACAAAGTGAGTAGGGAGATTCAACTCCTTCAAGCAATTAAGAAGGAAGTTCCAATTAACCCTATCATAAGCCTTCTCAAGGTCAATCTTGATTGCCATAAAGCCTTTCATACCCTTTATGGTGCGTATAGAGTGAATTACCTCCAGGAAAAACAATAATATTATTAGAGCTATGTCTACTAGGGATGAAGCTACACTGATTAGGAGAGATAATATGAGGCATGAAATTCTTCATTCTATTAGCCACAATTTTGGTAACAACCTTATAGATAACATTACACAACCTAATGGGTCTGAGATCTCTAAAAGTTTCAGGATGATCCTTCTTCAGGATAAGCATAATCAAATTCCCATCAATTCCATGAATATCTTGCAGGTTGCTAAATAATGCTTTAACAAACTTCACAATAGTGTGACCCACTGTATCCCATTGATTTTGATAGAATACAAAATTAAAGCCGTCCAGACCAGGAGATTTGAGAGCCCTCATCCCAAACATGGCTTCTTTGATTTCTTGATCTTCTACCTCACGTCTACAACATCTCAGATAGATCTCATCAAGTGGAGGGAAAGTGACCTCACACTTTAACTCATCACGAACCACAGTCTCTTCAGTAAATAGCTTGGAGAAAAAATCTGTAGCACCAAACTTTATCTCTTCTTCCTTATAACACCATTCCCCATCTTCAAGTTGATAGCATCAATTCTATTCACCCTTCTTCTTCTATTAGCATGGGAGTGAAACAAACGAGTATTCCTATCTCCATACACAGTCCAATCAAGGCGAGCTTTTTGAGCCCACAAAAGAGATTCTTAAATTAAAACACTTTCAAGTTCCTTCAAAATATGTTGTTGTAGATCCTCATAGAACTCAACATGCCAACCCCTTTCAATAGCTCTATTCACACCATCAAGTCTTCTTAATAGCTTCTTCTTCTGTCCGTCTATATGGCCATAAACGTCTTTGTTCCATTTGTAGCAAGCATCCGTAAACTGAGTAATATTACAACTCCAGACAAGAGAAGTATTCCACTTTTCCTTCACAAAATCACTAAAGCTATCATGAAGCACCCACGAAGTAATAAAGTGGAATGGACGTTGGGGCTTTGGAGACTCCATGCAGTAGTCAAGACATAAGAGTAGCAGCCTATGGTCGGATTTGTAGTAAGGGAGATGAGATACACGAGCGTTAGGGAAAAGTTGGCACCAAGAATCATTAGCAAGAACTCTGTCAAGTCTCGCCTCAGTACCACCTCTTTTCCAAGTGAAAGGTGGTCCTACAAAGCCTAAATCAAGAACATTCAATTCCTCAAACCATTTACAAAATTCACGATTAGGGGCAGTACAATAAACAGCAGAAGAACGTCTCTCCAAGTCAAGCATTGTAGCATTAAAGTCACCTCTTAAGTCCCAAGGTACTTGTAGCTCACTACTAATGCGTGTGAGTTCGCTCCATAAGTTTCTTCTAGCCACAGGATGGGGACTAGCATACACGATAGTCATACACCACTACTCCCTCCGACTATTCTCAATAGCAAGATGAATAAATTGCCTATGCTTTTGAAGAACATTAACATGTCTTATGCCAAAATTCCATAAACACCAAATACCACCATTAAAACCTTCAACTTCAATAAAAACAAAATCTTGAAAATCAAGCTGATTAATTCTCCTTTTAGTGTTGGTTTTATCAGAATGCATTTCCAACAAAGCAAGGAAATCAAGTTTATAATGATTTTTAATTTCATGTACCAGGCTAGGAAAAGACTTCAAGCATGTACCCCAAGAATTCCATATCAGAAAATTCATTGGGAAACAATAGGGGAGGTTGGTGAATTTTTACTGTCCTCCACCTTGACAATATCTTTTTGATGTCCGCTACTTTTATCCTTAACTGATTCTAAGATAGCAATGTGAACATTCCCTTCATCAGCTTCGCATAGGTCATCAGTCACTGTAGGACGCTGCAGATCCAAGTCCTTATTATGATCTACTTTGTGAGAAGGTTCAAGATCTATCTCACCATCACCAGGTCCAGTATCTTCATCATTAGTTAAATCCATGGGCTTGACATTCTCATCTGGCCTACTTCGAAGAAGAGTAAAAGAATTGTGTGTCATAGTGGGCTTCTCTCTCCTAATGCTTATTTCTTTTCGTTTGGGTTTGGGCTTGGGCCTACCTAAATTAAAGTTCTCCTTGCCAAACACCTTGGGTCCTTCTTCAGTCTTTCTCTTAGATCCAACCGGGACCCACTCCGACTTATTATTTCTTGTTTCTATCCTAAAATTTCTACCTTTTGAATTATCCAATCTCGTTGGTTTCTCTTTGTCATCCTTTGGTGGCATTGTTGACAGAGATCCAGATTTAATCCTACTTCCACTTTTATTCCCATGCAGATTCTTCGTGATTCCCTTTTCCTCATATCCCTTCTTATCTGCTGAATTAAACCCTTACTAAAATCATGGCTGACAAGCATCTGAGGGCCAAGGTGACCGTTCTCCACTAGTTTCAGTCCACCGTTCATTGGAATTTGGCTTCGCTCAGTCCCCACTGCCTTTCCATTCAAAGGCAACCCTCCATCTCCCCTTGCGCTAGCCTCATCCTTCCCTGAACCTTCACCATTGCTGTCAACATTAAGTAAAGGACACTAGTGCTTCACGTGCCCATATATTCCACACTCAAAACAAACTTGATGAAGCCCTTCATAAACAATCTGTCTATCTTCCCCAAACGTCATGAAAGCTGGAAGCAAAGGTTGCTGAAGATCTATTTCCACACAAATACGAGCAAAACATCCCTTGTCATATATTGAAGTAGAACGATCAAGTTTAATAGTTCTACCCACCATATTCCCAATTGTAACACTTACTTTTAAATTTATTTTCCATGAATTAGACTCTTTTTAAGTCTGCTTATACTTGATTCTAGGCTTGAATCACATAAGAATGAAAATCAGAATTTCCAAAAATTTCGGTTACTGTTCATATGGTAGTTTCCACTTTGTTGACTGAACTTTGAAAATTAACAACTAATTCTGGAAAAATCATTTCATAGTGATTCAAGTCTCCAAACATAGATTAAAACCTTTTATACATGGGAAAAATATTATACAGAGCATTATCTTGACCAATTTATACAGTTTATTTCTCAAACATTTACAGTATATTTGGTCATTTTCTCTTCCCCAGGATTTTGGCCTTATATTGAAAAATTCATATCTCATTATATCCTAAGCCAAATCATACATTCTTTATGTTATTGGAAATCACTGAGTCTAATTTCTATAAATATTTTTCTTGTACATTTATTCAACTTGCATAGGGCATGATGTTAACTTAAATCATAAAGGGTCAGAATTCCACTTTTGCTAGAACAGTTTTGGGAAAACCTCCATATCTCCTATCATGTAGCTCCAATTACCTCCAAATCATTGGCATATGAAACTTAAAACATAGACCTTTCCATAAATATAAAACACTGAATTTTTGGAGCTCTTCACAATTTATATTATCTTTTTAATTTTCCAGTACCTAACTTTCAGTTTTCAGTTTTCCCAATCTTTCTCTGTTCTGAACCCTAACTTTGAAAAATCACTATAATTTATACATTTATCCAATTTAAGTGTTATTTAGCTCTATGAAAAGCTTGTTCTGTCTAGTTTAAGAGCATGTATAACACTTATATAGGATGCTCTGTTTTGAATAGAGTACCCCTGCTTAAATCAATACTAGTCATCTCAAACAAAATTATGACATAGCTTACATAATAAGCTTCACAACACATTTTCATTAACATTTATTGCTCCAATTTCATGCATAATATCATAGAGGACTTAAAAGAATGTATTCAAGGCATCATACAGGATTTACCCATTTCATACAAACTTATACAAATTCCCAAAACATAACATTAAGACTTGTATAATAAAATCATTCATCATTCTCTTCCTCTTTTTCCTTTAGCTCTTCTTGGATTCCTTGCATTGATTGGCCCTAAACATGATAAGCATTTGGAAGGGATGAGATTCAAAGAATCTCAGTAGTTACCACTAATCAAGTAAATATATAATCATATAATGCAAGCACACTTTATCAAGTCATCATTCAAACATTTAGAATCATTTATGCTTAAACATTTTATAGAAAATTGGACAAAGTTTCCCCTTATATTTTGGATATCCCGGGGTCACAAAACCCCTCAAATAACTCATTCAATATCAACAAATCATCACATAACATCATTGTAAACATTTGGTATAACATTAAAATCATTGCAACTATATAACCATATAATGCAAGATTATGTTAGTAAACTACCTTTTAGCTTTTTAATCCTTTCCAAGCTTTGCACACATTTCCTTTGAACTTCTAACACTTCTTTGAGTCCTATAGTATCACAAAATGAGGCCATTAGTCACCAATTACACAACCTCATTCACAAAGTGTGCATACTTGGACTAAAATTTTCACTTTACTTTCCTTTGAGTCTTTCTTGTACAACATACTTGTATCTACCTATTTTGGATCCAAGAAATCAATTTTTGGAGTCAAAATCATGAAATTCCCTTTCCTTTTCAAATATTAAATAGGCAAAAAATTTGAGAAATTTGTAGAAAAATATCCACCTGATTAATTTGCAATCTAATGGCATATCCTTAATCCTTGAAGCCTATAAATAACTTTTCATGGATCACTTTCTTCATGGCTTCATTTTCTCTCTCTACTCTCTCTCTAGGAAGAATTTTTCAAAGATAAAATGGAGGGAAATAATCCATAAAACTTCTCCAAACTCAAGTATACACAATAAAATAGCCATAAGATTTTACTTTGAGTTTTTGAGACTTTAACTTTGCCTTTCTCTTCTTCCTTTTTTTTTTTCTAGGGTCTTCACACTTTCTCCTCTCTTTCTATTGCTGCAGATGTCGTGAATGAAGTGAGGAAGATGAAACTTAATGACTTGCTAAGATATTTTTGTAATAAACTCACTTAATCAACCTTTCTTTTTGACTTTATTATTTTTCTTCTTAAAAAAACTTTTGGAAAATTCCACATGTATCCCTCAACTGATTCAGACGTGGCTCACCTTATTTTTTAGCCAAAAATTGCATTATAAACTTTAATGGACCAAAATACTATTTACTGATTAAATTTACCCGTACCGATTAAGTATTTTTGCTAAAATTATCCTTAAATTAGTATAGAACTATCCAAAAATAACTTTTGGACTAAAATTATTATCTTGGTCCAAAATATATTTTAATAAGGTCCAATCATTGTCCTTGAATCAATACTGCCTTTTCCTGCAGTCTAAATTGACCTTTATTAGGTAAAATATTAATATTAAACTCTAATTACCCAATAAATATTATTTTGATCTTAATATATTCCTTGCTATATTTCATTGAGCTTAGCTCATTGAAAGCTTCATTTTGACTATGATTTTTTATATTTCCAAAAATACCCTTGACTGGAGGCAAATTTCTAATTTTTGAAATTTTCAGGTCATTAGGTGTAATTTTTCCTAAACTTCTTTCTCTTTCCCCCTTACGTTTAACTAGTAAAAATTATCTCTTGACCCTTCTTTACGTTTAACAGTATCTCTCCATTTTTTCTAATTTCTTTTATATTTTACGATGTCAATATTTTTATTTTTGGACCTTAAATGCATTATTTACATTTTACTTCTAATTTAGGAAATAACCGTTTTGCCCTTAAACCAGGTCAAAAACATAATTATCCATTCTTTCGGACACTTTCTTGTAATTTCACCCAAAGACCAATTTTTTATTATTTCCTTTTCAGTATTCACAATAATTTTCAAATTGGTCTATCTCTCAACCTAAATCACCCAGGTATGCAATACTCATACCATTGCGCTCAGTTTGGATCGGGCTTTCATTCAAGTGGTATATTACGTATTTTCCGAAATAAGTTTTGGAATTAATTTCTGCTAAAGACCTTATGGAAAATTAATTCCAATTAAGGACCGAACATAACTTCTTCAGAAAATTAGATGAGAAATTAATTCCTTATAAAGCTCGATTTTATATAGTCTTTTCGTCTTGCTTCGTTTCTAATCTTTTATTCATTTTATAACATCTCATAAAAATAGGGATATTACACCAATCGTCTATAACGATTCCACATTGTACAGTTCCACGAGTAAATCTAGAATTTGTATCCACGTCGTTATCTTCTTTTGAGTATATGCTTTCCATGGGTTGAAGTTAGGCCTCCAACGTTGTACTAAAAGATAATGGTCTTCAATCATCCATGGTCCCTCTTGGAACGCATAATCTCGATCTTCTCTACTAGTGAAGGAAACTATATAACAGTCATTACTCAGAGGCATAACCTTCATAGGCTCATTGGGCTTCCACATTCTCTTCACTTGATCAATCAATAAAGACCTCGGAACCTGCATTCCTACCAGTTTGATAATCAATGAGTTCATCCATGATTGACACTAAGCTGTATACTGATCCGCTTTCACTGAAAGTACAAGGTATTTACCCTTAGGAACATTCTTCTCAGCCTCCTTCCCCTGCAATTCATCCTTCTCGTTGCCTTCATCTGTCTCTGCATTCTTCTTGGCAAAGAAAGATCTCCAGTCATTCACAATATCCTTCTATTCATCATGTCTCATTAGATACCCCACACAACCAAGGGTAAGAAGCTTCTCCTTATATGAAGGAGGAACCTTACGATTCAAAACCATTGGTTCTTGTCTTTCTTTGTTCGCCACACCTTTCTTCTCCTCTGCACTACCAAAAGTAAACATCATAGGAGCCTTATTCAAGACATCTGATTTGTCACGCTCACGTCCTCCGCCACCATCGCCTTCCTTCCCCCTGCCCCTCCTCTCTCTTTCACCTCCCTCTTGTTAGTTAGGCTGACTTCCCAAGAGGGGGGGTGAATTGGGAAGTTTGAAAATTTTCTGCACAAGGTGAAAACAATGAAGAAAGCAAGGTATGATAGAAAAATAGAGTATAAAGCAGTAGGATGAAAGAGTAGTGATAGAGAGAAGAAAAACTCTAATATTTATCCTGGTTCGGTCTCTCCTCTTGATCTATGTCCAGTTTCCAAGACACCACTTGAGATTTTCCACTATTCAGCAAGAATTCAACGGGCTTCTTGCAAATGCCACAGTACAACGTCAATGCTCTGTTTTCTAGAGCTCACTCAATCACTTTCTGCACTTTCACAAAGTGCTTTACAATCCCTTGTGATATCTCCTCATAAGAAAATCTATCTTCCAGATGAAGATTAGATTGTTTACAAAGATGAAACTCTCTTGAATAGAGTGAATATGAAAGTTGAAGTACAAGTATTGAAGTAAGAGGGTAAAAGTCTTTGAGTAGGAGATTTGGCAGAATTTCAGTATATACAAAGTTTGATTCGTTACCCACAACTTCAAATGTTGTTATATTTATAGATTTAGGTCTCAAATGTCCGTTAGAGACAAAATCTATCCGTTGGAGAAGTTATCTAACGGTTACTCTGAAAAACTATCCGTTAACCAACCGCATTTAATGCTTCTGACATACTGAAATTTGAATTTCGGTTGGTCAACAGACGAATTTCGAAGGAACCGAAGGTTAAAGCTTCCATCGTTGAAATACTGAAGTTCGTCTGTTTATGAAGTGAAATTCGAATTTTGAAACTTAGAAAATGTTTCCATGTTGTGACATACGAATTTTCAAGAAGAAAGTTTTTCTGTTAAGTGTGAACAGTATTTTCAATTTGCTACAGTGTCCTCGAAATTCAAATTTTGGAACCCCAAAATTCGTCTGTCTGTAGAATGCTCAAGAAGCACAGTAGTTCATTTTCTTTCGAAATTCGAATTTTGAAAGAGTGAAGTTCGTCTGTCAGAGAGACCTCTTTTCAGATTTACTTCAACATTTGAATTTGTAAACACTGTCCTTCATATGTCATCATATCATTTTAACAGACTCACAACTTTAATTTCTGAAATTCGAATTTCCATGTTCAAAGTTCGTCTGTCAGTGAGCAATTTTGAAACTCAATATAATCTTGATTTCATATGAACTTTAACATTGTTTCAGATGAATTTCTTCAGTTTTCATAAGTTTCATTTTGTCTGAAATTCGAATGTTCAAAACTCAAAGTTCGTCTGTTGCTCAACAGCTTCTTTCAAACACTTATGAAAATTCGAATTTTGAAAAATTAAAATTCGTCTGGCAAAGAAGCATCTCTTCAGACTTATTCAGTTTTAACTCGAAATTCGAATTTCCAAAGTCAAAGTTCAAATTTCCAACATGACAGTTCAATATAAACCTTTCAAACTTCATCTGTTGGTGGGTATTTTTCAAATATTTCATGATTTAACATAAAATCAAGGTTTTAAAACATTTTAACGCCAAATCAAAGTCTTTTACCCATATTTAAACATAATTAATGGTCCTACAACAAATCTTGTACAGATTACTCAGAACTTCTTCACTTGAAACATTTTGAGCTCCTTTGATATCTTCATTCCAAACTCTTGAATGTTGGGTTTGGAATCATCAAAACTCTAGATTCAACACCTCTCTCTTGCTCTCCATTATAGAATAGTCAGGGTTCTTTCTTCCTCTTATAATATTGGCTTTCTCTTGCTCTTCATTATGGAATAGTTTTCTTCCTCTTATAATATTGGCCAATAACTTTCAAAATGACGGATGGCTAAGATTATTGCGGAGAAAAGAACGGCTGTGATTAAAAATAACAGATCAAACCACGCTGTCTCACCTGTAGTGGAGGCGTAGTGATGGGGAATTTTTTTTTGCCCCCGAAGCGGGACGCGTGGATCTCTTGTTCATCAGTCTAAAAAAAATCTCCTGTTCATCAAGCCTCTCGACCCGTCTCGTTTATGCCTGACCCAGGCTAGAAATCTAGATTTTTCTTATCTTTTTTTGGTCGAAACAGTGGAAATTTGGTCACCGCTTTTCTTCAAGTCCCTGACGACTTCCCGATTAGCCTCGTCTGTGCCTCGCCTTGAGTGGAAAATGAATCCATTTCTCCCTCAGAGGGATCTCTGAATATGCCATTTCGCGGTTTACCCATTACCTTTTTATTCCTCGCACGTCTGGGCTTCCTCCTTTCCTAATTACGAAATCTCGACTGAAGTGCCTTCGAATCAAACATCTATCTATTTGGTTCCATTTCTTCTGCATTTCCTACTTCACTTTTAATATTGATTCGTGTGGTTATTTTTTACGATTTCCATTTTGAGATGATGCTTTGATTAAGAAAGACTTTTTTCCCTTTTTTTTAAGCTGAGCTGATAATTTTCTCATTGGTCTGATTCGTTCTACTATCATGGGGTCCTACAGAAGAGGAAAGCTTGCCTATGATGCTTTTCGCAGTTTCTCCACAAGGATTACGCCTAAAAACCAAATTTTGCAGCGCAGTACAAAATTTTGCGAACCTGAATATTGGACTTCTCAATGGAAAGGAGCTTATTGTTCGGGGTTTTCTTCGTATTCTCTTGTATCTCGTAGATTAGGCTTACGAGGTGGAGTCAACAGGAACTTATCAAATCCATTTGTTGCTGGGGCTAGGAGATTTTACTATGTGGATAGGTACAATGTGCAACACTTCAAGCCACGAGGACCTAGTCGGTGGTTTAATGATCCTAGAAATGTCTTCATTGTAGTGATAGCTGGTTCAGGGGTTTTAATCACTGTATACTTTGGGAATTTGGAAACTGTTCCGTATACCAAGCGAACTCATTTAATTCTTATGTCGAAATCTCTGGAGAGGAAGCTTGGAGAGACCCAATTCGAGCAAATGAAAGCATCTTTTAAAGGGAAAATATTACCTGCTATACACCCTGAAAGCATACGGGTAAGAATGATTGCGAAGGACATAATTGATGCATTGCTGAGAGGGTTGAGGAAAGAGCAGGTATGGAGTGATTTGGGGTATGCATCAGAGCACACCACGGCACATGAAGGGAATGTGCGACAGACATTGAATGCATTGTCGGAGACAGAAGGAGAGGTTGAAGGGACATGGCACCGTGAGGACGAGATTCTTGATGACAAGTGGGTTGAGAAGAGCAGAAAAAAGGGTGAGAAACGAGGGTCACAGCCTGCTACATCACATTTGGATGGATTGAATTGGGAGGTGTTACTGGTGAATGAACCTGTGGTTAATGCCTTTTGCTTGCCAGGTGGGAAGATTGTTGTGTTTACTGGTTTACTTGAGCATTTTAGAAGTGATGCAGAGATAGCAACGATTCTGGGACACGAGGTACGCTTATACATTGTTTTGATTCCTTATATTCCCAGTTTGTTGGGAGTGGCAGACCTGTTGGTTGGAGCTTGCTCATGAATTTCAGTACTAGTGCAGAGTTATGCGTTTATGTGGTTTTTTTTTATTAATATTACTTAGGTTGGGCATGCTGTGGCTCGACACAGTGCTGAAGGGATCACAAAGAATCTGTGGTTTGCAATTCTGCAGTTGATACTCTATCAATTTGTCATGCCTGATGTTGTCAACACAATGTCATCTCTTTTCTTAAGGTTGCCTTTCTCAAGGAGGTAAATTTATTCTCTCTCAAATACTGAGCTTTTATTTGTCGTGGACTAATGATTAATTGACAATAACATCTGGTGTGGTGTTAAGAAATCAGTCGGAGGTGAAAGTAACGCTAGAAATGAGAAGAATTGATTGGGGAAGAAGGCTCTAGTTTTAAATAAGTTATTGCTTCCTGGCACGCCTGTATTTTGGTGGCTGTCAATTAATTGCCACTCAATCAGCCTCCTAAATTAAAAAGATCAACCATATGGCAATTTCTTCTAATTTTTTGCAGTCAACAATATCTCCTGCAGTCAATGGTTTGTAAAAGATGAGTTTATACAGAAGGGGGTCTATATTCTTTAATTTAAGTTTCTCAGTTTTCTTCTTATTATTCTTCCGCTAGATTATTTTTGTACATTGTTCCATGTGTTCTGTTTTGATTCAAGTTTGTCGATGCTGGTTGAGCTTCACCTCAGCTTTAGGATAAGGGATAACCATGTTTTGACAATCTGACCAAAATTTATCATAGCTTTCCCTGAGTTCTGAATTGCGCGATTTGAAACTTAATTTCTACGTGTCCAAATAATTTGTGGTTGTTCCTCCTGTTCTTATTTAAGAAATCATACGATTGCCTCTCTGGCAGCTAATTTGGTCTTTCCACTGAATCTATAGACGAATGATTGCATTAAGCTGCTTGTTTTGTAGGATTTATGTTGAAATGTAACTGTCCCTATAATAGCATAGCTCTTTTGTGATGCAAATGCAATACTATGCACCTACCTGTAACATCACCCTTATTCATTACTTTCAGGATGGAAATGGAAGCAGATTACATTGGGTTGCTGTTAGTTGCTTCAGCCGGATACGATCCCCGGGTGGCACCCATAGTCTATGAGAAGTTGGGAAAGGTTACTGGGGATTCAGCACTTAGAGATTACCTCTCTACTCATCCATCTGGAAAAAAGAGGGCACAGTTACTGGCTCAAGCTCAGGTCATGGAGGAAGCTCTTACTATATATAAGAATGAAAGGGCAGGTCGTGGGGTTGAGGGCTTTTTGTAGTAAAGCGCAGTCATTATTTGCAATTGCTAACTACTGTGCGCACAGTTGCTACCGCTAACTACTGTAAGCGTATACTTGGAAGCAAGAATTTTTCCAATCTGTATTGGCATTTGCGGTTCAGGATATTTTTGTTTTATTTGGAGATTAACTTATTGCAATTGTCTCTGTAAGTAATAAATTGCATGTGGAACTGGTATTCTTACTTATACATGAGCACCCCTATCCCTACTCTGTTCAACCTCCCAAAAGCAGATAGCAGAGCACTAGAGAAATAACAGGTATGAAGGGCGCATCTTGGCCATGAAACCTTGTTTTTCTTAAAACGTGGAGGTGGACTTACCATGTGAGTATGAATAGTGCAAGTATTAATGAGGGATATTTTAATCCATAGCCTTTGCTAATGGATAAGTTCTATTGTAGCCTTGTTATCTGGCAATTAGGTTAATGTATTTTTGCTTTCTTCTCATACTTTCTTGAAAATTAAAATTCTAAAATTACAACTTAATAAGAAACGAAAAGAATAAATAGAAAAATCAGCTAAAGTCAACTTCAACTATTGATATAACTACTCATATTATCATTAATATATATAATAAAATTTATAAAAACCTGCACTATTTATTTCATGTGCAATTCACTTAGTCACTTTAATCTTCATGCAATGTGCCGGAGAACTTATCTAATTCTATCAACTGTGAGTGCAAAGCTAGTTTAGTAATGTACTAATGTACTGCCTCCTATAACCTCTAATAATACAGATTGGATCTAAATAAGAGACTATAACTCAACATCCTTTAATTAAAGACTTGAGTTCTAGTTTTGAAAATAAAAAAAATTACATTAAGAGAAAATTTCTCTAATTAGAGGTCAACTCAACTCAAATTTTGATTAATGGAGGATATTTTGTCATGGTAAAAAAATTAATAAATAGAAAACTAGATTCCTTCATCATCATTTTCACGTTATTTTATATTATCATCACTATTCAAAGTATGTCATACCTTAAAATCGTAAATTATAAATAATAATTCAAGGCCACCTGAACTAAAATAAAGATCAAAATCTTCTCACGTGACAAAAACATTAGGTTTTAATGAACTGGAAAAAAAAAATTCAAACAGAGGTTGGGTATTGATGGATGGTGTCGGCCCATGGGCCCTTCTTGGACTCTCCAATAATGGGCCTAATGCACTCCAAAACCAGGCTGCAGCACTTGGTCCCACTCCCCATTCCAAACAGCCAAATCCTGTTACCCTTCTGAACTCTTTCCTTGGCTTCCAAGTAAGCCAGTTCGTACCACAGAGAAGACGATGACTGGTTCCCAAACCTATGCAGAGTCATCAATGCAGCTTCCATATCCGTCTCTGTAAGCTTCAACCCTCTCGCAATCTCTCTTATCACCGGTCGGCCCGAACAAGGCAAGCAGAAATGCTCTATCACTGTCTTCAAATTCGGCACGTGAATGCCACCTGACTTATTCATCACCTTGTTCTTCAATACCCAAACAACGTACCAGAATTTCTCCGACGAAGGCAGGATTTCAGAACACAGATCAGAGATGTTTGAACGAACAATTTCACCAGCTACCTTGACCAAATCTCCCTGCAGCGTCACCCCAAGTTTTCCTTGGGAATCCTCTTCTCTAAAGGCAGAGATATAAGCTTGGTCGTCGAAGGCTCTGTGGGTTCTGAGCGTCGAAATCACTCTGTATTTTGAAGATTTCTTCGCTTCTTTCTTGTTCGAGAGCAAAATGGCCGCACTTCCCATCCGGAACAGACAGTTTATGAGCAGTTTGGACCGTTCATTACCGGAGTACCAACCCGTTGATAAAATCTCTGTGCTAATAACAATGGCGTTGGAGTTCCTGTGAACACTCAGAAGATGCTTAGCCAGATCGATGCCGATGGCACTCGCACTGCATCCCATGCCGGAGATATTGTAGCTCTTAATGTCACTTCGCATGGAGTATTTGTTGACGATAATGGAGCTCAAGGAAGGAACGGTACAAAAGCCACTACAGTTCAAGATAAGTATGTCGATGTCAAGAGAAGAAAGGTTGGTTTTGGCTAAGAGATCGTCAATGATGGGAAACAGAACCATTTGAGCTTCTTTGATGGATTCTCTTTGATGGGTTTTTGGAGGAATGTAGTGCAATGCAGGAGGCAGACATGTCAGTTCACTTTGTCCAGAAGAAGTGAGGATCTTGGCCATGAAAGCTATGCTCTCACTGTCAAAAGAGCCAATCATGAAGGCATTTTCTAGGAACGATGCGAAGGGCACCCTGCAAGAGCTTGGTGGTTTTAGACACGAGAAGTCCACGAGGTAAACTGGAGATGGCTTTAAGAGGAACTGCTTCAGTGCGAAACAGAGAAGGAAAATAGAGAGAAGAAGGAAATGGAGCATGGGTTTCAAAGTTTGGAGGAGTAAGAAAGCTTCAAGGAAAGCTACCAGTAAGAGTGTGAAAGCCCATAGAAACTGAGAGAGGTTTGAAAGGAAATGGTTTGAGAAGAGAGTGAAAGGGTCAGAGTTTGGGGTTGGCTGGAGGAGGGAATCTTGGTTTTGCTTGGAAATCGCTTCCATTTGGAAAAATGAAATATAGGAGAAATGGTGGTGAGTTTTGAGGTAAAGCTATAAATAAAAGGTGTAAATGAAGCGTTCTTCTTCTTCAACCTCTTGGGTTGCAGTCGGTAGGTGAGGTTAACCCAGTAGAGTTATTACCCACGCAGAACCCTATTTCTTCATTAATATATGTATACTTTTCATGGTGGGCTGTGGGTCTATACCTGACCAGAAGCAGGCCATGAAATAATTGCATTGAAAATTTATGTGAACAGTATAACTAAAAAAAAAAAAAAGAGGTATTTAGAAATGGACAAAATCTGTCGCTAAATAACTTAAAATTTGTCTCTAATAGATTAGAGACGGATTTAGAGATAATATTTAACTCATCTCTAAAAGTGGTATTGCTAAATAATTATAAAGATAGATTTATTCCGTCTCTAAATAAAACAAATTCATCTCTAATCTCAATCAAAATTTGTTACCAAAATTATTAAAAATAATTAAATAAAATAATAGAGATAGAACATAGTCATCAGTCACCTCACCCACGCCATATCATCATGGGGTCCACGCCATATCACTGCCATGTCAAGCCACGACCTTTTGCTCCCAGTACCTTTATAGTCATCATTTTATCAGTTGAATTGAAATGTTTCTATAGTATTTATATGAAATATTAAATATATATTATTTATCTTCACACTAATATATAAACATATATATATTTATAAGTCAATATATTATTAAAAAATACACATGTTTTATTTTTAATTATTAATATCATAAAATATTTTATTTATATATATTTATATTTATATTTATATGAATATTCATATTATATTTTTTTTAAATCTTAAATAATTTTTCTATAAATATATTTATTTTTTCAAGAAAAAAATTATTTTCCTAACCAACTTTTAAATTTAATTTTTATTTGTAAATAAAAATAATTATATATATAATGTTTATGATTCAAATTTTTTAATATTTTATTATTTTATGTTATTTTTTACACAGTCATATCATATAATATATATATATATCGTATTTTATATTATTTAATAAATTATATCATATATATGCTTATAATATATATTAGGGGTGGGAGGGGACGTAATATGATTGAATTTTATGTCAGTTCGTGATCTAATCCAAAGTCTTGTTGAGTATTGTATATATCCATTTTGAATTTCGAAAGAAACATATCTTTTTATTATTTACACCTCCTAAATTTAATATGGATTCCTAATGGAAAATGATTGAGATTTTATTTAATTTTGATTTGATTTATTTTTTAGTATCATTATTACTTTTAATTTTAATTTAAAAATGTAGATGTAGATTCTCAAAAGAAGATTGATTTAGAAAGAATTAATGATTAATAAGTTTATAATAAATTTATTGTTGTCACAATTTTTTGAAATTATTATCATGAAATAGAATTAAAAATTAACTTATTAATTCAAATTAAAATAAATTGATGAAATTAAGATAATCTACTTAAATATTTTAAACCAAATGATATTATTAAAGATAAACTTTTTTTGAAATCAATTCTACAAACATATCCAATATAAAAAATACTACTATAATATTTAAAAAATACCCAAAATTTGAAAATATCTCTCAAAATTTAAATTAACATATTAAAATATTAAAAAATAATACTATATAAAATTGAAGTAACTTGAAAAAAGTTTCGTATATAAGTCCGTCTCTAAATGTGAATTAGAGACTAATTTAGAAACAGACAAGGTACCTGTTGCTGCGTTCATTACAAATGCGTTTCTAAGTTCATCTCTAAATAGATATTAGAGACGGATTTAGGGCAAAACATCCATTATTGCATTTATTAAAAATACATATCTAAATTTATCTCAAAGAAAAAAAAAATTAGAGACGGATTTAGTGACAAATTTTCATCAATCACAATAAATTAAAAACATCCGTCACAAAATTCATCTTTAAATGTTAAAGAATTTTTAAGAAATAATAGGATATTTTTAAAGATAGATATAGAGACGGACTTTTTTATTTTAGAGATGAAAAATTAGCTGTTGCTAAACTGTCTCTACCCTATTATTAGATACGGATTTAGAGACGGATTTTATTAGAAACGATATATACTTGTCTCAAACTCCGTCTCTAATATTTTTTCATTATTTTTAATATAAAAGAAAGTTATTTTGCTAAAAAATTTCGTTATTCGTCTCTGTTTTCATCTGTAATAGCGACAGATTTTAATCCGCCTCTAAAATCCGTAGCTAAATGAATATTTTTTGTAGTGTTCATAGCTTTTAAAGTCGTCGAAATGGGCCAAGCTAGACGGGTTGGCCCAAAAAGCTCAAAAAAATGAGCGGGTTCGGGCCTTAATTTTGGGAGCAAATACATAATCCGAGCTTTTTGAACCCGACCCGTGATGGGTCGACCTGAAAATCCCGTTTCTTTCTTCTTTTTTTTTATTATTTAAAATATTAAAAAATACATATTATTTTATTAATTAGTTATATATAAATTGTAAAATTTAAATATTATGTTAGTTTTTTATGAATTATGATAATAATTAGCTGTATTAATTTAAATAATTATATAAAAAATTTTATAAAAAAATATTAAAAAATTTTAAAAAAAAAAGCCCGCGAGCCAGACCGTAGGCCCGATCCCACGGGCTCGGGCTTGAAAAGTCATTCTCATTTGTCAAATCAGGCTTTTGGGCCCAGCCCAATTTGACAGCTCTAATAGCTTTTATAGATATGGGATATGCATTCCCATGCAATTAATTGTATTGAAAGAGTAACTATTATTAACAAGTAAATTAAATATTAATTGAACCATTGCCAAAATGTGAAGAAATTGAAAATTATTAAATTAATTACTCTCTCTATTTCCTATTATAAAACATATTTTTGGAGGATTAAAATTTCAAAATATAAGTCATTATATGAAATTTATACCGCAAGTAATATTTATTTTCATTTTTATCCTTATTGGAAATACTCAAAAGAGTTATGGTAAATAGAGATTAAAAGAGACATAATTAAGATGAGTTACTCCCTTTAATCTTAAATATAGGGCATTTTTCCTTGATTCTTATAACAACCCTCATTACATTATCTTGAACTTAGTCTATAACTAATGGAGTATAATTGATGACATGTGCAGAATTGAAGGGACTAAGACAGAGGAAAAGCCAAAAATGAATAGAGGAGCTCCACGCCGCTGCGAGAAACAGTGGCGCCGTGGTGAATGATTTGAAACTTTGAAAAATATTTTGGACAGAAGGGTCTCATGTCGCGGCAAACTTGCTCGCCATCACGGCACCAAACCTCGGATTAGTTTAAATCAGAATCATTCGAGACGAACGAAGAAGAAAGAAATAGAGGAGAGAACGAGGGAGCAATGTTAAGGCTAAGAAATCCGACCAATGGATGTGATTTCTGAACTTTAGAAACTTGATAAATTGTTGGTAAGCGGTTCTTGATCCTCCCACTCCATTTTTCTTCTGTTTTGAGTTGGATTTTCAAACATATAGTTGGGTTTTCGGTTTTGGTCGAAATCCACCGATTAAAATGGATGAAATGAGATTAATGATATGTGATTTAATGTTTATGAGGCTTGGGTATGAGTTTTGGTTGGATTATAATGGGTTTGAGGGGAAACCTAGGCTAGAATTGCTTGAGGGAGTAGAAAATCCGAATCGTATGTGATAGGATAAGGATTGGATAGTTGTTTGGGGTTTATTGGAACATGATTATACTAATGGAATGATGAGTTAAGTATAATTCGTTGAGTTATGAATTTTGGTCAAGTTGTATATTATGTTAATTAAGATACTATGGTATTATAGAGGTTATTTGGTTAACCGGAGGAGTACAAGTTGCAGTTGGCAATTTGAGAAGCTCGTGAAATTGTGTGTGGTATTGACAACCTAAAGTAACCGGATGTTTGTGATTTATATGAATATATGTTAATTTATATATATATATATGCATGTTACTTTTTATACCACGATATTGGTTGTGTATGTGTGTATGGTTTTTCTACATATCATGGTATGTACACGACTAGTTGAGATAAGATGTTTGTGTATGATGTGTATTTATGATGTTGTAACATCCCTATACCATTGCATGCTAGCATGTCCATATGATGATAGTGATGATATGTGTGTGTGTTGAGGTATGTTGGCATGACATTGACATTATCACCATGTGATGGCATAGTGAGAGATTGATGTTAAGGTGATGATGATATGATATATGATGAGGATATAATAAAGATCCCTACCACTAAATTCTTTCCTTGAGAGAGCCAGGTGGTAGTGGATAAGATGATATAATGAAATATCTCTGTCACTAAATTCTCTCCTATGGTCAAGAGAGTCAGGTGGCAATGGATTTGGAGATGTACCTTTCTTAAATCACCACGGATTCACAGTGGTCTAGGGGAAGGAGAGCCATGATCTAAGCACTAGTGTATTCATTGGCTGGGTTACATTAGTGTAAGGTGAGCTTAGTGATGTCCTGGAATCAGTCTTCACCGATTGATAGAAAGGAATCATCTATTTGAATATCTTGTGATGACAACAGTTTATAGTTCTAGCTGTGTATAAGGGAGAACATGCATACCATTCATTTGCATTTCATTATACCATGTGCATGATTGTGTGAATTAGTATATATATTGCGTGTGGTTGTTCCTGATTACTGAGGCTTTGTCTCACACCCCTTCTCATAACTAACATTGCAGGTGAAAGCTCTAGCAATAGTCTAAAGAAGACAAGGGAATTGTAGTTACTCCGGCATTGGGAAATCTTCAAGTCTTTAGTGGTATGTGTGTTGTCTATGTTGTATGTTATGCAAAGTAGCATAGTATGCTTGTAATCATGATGATTGTAATGATGTTAATGATTATGCATTTTGGATGATGACATGGATGATATATGATAGTTACATACTCCCTCTGGTCCTTAATATAAGACCATTTTAACCGAATCACGCGAATTAAGAATGGGAGTTAAAACTAATTAACTACCTTGATTTCTCCGAAAATTCTAACATTTTTCCCAAAGTACCCTTATTTAATCTCTTTCTTTTTCCCTTTGGATACATTAAATAGGGACATTTTTTGAAAATGTATAATAAATACCACCTCGTATATTGTAAAGGGTCTTATATTTAGGACTAAGCCAAAAGGTCCTATATATAGGACCGGAGGGAGTAATAACGATGGTGATGATATTGGTTGTGTATGGTTGGAGTAAGTGTCTGTGGGCTGGATTGACCATGTGTGTGAGCCAAGAGTGGATTCGGACCTTGTTGGTATGTTTTCGGGCATATAGCCCATTAAGTGAATTTGGGGTTCAATAGAGTCAAATTTCAGAGGAGTGATGTCTTTGAGGTCAAACCTTTTTAAATAAGCTGGTTGAGTCAATTAGAACTTGTGTAAATGGTTCATAGTGACCAATTTGCCTTGGGTGGCAATTGGAAGAAGTTTACGTTGAGTTTTGGTAAAAAAGTGGGCAAAACCGTGTTGGGTGTTCAAAATCTTCATACGGAGACAGATTTGAGTAAAACTGATGTCTATGGATAGATCGGGACAAGAGTGACATGTAGAATTGGAATCAGGTCAATCAGAAGTTAGAGTACAAAATTATGCGCGTCAAAAATTTGTCAAAAAATTAGCAATTTATTTATATGGGAACTGATGCTAGCACCACGGTGCTAGAAGCTTGACCATGGTGCCAAACGCCACTGCCTAGCTAAGGCTGCGGCGATATTGTAGCAAATCGCAGCCCCAACCCATTCTAATGCCTTTTGGCGGTTTTTCTGCTGCTATGATGTTTTAGAGAGTTAAAGTCGAGATGTTTTGATTTAGTTTGGTTAGTTTTCGAAGTAATTGGTCAAGTTTAAAAATGTATTGGTGTAGGGTATTACAATTCTAAATATAGTACTCTTTCCAAAATACAAGACATTATTTATTATGCATTACCAAAAAATGTCTTTATTTAATTCATGAGAGAAAGAAAGAGAAAGGTATTCAATAATGGTAATTTTGGAAAGATAGTGTGATTTCTGAAAAGATCAAGGTAGTTAACTAATTTTAACTCTCACCCTTAATCCGCGTAATTCGGTTAAAAATATCTTATATTAAGGACAGGAGAGAGTATAATTTAATAAGGGTAATTTTGAAAAATTATGGTAATTTTTTAAAATACTAAGACTTTCAACTAATTTTCTAAGTTTGTATGAAATAGATAAATATGACTTATAATAAAAAATAAATGGAGTATTCTCAATATCCCTGATTTGATCATGATTCCAAACCATTTTATGAACCAATTCATTAATTTTTCTTTTTCATTGAAGCAACTGGTTGGTCAATAGCACCCATAAAAACTAACATGACTCTACGTTTTGGGTACTTTTAGGACATTTTTGTACATTATGAGATTATTTGAAGCTTTTAAAATGTTAAGAAATCAGTAATTAAAAATTTATAACAAATTTATACTCTCTCTAATTCTTTTTATAAAGTGCTTTCTAGAAATTTTTTCTAATCATTTTTATAAGACACCTTATAATATTTAGTAATATTGTATATGTTTTGCCTCTAATCATTTATTTCTTAACCTCATAAATTATCATTGGGGTTTTTGTATGATTGGTCAATGATAATATTCTTAGCCTTATTTTAATTAGTTTTATATTTTCACACTTAATAATGATAGAAAGCCTTATTTCATGAGAATTGTATTATTATAATAAATAGGGGTAAAAAAATAATGTTTACTCTCTCCATTTATCTTTAAGTGTCATTTAAGGTTTTAACACATATATCAAGAAATGTAATTAATATGTTAGATTCTCTTTTAAATTTACTAATATACCTTTTAATAAATTAATAGGTGAAAAAGAGTAATTGATGTTATCATTGACTTTTAAAAGAATAAATAAGGGTATAGTTGAAAAAATAGTAATTAATGTTGTTTTGGAATTTGAAAGTGACAAATAAATATAAATAAAGTTTTTCTTAAAAAGCAATAGTTAAAAAGAAATGGAGAGAGCTTTTTTTTTTTAGAATTTTAAGAATATACTCTCTCCAATTCACATTATAAGATATTTTGTATCAATTATATACATATTAAGAAAATCATTTTTCAACTAAAATCAATATAAAAAGTACCAACATTTTCCATTTTACCTTTATTAAATACCTTATTATATTATCATTATAAGATTATAAATGAAGAGTAGGGAAGAATTAAATACATAGGAAAAAATAAGAAGAAAAATATCTAATAATTTATATTTTAAACTAGAAAATTATCATACAAAATACGAGACCAAAGAGAGTAAATAATTTCTTTAATTTACATAAAATAATTAAAAATACCTTATAAAAAAAGACTGGAACGAGCATCATGCACAAGCTAAACTCCAGGAAGAAAAAACTCTAGTGAGACTTTAGAAAGGGTCCTTTCTTTTTTAATTGGAGATAACTACAAATACACACTCATTGACCCATCCACCTACTCACCCACCTACTCCCATACCCAGTAGTGTAACTTGCCATCAATAGGATTTATAAGGGCTACGTTTGATTTTTAATTTTATAAAAATAAATTAAAATAAATGAAGTATGTAAAAATAAAATTTAATAAAAGTAAGTTTGTTGTAAGTTATTATATTTGGATTTTATTTTTACAAAACCATAATTTGACAAAAAATCTATTTGGATGAGAAGAGTTAAAAATATTTTTAGATGTATAATATAAAGTCAGTATCTATCTCCATGGTTTTGGAAAAAGAAAAAGCAATTATTTTTCTTCTTTTTTAAAATTATAGTTTAACACATTTTTTATTTTTTAAAAAGATAATTTATATTTGATCAAATATATTTTCTTAAAAAATCATTATTAAAAACCATAATTTTTTTTGAAAAAAATTAACCAAATAAGCCCTTAATGACTTTCCTATGTTTAGGAGGCCTTGGTGCGATTGGACAATTGTAAGATTCCAAAAAAAGGTTGTCCTCCGGTTTCTCTTCACATCTCATTATGAGGGCATTGGTCATTTAAGAAAGCGCGTGTGAAGACCGAAGAGAGAGGCTGGTTGGGAAAATGAGATCATTATTTGCTTGGTACATAGTAAAAGTAGTCTTCGTTTGACTGACACCAGAAAAATGAGAAAATCTTCGAATCTACAAAGATCGATAACTATCTTTGTTGTAATTTATTACTCCCTCCGTTTTCTTTTTTTTTTTATGTCGATTACTCCCTCCGTTTTCAAATACTCCATTCATCCGATAATAAGTTACTTTATTACTATTTTATCATAATTAAAAAAATTAGGTGTATAAATAAAATTATTTTAATTTTTATCTTTATCTCTGATAAATATTAAAAATTTAATAAAAAATTATATTTTCTAAAGTAATTAACACTTTTTGAAGTAATTTTTAATAAGGATATTTTTTAAATAAATCAATTAATACTCCACAAATTTTTATGAAGTAACTTATAGTTGGAATTATAAAATTCTTTTAAAAAATACTCTCTCTAATCCTATTTATAAAGAAAAAAAATTACTTCACAAGTATTAAGGAAAGGAGTTAAATTTAGTTAAAGATAATTAATTTGTCTCACAGTTTCAATTTCTTCCAAAATTATCTATACTTAATTAATCTATTTCACAATTATTTCCAAAGATACACTTTGTAATTCTCAATAGTGTTAATAAATGAGAATAATTTTACTAAAAAGAAATTAATACAACATTAACTCTTATTTTTTTCTTATAAATAAGAACATCAAAAGAGAAAATTTTTTCCTCATAAATAGGATCACAGGGACTAACTTATACTCCCTCCAATTCAAAATACAAGTCTTCTTTCAAAATTTTTTTGTCTAAAATATAAGTCTTATTTAATAATTTTTAGAGTATTAAATATTCTTTTTCCTATTTTGGTCTTATATATAATTAAATGTAAGAGAGATAGTAAACTTTAAATGTAATGCATTAAATATGAGTACTAGTGGAAAATAATGTATTTTTTATAGATTTAATGAGTAAAATTACATTTCTTGATTCCTGTACAATTAGTTAAATATAACTTATATTTTAGATCAGAAGGAGTATAAAGGACACGAGGAAATACCAGTAAAAAAATAGAAAAAAAATTACTTCACATATATCAAGTACTTTCTCTGTCCCTATTATAAAACATATTTTTAAAAATTAAAGTTTTAAAATATAAGTCATTTTATGAAATCTATGTAGCATTTAACATTGTTTTTCATTTTTACCTTTCTTAGGAATACTCAAAAAAATTATGATGGAAAGAGATTAAGAGAGATACAATTAAGATAAGTTATAATTTAATGAGGATAATTTTGGAAAGTTATAATAATTTTTTAAAACATTAAAACTTTTAACTAATTATATATATATATATGAGGTAGGTAAATATAACTTATAATAAGGAATAGATGGAGTAGAAGGTAACTACTATAATATGTTTAATGCATATTATGAGCTTCAAAATAATCTGAAACTCAATTAATATACCACACAATCACAATGCTGCTTATTTAGGTACTTTTCTTTCCTGTTCATATCATTCTCATACAATAATTTTATTGAAAAGGAGGGAAGCTAAAAGTAACATACTTTGCAGCATCACTTTGTTGAGCATCTAGGAATTGAGGTGTCCCATTCTAGGGTAGGCATACAGGTGCAGACCCCCATCCATATGCAGAGTAAGTGTAGTTCGGTAATGTGCCGTTTTGCTTTGGTCTGCAAGCTTGAATTTGTGGCTACTTAAAAGGATTGCAGAGAATATTTTCATCTGTCTGTAAGAGAAATCCTTTCCTAGGCACTGTCTTGGACCCGCCTGTGGTTAAGACTTCATATATCAATACTTTAAAGATTTTACTTTTTGGGTACAGGAAATTTTTTTGATTCTAGAGTAGAGTATATCACAGTTAGTAAATACCTAGTAGTAATGGGATTTAAGGCTAAAGTCTTTTGCATGCCTTGCACTATCAATATCAATATTTAATGTAAAATATAAAATTTATATTAAGTTGTATTATTTACAAGTTATAAATAGTACATCTATTTTTTCAGACTATTTACAATGCATGAAGGCCTGCCTAGTTATAAAAGTGAAATGTGTTCATCTTGTCCTTGGTACAGTTTGCTACCTGAAAAGCTGTGAATTTGAAGGGGCTTTCTTGCTGGAACTTTCCATTAGGGTCCAGCCATCTCTCAGGCTTGAATTCCTCAGCATCATCACCCCACAAGCATTTCATTCTGCCCATGGCATAGGGTAGGAATGAAACTAAATCTCCTTTCTTGACACTAAATCCATCAGGCAAGGTATCGTCTGAGAAACAAATCTTACCTTCCTGTCACAAAAACATGTAACAATGTTAGAAAAATGAAGTTCAATTCTCATAATGAGAAAAAATATATATATATGTATATATGTGTATGTCCATGTGTATATGTCTGATCACCCATGGAACTGCTGGGTAAAGCCTGAGTATCTCAGTCAAAGCTGCAGTCAGATACTGCATATTTTCAAGTGCTTCTTCAGTTATACTATCTGCTAGTTCCTCAACGGTTGAAAAACTTGCTGATTTCGTAGCCTCTTTGACTTCTTCCACAATCTTGTCTTGCATATGGGGATATTTGCAGAGAGTGTAAAGGAACCAGGACATTGTGGTTGCTGTTGTGTCCTTCCCCGCGATGATAAAACTAAGGATGATGTCCTTAAGGTACTTTGGATCTGTCTCTTCCAAGTCTAAGAACCTTGACAGTATGTCTTTCCTCGCAGATCCATCTGGTGACTTCTGGACTTGCTCGATCTTGCTTCTGATTATATTGTACACAAATTCTTCTACTACTTTGATATTCTTCCCCAGTAAGGCTTCTGAACCTATGTGCATGAACCGCTTGATCTTCCAGAGAACATCAACATAGCGAAGTAAAGTTATTTCACTTGCATCATTGAAAGCATCGGAGAACTTGGTGCCCTCTTCATATGTTCCCCCCAACGTGTCAAGTTCTACACCAAGGATAATCATAAACACTGAGTCTAGGGTTGATTTGAAAAACAGGTCCTGAAAATAACCACCATGAATAGATTTGTTGTTACTCTATTTTTCATCTCAGCAATTAGGTCATACTTAGCCGAAACTGAAACTAAAAGGAAGAGTTATTTTTTTTCACATATATTTAAGTGATACTTTAGTCATGATATTAAGGAGATTTGAACCTGCACAACAAGGATGACTGTAAAAGTGTTATCTAAAGATACATTTATTGCAAAATCTGTTTGTCAACTCTTACTTGGATTTCTAACATCTGATTAGAGATTGAAGCTTCAGACACCATCCCTGCAAGTTTAACTGCAGTAGACTTGAACACAGAACTGCTGAAATCTCTCAAAATCCTGGTGGAGAATTGATAGCTTGCCGTCTTTCTCTGATTTTTCCACTTCTCCCCATCCACTGTGAATATCCCATCACCCAGAAGGTCCTTCAGGATGGTGTGTTGGTACTCACCCTGCACCAGAATGAAGAAATTCTAATACCAAACCATGGGAAACTGAACTTCCTATTCCTAAGAAGTAGAAAGGTAAAACAGCTTAAAAAACTCAGTGAAATAGAATTACACTATATTTTAAAAAGTTCAAAACTGATCTGATATTGAAATTAGACTCAAACAATTAGGAACTGAAGCTGATGCAGTACCTTTCCATAGTTTGCAAAGTTAGTTTTGAGGATATATTCAACATTAAGGGGGTCTATGGTGTAAACCTCATTCCTTCCTAAGGTAAGCAGCCTGTAAGAGTTGTGCTTTCCTGCAAGATCGGCCAGGTAGTCATGCAGCCGATGAAAATTGAACAGTTGGTGTAAGACAGTGCCAGCAACAACATGGTATTTTTTCTTCTTCTGAGGTGGACTTTTGCTTCTGCCATGTTGTTCTAACACAAACACTGCTAAAACTATGGCTACAAGGGCCACAGTTAAATATATTGGATCCAAGTTCAAACTGTCCAGCAACATTATAGCTGAAGAGGAGGCTACAGAGAAACTGAGATACAAAAGACCACAAGTGGAACAAAACCAAGTCTTACAGAAAGAGAGGAAACAAAAACACCTAGAAAGCTACGTGTTCATTATCACGTTCATCACAAAAGGACTGGGTCTCTGAGGCAATATTTGCTGACCTTTTTTTTTTTTTGGGTGAGTATATTTGCTGACTTTTGCCATAACATGACAAGAAAATATAAATCCCACGAAAGCAAAATGTAGAATCAGAATTGTGATGCCACATCAATCAAGTATCAAAGTGTATACTTCAATTTAACACCTCTGTTTTTTTTCTTGGTTTAACTATTGAAAGCTATGTGTTCATCACCTCGTTCATCACAAGAGGATTAGGTCTCCAAGGCAATATTTGCCATTGCCGACTTTTCCCATAACATGACAAGAAGAAAATATAAATACCACGAAATCAAAACGTAGAATCTGAAGTGTGAAGCCACATTAATTAATAATTAAGTGTCAAAGGTATATACTTCAATTTTTATTTACATTGAAAAAATGAATTTTTAAATCGTGTAAAACAAGAAGAGAGTTCAGTCCTTACGCTGTGATAAGACCAAGGTTCCATCTAAAATAAGGAAATCGTCAATTATAGAGCAATAATATCTATTAATGCCAACGTCATGATCATGAACTACTGAACTTACTTTTTGATGTTGAATCTGTCTTATTCCAGTAGGCGCTTCATGCTATTTACAGTCAAGTGCTTTAATATATCAGAATGTATAGTTTCAACTTGGAAACTCCAAATCCTACATAAGCAACGCCATAATGTGTGCGGGGGTCTAATATTTCATGGATTCGCGTCAGAGAAATTGACAAATTGGATTGGAATGGTCCATTCTTCGTCCGGTAATAAAAGGACCAATTTTTTTTTGCCAGCTGGTAATAAAAGGACCACGAACTCATCTTTCCTCAAATTAGCTTCCTGGACAACGAGTGTGCATAACGTTAAGACCACGCATGCTGCAATAGTTTAGACAAATTTCTTGTTTGTGCATACTGTACATATATGAATGACAATAACTGCATCACATGAATAATTTGAGGGGAAAAAATAATAAACACTAACAAGTATTGCCTTTAAGATTTTGTAAGAGCATTAACTTTTTTTAACAATTTTATTCCACATCGTACACAATATAATTAATGCCTGACTTAATGAGAAGAGAAAACGTATACATATAAAAATAATTAGATAATTAATAAGAGTAAAAGAAATAATTTACTACTCCATACTCGTATATTTTAATATAAAGATATTTTGATTAAATACACTAAAAAATTTTACTCCCTCCATTGTTATTTATAAGAAAATTTTGTGATTCTTCATTTATCACAAAATATAATATAAGACACATAGATAAAATTTGTGAAATACTTAATATTATTTTTTTTATAGTATTGAGTAATTGAGACTGTGTTGATAATTATTAGTAATTAATTATTCTCAAAATATGGGTAATTTTGAAAAAAATTAAAATTGTAGCACAATTAATGAGTTTAATTATCAAAACTATTTTTTTTTATTGATGAGATAGTTATTTATTTCTTATATGATAGATAGTAGTTATTTTAAAAGGAAATACTACTATGTTTGAAATGAGTGTATTTCAAAGGCCGCCAACAAAATAAAAGAACAAAGAAATGAGTGTATTCTAATGGAGACTTGCTATTTACACACAACGTCAAAGGTACATAAGGTAACCTTTTTTTTTTTTTGTTAATTGAGACAACTATAGATATATTCACTCACCCACCCACTCATAATCAAGATAGCAACTTACTATTAGTGAAATTTAATTACGCGACCTCTTTCTATTTAGGGAGTGTTGGTTTCACTGGTCTATTAGGCCATTGAGTCTGGCGATTGGGGTGTAAATTATTTAACAGACAAAATGTACATTCAGTTCATGTGAGATGAGTTTGGAGTGGGACACTCCAAAATTATTGAATCAAGTGAATTCATAAATATATGGTTGAGTTGGTTGGTAGTTGGGTGCATTTATCTCTTCTTTTCCATCAATGTTTAGAACCCAACGTGCATATTAATGAAAAGGGGGATCAGATCACACTTGAAAATCTGGTGAGGGAACTAATAATAAAATTTCCTTTTAAGTAATACCCTTTTTATCTAAATATGTCTTTTAACTAAAATCATGCAAATTAAGATAAGTGCTTAAAATTAGTTAAAAGTTTTACTCCCTCTAAGTTGTAAAAATTGTCACTTTAGAATTTTTAAGATTTTTCATAATATTTATCAATTTAAAATTTTAATAAAGTATTAATTACTTATTTTACTATTTTACTTTTTATTAATATCAAATAGGTCATTTAAGATAATGAAGTATTTAAATTAAAGCCATTTTGGTAAAATATTATTAAACTTTACAATATTCTAAATAATTTAATGACTTCCTTACTCTGTATGAAAACTCTAAAATAATACTCTCTTCAATTCTATATATAGGATCTTTTGCTCTGATCCTAAATATAAGACCCTTTACAATATGCGAGGTAATATTTATTATACATTTCCAAAAAGATGCCCCTATTTAATGTATCCAAGGAGAAAGAGAAAGAGATTAAATAAGGATAGTTTTGAAAAAATATTGGGATTTTCAGAGAAATCCAGGTAGTTAATTTGTTTTAATTCCAATTCTTAATCTGCGTGATTCAGTTAAAAAGTGTCTTATATTAAGAATCAGAATCAGATGGAATAGTTTTTACAAATTGGGGGAATAATTTTATAAAAAATTATTGTATATTCCTAAAATTTTTTTAATAAAAGTCATTAACCTCTATCATATATTAATACTTGGAGAAATAGTAAAAACTATCAACAATATTTATAAAAATTATACATTAATGCTTCACAGAATTATATAAAAGCCTTTATATAAAGCATTATAAAAACTTTCTAAAAAGATCCTTAAAATATTAAAGACTCCACGGAGTAAAAGGTCGTAAAACTGGCAATGAAAATTGGTTAAGTTGACAAGAATGAAATTTATATTTCATAAAAGTATGGATTTAAATCTGACTACTATTTGAAAATCTCCTTGGTGGTTTCAAAAAATTTGTCTCTTAATTATATTTCAAAAAATAAATCACTTTAGAGTTTCAATAAGTGTTAACTATTTTTTACAATTTTACTCTTTAATAATAATAATAATAATAATAATAATAATAATAATAATAATAATGGTTTAAAGTAAACATAAAAAACTGAATATCCATTGAAGCATTTAATAATTAATAGAAAGAGCATTTAAGATGATATAATTTCATGCATATTAAGAAAAGTGTATAATATTCTTAAATTCTTCAAAAAATCAAAATTTCTATTTTACTCATATTAAATATAATTAATCAACATAATTTACAATACTAGACATTACATTAATAAGGAGCAAACTTAACAAACAAAATTATGTTACCTTATAATACGAGATAAAAAAATTTTACTCATTATTTTATTATATGGGACAGAGAGAGTATATTTTAAGAGCATTTTAGTCCAACAACATCAAATTTTATTACAATTTAGATAATTTAATGACTTTTTCAAATTATACGCATAACTTTAAATGTCAAATTTTGTGAAATAGAGGAAGTAGTAAAACTAAAAGATAAGTAGTAATATGGACTTGTAATCAAATACTCCCTCCGTTTCTTAATATAAGGAGTAAAGATAAAATCACACAGACCAAGAAAAATAATAAATTTATTTGAAATTTAAAATAGTTTAAAAAATGTCCTCATTTAATGTCAATAACTTTTACATCATGTAATTAATACAAATGAATTGTCCTACTAGTTTTTGGAAAAAAATATTATTTTAATTATGGGTACTTTTTGAAAAAAATTATTAAATACACTAGACAAATTCCATGTGTCCCTTATATTTTGAACTATAAAAACTCTTCAAATTGTCCCTTATATTAAGGAACGGATGGAGTATGATTCCCCTTAAAGAATTATCTTTTCTTTTTTTTACCCATTGATTAATGTTGGGATGTGTTTTGTTTTAAATATTATTTTTTGTCAAAGTTTTGTTTTGAATATTAAGTTGATACTAACAATATACTTTGTATAATTGTTTTTCATAGTCTTTGCATAAAATGTGAAATAATGCTGAAATAGTTATTGACTCATTGTTGTAGATGGGATTGGAAGTCCTAAAAGTTGGTAAAATTTAAATTTTAATATGCTTTTATTAACTACTCTATGAATATAAGTCATATTTAATAAACTACACACCAATTAAAAAAGGAAATTAAATTAATTAAATTTATAAAAAACTTATATTGTTTCCTAATATTATCTTTAATAAAAATAATTTTCAAGTCAATTTTCTCTCTCATAAATTAATTAAAGATAAAAATAAATTAGAAAAAAAAATAATACTTTTAATTTTATCTAAATAAAATTTATATTTTAAATAAATTTTTAAAAAATAATTTATATTTTATACCAGATGAAGTAAGATAAATAATAAATAATAACGATAAGGAAGAGTCATTGTTTTCTTAGTTCTACAGTACTATAGCCGTATATTTATTTAAATTCATGACTTACAACTACATCATCTCTGACGGCAACTCAATACTAATAATGGAGGCAACATTAATTCATTCTTGTCATGATTCTCTTAGCTATTGAATTGGAGAACATGGTGATACTCATCTGTGTCTAGGACTTCTGTTAAAAAATGTAATGTTTAGTAAAAAGTCTATAAGATATCTTAGGGGATTATTCAATGTATTAATTAGTTTTTTCATTTATATATTTAGTTTACAATTAATAGGTAGAATATAAATATTATAAGAGATAATATAATTAATAAGAATAAATAGTAAAAAGTATTGAAATTTTTTAATAAATTTAATAATCTAACTTATTTTTTTAAAATACATAAGATAATTAAAAATATTTTATAAGTAGTAGGAGCTCCGTGAAAGGGCTTTGTATAGTTAACGTTCGTAACATTTAGAGGTTGTTAAGATAAAATTTAATTTAAAAATCACATTGTAGCGCACTGTTATAGTTACAAAGTGTTTTGGCATATGCGAAATCTTGCTTCAAAGAATTGCTCCTGCCAACTTTAAGTATTTAATTAAAAAGGTTTTTTCTAAAAAAAATTTAGTTCTAAATATTTTAAATCCAAAATTGATTTAATAAATAATATTCAAACAAAATTAATTCTATCAAAATTATTTTCTAGAAAAAAAATTTCCAAAGAGAAATCAAAATAAACCAAAATTATTTTTAATTAAAAATTTTCAAAATCACTTTTATTGAAAATTACTTTTGTCCAACTTCAATCTGGACACACACTTTTAATCCAGACAAACTTATTTTTAATTAAAATCAATTTTCAAAATCATTTTTGTTGAAAGTTACTTTTGTCCAACTTCAATCTACACAAATAGAGAGTAATTTTTCACTGATAAACTAGTGATTAGTGAAAAGTCTGCTCGTTCCTCAGTTCCAATTTTATCCTTATGTCATATTTTAATTCCTATTTTGCCCCTAGTAATAAAGTTGATGACGCACATGGGCCTAGGAGAAGGAACCACGTGTGAGGAGGCAGCTATAGACACCGACAGACCTTCATGACGTTGGGAGAGAGCATACCCTCGATGGACCTTGTTTCTGTAAAGAAATGATCACTCATGAGGTTTTAAGACACCCCAAAAACTAATAACATATTTTCCACTTAGTGCCTTAGTTTTTCATTTTGATTAACACTCGTAATTTCTCTTGGCCTCCAAGAAGAATCCTTGAGGAATTTCAAGGAACAACTCCAAAAATGGGAAAACAAGGAAGAAACCTTGGTGCGAAGGCAATATTAGGAACAAAAACTTGGGATATGAATGAAGAATGGATAATTCATATCATGAAAATAAGCAATTTGACAAAATTTATCCATAACAATAGAATATAACCAGTGGAAAGAAAAAGGTTAGTTGACTGTTAAATAGCATTTTTCAAGCTTTTATCTTATTCCTGTTAATTAAAGTTTATCTCCAACATACCTCAAATGTTATCATGTCAAATTATGTGTTTTTGTTACTAAATCTAGGGGGCAAATCCTCACATTATATAAGGCAGGAGAAGCACTCTTATTTTTCCAAATATTAGGGCATGCACTGAAAATGATGGTGCATAATGGAATGAAATGAAATGGATGAAAATGAAATTGAATGGACTGTTGATCGCTATAAATATGTTTGATATGATAATTAGTGGGAATCACAAAAGATATTTTTTATATTGAATGAAAAATATAATAAAAAGATCAAAGTGCCCCCAAACATTTTCAATTCCTAACCCTTCTCGTACGCAATTTTGTGGCTTCCTCTTCAGTGTTTTTCTCAACAATATAGATCAACAAGATCTTCGGAGTTCAACAACCATTTGATCAATAACCAAGATATCCATACAAAACATATCAACAATCAAGAAATCCATAAAATCACAAAACTTAAGTTGGTGGAAAACACCAAAATCATAAAAAGAAAAAAATCGAAACATAGCTAGTAACAAAGGAAGTGGAGGAAACCTAAATTCAACCCATTTCAAATAAGAAGTGGAAGAACTTCTAGGCACCGACAATAACTTTTGTGGAAGAATTTTCAAAAACCCATATTCAACCCAGATCTAGTGTAAAGACAACCTAGATTAATGGCAATAATGACAAAAATGAAGTACTGAAGTAGAAGCAGTGAAGGAGGAGAATGGAAGAGGTGAACGGCCAACAACGACAAACAAGTTGAAGATGGATTCCAACGAGAAAGGAGGTAGATGGTGGCAATGGAGATGAAGAAGGGGGACATATTGTAGGGGTACACTAAAGAAGCCACAAAGAAAAAGAAGAAATTGAAGGGTATTTTTGACATTTGTATTGATTTTGCGTGAAGGATAAGGTTTGGGTCAGGAATTTGGACTCCCCTTCTATTAGAAATTTAGGTTTCCATGGGAAAGACTATTCCAAGCTTTTGTTTTATTAGGACAACTATAAATACACACTCACCCATCCACTCACACACTTAAAATGACAATTTCCCACAACCTCCTTTCACTCAGGGAGTATTAGTGCCACTAGGCCATTTGCAGGCTATTCCAAGCTTTACTGCTATATTTGGTATGATGGAAATGGGAGAGGTATGAAAATGAAAGTGAAAAAAGATTCCTTCTCAATGTATGTTTGGTATTATATAGTCAATCTTCTTGGGAACCCTACTTCCATTAAAATATAGAGAGGGGCATGGAAGTCTTTTCCATTGTGAGGGGCATGGAAATATAGAGAGTTCTATAGAATTTAGTTTTTTAGACAAAAAATGCCCTCACTCATAATAATTTCAAACCATTATACCCCCATATTTACCTCATTTGATAACTATACCCACTTGTTCTCCATTTTTGATCCCTTCCCTTACCATCTTTAACACCATCTTTGGCCCCTGTCATCATCACCTCAGTGAAAAGCAGTGATGATAAATCCCTACCATTCTTCTTCATCATCTTCACCTTTCTTATATTCTCTATAATCTATAGGCATGTGAAAATAGTGATAGATCTAGGATTTCTCCTTTCCTAGTTTTTTGGTGGTTTTAGTCTCAACAGATTTGGTAGCATTAGATTTTTTATTTTGGAGTTGCAGTGTTTAGTTTACAAAATGCTACAATCAATGTCCTCTGAAATAAAAACAGGCTTCTATAAAATTGATCTTAAAGAAAGATCTGTAATAATCATCCACAGTGGTTCTAATTCGTGATGATAGTGGCCCACAGTGGTTTTGGTTTTAAGTTGTTGACAATAGTGGGATTTTGGCTGGTAGACGGTGGTTTTGATTTGTGATAATGGTGGTCCAAGGTGGTTTTGGTCTTTAGTTGTGGATGATCATGGGATTTTGACTAGTAGATAATGGTCTTTAGGCGTCTAGGGTTTGTGTGGATATACATTTTTTCTTTAAAATTTTATCAAGGGTGTTTTGGTCTTTTGATATTATAAATGCACATACTAAATAAAAGTTTTTCATACTTCCATTATTATACCAAATATACTTTTAACACGACTTCCATTCCTTTTCTTCTTCTACTTCCATTTTCTTTTCCTATTCACTTTCTTCAAAAGCTCTTCTAGAATGTCAAACGGGGCATAAAGCCAACCAAACACATTTCCATTGGGAATAGATTCTTCATTCCCATTCCAGGAGGGTCATAAAGTTGAACCAAAGGGGCCTTATGAAGATGCAGAGGTAGTGTTAATTTATAGCACTAGGTTGTGTAATCCTTTGGTTTTTTGATAGTGAACATCCAAAACTTTCCCAAATCATGTTGAAATAAATCAATATAAGGATCAATAGTATATATTGTTGAAAATAGTGAGTAATTAACAACAAACTACAAAACAAATGTTAAATAATATAAAAAAAAAAGAGATAAAGTGAGAAAGAATACTAAAATGTGGTAGCTTTGACACTAATTAACTTGAAATGCTCTTGTCTACACCCCTCTAGAGCCCAACCTTCGAAAATTCTTTAACTCTCAAATTTTCTAACATCTCGAAATCAACATTTGTTCAATTCAAATGAAAGTTTAGAATGAGCATAGTAACTTTTTCTTTACTTATCGTCACCAGAAGTGCAAAAATCCTCTTTGAAATAGAACTTGAAGTTAAAAAATGACATGCCATCTCTCTTGCAATGTCACTCTTTATCTTCCATGCGGCTTCTAAAAAGTGAATGAAATGAGGATTGAGTAAAAGTGAAAAGTGAAATGGGTTTGTTTAAGTGAATGGGTAATAAGTTAACAAAAAAAAATTAGTGCTTTGCTGTCAATATATAACAACTACATTTGAATATTTTAACCTGAAGATAGAATGCATTTTAATTTCAATTTTCAAGTTGAAGTTAAATTCTACAATTCATAAAGTTCCAATAGAACCAAAATTATATTTAGAACAATAACAATAAAGTGGTTTAAGCTTAAGCTAAATGTCATAATTTAGATATAATAAATTCAACATGTAAAACCATAAATATATTATATCAGCTGTTCCATTAAAACGGGAGATGCAACATGCTAAATGCCATATACTTACAACGAATGAATAGAAAATAGTATAGAATCAAAAGAGACAAATGAAAAAGAGAGGAGGGTCTCCAAGCCAATTCAAGAATATTTGATATCAGTAGTGAGCGAAGTAGTACGAAAATAATACAAACCTCTTTCTGAAAAACTTGAAGATGCGTTAAATGTCATGGTCAAGGTACTCGTAGTAAAACAATTAATATGCAGTTAGGCCCCTAGGCTACAAGCTAAGGTGTACATCTTAGTAAGGAGAAAAATTAATTGTAGGCTTTTCCATTTGTACTACCATACCAATATGTACAGTGAAACAGTTAATTTTTTTATAGATTCATTAAAAAGAAGCAATCAAGTCATATATATCCACTAAACTTATCCTTAAATCATATATTGTATTATGATGACCATTCATGCCACAATGTCTAATTGAGAAAGACATATCTTAGAGATAAACTACAAGCAATTAACAATTTAAAGCTCGTAATTAGTAACAATACAAAATCATAATTTTAAAAGGAATATTTGAAGCCTTTTTTAATTAGATGGGTTTGCTTCATGGTAGGCCATCATTGTCTTCATTCTTCATGATCTACTTACATTAGAAGCACTAAATATGTCATTGAATTCCTCAATTGATGAAAGCATATACAAGAACATTTTTAGTTGGATCAAATGAGTGGCAGACATTGAATTGGTAGACAACATTAATTCAATTTCAAGGAGAAAAAATGAATGGGAAACTTCATGACATGTTAAAATTGCAATCATTTGGATGCTCCTTCATAATGATAGAAGTAGGAATGAAATTTCTAGATGATAGCAAAAATGAAGAGCTAACATAAGAAAGCTAACCTTCATTGCATCTAGTTCAAAATGATAGTGGTGAAAACCATCCATGGAAAACACCATAGCAGCATCAGGAGGTTATGAAAAGCTGTAAGTGGAAGGATTTCAAGGGGTACTAGCTCTACAAAAAAGATTCTTATATCTTTGCTATTAGTTTTCCAATAAAAATATAACAAATGAATGACTTTTTAATTAAAAACTTTAACAAGGAATCGTATATTTGTCTGATACATCAATAAAGAAAATCTCTATCCTGTACAATAACAGTAGTCATTATAGCTAATTTTACATAGTTACGCTGATTCCATAAGCTAGAACTTACTAATTAAGATTGATGCTGCAGCTGCAATTGCAAGTAGAAGACATTTAGCCATTGCATCATATATTTAGATATAGAACACATCATTTAAAGAGTTTATTGTGTTAAGCCAATGATAATGTGACCCATTATTATGATATGATTGCAAGGGACAAGCATTGAAAATATAATGAAATATAATAATACCAAGCATATATAGAAGATAATTATACAAATGAAGGAGATGCGCTTCTCAATTTATTAAAATGAGTTAGATAACCATTGTTGAATATGAACTCAATAATTTTTTTGTTGTCCATATGCTGGAATTTGAGTTTAATTAATCAAATATCACATCACTTTGGTAATAATAGTTTAAAAAGATAAACAAAAACATTGAACAAGGAGCAAGACAAGAGTAGCTTACATGTGAGGATGTGTGGTGTTGCAATGTGGCATTGGAAACTTTCCTTTTTCTTGAATGATTGATAAAGGGAAGGTTCTATCTATGGTTGTTACAGTTTTAAACTACTTTTTCCTTTTCTTTTCACGAATGGAAGAATTAACACCCACCCCTCTATGAATAATCCCTTTGGAAGCAAGATAGAATGAAGAAGAAACTAGAAATGCATAGGAGCTATAACTTGAAAGGAAGCAAGGCAAAATTAAGTTCTGCAACAAATTAATGTTCTTGAATGAAACTTGAAATTTTCACCAGCCATGTATTCAATAAGAAGGCTTGAAATCCAATGGCACATTAAACAAGAATAAAAATAACACCAAGTCCTATGAGCGAAGGAGAATGAGAATAATCCACAGTTTGCTATTATACCCACACTATAAACAAATGAACTCCCTATCAAGCAATTTGCCAAGCACTTGGCAGGCATGCTTTGTAAGGAAAGCAAAACATATTATTCTCTCCTCTTTTTCTCACCAAAGACAATGAAACTCAACACCCAAGATTGTATAGTAAAACATCACTGATATAAACACAAGTGATTTGAAGCTTTTAAAAAGAAATTTGGAATCCATTTGGTCCACAAAAACACCAAAAAAAAAATCAAGTAACATAATGCAGAATTATGAGATATTTGGAACCTAAAAGAGATCTTATACTATGTATTCCTAGTCTCAAAACTTAAGTAGAATATTTGATAATGAAGAAGTTCTACAAGGTCCATCTTGCACTAATAAATAAGATCATTCTTTCTATCATATCCCAAATTGGGAAAAGAAATTAACTATTTTAATTTAATCCCCTAATGTAATTTAGTAACTCATTTCAGTAACCAAGTAGAAAAGGCAATAAAAAAAAAAAGAAAAGAACAATTCAGATGATATGAACTTATTCAACATTCTAAAGATCAATTCCATAATGCAAGAAAAACTGTTAATTTACCATAACAATCCAAAACTAAAATGCCACAACCCAGGAAGATGATACAAAATGAAATGATTATGGAGAAAAATTAGAGAATGAAAATTAACTTGCAATCACTTTTTTAAGCAGGTGAAATCCCTTCATCAATTTAAGCTTTGAAATGAAATGAGTAACTAAATTTATGAGCTCATTTTACCATATCATCCCAAATGGCTAAATCAAAATTCCATAAAAGATGAGCTTGCAAGGATAATTTAGATAAAGAACAAATAATTGATCAAAATTGACAGCAATATTAAAAAAGTCACTAAAAATGTCACCAACTCGAAATCTCCTTGAATTTCCTCCTCCAAAGCAGAAACCAATAATATATTTGTAAAATGCCTTCTCTTGGATTTCTGACCAAGAATGTATATTTGTTGTATATATATTTATATATTAGGACTCCATTTTTGGAAGAAATATACACGTGGCATCAAACCTCCACTATCTTACTCTTATACTGCTACCTCTACTCCTCCCAATCATATGATATCTAATGTTATTAGTATTTTTATTTCTAATGTCTCATCAAATGCTTGCTTAAGTAGCAATAAAAAAAAAAGAAAGAAACAAAGGAGGAAAAATACAAAAGACAATTTATATATGGCATTGTTGAAAACCCAAGAATGTGGCAGAAATATGCAACTTTTAGACCTTAGATCAATGAAAGAAACCTAATTAAGAATACCCTATTTAACTCTATTTTTGTAACAAAAAACATGGGTGAATAAATTATCTTTAAACATGTTTATATTAAGCACAAATCTAGATTAGTGACAGCAAGGTGTGGTGGTGGAGCTTATGGTTATGGAGCTTGTTAGGAGCCACTGCGAATATATCTATTTTGGTTTCTTTTTTCCTGTGACCCAATGGTTATCTTATATGTGTTAGGCTTATTCAATGCAGTGGCAAAGATATATTCTACCTACATCTAATAATAGACATAATTAGGAAAATAGTTAACCACAAAACCTAATTGATTGGGGTAGCTAAATATAATGATTTAGATATTTGCTCTATTAAGTCATAAGATTCAAAAGAAATAGAAACCCCTAAAAAATCCTCAAGATAAATCGAAAAAGCTCTATTGGTCATCTTGCCCTTTGAAATTAGCTTGGGGATGTCATAAGGTTTTGTAGGGAAATGAGTTTTATCACAGGCAAATCCAAATCAAATTCCATTCACTACATAGGAAAAAATCGAACGCCCAATAGAATGAAAGTGGGGTAGAGGTAGATGAACAATGAAACTCACTAGGGAAGCGATAGAACAAAGAAGCAGGGCCAACAACAAAACTTTGCTTCCGTTGGTGATGTCACCGATATTGGTAAGGCGAGAGAGCATTGATGGTGGAGAAGAGATGAAGGACTCGCCAGTGTAGCAAAGCTGAACGATTCGCCAGTGAAGAGAGCATTGACGGTCAAAGAGGAGAGATGCCAAAAATGGGTTTGCCGCAAGGGAAAAAGGGTTTGTCGCAAGGAAGAGGGAAAATTTGGAGTAACAGAGAGCGAAGTTATCTGCGTTTTGGAGAAAAAATTTTAATTTTTTATACTAAAATATACCTTTCTAGTGTGGTGGAATAAGATACGGTTATGAAAATTAAATATTTTTAGGAGCATGGATATTTCGACCATGCTAGAAATTAAAATCTAGAATGTTGCTTTGTGTAACTGTTAAAATTTTTTTATCATTGATGTTTTTATTTACAAAAATGCCACCGGTCACATTTTTTAGAATGGTTTTTTAATTGACCATTCAAAAATGTAGTCTTAGATATGTTTTTTTCCATTAGTGGAGATTGGATTCCATTTGAAGTAAATAAACTAGATTTACATTAGATTGATTATAATTCCAATTTGTTGTATATGGATTAGTGATTGTATTAATAAAATTGATGTGTCTTGTATATGTTTTTTTATTAGTGGGTTTAGCATGGCTAAATATATACAATTGCAAATTTAGTTTTTTAAAAAACAATTCCAACTTTCCAGAACGGTTGTGGCATACAACAGCCCTGGAAAATGAACTTCTCAGGACTATTGTGCATAATAGTTCCTTTTAGGACTGTTATATGCCACAACCGTCCTAAAAGGTATTTTCTGGAACAGTTGTAGAGCCATTCTAGAAAATCATACTTCTATGACCTCCACTTCTACAATTATATAACAACCGTTCTAGAAAGGTTTTTTTCTACTAGTTAATCCATCCCCACAACAAGAGTGATACTGGAGAGCAGAATGAGCAACTACCTGGACCATTTAAGAGGAAAAATGAAATGAAAAGAGAGACTAGAGGCTAGAGTATTGAAGAATAAGGGCCTATTTGATAGCGTTTTCTATTTTATTATTCTCAAAATAGTTTTACAAAATTGTTTTTAAGAACAAGTTTTGGCAACAAGAAAATAAAAAAATCTGTTTAAATAATTATTATTAAAATCATAACCAGTAAGTGTTAAATAAGTTATTTAAAATTTATAACTTTACCATTAATAAGATGAGTATTTTTCACATTTTCTTATATTTTCCAGAACAAAAACTACAAAACGCTTTAAAGATGTTCTGAGTATTCTGTTATTTTATTTTTCTGTTTTCCAGAACATTTTATAAAAAAATAAGTTTACCAAATAAATTTTTTTGTTTTTCTATTTTTGAAAACAAAAAAAAAACTGTTTTGGAAACAGCTGTCAAACATGCCCTAAGTCTCTTGTTAAATATTCCGAATGTCTCTTTTTTTGTGAACATCAAGGGTATCCCCCAATCATTTTGAGACGTAAAGATCAATAAAATGAATTTTACCTCTCTCAATAAGGCATTTTCATACACACAATTAAGGATCAAACTCAGGACAACATGCTTAAGGAATCTAACTATCTATCAATTGTGTCAAAACCTTATTGATATACAAAATGTCTATTTTGATAAGTGGCAAAATTGTCCTTAGTCAATTTAAATATGATCACTAAATATTAATATGGTAATTAAATTGATTATTAATTAATTATGCTTTTCCACATATGATAATAAAAATGCTAACAAATCATGCATCCAACTGTCTACATTTAAAGTGATACATTTGGGAACATTTAATGTCTCTCATATAGATATTTCAAAATAGAGATAACTTGAAACATTCAAACTAAAATTAGGTACTCAATCAACATTCTACTATTATAATAATTATATTCAATCCTAAACTTTGGTTTCAAACTTGTGAGCACACAAGCTACTAGTTGAAGTACTCAGTGTTTTGTTTTTCCGTATTTGTTATTGTCTTCTTCTCTCTTTTTTTTCCTTGTGGAATATGATTAGTTGGGAAAAAAAAGAACATACACATTTATGACTTTTTCCAATCTCTCTGGAACCATATCTCTAATTCTTTCATCATATTCGTGTTAAATATATAGTTCATGTATATTGATCCTTACATCTGGATAGCTTTTTGAATTTTTCTTAATTGGCCCATTGTTGAACCTACAACTGATTCCAAACTTTCTATTGTCATATCCATCCCACTCATCAACATTTTTGTCCTCATCCCCTTGATCCACCTCTTCGTTCCATTCATTTGTAAATAGTGTGACTTTTTATAATTTTTGTTATATTGATATTGAGTCTTTCATCATATTTGTCTTGAATATATAGTTCATGCAAATTGATCCTTGCATCTGGATACCCATATTTGTTGAATCTATAATTGATTCCTAACTTTCTATCGTCCTATCCTCGTTAAACAGTTTTGTCTTCCTCCTCGTGACCCATCTTTCCATCCCATTCATTTTGAATAGTTTTTAAATATAGCATGTGAATAATGTGACTCTATATAGTTTTTTATATTTTATATTGATCATGATATTGATGTTGATGTGAAGATCCTCTTTCAATGATTCATAAAACCTGCAAATCAGTATATTATAAAAATTAAATAAATGGTATCATTATAATTTTCCAAATAGTATGGTTTGTCCGGTCAAAGATAAGAGACCAATTGATGAAGTGATCAAATGCAACCAGAGCCCATTTGGTTCCTAGAATGACTAAGAATGGAATGAAATGGAATATATCAGCCATCAAAATTGAAAATGAAATTAGATGTCGTCGAAATCAATTTTGACCATGGTGTTAGTGGAGAAAAATAGAAGGTTAGTGGAGGAGAAAAAGTCGGGGGTGAAGGATGTTAGCTCAGCTGGATTCCCAAAAGAGGGGGTGAATTGGGAAGATTAAAATTTTTCTGCAAATTAGAAAAACAATAGTGATACTAAAAAGATAACTAAAAACAGAGTACAAAAATAAAGAGCAGAGGGAAGAGAACTCAGTAATTTATCCTGGTTCGGTCTATTCCTCTTGACCTACATCCAGTCTCCAGGCCACCACTTGAGATTTTTCCACTATCTCTTATAAGATTTGAATGGGTTCTTGCAATGACCGCAATACAACATCACCAAGCCGAACTTCAGACTTAAACAAGTTTTCTCACTCTTCTCACTCAAGAGTAAAACTATCTCCCTTAGTGCAATATCACACTAAGTACACTCTACAAGTGTTTAAATGTATTACAGAATGAAAACTCTCCTAAAAGAGTAGATATGAAAGTTGAGATACAATAAATGAGTAAAACAGAGGGTAGTTGAGCTTTAAAAGAATTTTTAAATGAATCAGCAGAGTTTTGGTGTGTAAATTATTTTTCTCATTACCCAATAACTTAAATGAGGTCATATTTATAGTCTTGGGGCAAAACTATCCATTGGAAACAGACATTAGCCGTTACTCTTAAGAAAATAGCCGTTCACCTACCGCATTAAATGCATCTGACAGAGGTTATGCGGATAACCTCCTCAGATTATGCGAATAACGAGGAACTGATTGCTTTTATTTTCAACGTGAAGCTTTTCGTTATGCGGATAACCTAACTAGGTTGTGCGGATAACGTATTATCTAGAATGACTAATTTTTAGCTCAGAATTATTTTCCTGAAAACCCACTTAGTTATTATGATAACGTTAAGTTTTTCTCAAACTGAGTTTTCATGAAATTTAGGTTATCAGGACAACTTTCTAAAGTTATGCGGATAACCTATTTTACTCGAGAAAAGTTCAAGTATTCTGAAATATAGGTTATGCGGATAACCTCTCTTGGTTATGCGGATAACCTGTTTTACCCGAGAGAAGTTCAAGTACTCTGAAATATAGGTTATGCGGATGACATGTTTTACCCAAGAGGTGCAAGTGCTCCATGACACACGTTATGTGGATAACCTACCTAGGTTATGCGAATAATGGGCTACACAGTACCACTTTTCTTCACTGTTCACTAAGTTATGCGAATAAAATACCTACCTTATCAGGATAACCTCCTAGACAGACTCGAGAACTTGATCCCCAAGCTGTGTTATGCGGATAACATCAATCCCTTTTCATGAAATTGAGGGATGAACTTTGAAAATACTTTGAGATTGAGTCTTTATCCCCATAACCTCAAATGGTTATACGTATAAGGTAAGATATTATTTTGAAAATAGGGCAAACACTTAGAAACATCTTTGAAATTGAGATCTTATTCCTATAAGCTAAAATATTTTTATGAAAACCAATTGAACACTTAGAATCAATTTGAGATTGAACCTTTATCCTCATTAGATAGCTCTTTTCTTGAAAATTATTTTGAAATCATGAGTTAAGAGCTAATCACTCAATTAGACATCTCATTTAATTTTTGGGTTAATTGAAATTCAAAGTTCAACTACCTTCTTTTACAGATAAGTTCCTTAAGTATGAGTGAAATAGTTTTTCAATCAACAGGAAGCTCCAACTTTGTTCTTCATTTCATTTGTGTTCCTTTGATATTAGATCTCTCAAGCTTATTTGTTTTAGAATCATCAAATCACCTGAATTAACAAGGGCAAAGGATGAAAGTGAAGAAGATGAGGTTGGTGGAGAAGGGAAATTTGGTTTAGAAAAGAATTCTTAGAAGTGGGAATGAGAAAAGATAGAGGTCAAGGTGGTTGATGATATTCCTTATTTCTCATTTATTTATTATTTACTATTTAGTACTTATTATTTGTTTTGTTATAATTTGTTTTTAAATATAGTTTAGATTAGTTATTTGAATTAATCTACCTTAATATAATAGTCACCGAGATTACCTAATATCTTGGAGATTCTAGGAGTTCATATATTTTGGATTTTACCTAGCTATCAATAAATATGAGAAGCAGTGGAGAGGGAAGATATACTCTCCCATGATTCCTCATCTAAATCTTCATGGTATCAAAGCTTTGCGATCCTGATCTAAGATGATCAAGTTCAACATGGTTCTAAATACTACAGGCAAGAAGGACGATAGCTCCTTATCAGAAATCAGTCAAGTTTTGACGAGAATTCCAGTTATAAGTCCTCAAAGGCTGAACACAAGGGAGACTAGATCGTTGGTGATTACGTCACATTGTTTAAATGGGCAAAACTACTTACAGTGGAGCTCGAGTGTCAAACTCTTTGTAACAGGGAAGGGCAAGTACAAATATCTGCCAGATGAAGCCAAGAAACTTGACCTAGATGATATGAAATTCTATGTTTGGGAAGAAGAAAACAATATGATACTAGCATTGCTTATCAATTCCATGAGCCCAAAGATTTCCGTCAATTTCATGATGTATCAAACAACACATAATATATAGATAACAGTTAAGGAAATGTACTTATATCAGAAAAATTGTGTAGCAATCCTCCATATTGAAGCATTTCTTTATGATTTCTGTCAAGACTCATCATGTGTTATCGAGTATTATAACACCCTAATGAGGCACTGGTTACAAGGATCTCTATGAACATCAAGTCTGGTCGTGTTTGAGTGATGCAAGATACATATCGTGCTCACAAAGAAGAAAAAAGAATTTATAAATTCTTACTCGATCTCAATCCTAGTTTTGATGATCTTATGAGTAGAATTATGGGTTTTGAGAAGCTGTCTATTCTCAAAGAAGTATTCTTCATTGTGAAAAAGGAGGAGAGCAAGAAGAAACTGCTGACAAGTACTCAAAGTCAATCCTAAAATGCTGAAAACATTACTCTAGTAGTTCGTGAGGGTAATGGTCATTATCAAAGGCAGAGGAAAGGTAATAGACCTATGTGTGATTGTTACAGCAAACTTGTACACATAAAGGAGACCTACTGGAAACTACACCGGAAACCGTCTCAGGTAAAGAACAAAAATAATACTGTAAATGTGGCATAAGATGAAGAAAAACAACCTTTTACTACTGAATAGCCACTTTTGCAAAATTTATTTGGAAGTTCCACTACTTCAAAGGAAGGAGGTACTAGCTGCTAGTTTAGATGGTACTACACTTGCCAATTAAACAATTGAAGATAATATGTAGGTTATTGATTATGGTGCTAATGAGCACATGATAAGTAATCCTCATTGTGTAGATGATATGAAACAATGTCTAAATAATCAATTTGTCACTGTAGCAAATGGTAAGCAATCTAAAGTTGAAGGCATAGGCACTGCCATTATTTTTGACCGAGTTATACTGAAAGATGTCCTTTATGTTCTTGGATTAATATACAATCTTATATCTATTAAGAAGTTAATGAAAGATTTTGATTGGATGGTTATATTTACTTGTAATCTATGTTGCATATAGGACTTGGAGACCTAGGAGATGATTGACAATACTGAGGAAAGAGCAGTGCTCCATGCGATTGTTGGGAAGAGTTGGAATAAAAGTAAAGAGAAGAATAAAATATCACTTTTAGCCATGAGTGATATAATGCTCTGGCACTATAGATTAGGACATCCAAATTTTCCGTATATGAGGAAACTGTACCATAGTCTTTTCCATGATAAGAGTCTAATGTTTGATTGTCAAGTATGTCAATTGTCCAAACACACTAGAACTTCTTACCCGTCTCAATCCTATGTTCCATCTAAACCATCCTCATTAATTCATAATAATGTTTGGGGACCTTCTAGCAAGGATATTAATGGTTATAGATGGTTTATCATTTTTGTTGATGATCATACAAGAATTACTTGGGCTTTTCTCTTTAAAGAGAAATCAAAGGTTTATCATTTTTTTGTGAATTTTTAGACTATAGTAAGTACGCAATTTAAACTACCATTAAAGTTTTTCAGTCAAACAATGGAACAGAATTTTTTAATACATCTATGAACTCATTTATGGCAGAAAAAGGCAAAATACATCAAAATTCATGTGTGAATTCACCTCAGCAAATTTGAGTTGTTGAACGTAAGAATAGGCACTTAATTAACACAGTTAGGTGTTTGCTTATTGGATCAAATGCACCTAAAACCTATTGGGGTGATACCTTACTTACTGCTACTTACCTTATCAATCAAATATCATCTCGAATTTTGAAGTTTCAAACACCATATGCTAGACTTTTGCATGTATTTCTAGATAGTTCCAGTTTTCTTCACATACTGCCTTACAAAATCTTTGGCTACATAGCTTTTGTACATCTGTATAAGATGGATAAACTTGGCAAACAGGCGTTGAAATGCATTTTCTTGGGTCCTAATATAACAAGAAGGGGCATAAGTGCCATGATGCTAGTACTAAATGCACATTAGTCACTATGGATGTCTCATTTTTTGAAAATACTCCTTTCTATGAAAAAACACCCATTCAGGGGGAGAGTGTGAGTGAATGGGAGTTTGAAGTTGAACCTAAACAATCAAATTTTTGGCTTGTCCCTGAGATTAATTCTATATATAAACCTAGTTCTGTTTGTCAAAAGACTAGTTCCACATCTGAATGTTCAGGTTTAATGGAAACACCAACAGAAAAAGAGAGAGTGCATGAAACAGAAAATCCTCATGAATCAAAGATGTCTAAATCTCCTCTAATGAAGCCAACAATACATTCAGAAAATGTGAATAAACAGGGATGACAGACATGAAGAAAAGAAGTGAGCATGTTCTCATCTCTAATCCGATGAAGCATTGCCAAGAGCACACTCCAACATCCTTAAATGAAGAGCAAGTAATGGCAAAACTAGTAACAGAACCAGTGACAAAAAATATAGATGATCTACCCATTGCTTTGAGGAAAGGGTAAGAAAATGTACATTACATTTTATCAGTAATTTTATTTCATAAGATAAACTATCTCCTTACTATAAGTGTTTTATTACTAATATCTCAAATGAGAAAGTTCCCCAAAATGTAAATGAGGCTTTACCAAGTCTTAAATGGAAGAAAGCCGTGGAAGAAGAACTGAAAGCACTTGAAAAGAATGGCACTTGGAAAATTGTGGATTTACCTGAAGGGAAGAAGATAATTGGATGCAAATGGATATTCAAAATCAAATATAATGTAGATGGAAGCATAAATAGGCACAAGGCTCTACTAGTTGCTAAAGGTTTTACTTAAACCTATGGAGTTTACTACTAAGAAACATTTGCTTCAGTGGCTAAATTAAACACCATTAAAGTGTTATTGTCAATTGCTATGAACTTAGATTGGCCACTACATCAATTTGATGTGAAGAATACTTTTTTGAATGGAGATCTTACAGGAGAAGAATACATGGAAGTGCCTCCTAGAGTCAAGTCAGAAAAGAACAAGGTATGCAAACTTAACAAATCTTTATATGGCCTTAAACAATCACCTAGGGCATGGTTTGATAGGTTTGTTACTGTAATAAAAGGATATGGTTATATCCAAGGACAAGCTGATCACACTCTATTTACAAAGACTTGTCAGCCTGGTTTCATTATAATACTCATTGTTTATGTAAATGATATTGTAGTAACAAGAAATGATGAAAAGAAATGTGGTTGTATAGAGTACTTGTTGAAATAAAATTCCTTATGCAAGAACCTATGAAAGTATATTGTGACAATATGGCTACAATCAGCATTGTTAATAACCCAATTCATCATGATTGTACAAAACATGTGGAGTTGGATAGAAACTTCATCAAAGAAAATATTGACTTAAAACTGACCAGCCTTAGTCATGTTTCATCCAAGATACAAGTAGCAAATATTCTCATCAAAGCCTTGTCTAGAGTTATTTATGAAGGTCTCAGATCCAAGCTAGGAATGCTGAATATTCATTCACCAGCATCAGGGGGAGTGTCGATATTCTTTATTTCTCATTTATTTATTATTTACTATTTAATATTTATTATTTGTTATTTTACAATTTGTTTTTAGATATAGTTTAGATTAGTTGTTTGAATTAATCTGCTTTAACTAAATAATCATCGAGATTACCCAATATCTCGGAGATTTTAGGAGTTGATGTATTTTGAATTTTACCTAACTATCAATAAATATGAGAAGCAGTGGAGAGGAAAGATATACTCTCCCACAATTCATCATCTAAATCTTCAATAGTAATTCTCATTTCCTTTTTTTTTGGGTGTCCTCATTCTATATCAAATCTAGATTCCCACTTTATTATACAACCATCAGTCTAACCTTTAGAGTAGAATTTAGAATTTCATTATTAAACTCTTTAAAAATTGAATCAAACATGCCCTTTTAATCTATTTATATTTATTTTTATTTAATCACTTTATTTTTAAATTTTTTTCTATATCCCTAATAATATTATATCAAATAAACTTATAGTGATTATCATTCTATTCTGATGTATTCCATTCCCGATCATTCCAAATGCCAAACGGACCTAAGCACTTGATTCATCTTCAGGACTATTCTCAATGATATGTTAATCCTAAAAAATTGAGACCAAAATTATTATTCCTATTGTTAGTCTTGAAAAACCATAGTAGAGGGATTGAATTCAGCTCCTACAAGTCTAATAAATAACCTTTTGAATTTCCTTTACGAATATTCAGCTTGCTGAAATTCAAATTAATGACTTGTTCTTTAAAATCATGTGAACAATTATGCTCAAGCTTTTCAAATTACTTGCTTTCCAATTTTAAGCCAAAAATAAGTTTATGTTTCTTAAATTCTAAAGAAGAAACCTTGGTTGAATATTCCTTATTCAACTTTTTAAGGATTAATAATTAAGTTTATGTGAAAGAGGTTGGTAAAAAAAAAAGAAGAAAAGGTCATGTAAATGACAAAGGATACAAAAGAATCAGCCCAAAAGAATAATACTGATTTATATCAAGGTAGTCTTGCACCCACTACCCATATAAATCAAACTCTTAAGTTAACTAAAACTGTGGCCCATTTAGCAAGTTGAAGCACAGGAAGTTCTTTTGAATTTTCACCCAACTTAATAATAGTATTAATATTGACCCAACTTTGTAATTTATAATTTTCAAAATATTTGTTCCTGAAAATTATTTTTTAGATTTCACATAATTATTTTTGTTAAAGGTTTTGATTTAATAAAGAGTTCTTCATAGTAAAAATATAAGATTTTGTTATAATATTTTTTGGAAAATCTGATTTCTTTCTAACCTGAAAATGATGTCATTTTGGCCGTAACTCACGCCTGAATTTGCCTTACGTTATTAGGTAAATGGCCTCAACTGCATGCCTTAATCATATAGGTCGAGAAAAATAATTTGGGCTGGACACTAAATTGATATTAGTGGTATGGTTTAGAGTAAATTTTGATGCTTCCTCTGTTTCAAATTATAAAATAACAAGATTTCCCACATATTAAGAAAAATATATAAAATTCTTAAATTCCTAAAAAAAATTCAAAAATCTCTATTTTATCTCTATTAAACATAATTAATTAACACAATTTATAATATCAGGCATTACATTAATGAGAGGTAAAATTTACAAATAAAACCATGTTAACTTATAATATGAGATAAAAAAAATTCACTTATTACCCTATAATATGGGACGGAGAGACTAAGTTTCTAAGAGTGTGTTCTTTCCCATTTTTAATCTTTTAAAGTAAAGTCTTTCAATTAAAATGACTCTTTCTGTCTTTCATTAAGTAGATTTACCTTCCCATAAAAACTTGTTGATACCCTTCCCATCTTCCCGGCTTCTTTGAAACATTTCAAAGAAACTTAAACTTGCCCAGACAATACATCATTTCCACCAAAAGAAAAAAAAGGCTTAATTTAAGTAAATTTTTCGAAGTCAAGTTGTCAAAATGACACTTTTTTCTTTAAAAAAAATAATAAATCACTTGGTTATATAAATTTTAATTAATTTGGGTTGAATCGGTAACATTACAAAAAAGAAAACAAAGCTCTTCTAATAAAATTTTAACACAACTATATAGTTGACCGAAAAAATGACACCTTTTTCTAGAATTTGTCTAAACTATAAATATTAAATTATTTAAATTTAATATATTATTTTAAATATTATATTATTAAGAGTGATCCTATTCATTTATTTTTAGCCCTAATACAAGTTCGGCCCACCAAAAACAAAACTTAATACAAGTCCTGAATTTCGAGTCAGTGGCGTTCGTTGTCTATTGAATGATCCCAATAGACGGCGTGTCGTTTAGACCAGTGACCGCGTCACGCCGTCACCGCGTCTTCGACTCAAGCTTTGAAGTGTTCAACCCGAATATTGCGAAGCAAAATCAACCCTGTTTCCAGCATTCACTGAATGGATCTTGAATTATGTCAAATCTTTTAGCGATTCGTGACGCTGGAAAATTCGTCGACGGTAATGACAGCTTAAACTCTCCGGCGAAGGAGAAAGCTGCCAATAGAGGTGCCTATGGTAACCGCTCGTGGCTTTCCCTTCGCCGAGCTATACATTTGCTTGGTATAGCCAAAACCAAGCTCTTTTTGGTCTTATGCGCTCTCTCCGTCGGCGTGGTTGTAACTTCCAGATTGAGTTCTTGGACGGGATGGAACCCTCACTACCTTTCATCAGTTTCTTCTCCATCAAGGTAAAACTTGTCCTAAACGAAGTTTTCTTTTTCTGTTTAGTTAGTTTTGCGTTCACCATTTATCTTGAGTGATTTGGTTTTTGTTACTGGATCTGTTTGATTGACGCTATCGGCTATTTTCCTATTTATTTTATATTATTTGGATTTGCCGAAATGGAGCTCTAAAAATAGAGATTCTCATCTTTCAAATTTTCGAGTACTTGTAAATTCTTTCCTCCAGTGTACTATAAATTGTATTCTAATGCACCATGGATCCTCTCCTGTTCTAGTGGCAAATTATCATCTTTAAGAATTCAATCCTGGTTTAAGTGTCACTTATCCTTAAAAGCTTTGACTGGAGATTGACGCCCAGTGCTTCGTGCCAACACGACACGCAATGCAGGAATGCCACTTCATTCAACTACCAGTTTCCTTATTTTATACAACAATACAACATAACGGCATAAATATTTCCGGGAAGAAAACACGGATGCACCTATCTGTTCTGTAGATTTCATGTACATGTTCTGGTAATCAACAAAATACTAGTTTTTCTGTTGGCAAAAAAAAGTTACAGTTTTCCTAAAGACGTATTTATTGATTTATATAGACAGATGTGGAATTGTGGACCTTTAGAGCCTAAGCATGGACATTGACTTGACACATGATGACACAAACATGGGCATGATTACTCTACAAAATCTGAAATTCAGATGCAAACTTGTGATGGTGGATTTGGATAAGTCGATCATTTTGTCTGCATATTTTGTTGAGAGCTGTTGTATTTGGACAGAGGATAGTATTAGAAATAATTTGAAGTTTCTGGTTAAATAAAAATAGCCTTGATGTTAGAGTAACAATTGCAAGGTGATAAATTTTGGAAAATAATGGTTTTTATCTTCCAGCTTGGTTATGCCTTGCATTTACAGATGTAAAAATGCAGCTCTTCCTTCAGTTGAATACATGATTGTAAACTTTTGTATTCATTTGTAGTACTTGACTTCTAGTGTTATGTGTAATTCAGGGGCAGATATACTGTGCTTATGAACACTTGGAAGCAAAAATCTCTTCTGAAGCAAGCAGTTCCTCATTATGCATCTTGTCTTGGGACTGATGCTATTAATGTAGTGTGGAGCGCAAGCCAACCACCATCTGAAGATTTGAAAACCTATCTTAAGAAGATTGTGGTTTCAAAGTCACGGAGATATGATGGGCCAAACTTTAGATTTCACGTCAATGCAGGAGATAATTTTGGCAGGTTCAAGTCAATAGATGATATTCGAACTGATGCAATTTTCTCTGTTGATGATGATGTGATTGTTCCATGCTCAACGCTAGATTTTGCTTTCTCTGTCTGGCAAAGTGCTCCATCCACAATGGTGGGGTTTGTTCCTCGAATGCACTGGCTGGACAAAGAGGTTAGCATTCAGCATTTAATATATATATATATATATATCTGTGTTTTGCATAATGTTTTCCAGAACTGTCTTCTTGACCTGTACTTTTTTTTATTTCTAACAGAAGGAATAAATAAATGCTTGTTAGAAAAATAATTGTAAAAAATGAGAATACTGCTTGCAAGTGAGATACTAACGCCCAAAGTTCTATGGTTATATGATAAACCCTCTAATTTAAACTGGACATTAAGATTGTAATGATCATATGATTCAAATGAGCGCATCATTGTTTGTTTGGAGCTCCATAAGAAAGGTGTAGTTCTAAGGGTGGAGAAAATAAGGTGCACTTCATTGATACGGATTCTGTGATCATTGTGTTGATTATATGATGCATAATCACAGGGCTTGACTTGAGAGGTCGATAGATGGGAGAGGAAGGATTGCCAAAGTAAAATTGTTATCATATTTTACTTTTTGACATATCTGGCAGGACAATGATTTATGGACCCATGTCTAGATTTCCTGTCTATTTTGGGTTGTTCCTTTAATAACGAGTATCATCTTACTTGTGAATGATTTATTTTTTAAATATTGTTTCTTTGAAAAGATTTTAAAATACAAATTGTACTGCTATGATCTGTTTTTATTCCTCCTATTTCTTAAATATGGAAAGAAACACAGAGAGCAAACTTTTGTATTGTGCATGTTTGGTCATCACCAAACTGCGCCTGTTACTTTCTCAGGTGAGGTGATGCTAATATGTTTTGTTCTCCAACATTTTGCTTGCAGCCACCTGGGACCTGAACTCATTGCAGTTGACTTCCTGAACTAATAAATCTCAATGCTTTGGATGATGCACAATTATGTCCTGTCACGGGACTGTATTTTTTCTTTGAAAAAGTAGAGGAATGCAAAAATGTACTTTGCAAACTTTTTCAGGGTGATGCAAGTCGACAGCTTTATTGTTATTCATTTAAAAATACAAGGAGACGAGGTGATAAATAATTACAATAATAATAATAAGAACAATAACAAATTAACAATAATGGTAATAATAATAATCAGAATGCCTATACTAAAGTCATAGAACTTTTCTGACTGGCCCTGTGGTTTGTCATTATGATGGTGGTCAACGAGAGAAAATGCCTGCTAGAGTGAAAAAGGATGAAGAGTGTTTCTTAGAGATAGATGTTAGGCAAGTTTTGTTATAAAAGGTTTCAAGGTTATCAAGAAACTTTGGTGGTTTGCTATATTCACTATATTAATAATTATAAACAAGAAAAGAAAATTGCTGTAGGCCATCAATTTCATGGCAATTCTCCACACAGTGACCTGTTTAAACTGTGATTTATACCGTTCAGATAAATTTTTATGTTAGTCTGCCTATTGTGTCTGATAAATTTCACTTTTGTATAATACAGCAAAATAACGTTGCATATTACAGATATGGGGGGTGGTGGTCAGTTTGGGGAAGGGGCACTTATAGCATGGTACTCTCAAAAGCGGCATGCTTTCACAGGAAATACTTGGATTTGTACACTCACAGTATGCCCCAGCCAATTCAAGACTATGTTTCTAGGGCGAGGTAAGATAAATGATTAATTGCCTCTTTTAAAGGGCATTTCTTCTCATTATTTCTTATATCTTTGCACTCTTGGTTTCTCAAACTTTTTTCCTTCATCAACAGAAACTGTGAAGACATTGCAATGTCTTTTCTTGTTGCTAATGCTACAGGTGCTCCTCCAATTTGGGTTAAAGGTAACTTCCTTTCTTTTTGGCATAATGTTGTGGTGTCCCTGAACAATAACTCTTTTAAGCCATGGGATTTTTATTTTCTCTCTCTGATCTTCAATAAATCCTTCACTTTATAAAAAGAGTTGTAGAACTATAAGTTTCCTTCTGCCCAATGCTCTGTTTGCTTTCGAGTTGAAAATTATACTTGAACAGTTATACCTACCCAAAAATCATGCCAACCTCAGCCTACTGAGCATGTTCAAAGACATGGAGATGGGATACTTTACAATGGGCACATGATGACTTGGCACTACCCAGTATACTCAACGTCATAGATAAGGGCCCTAAATATTTTGGGTCCTTTGTTTCAGCTTAATTTGTGAAAAAATACATTTTTTTAAATATTTTTAAGAAATTTTAAGATGTTTTGTTTGAACATTTGAAAATAATCAGAAGTTGAAAAAAAACAATTTTTTTATTATTTTCAGAAGCTATTTTAAATAGCTTCTGAAGAACTAAAGCACTTTTTAAGTAAAGAAATATTCTTTTAAAATTGTAATCAAACGTAAAATAACTTCTAGTTTTCATAAAATATGTAAACAATAAATCACTTCAACAATTTGAAAATCACTTTTTCTAAAAAAAAAAAAAGCTTAAATAAACTGTCCCTTTATATATATATGTATATTAATGTTTATGTGTGAAACATAAACCGGTATGTTAACAGATGCTTAACTGCATAAGATATGCTTAAATTGCGTTTTGATAAAATATCTAAGAAATGGTAAATATTAAAATTTTTATCGCAAATCCTAGTTCCAGGAGTATCATATGGAATGTTCCACCAACACAAACTAGGGTCTTCTATAGAAGTGTCTGTGTTTCATAGTTTACTCTTCACAGCAATGTTTATTTACTATAAACTACATGAATTCGAGTGAACTTCTACTATATGTAACATTAAATGTAAAGTTGATTGATAACCTTGCCTAATCATCATTAAAATGTTGATTGAAATTACCATGCATTAGATCTTCTGCCCAGAAGCACACTCACTTCCTGGCCAACGCCACCCCTGCAAAAAAGAAATGTCTTCTCTTATGTTCTAGAACGGTCTAATAATTCTGTTTCTTCCTTTGTTGGGGAAATTTACATATTTGGTCTCCGAAAGCCAGCTAATTATTACTTGTTTATCCATTACTCTATAACACAACTTCCTTGATCTTTCTATATTTTGTTATTTTTCTGGGTCAGTGTTGTGATGGGGGGAATAGATAACATTGCATTGTACGACTGTAAATATCTTTTGATGCAATTAATGTTAATTCAAAACATGAACGAAATGTGCAGGCCAAATCTATGAGATGGGGGTATCTGGCATAAGCAATCTGAAAGGGCAAAGTGACAGCAGAGACAAATGTCTGAATGATTTAATATCGCTTTATGGGACCGTGCCACTTGTGCCAACTCACTTCAAAGCTGTGAGTTCTAGGAATGAATGGTTATGGTAGATGTGCTTTTCTTCAGTATTCAGCCATTGAATCATCCCATGGGAAAAGAAGACAGACCAGACTCACCAGTTCAGTTGTCCAGGCATATTATTGTATGTAAAATATAATTGTGTATGATAAACATGATTATTGTTTGGGCTGTGTCTGTCCCATCATGTTGTACTTCATAGTTTTTCATAATATAAATTGCCACTAGGATCTACGAGATATTGAACCTCTGCATAGTACTTCTCGATGCTTTTTATAAGGTTTTTTAGTGAAATCATACGGTTTGACACAAGTGGATAAAATTAATTAGAAGTTTCAATTTTATCAAAAATTACTATAATATTTCTAAAATATTCTTAATAAAAGTCATTAATCTTCGTCTCATATTAGTACTTAGAGGGAAAAAGTTAAAATTATTAAAAATATTTAAGGAAATCATATGTTAATACTTTATTAAATTTTATAAAGATTCTTATACTAAGAACCATGACAATCTTTTAAAAAGACTCCTATATCAAAGATTAAAGACCATGAAGATGTTTTAAAAAGGCTCTTATATTAGTTAACCAAAAATAAAAAAAAAGGCTCATACATCAAGGATTATAGGGAGTACAATGTTACCTTTTTTTTTTTTTTGGGTGAATGCCATTGTTTGCTATATCTGTTCCATTAAAGGTGACCACAAATTATCCCCATTACATGTGTGTGTGTGTGTTTTTTGGGCTTTTGGGGGGGGGGTGGTTTTGGGGGAGTGGTTAGGAAATGTAGATTTTACCCACAATTATTTTTGTTTTTTTATGTCATTATTGTTTTGGCAATATATTTAATTTTCATATCAAAAGTTCTTTTCCACCTAATTTTCCATTAAAGGTGACCACAAATGATCCCCATTTCATGTCGGGATCCCACCATAGCATCTTGTTGGGTGGTGATTCCTTAACCATCAATATAAGTTATAAAATTTATAACAAGTGACAATATTTGTAAGTCATAAACAATATAATTTATCTTAAACTTCATGCAATATAGGGATAAATGTGTTTAGTTTATAGGGTTAATAAACAAATTTACCTTAGAAGTATTTATCGATGAGTTATGGGAAATAAACTTTTGAAGCAATGTTACTTACTATGTTTCAAAATTGGAACAATTTCATCATACACTCACAGTCAATGTTAAAGTTAAAAAAATTGGTCCATTCTCTAACTAATGGTTGACATTAAGACTTTAATATTTAGTATTGGGTTAAATTGCTCTGATTTTAAAACATAGTAAGTAACAGTTTTCTAAAAGCTTGTTTAGGATGCTCATAGCTCCCTAGGAAATACCAATGTTAAGAAAACTGGATCGGACACTGAACCAAACAAGGTAGCGGTTGAAGGTTCAATGGTTAGATTGGGGTCAGACGATTGTAATTAATATGTATCATAAAGATTAAAATGATGTAAATAAGTAAAAGAAAAAACAAAGATTGAAGAAAAAATTTAGATGAGAAAAATGATATAAACCTTTATCATCAAACACTTTTAAAAGCCATATTAAAGTTAAATTAAAATGATAAAGTTTAAAATTAAAATATAGATAAATAATAGACATAACAAAGATTAAAATGATGTTATCACATAAAGAAAAAAATTAAAGAAATAAACATAAAAAATGAGCAAAACTTGAAGGAAAAAGAAAAAAATTAGAAGATGAGAAGTTTATAAATCTTTGTTATTAAGTACTTTTAAAAGTCATATTAAAGTTAAATTAAAATAATTAAAATTAAAATTAAAGTATAGATAAATAATAGATATTACAAATATTAGAATAATGTTATTAGATAGAGAAAAAAATTCAAGAAATAAAAAAAAAGTAAGTAAATATTGAAGAAAATAAGAAAAAATAAAAATTATTTAACACTTGAAAGTCTCATATTGCTCAAATTTTAATAAAGGGGGTGTGTTAAGACCTATATAAAGATAGTTTTATTGGTCATGTTAAAAGTAATATATTAGATATTCTTAAGATATTTTAATGGGCTTGGAACTATTTTTTTTAGACTAAGAGTTGTAATTTTTTTAAGTTTTTTTTATTTTTAAAATTGAACCTGTTCTGATTAGTTTTACCTATTGTTGACTAGTTTTGAAAAGACAAGTAATTTGCTGTTGTCTAGTTGATAAAATATATGAAAAAATGTAAATAAATAAATTTGCAGTATAGAAGCTGCTCATAATAGTTGAACTTCCTTTCGTTAAATTATATGTGAAACGAATCGGAGGTCAGAACTAGCGACGGAGAATAGGTCATAGTATCCCAGGAAGCACACGTGGTTGTGATTCTTCAAGTGTTTCGATTTCAACGTCTTTGACTTTGGCTCCTGTTATATTATTAATTCGTATTGGTCTATAAAGTGTGCTAATTTCTTTTCCCAGTATAAACTATAAAGTATATGCTGTTGACTAAACATAAATATCAACAACATTTATTTGAATTTCACAGTAATTCATATCTCGGAATCTGATATTCTGAATTTCTGATATGACATTAAAAAAAATTACATCTATTATATATATATATATCTATAAAAAAATATATTCAATCTAATCCAAAATATGAGTCTTATTTAACTAATTATACATAAATAAAAAAATAATTTTACTCATTAAATTTATAAAAAATACATTATTTTTCAATAATATTCTCATTTAATCCATTACATTTAAAGTTTACTATTTATTTTTATATTTAATTATAAATATGGATAAAATAGGAAAAAGAACATTTAATGTTCTAGAAATTATTAAATAAGACTTATATTTTAGACAAAAAATTTTTTAAAATAAAAATAAGACATATATTTTGAATCAAAAGAAGCATAAATTTGGGGAAGTATAGAGTGCCACATGAGTAAGAAATCTGGAGGGCCTCATCATTAAGTTCTAATTGTTTGGTAAATTATTTTCTTTTTTAATCTCTCATTTATGTGTGTATTATAATTCTATTTCCCTTAAATATCGCCATTGATGTATTTAGATGCAAATTAGGCCGATGGTGATTGATTTCAATTATTACAATTGTCATACGTTCATTTCACTGTTTAAATAATAAATGGTTAATGTATTTAGAAAAATCATTATTCTTTTATATGATATTTATGGTGTGTATGTTTGATTTTACCAATTAATTGACAGTAATGGGCCGAAAAGAAAAGTTATGGTATTGTGTGTGTGTGTGTGTGTATATATATATATATATATATGAGATACAGTATGAATTTTTATTAGATTTATGTTCTCTGAAATCCAAACAATTATAATAAAATAATCATATCAATTTTATAAATTAGTTTTAACAAATTTTAATCAATCAGATTAAAAATTTTAAGTCAAAGCAATCCACATTAATAAAATTTGAATCTCCAATACAACTTTAATTCAAACTTTTCTAAAATTATATAACTGTTTTTTGATAGAAAAAATTATACAACATTCAATTCAAACTATATTTGCACGTGTGAGGTGTATAGGATCATTTATTTAGATAAAAATTTAAGTATAAAAAAGAAAAAAATTTAAAAAATATAGAAATATGTAATTATATATCTAAAAATAATCATTGAAAAAAATAGAGAAATATTATTAAGCGTAAGGGATAATATGCATATCATCAGCTTATATTATTAAACACTTATCTATAAATGACATTTAATATATTGTCACTTGAATTGCCATCATGATGTATAATTAATATTTTTAATCCACTTGACTAAAAAAAAAAATCTTTAATCCATGTTTAGTTCATACACAAGACATCCAAACATAGAGTTGGCCATATACAAATAAATATAGAGTTGGTCATATACAAACACATGCATGATAAGTACAATTGCACAAACTTTGCCCAACACTTATGTATGGTCTAAGCAAAAATTAACATAACAGTGAACCATCATCTCTTCATATTGAATCATAGTAAACTTTGCCTGACTCTTATGTATGGTCTCAGCAAAAATTAACATAATAGAGAACCATCATCTCTTCATATTCAATAGTAGTCTACAATTAAATAAAGTCATAAAAACTTGGTGTATAAACCTTTAACCCTTTACTTGATGCACATATCACCTTAATTTAAAGTACATATTTTTTTCTTGAAGGAAAGATATAATCCATAAATTATTGAGGTACACGTTTTTTCAACATCAACTGGTATAGCTTCTTTATTTCTTCCTTGTGGAAAAATTGCACATTCATAATTTTGCATACAACTTTCTGTTAATGAAGATAATGTATGCAATAGAATTTAGGGAAGTCATCTTATAAAGTTGTTGGTTCATACATCATTTATTATATTGAATAATGCACCTTTGGCCAACAAGTTCTGCTTTGAAGCTTTAGATTGAAGTCTAAGGGCCCTTTTGGTTAGTTTTAGAGAATCAAGACATCCACCTTAAATCTCATCCTTTAGGAAACCATATAAAAGAATTTAGCATTGACCATTCTATCTTCTTTTAGCTCCACCAATGACATCTTCTTTCTATCCTCCTTTAGCTCCACCATCCCAGTACAAAGTAGAGGTCACCAACAGCAAAGATGCTGATGGAGCATGACATGGCCTCATCTTCCCATAGCCAAACCTCTTGGGCCCGTTTGATTCATTTCATGGACCTTGGAAAGAATGGGAATGGGATCTCTATTCCATATGTTGTAAGTTTAGTTGCCTATTTTCACTCCTAAAACTTATTTCCAGGAGAGCTCTATTACCTATTTTCAGTATTAGGATACCTTCCATGAATCTCATCCTTTAAGGTTCCCATATGTTAAAATTTGGCACTGACCATTACATTTTTCTTTATCTCCACCAATGATATCTTCTTCCTTCATTCTCATCCTCCTTTAACTCCACCATCCTTATATAGAGTAGAGGACATCAATGACAACAACACTAATAGAGCACAACTACCATGACATGACCTTATCTTCCCATTGCCAAATCTCTTGGGCCATTTGGTTAATTTGTTTTTTGGCCTTAAAAATAATAGAAATGAGATATTCATTCCCACATAGTGTATGTTTGGTTGCCTATTTCACTCAGAATGCTTAGTCCTAGGAGAGCTCTATTCCTATTTCAGGAAATCAGGACACCATCTTAGATCTCATCCTTTACAACTCCCATACATCAAAATTTGGCATTAATCATCCTATCCTCCATCAACTCCACCAACAATGTCATCTTCCTTCATTCCAATCCTCATTCAGCTCTACCATCCTTGTATAGAGCAAAGGACATCAACGTCAACAACACTAATAAAGCACAACTGCCACAACATAGTCTCATCTTTCCATCACCAAACCTCTTGGGGCCTGTTTGGTTTGTTTTATAAGCCTTGGAAAGAGTTTGAATGTGATCTCCATTCCCACATGGTGTGTGTTTAGTTGCCTATTTTTACTAAAAATACTCATCCTTGGAAGAGCTTCATTCCCTATTTTTAGGGAATCAGGACATCCATACTGGATCTTATCCTCTAGGAATCCCATATGTTAGAATTTTGCATTAACCATCCTATCCTCTTTTAGGTCCACCAATAATGTCATCTTCTTCCACTACAAATCTGCAATCCTTATTCAACTCCACCAGCCTTGTACAAAGTAGAGATCACCGATAGCAGTGACATTACTAGAGCACGACATAGCCTTATCTTCCCATCGCCAAACTCAGGGGCCCCTTTTGTTCATTTCATGAGTTTTGGAAAGAGTAGGAATGAGATCTCCATTCCATATGGTGTATGTTTGGTTATCTATTTTCATTCAGAAGACTCTTTCCCTGAAGAGCTCTATTCTTATTTTTAGGGAATCAAGACACCCTCATTGAATCTCATCCTTTAGGACTCCCATATGTCAGAATTTGGTATTAACCATTTCATCTTCCTTCAACTTCATCAATGATGTCTTCTTCCTCCACTCCCATCCTCCATCAACTCCACCATTCCCATATAGAGCAAAGGTCACTGGCGATGGTGACGCTATGGAGTACAAGATAGCTTCATCTTCACATCGCCAAACCTCTTGAACTCGTTCGGTTCATTTCATGGGAATTGGAAAGAGTATGAATGAGATCTTCATTTCATATGGTGTATGTTTGGTTGCTTATTTTCATTTAAAATACTCATTCCTAGGAGAGCTCCATTCTTATTTTTAGGAAATCAGGACACTTACCTTGGATCTTATCCTTTAGGATTCTCATATGTCAAAATTTGACATTGACCATCATATCCTTCTTTAGTTCCATTAATGGTATCTTCATCTTCCACTCCTATCCTTCATCAACTCCATCATCCTTGCACAGAGCAGAGGTCACCAATAACAGTGATGTTAGTTCCATTAATGGCATCTTCATCTTCCACTCCTATCCTTCATCAACTCCATCATCCTTGTACAGAGCAGAGGTCACCAATAATAGTGATGCTGATAGAGCATGACATAGCCTATTCTTCCCATTTCCAAATCTCTTAGGCCTATTTGGCTCATTTTGTAGGTCTTGGAAAGAGCTGGAATGTGATCTCCATTCCTATATGTTATATGATTATCTTGACAAGAAAGGTATTTTAATTTGCATTGCATGTGTTGAACTAAATGGCAAAGTCCTAAATCTAGGAACTTTAAGTTGAAGGTCATTTACCTAGTGAGTTTTTGGGCATAATTTTCCATTCTTGAGCATATCCTTCCATTTAGTTCTCAATCTAGAACTTGACTTATGTCTTGTTCAAGATCATATGCATTGTTAGTTGCACTTGCATAGACATGATAAAGGCATTCATTTCTTGCATTAAAACCAAGGCCAAATAAGCTATCTCGTATACATTGATATATCCTTTGTTAGCCCCTTTGAGCCTAAGGTTTATTTCTTTCTCACCCCAACCATTTCATCCATTCATATATTTTACCCTTTTGTTGGACACTAGAGTTATTAAGAGCATACATTTCATATCTAAGATGGATGAATGTACATTGTTTACTTGTAAATTTGCCCAGTGTTAGTGTTCTTTGCATGGCATTGCTTGTACAAGCTAGTGTGAGTCTTTGCATTGTATATGGTTTGAAAGAAGAAAAAAAAAAGAGAGAGAGAAAAAATATAAAAATAAAAAAAGGATGAGAAAAGCAAAAAGAAAAAAAGAGTTGTAGTGATTTGTTTCATTTCAGTGTCCTTTTGCATCATGGTAGATAATAAGGCTTAGATATTATGCTTAGTTCATTCTAGTTGCATCTTCTAGCTTTTGGTAATTCTAAGTGTTCAATATCCTATTTGTTTTGTCTTGTTATCTCATTCCATTTCTTACACGATTCCTTTCTTTTCTAACCCTAACCATCCTAATAAAAGTCCTTTTAATCTATATGGTGTGATTGACCTTAATAATGGTGGAGAGCTTAGACATTTGTCAAGCTTATGAAAAGAGAGTTAATGTGAAGGAATTGAGGGAAAACACAAGCCATTTGAGTGAAAGAGTAAATCAAACACCATCTCTTGTGAGGGCCCTAGATTTCTAAATGACCCCGGTTAAGTTAATTTGCCATGGTGTTTAATCCTGCAATGTTTATTAGCTTGTCTTGATTTGAAGGATATGATTGTGTTAGTTGATCACCTAGTTTATTCATTTCTCATGTCTTGTTTTCACTTTGGTTATCTTTTGATTTTCTATGACTTTTGTTCTATTTTGTCCCGGAGTGCAAAAGATTAAGTGTAGGAAAATTTATAACTCTTAAATTTTCACTATTTTTATCCCCCATACTTAGTGGTTTTGATAATTAATTTTGGCTAATTTTGGATTTTTAGTTGATTTTCATAATTTTAACTGGATTTTGGATTTACGAAAATTTTTTGATAATTTTTTTAAAATTAAGTTTTAAATTTAATTATTCTGTATCTTCCAAATTACTCCAAGGAATTTATTCTTTCTATTTTATACTATTTAATAATTCTCAAGGTGATTATGAGCCATTAACACTTTAATTGTGATTAAAGAAATGATTAAAATTTGACTCATGTAGAGGTAAAATTATTAAATAGCTTTAGAAATTTCTTTTTAGTATTTTATTTCTTTTATTTTTATCATTCTAAAATATAATTTTCCTCCAAATTGAACTTAAACTTTATCCCATAATTAATTTAATTTTCTTGAACTAAAATTTAATCTGCATTTATTTAATTGAGCACATAATCTATTTGATGTAACATTTTTTCGCGAATCATGGTTCATGGAGATTAAAATTTTTAAGGGGCATTTTAGTTGTCAGATAGGAGGAATTTTATGACAAATTTATTTTCTCAATTTTTCTGTTTTTCCTCATTTTTAGCTGCCAATTTGTATTTGGTTTTAATTGTAATTAGTTAACCTTACTTTTCTTACTTCATTTCTAGAAACCAAATGGCCCTTCCTTTTCTTTTCTTTCTTCATTCATGAAACCCTTCATTTTTCTTTCTGAGAAGGAGTAGCCGACACCTGCTTCCATTTTTTTTCGCCTTCTCATCCCTTATTCACATTTCCCTCAATTTCTCTTCGGTATTCACCATTCCCACCCACTTTTCCTCACTTTCTCATTATTTTCTCTCCTACCCACCACCTAAAACTTTAGTTTTTCACCATTTACAGCTCACCCCTCCTCTTGCTTAGAAGAAAAATGTCGGTCATCTCTCTCTTTGCTTCATCTTCAATTTTTTCTTCTAGTCCTCCATCCCTTTCTTTTCCCTTCCATTTTTCATCACTTGCTTCACTCCATTCTCCAGATCTCACCATTGTTTCTTATGTTTTGGACTATGGAATGTTTGCTTTAATGGTGGGATTTTTGTTACCATGGAGGAGTGAGTTAGTGGTGGTGATTTAGCACAACTTGGAGAGGATTTGGCAAGGGCTATGGACAACAGTGACACTTGGGCTTTGGATAATTATTTCTCTTCCCTTTTCCTTATCTTTTTATACTTGTCTTAGGCTAAATTAGGATATGTTATTGAATAATTTAGTTTGAGATTAATATATGAATTAGTTGATTGTCGATAAAAGCACATGGATTGTATTTTGACCACTTGAGATTTTGAACTGGGAATTTTGTATGGTTGCTAATTGTTAATGCAAGTTGTTAAATTTTTTGCTAATTGCATCTTGGAATTCCTTACCTTAATTTTGAATTGGGTTGCTTGAATTAATACTATAGGTGATTAATTAGATGATTTGGTTCTTGATTAAGAATTGAAATTGTTGAATTGATGATGATTGATGGGCTGTAACTTTTGATTTTATGAAATTGCTGTGCAAATCATACACACTTAGTCATTTGTCACATAATCTTGCATATTAGGTGTTTGATGAAATGCTTAGATGTGTTATCATTTTAGGTATTTCGTTTGACACTTTATATTTTGAATCTAATGGTTTTAATAGCATGTGACATTTTGATTACATTAATTATCCAAATTTAATTAATTATTTGAGCCCAAAACATATTCTGCCTTCTCTAAATTTTTGCTAGATCATCACTCTCATTATATTGCATTTTTTTATTAACTCATTTATCTCATTTTAGCACTAGTTAGCTCTCTTTAATCAATTAACATGTTCTTAGTTTAATTATTAGTTAGTGTTTGTTTAACTTCTCATTTACATTTTCAAGTCACACACCTCCCCCCAAAAACTTGTAATTAGTAGTTTGCATATAGGTTAAGGTCATTTGTATTACATTTTCATCTATATAATATTTAATTAGTTCTTGCATTAATCCACTGACATTTTAGTTAGCAATTTAGTTCATTTTAATTTTCATTTTTAGCTCATTTTAATTATGCATTTTAGTTATTAATTGTGGCCAATTCTAGTACTATCATTTCTATTCATTTTCATCCATTTGCATTAACATTTCTCACTTTGCCAGACATTTTCCATTCACTCAATCACACTTTCTTAATTAATTTTGGTCATTTAATTTTGAAGTGTATATTTAGTTCATTTCATTTTATATTATAGATTACATTTAATTCAGTATATATTTAGGTAATTTTGGGATTAGAATAGTACATATCATACCATCCATACACTTTCATATTCGTATACATTTCCATACATGCATCCAAACCTCTTCCCATATTAGTTTTGATCTCTTAGTTTGTTTAGTTTTTATAGGTTTATTTTGCATTTTAATTGTATTAACATAGTTTTAGTCTAACTTTTGCATATTTTAAAAAAAAATTCACATACATACTTGCACATTTTTTTTTTGCATTTTAGTTTTTTTTATTTAATTTGCATATTGTTTTCTTAATTGTTTAATTTCTCTCATAAGTAAGATTTAATCTAATTACTCCAATGTGAAATGATCTAGATTTGTACCTTATACTATATTATTTCTTTAAACTTAGTTTTAAATTGAAATTCTTTATGGCAAGGTCTTTCACCATGCAGCTCTCCCTTCTATTGAGGACAAAGTTAAAGAAGATGGAGATGAGGACAATAATCCTTCCTTGAGTCAAATATGGTTGTCCATGCCATTATCCCTTATGCTATCCTAACTCTGACACTTTCCCTCTTCATGTGACTCCAATATTGATGTCACAATCGTTCCTCCTAGATGCAACCTAGGGAGTAAGAACAAACACAAATCATCCTTTGATATATGTATCTTCCTGGCTTCTTCTCAACTACTCTAGTTTCTTCTTCACTAATTAATATGTTACAACTTTTTAAAACTCATGCTTGAGTTAATCATTTGTAATTTAAGTTGTAATTAAATGATGCTATATAACTTAAGTGTTAGTCGGTATACTTCCCAGTAAGTTCATAAGTATTTTGCTTCCCTAAATTTTTATTTCCCAAGAGCTTTAAGTTATTTTTTAAAATAAATATATTATTGTTTAATGTTAAGACAAAAATATCTTTTTTATTTCATAATTTTTTAAAGAATCAAGGATCTTTTTTGAAAAATATGTTAACACAATAGGGAAGTAGAATTTTCTTATGTTTTACTTACTAAGTTAAGACAAACTTCCTAAAAACTTCTATGTTCTTTTTCAACCAACTAAGAATAATTCATCTACTTCCTTGGGAGTAGACACCAAGCGACTCCTTATTTAATAATTAAATATATTACAAATTTATGCAAACTGTAAATTCAACTTAATTCATCAATTTATTTATCTTTTACAATTTATCAAGTATTGAGGTATTTCCTCTGCCCCATAATATAAGATAACATTTGGAGTTTTTCTTGTCCCATAGTATAAGACAACATTTGAAAATTTGACAATTTTACCCGTCATTAATGTAATACATATTATTGTAAATTGTGTAAGAATAATGAAAAAGGGAGTATTTAATTATGTTTAATAGAGGTAAGATGATATTTGAGTTTTTTTTGAAAAATTTAAGGAAGTATTTTTCATTTCTTAATCTGCATAAAACCCCAAATATTACCTTATAATATGGGATGAAGAGAGTATACTTTAACAATTAGTTATTACATATTCGAATTTTATTATTGAAATTTATTAATTAATTACACATATAATCCTTTATCTAATAAAATTAATTGGAATTTGACCTATGCCCAAAATAAATCAAATTAATTAGTAAATTTTCTATTTGAAAGGATTTAATGTTCATTTGGGATAATTTACTACAAATTTTCGATATGTCATTTATCAATAATTTATAAATTGTATTCTTTCTTTTTAACTTCTAATTAAATAAAATAAATTCATTCATAGCTCAAGATATCAAGGGCATAATATCTTATAAAAAAATTTTTTATTTCAAAACATTATTTTACCAATTTGATCAAGATTAATATGAAATTTTTTAATATATTTTTCTCATTTAACTTCATTAGGAAAATCAATAAATAACAATGTCATGATTTTTTTTATATAAAAAAATTCATGTGAGTTAGATCGCAAGGGCTTACCAAAGTTAGGGTAAGCCTTAGGCTCAAAGAACGCATACAAGGGTACCTACAGACTACACAGTAACAATATCCTCACATCTACTATAGGATTTAAATCCACATCCTTATGGAATATGAGTCGCATTCTTAGTTTCTTACTAACCTAACCAACTTTCATTGGCCATCCCATGATTAAATTTATGGCTGAAACCATGCGTTGATTTAGGATGTGATTTTAAAATAATTTTCTTTGAGTATGATGTTAAGAAAACTTTTGACTATATTAATTAAATTTATTGTCATGATAATATTAATAAGTATAAATTTTTTTACCAAAAAAAAGTATAAATGATTCACACTTAATTCTTTTGAATCATTTAATATGAAAATTAGAAAAAACTTTATGAGATAAGAAAATTATTGATTATAGTCATATTAAATTTTATTAATTATGCAATTTATTAATTGAAAATTTTGAATATTAATTATGTCTATTTTAGATCATATTAGAAATTCAGAACATGTTATTTAAATTGATTTTGTTTAAACTACAAAATTCTTTAGACAAAGTATGCTATCTCATATGCACATTCAAATTGGCTACTAAACATGTTACTGTGTTTATAAAAAATAATTTTTAAGCTGAAGTTTATAAAATATCTTGATTGTGTAAAGTGTAATAACTAAATGTTTAATTTTTATAATTAAGATATTTGTAACATCTCAAATTATTTAACTTATTCAACCTATTATGGTTTTAAGAATTAGAAAGTTTTTCATTGCATTATGTGTAAGCTAATCTTTGGGGCATTTTGACTATTAATTGTTCAAATATTTTGTACACTTAATTGTTCTAATTTTAATTCAAAATATTTAGTAATATTTCAATATAATTAATATGAATTAAATTAATTAATTAACTTGATAATGGAAAAGAAATAATAGTTTTTTCCGTCATTCATTACAAATTCAAAAATGAATTCGAAGATGTTTTGAAACAAATTCATGAAACCCTAACTTTAATAATAATGAATCAATTAAATTTATTAATTTTTAAATCTATTTATTGATTATATATTCAAAACTATTTATTGTAATTTGAACTAAGCTTTGATGAATTTGAGTTAAATTGAATTATTAATAAAGTTTTATATTCAAACTTCAATAATTTTGAAAATTCAGTTGACAATTCCAAAAATGGAATTTTTTTCAATGCAATTCAAAAAGTTTTGCTTAAAAATTTATTACGGTTGTCATAAAAAAATTTATTACGTTAAAATCCTCTAATTAAAAATTTTCTCGAAATTAATTTTGTCATTGAATACATATTTAAATATCTTGCTCAAACCAATTGATTAAATATATTTAGTTACTACGAAAATATTTAATTTTTTTAAATATATTTAACGATTACAAATATTTAATAAATAAATAAATAAACATTGAGTCTGATTATGTGTGAGTGTGTGTGTGTGTTCTTTTTTTTTTTTTGTGTTGTGAAGTGAGTTGTTCGTTGTTCTTTTCTTAAATATGGATTTTTTAATTATAATTCAAATGTTAAATTTGTACTCTAGTTTTATGTTTATTAATAGTTTCCAGGAGGTGTAAAATATCAAAATTTCTTAACAAATTTAATGATCCAACTTATTTTTCTAAGACACGTGAAATAGTTGAAAATGTTTTATATTTAGGATAGGAAGGAGTATATAATTTGCTTTTCAACATTTTTTCATTGAAATAAATGGAAATCACAACAAATTACTTCTTTTGATTCCTATTATAAGGTATTTTGTATCAATTACGCATATAGTAAGAAAATCATTTTTTCACCTGAAATCAATACAAAAAGTACTCATATTTCCTATTTTACCGTTATTAAATATCATATTCTATTATCATTATAGGGTTATAAATGAGGAGTATGAAAACATTAAAGATATGGGTAAAATGGAAAAAAACAACAAATGCCTTATATTTTGGATCAAAAATTTATTATACAAAATACTTTATAATATATATTGGAGGGAGTATAAATCTAACTCTATAAGAATCATTAATTATATACATAAAAAGGTCAATTATTGAATTGGATGTCCAAATTTTTGCTCCCTCCGTTGCAGTTTATAGTGCACTTTTAACTATTACACACAGGTCAAGACAATAATTAGTAACTAAAAAAATTTTCCACTTTTTTCAAATTACTCTCATTAAATGTATTGAGAATGAAACATTTTAATAATAAACAAATATTTGAGCCAACTAATCAGGGGTAATCTTGGAAAGCAAAAAGAAGGACATTACATAATCCACAAAGTGCACTATATTATGAAACATAAATTTCTCAAAAAAGTACACTACATAGTGAAACGGAGGGAGTAATTGCGATGACAATCCAAAAAAAAAAACAGCTTTAAAGTAAAATAATAATTGTATAACATGTTAGAATTGATAAGAAGACAAACCATTAATCACTCAATTGTGTCATTAATTCAGCAAATTAATAGGGGTTGAAAATGGTGAACAAATCAAGAGTCACCTTAACATATAACACCACATTTTCCTTTTTTATTACGAAATAGTGACATAACAGGGATGCGGCTTTCAGAAATACTTTTATATATATAAATGTAATAAATATTAATTGCATTTAATAGTAAAATAGGTAGATACTTCCTCCGGTTCCTATTATAAGATATTTTTAACTACCGCACGTGGATTAAGAAAAGTCGGTTACAGTATAAAATTGATAAAAAAAAATTCTGACATTCCCATTTTGCCCTTAAGGAGAGAATAAAAATACATTAAATTAATAATGATGGTAGTAGAAGAGAGAAGTTAACACCCTATAATAGGGACAAAATTGAGACTAAAATTAAATTTATTACTTAACATCTTATATTTTGGATCAGACAAGTTTTCTAAATAACACCCTATAATAGGGATCGGAGGGAGTACATGACAACATTTATTTTTTAAAATATTTCTGAGTTATTTCTTTATTAATTAAAATATTAAAAGCAGACAATTCATTTTTGTAGATGTATATTTGAAGGTTGCCACTATTAAGAGTGATTGATAGAGAGATGCTTTTTGACCTCTCTATAACAATTTGAGATTTTGGTATGAACTCTATCATGCATTTGATATGCTACATTTGATACGGAGAGTTTATATAGTAGTGATAGTGATAGGAAAATGAATGCAATGTGAGAGCAGAAGAAAAATAAGAGAAAAGAAAAGAAAAGAAAAGGAATAAGGAATAAAATAAAAAAGAAGATTCTAATGGATTTTTATATTCTAATATTTAATTAGAGGAATATTGTAAATTTTAAATTATTTGAAAAAATAGTTAATTTATGGTATCAGTCAACTTTATAATTAAAATTTGATTACATAATTAAATGATAACCAATACAAATTTAGAAAATAAATTGACAAAGTAAAATTAGGGGAGGTTCAACAACAAAAAATTTCATCTTGCTGAAATCGTCATCCTGCAATGCATTTCATCTTGCTATTGCTGGAGAGATATCATGTTTTTACGAGCCTACTCAATACCTAAAACAAAATTAGAAAGAAAGGGAGAATTTTTTTTTTTAAAAAATGAAACACTTACAATGGATCATTTTGCATTACTGTGTGAGAATTTTGAGGAGCTTTTGAGGCGAGTTTGTGAATCTACAAACATTGTGCAAAGACCAATATATACTTTGGGAATATGCAATAAACAAAAATTATAAGACATGTATGAATTAAGTCTAAAATAATATAGGGCATGTTTGATTCTGTTTTTAAAAACAGTTTTTCTGCTTTTAAAAACAGAAAAATAAAAAAACTTATTTGGTAAATCTATTTTTTATAAATTGTTATGAGAAACAGAAAAATAAAATAACAGAAAACTCAGAACAACTTTAAGGTGTTTTGTAGTTTTTGTTCTGGAAAATAAAAGAAAAGGTGAAAAACATCCACCCAATTAATGGTAAAGTTATAAATTTTGAATAACTCATCTATCACTCACTAGTTATGATTTTGAGAACAATCATTCAAACAGATTTTTTTATTTTCTTATTTTCAAAACTTATTCTCTCTGTTTTCTTATTTATAAAACTATTTTGAGAACAATAAAATAGAAAACATTGTCAAACAGGCCCATATTCTCTCTGTTTTCTATTATAAGTCATGTTTTATAAGAATTTAAGTATACAAAATATAAGTCACTTTGTGAGTATTAAATGTTCATTTCTATATTTGCCCCTCATTAATAATTATGATGGAGAGAAATTAAGAGAGGGATAATTAAGATAAGTATAATTTAATAAGGATAATAGTGGAAAGTTATGGTAAATTTTGTAAAGTTCAAGAATTTTAATTACTTTTCTTAGTATGTGTAAAATGGTTAAATATGACTTATAATAGAAAATAGATGGAGTATCTTATAATGAATGAAAGATGACTGCCTATGAGAGGTTCTTTAATCATCGTCAATAGGGCCTATCAAGAAAGTGTAAAAAAGAAAAGAAGAGGGAAGATGAAGAACAAAATAGAAATTATAGAAAATACAAAAAAAGAATGGGAATTACAAAAAAGGTCAAAATTGGTTATCTCCTCCAATTGCTTTAAGCTATCTACTCCCTCTCTCCCTCTCTCCTATATTATAAGAAAATGAGAGTAGTTTCATATATATTAAGAAATATTTATTATATCCTTAAACTTTTAAAATAAATCAAAATTTCAATTTTATCCATATTCATTATATTTCTTTCATTAAATATAGCACAATTTACAATACTAATAATATAATAAATGAGGGATAAAAATGACAAATCACTATATTGTGCCTTATATTATAGAACAAGAAAACCTTCTCATATTTTCTTATAATATGAAATGAAGGGAGTATCAATTCCTTCTTCATATTCTCAAGCTCTTCCACCTTTTGCAGCCTAAATCTTCTATGTACCTAGCTTGGTGAATATGAAAATTTTCATCACAAACTATCGTTGGTGAGAAAAATAAATTACATTATAGCTGAAAAAATTTGAAGAGAAAGAGGGAATTTGAAGTGATGAACTCATTTGAAAGCACTGAAATGCATGGCTAAGGAGAAAATATCACAACGTACTTATAGCCAATAATTCATCAATTAATCAATACAATTTAATATTGATTTATATCATACTTCCTCTATTCCTTAGTATAGGGGATAATTTGGGGAGTTTCTATATTTTAAAATATGAGGGATACAAGGAATTTGTCTAATATATTTAATAATTTTTTTTGAAGGTACATTTAATTAAAATGACATTTTTCAATACAATTTATTTATATTAATTGCATAGTGTAAAAATTATTAACATTAAATGAGAATATTTTTTGAAATTATTTTATATTCTAGACTAATTTATTACTTTCTCTGATCTCATTTATAAGAAAAAAAATACATCATTGGTACTAAGAAAAGTAGTTTTAATTAGTTAAAGTTAATTAAGTTGTCTTGTATTTTAAGTTTCTTCTAAAATTATTTAATTTAATACTAATTTGAATTACTAATATATTTAATTTTTCTCTCACATAACTAATGAATGGTAATTTTTCGAAAAGAAAAATTTAATACACCATTGACTTATTTTTCCCTTATATTCAGGACCACCAAAAGGAAGAAATTTTTCCTTATAAATAGGACCAGAGTGATGTGTCCATTTTATACATATAAAATACCTACATTTAAGCTTCAAATTACATCTAAATATGTTTACATTGATATATTTTAGTATAACTTGACATATTTTTGTGTTTCATAGCGTTATAGGGTCATTTGGAAGCATTCGGAGAAAAAAAGTTATAAATCATTTATGCTGAAAAGTATGGTATTTTATTCATAAATCCCATATATGAACTTCAATTGAGATGATTTGAGATGCGTTGGAAAGCTAAAACATAGATCTACGACTTTCATGTTTTGAGTTTTCCAAATTTCAATGTTATCATGGTGAAAATCAAACTCAAAATGTCAACATGAGCTGGTGACTTTCTGAAGCTGAACGGAGAAGTGTCCGTATAGACAAAAGTACCCGGCACCGGGTCAAACTCATCCAGAACTGGGTCAACACATTTTTAATGATTTTATAGCATTTAGAAGTACCCAGCACTGTATGGGATAGTTCTATGGACACCTGGCGCCGGGTCATGCAACAAAAGTCCATAAAAACATGTTTTTTTTTTACGTATTTTAGTGATGTTTTGGGCTTTTATGGATTTCTAAATTTTTCTATGTAAGGAGACATGATAGAAACACAACAAGAGATTCAGAAACACACTCAGAAGCCAGAGAACACGGTTCAAAATGCTTCTAGGAGCAACTTGGAGCATCTTATAGAGAGAGAGCAAGGAGATATGAGGAGTATTAGTGATAGATTTATTCTTCTCTAATATAACTCTGTTTTCTTATTATTTTTACTATGATTTGGGATTTTAGTTTTGATTTAATTTTTATTTCCATGAGTAGCTAAATTTTCCAGTTGGGGGTAGGGATGTAACCTGACTGATATGGATATGATTTGTTTTTCTAGTTAAGACTCTATGGATTTGTTCTTCAAGTTATATTTAATTTGTCTTTTTATTATATTTATCTCTTTTGTTCGTTCATGTAAATTTGATGCTTGATCACCATAAAATCTAATTAATGGGTAAACTTGATGGACTGAGAGGTGAAGAGTGAACCTAGATTTAGAGAGATAAACATAAATAACTAATTTAGAGATAGAATTAGGAATTCATGGTGATATATGTTATAGTTTTCAAGGTTTTATTAGGAACTTTAGTTGCACGAGAGCGAATTAAATCATAATTAAATAAGAACTAATTGACCGAGAGGTAATTTGGAAGCTTTAGATATAACGGTTACTATAATTATACAAAGTCTAACTAAGGAATAAAATCTAGTTATCCCATAAGGTAAATCCTGATCCCTTGACGCTTCTAGAACTGAATCAAAACTTAGACTTTGTTTTGTTTTCTATTTCTTTCTTTTTTTAATTTGAATTCTCAATCAATTGCATTTGGGATTAAAAGTTTGGACCGATAAATTTACTACCTCCCTTGGGTTCAACCTCTGGAATACTTCAGAGATTTTTTATTACTGCGATTGACCCTATATATTTGCAGGATCTCAATCAAGTTTTTGGCATCGTTGCCGGGGAGGCTAACGGATTTATTAGTTCATTATTTTTAATCCTTTTGTAAAAAAATTTTTTTTTTGTCTCTGAATTTTTTTTTCCTTGTTACATGCTGTTAAGATCTAAAAGTCTTAATAATACTTTTGAATTGATTGCTATTAATCTTGAAATTGAACGTTTTTACAGGGAAAACAGAGCTAGAAGGAGGCACGAGATGGCTAATGGAGTAATGCCTGCTAGGGCTCAAGCTAATCCACTTTGGATAGATGCAGATAAGCCTACAATTTATGACAGCCCATCATGTATCCAGTTATTTGACAATGCCAAAGATTACGAGCTTAAGAACATACACTTAAACTCATTGCCACAATTTCATGGGCGAATAGGCGAAGACACATTGCGCTTTCTGAAAGATTTCTATGACCAAATTGACCAACTTCCCCTGAATGGTTTGACTCAGGAGGAGCTTAAGATAAGATGTTTCAATTTCTACTTGAAGATAATGCTCGACGATGGATCTTAAATCTGCCTGAAAATTTCTTGACATCATGGAGAGAGATTTATGATGCATTCATTGCCAAGTTTTACTCTCCTCAAAGGACTGTAGACTTAAGAGATAAAATATATATCTTTGCACAATTGGAGGGAGCCATTCTATGAAGCTTGGGATCGATTTAAGGATTACTTATATGAGTGTTCACATCATGGATTCCACGATATGATGATTGCCAAACTATTCTATAATGCTCTGTGCTCTGCCTCCCAATCTTTAGTGGACATTGCTGCAAGAGATGGTAATCTGACTGCCGAAGAGATGATAAATATATATGATCAAGTGGCAACTCAGACCTGACAAAAGGGAGTACGAAGTAGAAGAGTACCTATCAATGAAGTTAACTCTCGCTTTGATGTGTCTGCATAGCTAGAAAAGTTAAATCAACGCATATATCTTCTTTTCCAACAACAAAGCAATAATTCTAATCTTCCAAAAGAATTATGCTCTGCATGCGGTGGTTCAGATCATACTGCAGACACATGTGTTCACATGATTGAAGGGAATGTAGAAGTTAACTATATGGGATCAAATGCTGAATGTCTACAATTTCTACAGAGAAAGAATGATCCCTTCTTAAACACATAATCCTGGGTGGCGAAATCATCCAAACTTCTCTTGGAAAAATCTACCAGCACCACCAGGATTTCAGCAATAGGCGACCCCTCAACCACCAGCACTATCTACAGGAAAGTCTCCTCAGATGGAGGAGATGTTTGCTTAAATCATGGCTAGTTAAGCATCTACTAACAAGAATTTGGAGCAATTTATGGTTGGTCAGGTAGCCGTTAATAAAAATTTTGATCAATTTATGGCTAACTAGATCACGACTAATAATGCTACACAAGTGGCTATTCGTAACTTGGAGACACAGATAGGTCACTTAGCAAACATGGTGACTGAAAAGATACAAGGTCAATTCCCTAGCAACACTGAAGTTAATCCAAAAGAAGGAGTTATGGCAATTACTCTCAAAAGTGGCAAAGAATTGAAGGAAGAGGTGAAGAAAAAAACTGAGGCTGGTAAGAAAGGTAAGGAAGAGGAGAATAAGGAGATCCCAGAAGCTGATTGTAACACTGAAGGGCAGTCTTCTTCCACTGATGTGTAGCCATATGTGTCCCTTATTCCTTTCCTTCAGAAACTGCAAAAGAAAGGGCAAGATGCTAATTTTCAAAGGTTCTTAGATATATTTAAGAAGCTCCGTATTAATATCACTTTTGCTGAGGCAGTTGCGAACATGCCTTCATATGTCAAATGCTCTAAGGAGCTGTTGTCAAACAAGAAGAAGTTAGAAGAATGCACTTAGGTACCTTTGACTGAAGAATGTAGCACTATCCTGCAAAGAAAAGTTGCCTCCAAAGCTAAAAGATCTGGGGAGCTTTTCTTTTCCCTGTGTTATTTGTTATCAATTGATTAATAATTGTTTATGTGATTTGGAGGCTAGTATTAATTTGATGCCTTACTCTTTGTGCAAGAAACTTGAGGTCACAGATCTAACATCTACGAGTATGACTCTACTACTAGTTGACAGGTTAGTAAGGTACCCAATGGGAATTATGGAAGATGTACTCATCAAAGTGGGTAAGCTGATTATTCCTGCTGATTTTGTGGTATTAGATACTGAGGATGAACTAGACGTTTCTCTAATCCTAGGATGACCATTCCTATCTCCTGTAGGTGCCTTAATTGATGTGCCAAACGGTAAATTGACATTTAGAGTCGGGGATGAAAAAGCTGAATTTAATCTTGCCACCTTTAACAATCACACTTTTAAGGAAACTTGTTGCAGTATAGCTATAGGGCAGGACTATCAAAAGCAAGAATTGGCATCTCCTCCCAGATCTTTAGATGTTGATAAAGGTTCAATTCAAAAGATTGTCAAAGAGGAAGCAAATGTTAGGCAAAAAGTGGCACCTCCTAGTCCCCAAAAGAAAAAGAGCACTTGTGTGATCCGAACAGACTGGCTGGTACCCACTTTTATCACAAAGAGCCTCTTTAAGGGAAGGATGAAATTAAAGCGGAGGAAAAAGCCGATTCCTGAATCTAAAGGGCTCAGATTAAAACCTCTAAAGGATGTCATCTCGTGATCTCCTAATTCATATGGCTATCGATGTTAAATTTAGCACTGATTGGGAGGCAACCCAACATTATTTTTCTTCTTTTACTTTCTGTTTTTGCTTTCCATTTTTGTTTTCTTGCTCTTGTTACCTCAAACCCTCTCCATCAAGACTTTTTGCAGGACTAAATTAATTATGGTGAAAACAAGCTTGGAACAAACACAAGGGACTCTAAAGAGAATTTCTAGCCTATAAATTAGGGGAGTCTCAGTTCCTTTATCTTTTATTTTATTCCTGCAACATTGAGGACAATGTTGGATCTAAGTGTGGAGGGAGTTTATTAGATGTTCTTAGTAGATCTGTCCTAAGAATTGTGCTGATGTGCTGAAACTACAAAATTTTTCGCAAACTTATGTGCTTAATTGATTTTATTTAGATTTATTTTACTTATTTTTCTGAGCTAGTGGTTATATCTGTCACTATAGGATACTCAATTGTTGTGCTTAATGGAGTAATATAATTAATTTACAAGTTAGGACCATGAGTCTTGAGACTATAAAATTGAGCCCTATAACTTAGCATGTAATAGATGTGGAAAAGTGACTGAGTTTGGAGGAAGATAAATTATACATTTATTTCTGAACTCGGGTATTTACAATCATTGTGTATGAATTTATTATTTAGTTGGAGAGATGATTTGAGATTCAAATAAAAATAAAAAAGAAAAAAAGGTAATATATAAATCCACTTCGCTGGCTTGAGCTGTGCTTAGTAACTGGGGGGTTTCACCAAAAACCGTTGTCATTCACATAAAACGGTACGGTATGAGTTATAAGTGTGTCAAAGGCATCTTGGTGCAGCAGATTATGTAGTTTGAGTAACCGGGGGTACGCATCACAAATGTGAGATCTTCACGTCAAAAGAGAGCATAACGACCCAAGAAAAGCAAATAAATCCCCAAATAAAATTGAAGCACAAATTGCAGGGAAATTAAATAAATAAATTCTTGTTGATCTCCATTGCGCATGAGTTGAGTTGAGATTTATGCACAACTGATTGAGGTATTTTAAGTTCTTAAATAAATGTTGTAATTTTTCTTCTTGCTTAGTTGGCTATCTACATTTATCACATACTAAGTATACATACACACTGAAGTCTCATGGACTAATGAGAATGATAAGTGAGATGCTATTGAGCCTAATGTTTGATTTGTTGAGTACTTCTTTTGCTTATGTTGATGACAGACTATCACTAGTAAAGAGGAGTGAATTTGATAAATCTAGAAAATAACTTTATGAAAGCAGCATAATTTTATACATGTAAAATACTCACATTTAAGTTTTAAATTGCATCTAAATATACATTGATATATTTTATCATGATTTGACATATTTTTCTATTTCATAGAGTTATAGGCTCATTTGGAAGCATTTGGAGCAAAAACGTTACAAATTGTTCATGCTAAAAAGTTTTGACACCTTTTGGTATCTTGATCATAAATCTCATATATAAACTCCGATTGAGATGATTTAAGATATATTGGAAATCTAATACATATATCTACAACTTTCATGTTTTAAGTTTTCAAAAATTCCAATGTTATCATGGTAAAAATCGAACTCAAAATGTCAATACAAACTGGTGACTTTCTGAAGCTGAATGGAGAAGTGTCCGTATAGACAAAACCACCCGGTATCGGGTCAAACTCATCTGATGCCGGGTCAACATGTTTTTAATGATTTTACAGCATTTAGAAGCACCAAGTATTGTATGGGATAGTTCTATGGACACCCGGCGCTAGGTCATGCAACAAAAGTCCATAAAAACATGTTTTTGACGTGTTTTGGTGCTTTTTTCGGCTTTTATGGGCTTCTAAATTTTTCCTATATAAGGAGACATGTAGAAACATAACAGGAGATTCAGAAACGCACTCAGAAGCCAAAGCATATGGTTCAAAGGCATCTTGGTGCAGCAGATTATGTAGTTTGAGTAACCGGGGGTACGCATCACAAATGTGAGATCTTCACGTCAAAAGAGAGCATAACGACCCAAGAAAAGCAAATAAATCCCCAAATAAAATTGAAGCACAAATTGCAGGGAAATTAAATAAATAAATTCTTGTTGATCTCCATTGCGCATGAGTTGAGTTGAGATTTATGCACAACTGATTGAGGTATTTTAAGTTCTTAAATAAATGTTGTAATTTTTCTTCTTGCTTAGTTGGCTATCTACATTTATCACATACTAAGTATACATACACACTGAAGTCTCATGGACTAATGAGAATGATAAGTGAGATGCTATTGAGCCTAATGTTTGATTTGTTGAGTACTTCTTTTGCTTATGTTGATGACAGACTATCACTAGTAAAGAGGAGTGAATTTGATAAATCTAGAAAATAACTTTATGAAAGCAGCATAATTTTATACATGTAAAATACTCACATTTAAGTTTTAAATTGCATCTAAATATACATTGATATATTTTATCATGATTTGACATATTTTTCTATTTCATAGAGTTATAGGCTCATTTGGAAGCATTTGGAGCAAAAACGTTACAAATTGTTCATGCTAAAAAGTTTTGACACCTTTTGGTATCTTGATCATAAATCTCATATATAAACTCCGATTGAGATGATTTAAGATATATTGGAAATCTAATACATATATCTACAACTTTCATGTTTTAAGTTTTCAAAAATTCCAATGTTATCATGGTAAAAATCGAACTCAAAATGTCAATACAAACTGGTGACTTTCTGAAGCTGAATGGAGAAGTGTCCGTATAGACAAAACCACCCGGTATCGGGTCAAACTCATCTGATGCCGGGTCAACATGTTTTTAATGATTTTACAGCATTTAGAAGCACCAAGTATTGTATGGGATAGTTCTATGGACACCCGGCGCTAGGTCATGCAACAAAAGTCCATAAAAACATGTTTTTGACGTGTTTTGGTGCTTTTTTCGGCTTTTATGGGCTTCTAAATTTTTCCTATATAAGGAGACATGTAGAAACATAACAGGAGATTCAGAAACGCACTCAGAAGCCAAAGCATATGGTTCAAAACGTATCTGGGAGTAACTGGGAGCATCTTATAGAGAGAGAGAGTAAGGAGATTTGGGGAGTATTAGCGATAGATTTAGTCTTCTCTAATATAACATTATTTTCTTATTATTTTCACTATGATTTGGGATTTTAGTTTTGATTTGATTTCTATTTTCATGAGTAGCTAAATTTCCCAGTCGGGGGTAAGGATGTAGTTTGACTAGGATGGATAGGATTTGTTTTTCTAGTTAAGACTCCATGAATTTGTTCTTCAAGTTATATTTAATTGTTCTTTTTATTATATTTATCTCTTTTGTTCGTTCATGTGGATTTTATGCTTGATCACCATAAAGTCTAATTAATGGGTAAACTTGATGGATTGAGAGGTGAAGAGTAAACTTAGATTTAGAGAGATAAACATGAATAACTAATTTAGAGATAGAATTAGGAATTCATGGTGATATATGTTGTAGTTTTCAAGGTTTAATTAGAAACTTTAGTTACGCGAGAGCGAATTGAATCTTAATTAAATAAGGATTAATTGACCAAGAGGTTATTATGATGCTTTAGAAATAACGGTCACCATAATTATGCAGAGTCTAACTAAAGAATAAAATCTAGTTATCTCATAAGGTGAATCTTAATCCCTTGACGCTTCTAGAACTGAAACAAAACTCAGACTTTGTTTTGTTTTCTATTTCTTTCCTTTTTAATTTGAATTCTCAATCAATTGTTTTTGGGATTAAAAGTTTAGACTGATAAATTTACTACCTTCCTTGGGTTCGACCTCTGGAATACTCCGGAGATTTTTTATTACTACAATCGACCCTGTATATTTGCAGGATCCCGATCACGGAGGGAGTACTTTTCCTTGATCTATATGATTTTATTTTCTATCCCTTATATTAAGAAACGGAGGGAGCATATCTTACTGTTTAGCCTAAAAATAAAATTGGGCTAAATATGACCCATAATGTATTAGTAAAGATAAAATTTGTTAAGCCCATTTTCTTTGTTAGGCCTTATAATATATATATATATATATAAGGCCTCATGAAATTTTATTAATGGTGACATGTGGAAGTCATATGGATGGAGGTTACTTCATGATACCTGGGTGAAATCAACACTTAAAAGAAGTGGAAGCAAAAGCAGGGAGTATGTGGCCTTGAGGAGCTGAAATTCTGGCAAGTGGATACAAATATGGGCTCAGGAAAACTATCACTTATTGTTGCCTATAAATAGCATAAAATCAGTCTTGAGGAGGATTATCTTCATTAGCACACAAATACAAACACTATGATACATTTACTTTTCTACTTTGTTTAAATGTTCTTCATCTTAGCTTTCACTTTATCTACTTTTTCCAATATCGTTATTTTATAAATTTCAGACATCATTATTGTTATTTCTTTGAATGATACAAATATGTTTACTTTGCAAGCTTTAAGTTTTCAATATCATCTTTTCATCTGTTTCTGGTACTCACATCTGGGAAAATTGTGGGAAAAGACCCTAAGGACTTGCAATCATTTTGATTAAAGGTCAAGTTTTCTAAAATCAATGTGTTTATACCTCTGGCACACTTAAAGCACATATATTTTCTCAAAATTTAGTGCCAACATATTATTTTTGACACGCCCGGTGGGACATGGTGTAGGTATCATGCCTCCAAAAACAAGAGTTTTTCTGGAAAAGAAGGTACTAGATCTCAAGATCCAGAGGATACTGCTGCAACCACAGGGCATGAATGTCATGTTTCACAAATAGTGGAGACTATCGAGCATGGGGAATTTTCAAATCCTCAGGAAGAGGAATGGGCTATAGTTATTGAAAGGTGGACTTTTGAGGAAGGTCCTATTCTTAATATTGTAGTTTCTACTGATGCTACTTTGTCTATGATTGCTAATGTGCTTGATGAGTATTTGAAGAAATAGAATGAAGTGACACAGAGAATAGTGGAGGAGTTCCAGAACAAGGAAGATTTAAAGCGTTGACAGAGAGATGAACAACAAAAAATCCTAGAAGAAAGTTAATGTAAGAGTGAGGAGGATCACCAATCTTTGATTTGCATGATGTAGGAAGAATGGAAAAGCGTATTATAATCCCTAGGTGAGCAACTACAACAAGTGCAAAGCCTAAGGATAGAAGAACCAGCTGCTAATACTAAACATGTAAAGCAAGTAATTGCTGGAAAACTTAGGGGGCAATCCTCTGAAGGATCTCATGATGAAGTTCCTCAGGACAATTCTTAGGCTGAGGAGAGATACCAACCTCCACACAAAAGAAATGGAGGAGGATCACCAAATGGGGCTGGCCTAAATGGCCGCCAGGAAGTAAGATCATTTGTATCACATCATATTTTTTCTATGACTAATCCTAATGTTAACCCTCATGTGTATGAACAGGAACCTAACATGTATGTAGAGGGCTCAGGGGGTAATCCTCAAAGTGGTTATAGAAGGGTACAACTAGTTCCCCAGCCAATTCCCCAGTTGGTTCCCCAGCTAGTTCTTCAAGCTACTCCTCAGCAGCTAGCTCCTCAACAGAGGATTCTTAGAGAGCAGCTAGTACAAGAAAATGTTGACACTATAAGAGAGGTAATGCAAAAGCTCTATAGTCCAGGTTTAAGGTAGGTTGCACAGCCAGAGTGTCATACTCCGTATCCTAAGGCAATTGATAGAGAGAATCCTTACACAAGAGGATATAGGGTTCCTGAGTTTGCTTTATTCTCCAGGGAGGGGGGTAATCTATACTAGAACATATGGCTAGGTTCACAATACAATATGGTGAGTTGGCTAATGATGAGAATTTCACAAAATTTAAATTGAGGCTATTTCCCTATTCACGCATAGGTGCAACTTTTACATGATATGCCACTCTACCTAGAAACTCTATATTTAACTAGAATGATATGGAGAGATTATTTCATACATAGTTCTTTAGAGCTGAGCCCAAGGTAAGCATTATTGAGTTATCAAGGGCCGCTCAAAGAAATGGTGAGACTGGTAATCAATTTATTTCTAGGTTTTTAAACATGAAAAGAAACTGTAGGATTCAGTTGCCCGAACATGAGTATGTGAAGATGATGCAAAAAGGTTTTCTCATAGAGCTGAGGAAGAAGTTCCAAGGGGTTAAGATTAGGGACTTTTATGAACTTTCAGTAAAAGTGTTTGAGTATGAAGAGTTGTTGTACGAAGAGAATCAAATGATGAAGTCTACTATGGGGACCTACTGTGCTGAGGTAAATCATGAAGTAGTTGTGGCTGATTTAACTAACTCTAGTTCAATTGTGTGTCCTTTGCTAGTTAGGAAGGCTCTAGAAACTTGACAGAAGTCGTCAACAACTTGTTCTCAGCCTAATTACCCATTTGATGTTTTTAAAACTAAATAGATTTTTTATTACTTATTAAAAGAGAAGTTTATCACACTGCCAACTAACCACAAGATTCCAACTAAGGAGAAGTTGAAGGGGAAAAAATATTATAAGTATCATCACTCTTAGAATCATAACACTAATGCTTGTTGGTCTTTCAAGAATTCCTTGCAAGAAAGAATAAACAAAGGCATACTTAAGTTTCCTGAGAAGAAGGAGAGTATGATAGTGGATGAGGAAATCCTTTAGCTACCATTAATACTATGGGGTTTGATTTGCAGACTCTTATTGATGCAAAAAAGATGACAAAATAAATTTAACAACCTTAACTTCATTCTAAAAGAAAGTTCAGAAAAGAATGTGGGCCTAAATACTATTTTCCATACCCCAAAAATGTGTGGAGAAGGGTTAAGGTTGCTAGTGCACCAGAAAGGAAGGAAGCTCCTTAGAGAAAATAGGAGCCAGTATGGGATACTTTGGGGCAGTCTTTAGGAAAGTATGATTTCATGGTTAAATACCTGCCTTCAGTAATCAAGAACCACCTAGTGGGTTAGTTGTCAGGTCAGAGATCACTCAATAGGGCACAAGAAAGAGTCTAATTCAACAAGAAGCAGCCTAGGTTCGTGGTTCCTCCTTAGAATGTATTGACAAAACGATGGCAGGTGGTGACACACAAAAAATTTCCCTAGCCACTTACTAGGACACGATGACTTCAAAGAAAAAGAGTTGCTGCAAGGAGAGAGGTGGAGATGCCTGAGTAAGAGGATAATGCTTTTAAGGAGAAGATTACTATGGAGAAAATCAAATTTAGGATGAAAGCAACAGAAGATTCAGATTCTGTATCGAGTAGCAAGGAGGATGAGAACCAAAAAATGCCTTTCTTCTTAATAGGTGATATTCTTGTACCTATGTGTGCTACGTCTACTCTAACTTTACTTGTCATTTTTCAGAGAAAAAGTGAAATAAAAAATCAGGAGATAAAGGTTGAAGCACCAGCAGAAAAGACTGAAGAGGTGAAGGCTACTATTCAAGCTGACCCTAGGGAGCATAAGAAGGTGATTTTTGATAAACCATCGGACCAAATATCAAAGCATCTTAAGCTACTATATATTAAGGCTCATTCGAATGGTAAACCTACCTCTAGAGTTCTTATTGATAATGGGTCAACTATGAATGTTTTTCCATTTAAAATGTTGTGAGCCCTTGGAAAATCTCAAGAAGATCTAATTTCTATAGAAGTTTCAGTGGTAGCTTTTACTGGGGTTCCAGCCAAAGTAATAGGAATATTCCTTATAGAGGTTATAGTAGGAACTAAAACCTCTTTATCGGCATTTTTTGCTGTGAATATGGAAGCTAATTACAAAGCCTTTTTAGGAAGGGATTGGATTCATGCAAATCAGTGTGTGTCATTATCATTACACCAATTTCTATTATTTTGGAAAGGGAAGGATGTGGAAATAGTTTGAGTAGATGATAAGCCTTTTCACATAGACTCAGATGCAATAGATGTGAGATTTTATAACTCAAATTGTGGTCCCATCAAATTCCTCAAAAAGAACAGGTTTGGTAATCCTACAAGTATTACTATTTTTAATGAAGAAGAGTTAGTCTGTAGGAAGCAGGCAAAAGAATTATTGAAGTCCACAACCATTGTGCCTTACAGTAGGCTGATGAGTTCTCCTATCATTAAGGAGGTCAATGTTAAATAGTCACACAGAAGGAGAACAAGCGGTGGCTACAGTCGTAATACAAAAAGCATGTCTGCTTCATCTTTTAGACAGTTTGGTGATGGAAGAAGTCGAATGTTCAAATGAAGTAGAGATAATTTTTGAAGAGGATGAGGAAAATGAGGCAGATAAGATCAAGTTGCATGAATTAGAAAAGGCTACTGCTAAACTTGAGGATATACATCCTGAAGTTCAAGATCCTATGGAGGAGTTTAACCTTGCCAACAGTGAGGAGCTGAGTGTCATGTATGTAAGTTCTCTCCTAATGCCTTGTCTTAAGGAACAACTAATTACTTTGTTACAAGAATACAAGGATTGCTTTGCATAGAACTATGATGAGATGCTTGGACTTAGTCAAGAATTGGTGGAACATAGACTACCAATCAAGCTTGGATTTCAACCTTACTAGCAGCCAACAAGAAGAATGTCTAAAGAAGTAGAGCTAAAGGTGAAAGAAGAGATAAAGAAGTTGCTAAAGGCCAAGTTCATCAAGCATTGTAGGTATGCTCTTTGGCTTTCTAATGTTGTGCCTGTAATGAAAAAGAATGGTAAATTAAGGTTATGTGTAGATTTTAAAGATCTAAATGCAGCTACACCTTAAGATGTATATGTTATGCTTATTGCTGATATGATGGTTGATATGGCTGCTAGGAATGACTTATTATCTTTTATGGATTGTTTTTCTGGTTATAACCAAATAATGATAGCCGAAGAGGATATTTTCAAAATGGCTTTTAGATGTCTTAGCTCCATTGGTACTTTTGAATGGTTAGTTATGCCGTTTGGTTTAAAAAATGATGGTATAACATACCAAATGGTTATGAACACTATATTTTATGATATGATCGGGAAACATTTAGAAGTATATATTGATGATATTATGATAAAGTCAAAGTTGGCTAAGGAACATATTGGACACTTGAGAAAAAGTTTTCAAAGAATGAGGAAATATAATTTAAAACTTCATCCTCTTAAATGTGTGTTTGGTGTTCAAGGAGGAAATTTCCTTGGTTTTTTAGTTCACCATAGAGGAATTGAAATAAACAAGATTAAGGCTAAGGCAATATTGGAGGCTAAACCCCCACAAAACAAAAAAAAATTACAAAGATTTTTTGGGCAAGTTAATTATCTTAGAAGGTTTATTTCTAACCTTGCTGGGAAGATGAAAGAATTTTCTAACTTATTAAAATTGAAACAGGTAGAAGAATTTGTGTGGAAGGACCAACACCAGAAGGCTTTTAACAAGATAAAAGAATATTTGAGCAAGCCTCCAATACTTGTTCCTCCAAAGGAAAAGATACCTCTTAAGCTCTACTTATCTGCCACTAACGAATCTTTGGGTTTTCTTTTACCACAGACAAATTCTACAGGTCATGAGCAGGTGATTTATTATTTAAGTAGGTTTCTTATTCCTATGAAGATTAAGTATACCCTAACAGAAAAGCTATGTTTGACCTTGTATTTTGCTTTCACTGAGTTAAGACATTATTTAATTTGTTCAGTGGTCTATGTAGCTTTTCAAACTGACTTGGTTAGACCTTTATTTCTGGATGAATTCGAAAGTGGATTGTGGCTCTAGCACAATTTTCTTTAGTATTCTATCCGCAAAAATCTACAAAAGGTCAAGTTCTAGCTGACTTTTTAGCATATCACCCTTCTATAGGTGTTTTGCAGGGAGTAGAGGTTGGAATACCCATATATCAAGTGGATCCTCAGCCTTGGACATTGAAATTTGATGGCTTGAGTACTGAGAATTCAGTCGGAGCAAGGATAGTGATTATTTCGCCTATAGGGATCAAGACGATTTTGTCTTTGAATTTAGCCTTTAAATGTACTAATAACTTGGCCAAATATGAGGCTCTAGTAACTGGTTTGGAAATATTACAAGAATTGGGAGCAAAAGAGGTCCTAATAATGGGTGATTCTCAACTTGTGTTGAAACTACTCTCAGGGGAGTATAAATGCACTAGTTTGCCTTTAACTTCATATTTTACAGCTAATATACAGATTATTAATGATTTTAACAATGTCTCTTTTTGTTATGTTCCTAGGGATGCTAATTGGGAAGTTAATGAATTAGCTCATGTAGCCTTTAGGGTTAGAATGTCTAAGGAGCTGACCCATAAACTAATTCTGGTACAGTGAAAGAATCATCCTGCAATTTGAGAGAGGGGTATCCAGGTGGAGACATTCAATACATATGTGAATTTAGCTGAGGATTGGAGAAAAGAGTTCAAAAACTACCTGGAGAACTCAAGTCAAAGAGTACCGTATAGAGTAAAAGTGCAAGCTACTAACTTTATTTTAATTGAGAATGAGTTATATAGGAAGAGTCCTAATGGTCTGTTGTTAAAGTGTTTAGGTTTTGCAGATTATATGGAAGTCATAAAACAAGTTCATGAAGGAGTCTGTGGAGCTCACCAGGCTAGCATCATAATGAGGTGGCTTATAAGGAGATATGGCTATTATTGGCCAACTATCCTAAAAGACTACATTAACTATGCTAAAGGATGTCAACAATGTCAAAAATATGGGAGTGTACAAAGGATTCCAACTGCAAACCTTCATTATATTGTTAAGCCTTGGCCATCCAAAGGATGGGCAATTGATATTATAGGCAAAATTTATCCAGCTTCTTTCAAAGGACACTTATTTATAATAGTTGCTATAGATTATTTTAATAAGTGAGTTGAAGCTATGCCTATGAAGAAAATAGAACAAAAGGATGTGATTCAATTTATTAAAGATAACCTAATTCTTAGATTTGGTATTCCTCTAACAATAATAACTAACCAAGGAACTATGTTTATAGGTGATTAGGTAAAGGAGTTTGCAAAGGATTATGGAATTTAGTTGCTAAATTCAACATCACACTATGCTCATGCGCATGGACAAGCAGAGGCTTCAAATAAAATCCTCATAAGGATCCCAGAGAAAATGCTAGAAGATAATCCTAGAGATTGGCACAGGATTCTATCAAAGACATTATGGGCATATAGGACTTTTAAGAGGAGTGATACAGGAGTAAGTTCTTTTGTTCTAACCTTTAGCCATGGCACATTGTTGCCTATAGAAGTAGTGGTACCTTCTTTAAGGGTCACCAAGCAAAATCAACTTATGCCTAAAGATTACTTGAAATCTATGATGATGGAGATTGAAAATGCAGATGATTTAAGGCTTCAAGTATATAACAATATGATTATACAAAAGAAGAAGGTGTCCAAATTCTATAACAAAAGGGTGAAAAAGAAAGTGTTCAAAGAAAGAGATCTAATGTGGAAGACAATTCTACCATTAGGAACTGAAGATAGAGAATATGGGAAATGGTCTCTTAATTGGGAAGGGCCATTTAAAATACACAAAGTCCTGAAAGGAAATTCCTATTGGTTAGCAAGTTTGGAAGGAGAGCCATATCAACTATTCATCAATGGCAAATACTTGAAGAAATATTTTCCCACTATGTGGGAAATGGTAGACAACAAGAATGAGTGAAAAGAAGGCCAATAATGTGGCCAACAATGTATGTCTTAGGATAATAGTGATAAATAAATAGCAAGACATCATTGTATTGTCAAGCTAGCAGCATGGCTTCTGTATTTTGACTTTGTAAGTAGGCCTCTTTTCACCACTTTAGTATAATAAAATGAAGATAGGTCTGATGACCATATATTTTTAAGAGGTGGCGATGTTTGTGTGTCTATGATGGTTGAAAATGATAACCTTGATATGCTTTGAAAGGGCTACTAAATGATTACTAGAATTAAGCTCTAAAGCCTAGAGAGAGTTCTAGTGAATATAGGAATCGCAACAAACTAAAGACATGGTATGCACTTAAAGGAAGCAAGGCGGCACCGCTAGGTGATTATGCAATGATTTTCTTGTCTAAGGAACCGGGTTCCAACATGACACTACCTTGACTACAGGTTTTTCCCTGCACTTTAACTTCTATAAAACATTGATATTTATGCATAGAAATGTCATGGCTGTGATGCTTATGTGTAAGTGTTCAGTGGACTTTTCAAAGTAAGTCATCAAGATAGATGAGCCTCTAGCCATTTTTCAGCAAATTAACAATGTCCCATTTATACAAGCATCAAGGTCCATATATAGTCAAAATTATATAAATTTGAGCATTCATCATTACTGCAAGTCTTATAAGACAACTACTGTTGATTAAAAGATGTAAAGGCTCCAATATCTTAGCCACCAGAGCAGGAACTAGAAGGCAAAAGGATATGAATATCAAGTACAAAACACTCAAGTTTTAAATAACTATAACAACGAAAACGTGTCCAAAACTAACACGAATAACATGTCCAAAAACTACCAACAAGAATATGTCCAAAACTACGAAATCCACCTTAGTTTTACCAACAAGTTAGCATGTCCACCAAAATTATCACCTGCTCTTGCTGTTCCCTCACTACTACCTTATCCTTTGATGCTTCACCTTTTCCTCACAACATCCACACCTGCACCATATTAGCAAATGTTATATTGACATAGATCAATTTTTTCACAAAGTTAATCATAATGAAAACAAGTTAAGTTTACCTCTCTATTCATAGGCACTTATCAAGGATGAAGTTACACCACTCTTCAATGAGTTCCTCAATTTGAGTATCAGAGTATTCACAATAAAAGGTATCAGGGAAGTACTGTAAATTTAATATGAAATTACATAAGTGAAATTGGCAAAATTTTATAAGCATTAATGTAAATATGAAATTATATACCGTGTCTGGGATTATGCTATGACCATGTGTGATAATATCCTTCATGAATAACATCACACAGTATCCACAATCATTATCATTTGGTTGTTTTGGACACTAAAGAGAAAAATTATATTAATTATACATTAAAGAAATGTTAATCTCAACAATTGTTGATTGAATACAAATTTATACATACCCGTATCTTCTTCCATTTATATAACGAGGAAGCTAAGGGTTTTACCATTTTGCACTTATGATTATCTCTACACCCCCGAGCCATTCGAAATATTAACACATCACTGTTTAACCATAAAATATAAAAAAGCTTAGATTGAGCAAAATCTAATTTGAATTATTACATATAAGTGTAAACATTAAATACTTGGGAAGTAAATATATTATTCTTACTTATTAATGATCCCTATCATTTTTTCGTGAAGTTCCAGATCATGATGCAAAGGATCCAAAAAATAGATAGTCGGCTATAATGGATTGATTGCAATTAACATCTAGTGTCCGCTATGAAAAAAATAACCAGTGTCATTAGCAAATTATAATTAAGCAGATAACGTCAAATACATGAAAATTTGTAAGTTTACTTACACATTATTATATGGAACCAAGAATAAGACATCTTTGTCAGCCCTAGCAGTGAAAGCATCCGCAATTAACTGCTACTGTTCAGTATTCTTACTATTCGGCAATTTGCTAACAACAACAGCTACCTCTTCAAGATGGATGAATATAAATTTCTTTGTAAGATTACGAGGCATCAACAATGTCTCATAGGGGTATCTTGAATAGAAACAAAATAAAAAAGAAACATAGGTTAATATGAAGGACTAAAATGAAAAAAAATTAAAACAAATAGATTAATATCAAGTACCTTATGTACAAGTTAACATTTGCAACCCCGATCCACTTACGATGGATGATGTAATCAACAATTTCAGCATTAATACTTTCAAATACTACCTTATTATAAATGTTTTTGTCAAATTTTACACGTTTGTCAACTTTGCCCTTAAGCGAATGTGGTAGAAACTTGACAATCATCCTTCGAAAAGTATCTGGAACCATATGCTTGGGTAATCACATGAGTGGTGGAGCTACTGATTCCTTTAATTATCCTGACCTTGGGACATTACTATTCCCCTTCAACTAAGCAACAAAGGTTCACACTATCATTTTTCAAAATCTTGTTTATCACACATTCCAATGGTAATCATATTATGAAATTTCACATAAAAATCATACACAGTACAATAGTATATATCTATAGGTCCTCTAAACACAACCTCAGTATCTAGGAGCTCGTTCAATACATCTAGTATCAATTTAGTATCACATGAGAACAAAAGATACATTTTAACAAACAAATAGCATACATCTAGTTTGTCTTTGAAAGTGTACACTATAGCTGAAAGCATAAAACAACTGTTGCAAGAAACAACTATGACTTTTCTTTTGGTTATATAATTAACAAACTCTTAAGTCTTATAATTTCCATATACACACAGTTAACCCAAAATCCACTTAAATCAGCCCTCAATCGTCAACACAACTACAAGAATTTCTAAATACTTGGCAGGCAAACATTAGAAAGAGTACAACACAGAACGTGATATTTTAATCCTTTTAGTTACCACAAACATCAAAACATAAAGCCAAAGCAAGTCTAAAAGGGTCTGAGTCACGTAGCAGTGTGATACAAAAAGTCTTACACACTGTCAACTAACATACCTTTACTAATGGAGCAGCAGTGATGAGGTGTGCGGGCCATGCTATGAAGTTGCCCAATGCCATTCCTACTATTTTCATGTCCCCCATAAGAACAGGGAACCTAACACCCTCCTCCCTAGCTACCTCAATCGACACTTTTAGATTATTTGCAGGTACGGGTGCATTGTGAAGCATCTCTTCAGGGCTATTATGCACATATCCCTCTGCAATTATGTGTCGATTAGGTGTATATAACCATAACTGACAATATAAATGACCCTGTTCCAATCAATGCATTAGAAATCAACCATTTATTAAGGGTAAAAAAAAATTATCTCTGAACTTATTAATGAGAGCAATTACCTGAGGGAGTTCCTAAGGGGTAACAGTGCAACTATCTTTGGCACTAGCCGCCGCTGGTGGTATCCCTTGCATTAACTGCATTTGAAGCACCATGTTCATCAATTCAACTAATCAGAGCTGCATTTGAGATTGAGTCTGATGTTGTTCCTTAACAATAGCCTCCAATTGGGCAACCTTTGTAGCGTCTGATGATAGTCGAGGCCCAAAAAAGGCTTTGTGTGTCACACCAAACCCTGCGCCCCTAACACAACCAAGATACTCAGGGACCCCCAATGCCTTACCAAGTATATCCTGCCCAATGCTTTCCTCCTCACTAGCTTGAGACATGGAATTGGAGAGTTCATTCTGTGGAAGAAAGAGAAACAAAATAAAAATATTTGCAACTAAATAATAAGTATTTGAAAAAATATATATATATATATATGTAAATAAAATAATAAAATAATACTAACTATTGACTCGACAACTTTCCGAACGTTTTCATTGTCAATTATCCCATCCTTGTTCTTGCGAGATTCTATCCATAGCTCATGGCATTCTATTTCCCTCCCTTCTGACCCTTCCTGTGATTTCTAATGTATGATCACAAATAAGTAAATGTATAAGTATTTGAACAAAAGTGTCATTCATAGAAACAAGCTATAAAAGCACGTACCATCTTATCCTCTATACCGTGGTATCGTTGATGACCCTCTCTACAGGGGTATTGTTGCTTCTTGGCTCTGTCACTATTGGCTTGGCTTAATTTCTGTAAAGTAATGCACCAAATTAGCTTTAGTGTAACAAAAACTAAGATAAGGTACATATGATTAGGTTTAATCTAACAAAAACCTCACAATGAGATTATAATCAAATGACATACTATGTTATTATTGCACACACCAAACCAGAATTTTATTCAATAACTAAATATATGTATTAAAATTAAATGAAGAACAACAATAAGAAAAATGGTTTACCTGAAAAGATTCTTCACGATGCCTCGCAACAAAAGCATCCTAATATTCCTATGTAATGTATAGCTCAAACAACCGAGGTAGATGAGTAAGGAAGTTGCCTGCTTCATCTCTCATGAAGAATCTAGTGAGAATGGATCAGAAAATTCATAGTGCCACTCCAACCTTCATATATATGTGACACCTGTGACTATTATTTATGTCAAAAGCTAACTGCAACATACATTACCCAAAAGAATTATTGTATGTATATATACACACACATTATAATCAAATGACATACTATATTATTACCTCTATATCTTTGAAAATGCTATTCTTCACAGGATTAGGGACTTTCCTCTAATCCTTGTGAGAATGGGAGATTGGAACCTTGAACTTCGTAGCGACCCCAATGTAGCTGCTCAATTTTTGTCCAACCGTTCGTATTGGATTGCCTTTGCGATTCCACTCTATATGAATCTTCTGGTGAGTATATCGAGTTCGTATCACCTCTTTCAACACAGTCAAGCTATGCCGGTGCTGTTCAATATATTTCTCTAACTCGTTTTGACCATGATCATCACCATGACTAGAAGGAGATGCCATTTACCTACAATAAAATTCCAAGAAACATGTAAGATATCAAAGATGGAAAAAGAATTTAAAGCAAATATAAAACATACAAAAAATTGAAAAGATAAAAAAAGTATACATGTTGAAGGAAACAAAATTCAAACTAAGACAAACAATAAATTATATTCGGTAAATAAAACCTTTTCCTCTTTCCTGTCAAATGTTGACTACTTTGTCCCCTTTTTACAATCCAAGTACCTTTTTGATGGTCATCTCTAACGTAAAGAGCATCATCTCCACCAAGATCAGTATCAAGTGATGTCCCATGGAAAGGATCAACCTCAATATCTGCATCTTGATAGTCTTGGCCATCATCTAGGTTGTCAATTATTTTGTTCGTTAGCATAACAATGGACCACTTCTTATTAGTAGGATTAGGGACAAAAAACACTTGTTGAGCTTGAGATGCTAAAATAAAAGACTCATCTTTATACCCCACCCTATTAAGATCCACTTGAATGAACCCTGAATCATCAACTCGAAGGCCATTGTTGTTGTCAACCCACTTACAACTGAAGACAGGTACCCGGAATGAGATGTAGTCTAATTCCCATATGTGCTCAATTACCCCAAAGTATGACATGTTTGCAAAAATAGGGTTTTTGTCTTTAACACTAGAAATATGCATTGATTGAGCTATAAGAGTTATCCTACTATTTTGCATTGTACTCTTATCATCTTGCTCTTTTGTATAGAATGTGTACCCATTGATGAGATAGCTAGTGTAAGAGAGTACATACATGCTTGGACCTATAGCTAAATGTTTTAACCTATCTAAAACCAAACTAGAATTCCTATCCAACTCCAAGATAATGTGATTTCACGACCAATCTATAAAAAATCGATTGTGTTCTTTCGATATCCAACTCTCATTCTTATTGGGGTTTAAGCTTCTAATTCTCTCCTTGTGCATTTTCACATATTCATCAACCTCATTTGAGTTGTGTAAGACATACAGGTGAGCTTGCTCCCATGTGTCCTGGAGATACTAACTATTTGACTTTCCCGAATCCCTTCACCACTTGTTCTCCCCAAGTGACGAGAATTCGAAACCCTAATGTTATCAACATTTGATAAGTATTCAGTACAAAATTCAACAGCTTCTTCGGCTATGTACCTTTCAACAATACAACCCTCTAGTCTACTTCGATTTTTTACATACCCTTTCAATACCTTCATGTAACGTTCAATCGGGTACATCCATCTCATATAAGCTAGGCCACACATTTGTATTTCCCTAACGATGTGAACTGTTAAGTGAACAATCATGTCAAAGAATGAAGGCGGGAAATACATCTCAAGCTCACACAAAGTGACAACAATTTGTTTTTACAATGTGGGCAACTTCGTAGTGTCAATGACTTTGCTATAAATAGACTTGAAAAAGAAAAATAGTTTTGTGATTGTCTCTCGTACCTTTTTCAGTAAAATGGACCATATACCCACCAGCATCATATGCTCCATCAAAACATGGCAGTCATGAGTCTTTAGACCCTTTAACTTCAAATCTTTCATAGATACAAGGTTTCTAATGTTTAAGGAATACCCCTCTGGAACATTAACAGCATGAAGGAATTCACAAAAAGTGATTTTCTCTTTCCTAGATAAAGTATAAGCTACCAAAGGAAGATAAATACGTTGTTTCTCCTTCACCGGTGCCAAGTCTCCTCTAATTCCCATAACAACCAAATCAAATCTTGCCTTCTTACTATCTTTGGTCTTCCCCTTCACGTTAAGTAATATACCAATAATGCTATCACATACATTTTTTTCTATATACATCACATCAAAGAAGTGTCTCACATACAAGGACTTTCAATATGGAAATTCAAAGAAAATTGACATTTTCTTCCACCCACTTGTCCCAATTTGTCTTACAAAAGGTTTCCCAAAGTTGTTGTTCACATCCTATACCTTACAAAACAAGTCCTCACCACTTAACGGCACAGGTTCTCCTTTTTCTTCTATCTTCCCATTAAAAGCTTTTCTCCACCCCCTGTAACAATGTCCTCGACGCAAAAATCTTCGATGCCCGAGGAAGACAAATTTCCTACCATGTTTCAACCGAATGGATTGTGTGCCTTCTTCACATATAAGGCACCCAAATTCTCCTTTGATGTTGTATCCAGAAAAATTACCATACGTCGGAAAATCATTGATTGTACCAAAAAGCATAGCTCTCAATTTGAATGGTTCCTCCCTATAACTATCATACACCTCCACACCCTTCTCCCACAATAGCTCTAAGTCTTGAATTAGTGGATCCAAGTAAACATCTATATCATTTCCTAGTTGTTTAGGTCCAGAAATTAACATAGACAGCATCATAAATTTCCACTTCATGTATAGCCACGGAGGCAAGTTATAAATCACCAAAATCACGGGCCTCGTACTGTGGGTACTACTCTGCATACCATGCGGGTTCATTCCGTCAGTAGATAATGCAAGGCATAGGTTTCTATCTTCTACACTGAAGTCTTCATAGTCACAATCAATTAATTTCCACTGCGGAGAATCTGTAGGTTGTCTAAGCTTCCCATCTTTAATTCTTTCATCCGCATGCCTTGTCAAGAGCTTTGTATTCTCCACATTGCTGTACATGCGTCTAAATCTAGATATGATGGGAAAATACCATACCACCTTCACCGGGCTTGATTTTTTCTCCTTATATCATAGGGAATTTCATTTAGGACACTTGTCTAACGATACAAATTCTTTTCGAAATAAAATGCAATCATTAGGACAAGCATGTATCCTCTCATAGCTCATCCCAATAGAGCTTATCATTCGTTTGGCCTCATATGTTCGGCTAGGAAACTCATTATCCTCTGGCAGCATATCCTTTAAAAGTGCAAGTAATTCTGTGAAGCTCTTATCACTCCATCTATTACCTGCTTTCAAGTTGTATAGCTTCAACACGGCTGACAATATTGTGAACTTAGCGCAACCATAGTATAATGGTTTTTCTGCATCACTTTTTAACCTGTCAAACATCTTCAGACAATCCTGAAGTTCATCCTCAATCACATTTGCCATCTCTTCAAGACAATCGCCCTCGAATGTACCTGTGTCAAAATCATTCAATCCAAAGCTCTCATTATACCTATTACTACTATACTCATCATTTGTCTCACCATGCCTTGTCCAATGTGTGTAACTTCGATCAATTCCATTACAAATTAAATGTGACTACAAGTCAACTGCACTAACTAGCATCCCAAAGCAACACTTTAAGCATGAGCATATAATTTTGTCAGGGTTATCAGCATGGTTAATTGCAAAGCTAACAAACTCTTTTACTCCATCCCAATATTCTTGAGTCAAATGATTTGTAGATATCCATTTCCAATCGATGCTTCTGTTTAGGTTGTGTATAAATTTCAGCAGAACCTCTCCTAAATTTGGGCCTCTCAATAATTCTACAACAGCAACTCACAAGAAGTTAAATATGATGACCCTATGACTTGTTAATTGTACTACCAATTACTAATTTTCAAGTAACCATATACTAATTTCAAGCAACCATATACCAAAATTAAGCTATTTCAAGCAACCATATGCTAATTTCCAAAGAGAAACTGGCAATATAACAGCTTAAAAATTAAGAGTTTCTCAAGCCTCAAGCTCTCTTTTCTTACACTCAATTATTGAATTTTAACAAACTTAGATATCACAACACAATAAATCATGTTTCAAAGTGATTCTAAACAAAACTTTGTATAATCATATATAGCTTTTAACCACTAATCCATCCAATTGGCACATACAGTTTTATATAAATATCAACCAATCACAGCAACAATATAGATTGACATCACTGATTTTAGTGAGTTGAAGTAAGATTGATGTACCTTATAAGCTATGAACTTGATCACCAAGCCCAAAGACTTGAACTCTTCCAGCAATTATTGATCACACATTAATTGAGCTAAAAATAAATTTTAAAATCAGATTGACCATTAGATGATTTGGGAATGCCCTTGAATGAACTTGAAAAAACAATATTAGAACTAATATCTAAAAAGAATTTTTGAACTAATATGTAAAGAATTTTAGACAAAAATGATCTATTGTAAGAGAAATTGAGAAACTCACACTTGAAATTTATATATAAATCAATGCTATAAAAAGCACAATAAAAAACAAGATAAATATCTAACTAGTACTGGCCATATATTTTTTAAATGATGTACCTTATAAGCCCTGAACTTGATCATCAACTCCAAAGACTTGAACTCTTCCAAGAGTTATTGATCACATGTTAATAAAGCTAAAAATAAATTCTAAAGTTAGATTGACCATTAGATGATTTGGGTATACCCTCGAATGAACTTGAAAAAAGAATATTAGAACTAATGTAAGAGATATTGAGAACCCCACACTTGAAATTTATATATAAATCAAATGAAAATTACTATATATCTATGGCCATTAACTAATTAGTATGTACTTAGTAGTAGGCACTGGCTTTTGCATCACAACTTTTGGGTTTCATGTCTCCACACTATGGTCCCCCCCCTTCCTCCCCTCATTTCCTTTTTCTCATAAGTTGACATACACAGACAAAACAACTCCCCCTCTTTTCTCTCTCTCTTTCTGGCTCCTTCTCTTGTCATCTCTTCTCACTTATAATTTGGGTCATCATAGTGAAAGCACAAAGAATGGCCAAAGAAACTAATATTCTAAAGTACACAGAATAGAAAGCTTATACAAAGAGAGTATATTATCCAAAAAAAAGAGTAGAAGTAATTCTAAAAAGCTTTGATCAAATTCTGCTAGATGAATCATGATGATACTACTTTAGAAGCCTCCTTTACTTCAAAGCCCAGTAACAATAAGGCCTGAAACAACATGAAACATTTTTATTTTAACTTCATATGAAGTCAGAACAAAATAAGGTCAACTCAACGTTAACAACATAGACCACCTTGATTTCCAAGTGAAGTTACTTCCTTTTACAGAAAAAGGTTCAGATCCAGGGTGAAATTAATGGAATATTTACATACAGTTATTCATATTCAAACTTTTGAGCAGAAATTGACATTTTGGAATCAAAATCACATATGATGCATACATAGTTATAATGAGGATATATATGTATATATGATGGAGAATATGTACTCATGGAAGAGATACAGAAGTAGATAAACTGTTGCATAATCTAATAATACATACAGTTGATACACTTCCTAAGATACATCAAGAACACAGAGTATGATGAACAAACCATCCAATCGAAGTAGACTACTAGATAACAGAAGATATTGATATTATAAAATGGCCCATATCAAGAAATTCAACCATTTATTTGTTCTATGCTTCATCAATGACTCTCAGATATGTGGATAATATACAATCATTGCCATTTCTTCTTGAAATAAAAAGACAAGTTAATGAGGCTAACATTCATCTTTTAGAGGCACAAATTGAGAAGTTAAAACCTATACATGAATACCACCAGTTCCATCTACACCTCTAGGACTAGCTTTATTTTCATGGCATAATTTTTTGAAAATAAGCCAAAGATGTAGTGAGGCATATCAACATGAATGACTATGTTTTGCACATGTTTTGGGGCATTCACATCACAATTCTTGTTCCAACAAAATTTTTAGTTTATTACCAATTAATTAGCAAGTAAAGGCAAACAATCAAATGCCACTAAGATTCTTTTACACATGACATAGTGAGAATTATGAACACTCTCAGCTTTTCTCTTAATAGGAGCAAATTTTCTTTCTTTTGAATGCCCAAAATTACTGAGTTTGGATGGAAGAGACAAAGCAGAAAGCTCAACATTATTCATGCATGTAGATGCTTCTTCAGAAATAATAGGATCATAGAGTAGAGAATACGAATGGTCTTGTATTTCTCTAATGGTAGATCTTTGAGAAAACTACACTGCACCTTTTGCAAGGGACTCTAACGAAGCACCAGCCTGCAAATAGGAAACTATAGATTAACCCAAACAGGAATCCTAGAACAATGTCTCTAAACATGATCCTTTCCTAAATTTAGCAAAATTAGGAAATTTCCTCCGCCTCTTGCTCTCCCAAATTTAAGAAAACAACAAAATGAGAAGTAGAAGAGAGAAATCTCCTTAATATCAATAGCAGTTAACTACAAAATACTTGGGATATTAGAACAAGACTGGCAATGAAAGGTAAGCAGAAAAAGGTCGGAAGTGAATTAACCAACTTGCCTTCAAGTAAGTGCGATTGTACAAGACAAAATATTATGAAAAGGAAAGAGCAAGATATAGATTTGTTCAATTCAGATATAGTGTCTAGCAAATAAAAAATTTCAACATACTGATATGCACAGGCAATCCCTTAGACATCAATCTTCGCAGTCTACACAATTCATCTCAATCCTGAAACTCTCCACTGGAAATACTTTTGTGCAACTTCACTCCACTGGAAAGCATCTTTTTCTTAATATATATATATATATATATTTCCTTAAAACAAGACAATTAACCGTGGTACTAATTTGGTTATAACCTTAGCCTACAAATCCCCTATGCATTCAGATCTTTAGGAAAATAGGGGAAATATTATTTTCTATTTTCTTTGCAAATTTTATGCTTTCGATAGAGAAAATTCTATGAAAAGCCTTAACAATATAAAGTTCTTGTAGAACGAGGTAGAGACACAAACAAACTTTCTTCTCAAGTCATAGTCAGAAGAAAAGAATAGACCTGCATACTTGAAATGATAAAGAAAAGAATTTAGAAGCAAAAGGGCAGCGATAAAGAACAAGCAAGATCAAGATTCACAATCAAATTATCTTTACAAGGAAAGTCACATACACGAGAAGAGCATAGTCCCAGTAAAAATGACTTTTAAGTCACAGCCAAAAGAAGAGAACAGAGTTCCAAGTTGCAACAAAATAAAAAAAATTAGAAAAAAAATTTTCACCGCCAGCAAGCTAGAAACAGTGAAGAGAACTCACCTGAGGACCACGGTGGATAGCTTTAGTGATGGAGTCACAACTTGCAGCCACGAGGGAGGGAGGCGACAGTAGGAACTAAACAGAGAGCATGATGATTTAGGGTTTAGGTTCAAAGTAAAGCATACTACAGAAATCAATTTAAGAAACTGAAGCATGGGAAAAAGAGACGACAGAGTGTACCGATGATTTAGGGTTTTAGTTTCGATGGAGATCTGGACCAAGCTTCAATGGAGACAACAAATCCTCAATAGACAGCACAAAACTTCTACGGAGTGAAGCCAACGGTGAGCTTCAGTGAGGTTGAGAACGAAGTGACATAGTGAAAGACAAAGCTCACAAGCTATCGATATCGGCCTCTATTCTCTGATGGCACCACGGGTAAAATGAAACCAACTGCAGAGATGTTTTTAAATAACATTCATTGGCGTTTCAAACTAAATGCCAACTATACTAACATTAGTTGGCATTTTATAAATAAATGTCATATAATATGTCTCTTTAAATAAACGCCATATAATATATCACTTTAGTTGTCGTTGTTTATATAAACGCCAACTACTTCACCCAATTTTTTTTATAATTTTTTAAAATTCATTTACTTGGCATTTGATACGTAAACGCCATCTAAACTTTCAAATTTTATTTACCCATTTTAATTTCTATATAAATATTAGTTGGTGTTTAATTCATAAATGCCACCTAATATATATTTTTTTTTAGTTTTTCATTTTTAAATATTAAGTGGCGTTTAAGATTTAAAAGCTAACTTATGTTTTTAATTTTTTAAAATTAATGATATCAATATAGTTGGCATTTTCATCAGAAACACCAACTAAATTATTTCTTACCATTTTTTTCATTTTTAAATTATCTTTAAAAATATTAGTTGACGCTTTTTAGTAAAATACCAACGTAAGTTGTTAACTTTAGTTGGCGTTTTTAGTTTAAACGCCAACTAAAGTGCTGCTGTTCACTTTTTATTAGCGTTTTTTCTTAAAAATGCCAACTATTGATTGCCATAAAAAATCATTTTTGGCCTAGTGATTGTCCAACAAAAATATATTGTCACTCATCCAATTGCCTAATTAGTTGAAGTTGATAGATTTAAGTAAAACTATACTCGATGATATTAAATTGCAATGTATACCTTCAATAGGTCATATGGGCTCTGTGCATACGAAATTATACTTTATAGGAAATTACCTTCTTTTATGTCTGGCCACAATGACGAGCATGTGAAAATTATTATCACGCATTGATTGAAGGCTTCCATTTAGCAGGCAATTTCCTATATTCGGGGCAGACATAAAACAAGATAATTTCTTATAAATAAAAGTCAAGGTCAAATTAATTAAGTTTGTTGTGCCACGTGTTTAAAGTAAACAATATTTGAAAAATCCTAATTCTTGATGAGGATGGGGAGCAAAGTTTAGTGTCTAGGAAAATCTTTTAATAATTTAGAGTGATAACTTCAGATATTATATACTTTGAATAAGTCCTATTATTTGATTATATGATATATTCTTTTATCAAGTTTTGTCAAGAATAATTTTACTTGCTATCAAATTGTTTAGTTATACTCTCTAATATTATGATGAATAAATAAATATAAATTAATAATTGAGTTGAACATTACTAATATATGATTTTATGGATCAGCATCCATAAATATAACTTAATAATTATACTCTTTAATATTACATCTAATAGTTATAGTTTTTGTGCAAGTAAAGTAGCAACACATACATCACACGGGTGCCATACTGGCTTACAACGATAAAGAGTCCATTGATTATCTTATTTGCCTCATATTTTTGTTTTACACACTTACAGAACTAAAATAACAAAACGATTGTGCAAGTTGTATTATTGAAACAAATATTGAAGAGATTTCATGTCTCTTTTGGCTTTTGACATTATATATATTGAGAAGTAGTTTGAATGATGAAGAGCCCACTGCGTGTCTTGTTTCCCTCAAACAGGTGCGACCACGTGAAGTACAAACCAAAGAGAGGCTGCCAAACGCTCAATCGCGGATTATTATTGTTATTATTATTTAAGTATAACAAGTGTGGGTCTAGCATTGCAAAAAAAAAAAAGTGATAGATTTTGAGAAAATGAAATATGTTTGGATAATTTTATTAAAATTATTTTTAGAATTATCTACAATATTCTTATCCTTAAATAATACTATTTTTTTAAAAAAATTATTAATAACTAATAATATTACATAACTAATTAAGTAATATTAGTTTTCAACACCTCATTTCCCCCTTTTAAGTGATTATCCAAAATCATAATTGAAAATTTTCCATTTTTGCCTTTAAGTGATTTTCTGTCGTTAAGTGATTATTAAACCAACTTGATATGTTTGGTAATACCCAAGTATAAGTAATTCTAGACTACAAATAAGTATATAACACCCGCCAAAAGTGTTATTCAAACATGCTCATAGTTATATTATTTATTATTATGGGTGGAAACAGGCCAGGTCAGACCTGCATGGCAGGCCTTAAGCCTGAACCTGGCCTGTTGGTCTATATCAGGTCTTTTTTTAGGCTCAGACCTGAGCCTTCGAAAAGCCTAGTCTGCCCTAAGGTCTATTTAAAGGCTTACTAAATCAATAGGCCTTTAAATAGGCTTGAAGACCTAGGTTTTTTAAACTTTAACTAGACCTCAGGCCTATTTAAAGCTTACATAATAAAACAAACAACACCAAAATTTAATTTTGAGTTCATAATAATACAATCGAGTTTATTTGTTGAAGACACAACACACAAGTACAATAATTCAAATCTAATCAAACTAGCCCAACCAAGCTAAAAGGTAATACTAATATGAAAAAAGATAATCATAGCACCAATAATCAAGTCTTCAATATAACTTCTTCTTGTTCCAGTGTCTCCTACACAATTCAAAACAATTGACATGTTACACAATATAACTACACTAATAATTTTTTCAACTGGCAGTATGAAAAAAAGAAGATTCTATTAAAGGTTTCTTACCTTTTGCTTTCTCTTTAGACCATACTTATGACGAAGCCAATCTCCACCACAAATGAGAATTTCTATAGATTCTTCATCCAACTTAGAGCAATATTCATCAGTTACCCTACCTCCAGCACTAAATGTAGACTCTGATGCCACAGTTGAGATAGGAACAGCTAGTATGTCAACTGCCATCCTTGATAAAACTTTGAACTTTGCACTGTCGTTCTTGCACCATTCTAAGGAACAAAAAGATGAAGCTAAATCGGGAGAAGGGATATAAGGATCATCTTTCAAATAAATTTCTAACTCTGATTTGGAAGGAGGAACTGAATGCCTTTGATGCACCTTTGTCAACATTCGCTGCATTCCTTTATTATCTCTTTGTTGCTCAATAGCTTCTGAAGAGACAGTGCCATCAACATGTTGAATCTAGAGTTTTGATGATTCCAAACCAACATTCAAGAGCTTGGAATGAAGATGTCAAAGGAGCTCAAATTGTTTCAAGTGAAGAAGTTCTGAGTAATCTGTGCAAAATTTGTTGTAGGATCATTTGTTATGTTTAACTATGGGTAAAAGACTTTGATCTTATGAAAAGATGTTTTAAAAGCTTGATTTTATGTTAAAACATGAAATCTTTGAAAAATACCCACCAACAGACGAAGTTTGAAAAACTTACATTGAACTGTCATGTTGGAAATTCAAATTTTGGCTTTGGAAATTCGAATTTCGAGCTAAAACTGAATAAGTCTGAAAAGATGCTTCTCTGACAGACGAATTTTGATTCTCCAAAATTCGAATTTTCATAAGTGTCTGAAAGAAGCTTTTGAGCAACAGACGAACTTTGAGTTTTGAACATTCGAATTTCAGACAAAATGAAACTTATGAAAATTGAGTTTCAAAATTGCTCACTGACAGACGAACTTTGAACATGAAAATTCGAATTTCAGAAGCTAAAGTTGAGTCTGTTGAAATGATATAATGACATACGAATGACAGTGTTTACAAATTCGAATGTTGAAGTGAATCTGAAAAGAGGTCTCTCTGACAGACGAACTTCACTCTTTTAAAATTTGAATTTTGAAAGAAAATGAACTACTGTGCTTATTGAGCATACTATGGACAGACGAATTTTGGAGTTCCAAAATTCGAATTTCGAGGGCACTGTAGCAAATTGAAAATACTGTTCACACTTAACAGAAAAACTTTCTTCTTGAAAATTCGTATGTCACTACATGGAAACATTCTCCAGGTTTCAAAATTCGAATTTCACTTCATTAACAGACGAACTTCGGCATTTCAACGTTGGAAGCTTTAACCTTCAGTTCCTTCAAAATTCGTCTGTTGACCAACATAAATTCGAATTTCAGTATGTCAGAAGTATTAAATGCGGTTGGTTAACGGATAGTTTTTCAGAGTAACCGTTGGATAACTTCCCCAATGAATAGATTTTGTCTCTAACGAATAGTTGGGACCTAAATCTATAAATACAACATCATTTGAAGTTGTGGATAACGAATCAAACTTTGTATATACTGAAATTCTGCCAATTTTTTTACTCAGAGACTTTTACCCTCTTACTTCATACTTGTACTTCAACTTTTATATTCACTCTATTCAAGAGAGTTTCATCTGTGTAAACAATCTAATCTTCATCTGGAAGATAGATTTTCTTGTGAGGAGATATCACAAGGGATTGTAAAGCACTTTGTGAAAGTGCAGAAAGAGATTGAGTGAACTCTAGAAAACAGAGCACTGACGTTGTACTGTGGCAATTGCAAGAAGCCCGTTGAATTCTTGCTGAATAGTGAAAAATCTCAAGTGGTGTCTTGGGGACTGGAAGTAGGTCAAGTGGAGAGACCGAACCAGGATAAATATCAGAGTTTTTCTTCTCCCTATCACTACTCTTTTATCTTACTGCCTTATACTCTGTTTTTCTATCATATCTTGCTTTCTTCATTGTTCTCACTTTGTGCAGAAAATTTTAATCTTTCCAATTCACCCTCTCTCTTGGGAAGTCAACCTAACTAATAAGTGGTATCAGAGCCCGGATTCCCATTCAAAGGATCTCACAGTCCGAGAATTAAAATGGCTGGGTTTGGAGAAAGTATATTACCAGAAGGTAACAATACAAATAGACCACCTGGCTTCAGTGGAGAGCACTATGGTTACTAGAAGATGAGAATGCAAATCTATCTCCAGTCAATCGATTTGGACATCTGGTCAGTCATTCATAAGGGAGACTTTATCCCAATGGCTTTAGAAGATGATGGAAAGTACAGAGAAAAGCCAGAAGCTGAATGGAATGAGGAAGACAGAAGGAGAGTCTTGTTGAACTTCAAGGCAAAACATTGTTTAGTCAGTGCCTTGAATCAAGACGAATTCTACAGAGTCTCACAATGCTCCACTGCCAAGGAAATGTGGGACACCCTGCAGATTGCTCATGAAGGAACAATTGGAGTCAGGGAAAATAAACTGAATACTTGCATTGGAGAATACGAGAGCTTCAGAATAGCTGAAGGTGAAACTGTAAAAGAGCTACAAAAAAGATTCACTCTCATTGTGAATTAACTAAAGAGCCTGGGAAATGAATACACTCAAACAGAGAAAGTTAGAAAGATCCTCAGAGCTCTCCCTCTGGAATGGCAGCCCAAGGTAACAGCAATAGAGGAAGCCAGAGGAGAATCAATGGCCTCTGTCACAGCTCTATTCGGCAGCTTTAAGGAATATGGAGAAAAATGAAAGCTCTCAAGGAGGCTGGACAAGACAGAAAGAAGAAAGGTCTTGCTCTCAAAACTGCTGAAGAAAAAGAAGAAGAATCTGACGATGGAGATGAGCTGGATGAAGAAACTCTGGCTATGATGGTCAGAAAATTCAGAAGATTCTACAGCAAGAAGAGAAACAAGAAAATCTTCAAGAGAGGAGTAACTAGAGACAGCAAGAAAGAAGCAAAAGAGCCTGTGACTTGCTATGAGTGCAAAAAGTAGGGACACATCAAATGGGATTGTCCACAATTTCTCAAGAAGCAAGAGAAAGAAAAGAAAGCTACTGACAAAGGCAAGAAGAAGAAAGCCTACATCTCATCAATATGGGGCAATAGCTCAGATGAGGAAGAAGATGAAGAAGATGAAATTGCCAACATATGTCTGATGGCACTTGCCTCTGAAGAAGCTAAAATTTCATGTAGTAGTGATCAAGAAGAAGAGGTATATGAATCTGAACCTTCCTATTCTGAATTACTAGATGCATTTCATGAGCTGCATTATGAGTTTGTTAAAGTTGCTAAAGAACTGAAACTAGCTAAGAAAAAGATTAACAAACTAGAATCTTAAAGCAACATCTCTGAAACTACTCCTCGACCTATTGCTGAATCTGTCTGTTGTAAATCATGCACTGATCTAAAGCAAACCAATGAATATTTAGTGAAAAGCATGTCTAGGCTTACTAGAGGTAAAGATATGTTGTTTGCTTTAATGGGGAGCCAAAGAATATCACAAGGAAAAGTTGGACTTGGCTATGATCCATGTGCTGTTAAAGAAAAGATTAGGAGGAAAAATCAAAATGTATACATGAGACATTTTGTGCATGCTAATGGAAATAAAAAGAAAGATCATATGTCACATCAGATTGAATCATATAATCAACCAAGGCATGCAAAATAAAAATATTATCTACATTATTTTCTTCCTGCCTCTCAATCTAGCAGTCCCTTTACCACCTGTCATTTCTGTAACAAAAAGGGACATATTTCCAGTTCTTGTGCTATAAAGAAAAGTGGACTTGACAGGAAGGTTAAATGGGTTCCCAAAGGTACATCTGTATCTAGGGAAAACACTACTGACAGAAAAGGACCCAAGCAGATTTGGGTACCTAAGAAGAAAACTTGAACTTTGTTTTGCAGGTCTGTCACAAAGCTAAAAGAAACAACAAATGGTACATGGACAGTGCCTGCTCAAGTCACATGATTGGTGACAAGGAGAAGTTCATCACCCTTAGAGACAAGAAAGGAGGGAAGGTGACCTTTAGAGGTGATCAATATGGCAAAATAGTCGACATTGGCATTGTGGGCAAAAATCCTGAAACATCCATTGAAGAGGTGCTGCTTGTGATAGGCCTCAACCACAATCTGCTGAGTGTGAGCCAAACATGTGACAAAGGAAATTGGGTGCTGTTTGACTTAAAGTTTTGTCTGGTTATCAGAAAAAGCGATCACAAAGTAATCCTCAAAGCTCAAAGGGATGGTAACTGCTATACTATTGATCTTGATGAACTTCCTCCCTTAGATTCTGTTTCTCTGATTAGTCAGGATAATGATAGTTGGTTGTGGCATAGAAGATTAGCTCATGTTAACATGAATCAACTTTCCAAACTAGTTAAAAATGAGTTAGTCACTGGTCTACCTAAAATCTCTTTTGAAAAAAGACAAAGAATGTGATGCATGCTTAAAAGGAAAACAAACCAAATCTTCTTTTAAATCCAAAAACGTAGTCACCTCAACTAGACCACTTGAACTACTGTATATGGATTTAATTGGTCTATCTAGAGTAAAAAGCCTTGGTGGTAATCTGTATGTGCTTGTAATTGTGGATGATTACTCTAGATTTACATGGACATTATTTCTTTCCTCTAAAAGTGATACCTTTGATGCATTTGTAACCTTAGCTAAGAAAGTGCAAAATGAGAAAGGTATCTCCATTGTGTCTATCAGGTCAGATCATGAAGGAGAGTTTGAAAACTCATACTTTCTGGAGTACTGCAATGAGCATGGAATTGATCACAACTTCTCAGCTCCAAAAACTCCTCAACAGAATGGAGTAGTAGAAAGGAAGAACAGAACCATTGGAGAGATGGCTAAAGCTATGCTGAATGAAAAGGAACTATTTCAAGTGTTTTGGGCTGATGCAGTAAATACAGCAAGCTACATCATAAACAGAGCCTACATCAGACCAATCCTTGGAAAGACTCCATACAAGCTGTACAAGGGAAGAAAGCCAAATTTGTCACATCTCCATGTGTTCGGATGCAAATGCTTCATTCACAATAATGGGAAAGAAAATCTGGGTAAGTTTGATCCCAAATCCGATGAAGGCATATTTCTGGACTATTTTAGTAGGAGTAAAGCATATAGAGTTTTTAATAAAAAGTCTTCATTAGTAGAAGAATCTGTGCATATAGTATTCATTGAAAATGAAACTGTTTCCAAACATGTCACTGGTAAGGATGATCTTATTCCAAACTTTAAGGATTTAAATCTTTCTGATGAAAGTAAAATTGAACCTCCAAAGATATCTGAATCTATTAACATAGAGGAAGATATTCAAGAGAGAGATTTTGAAGAAGAAAATAATGAAGAAATGTCTCAAGAACTCCCTAGAGCCTGGAGATATTAAAGGAATCATCCTGTTAATCAAGTGATAGGGAATGTTCAAGAGAGAGTTAGAACCAGAAAATAGTTAAGGGATCAAATGATTAATTGTGCATTCGTCTCACAAATTGAACCTAAATGTACTGAGGAAGCCTTAACTGATGAGTACTGGATTCTAGCTATGCAGTATGAATTAAATCAGTTTGAAAGAAATCAAGTCTGGGATTTAGTGCCTAGACCCAAAAATCATCCTGTCATAGGTACCAAATGGGTTTTTAGAAATAAACTTGATGAATCAGGATCAATCATCAGAAACAAAGCTAGACTGGTTGCTAAAGGATATAATCAAGAAGAGGGTATTGATTTTGAGGAAACCTTTGCTCCAATAGCTAGATTAGAAGCAATTAGAATTCTATTAGCATATGCATGCATGAAAAATATTTTGTTATATCAAATGGATGTAAAGAGTGCTTTTCTGAATGGATATATCATGGAAGAAGTTTATGTAGATCAACCTCCAGGTTTTGAGGATTCTACAAAACCAAACCATGTTTATAAACTGAAGAAAGCTCTTTATGGTTTAAAGCAAGCCCCTAGAGCATAGTATGAGAGGTTAAGTAATTTTCTAACTGAAAAGGGATTTAACAGAGGAAAAGTAGATACAACTTTGTTCACTAAGAAAGAAAATAAAGATTTACTTATTGTTCAAATCTATGTTGATGATATTATATTTGGTGCTACTAATGAGTCTCTTTGCAAGAATTTTTCTAAGTTAATGCAGGGGGAATTTGAAATGTCTATGATGGGTGAACTTAACTTCTTCCTTGGATTGCAAATCAGACAGGGTGATGATGGTATCTTTCTCAATCAATCCAAGTATCTGAAAGAGCTGTTAAAGAAGTTTGGAATGGAAAATGCCAAGCTAATGGAGACACCTATGGCTACTGCAACCAAACTGGATATGGATGAAAATGGGAAATTGTTTGACATAACTCAGTATAGAAGAATGATTGGATCCCTACTGTACTTAACTGCCAGCAGACCTGACATTATGTTCAGTGTTTGTATGTGTTCAAGATTCCAATCATGTCCTAAAGAAACCCATGCAACTGTTGTGAAGCGAATCTTTAGATATCTTATTGGAACATCACAGATGGGTCTTTGGTATCCAAAGGGCAATGGAGAAGATCTCAAAGGATACACTGATGCTGATTTTGCAGGATACAAAACTGACAGAAAAAGCACAAGTGGAACTTGTCAGTTTCTTGGAGGATCCTTGGTTTCATGGTTTAGCAAAAAGCAGAACAGGGTGGCCTTATCAACAGCAGAAGCTGAGAGTGTTGCAGCTGGAAGCTGTTGTGCCCAAATCATCTGGATGAAACAGCAGCTTGAAGATCTTGAGGTTGAGTTGAAGGAAATACCAATAATGTTTGACAACCAAAGTGCCATCAATATCACAAAGAATCCTGTCATGCATTCAAGGACAAAACATATTGAAGTTACGCACCACTTCATAAGGGATCACATTCTGAAAGGAGAAATTATATTGGAATACATCCCCACAGAAGATCAAGTTGCTGACATTCTCACAAAGCCTCTATCAGAAGACAGACATTGCAAAATCAGGAGAGAATTGGGTATGGTAAATCCCAATGAGCTGTAAGTAATTCTTGTGCAATTTTGTTTACAGAATTTTCAACTTTAAATTAATTCTAACTTTAGCATCGGAGTATGTTTAATGCAAGTTGCAAGTGCTCCTCATGAGATTCATTGGCAATAAATCTGAAAAATGGAGCACACTAGAATGGAACAATCAAAGAGTGAAGAAAAGGGCAAAAATTCTGAGTTTCTGGCTCCATTCTGTAAGTTTTTAAAGTTGAAATTCGTATATTGATTATGTGTTAGACGAATTTCCGTGAAAAACTAAGTTTATGAGGAAGTCAGCATGGTCAACATTCGAATATTGGATATCCAGCAGACGAACTTCGGCCTGTTATTAGAAGGAACAGTTCTCGGAGATGCCTCGAAATTTGTCTGTTGATCCTTCAAAATTCAAATTTTCAAAAATAAAATTTCAAAGTTATGACTGTCCAACCTGATGATTATACTAATGTTTATCTCTTAATATACGAATGTTGGATAACTTTCACAAAGTAGAGAAATTTGAATTTCTGACTTAAAATTCGTCTGTTGAAACATGCTCCTCAATGTTGAATCTTTGAAAGATGAAGCTTTGTATGCTTAATTCGTCTGTTGTTTGGTGGTTTGTTTGCTACTTGATGTTTGCTCTTGAAAATTCGAACTTTGGTGGAACAAAGTTCGTCTGTTCATCTTGTGTTATCTTAACCAAGCCTCTGTCAGATGAACTTTTACAAGAAAATTCATCTGTCAGTAAGCTTTGCTGAACGGTTTAACTTGTAACTGCCCGAAGTTCAAATTTTGACCCTTCAAAATTCGTCTGTCAGACGATTACATACGTTAAAACTGACGGTTTTTATTTGAACAGACGCAACCTTATTCCTATTCTCTCTAAGTCTATTCTAATCCTCCATTCAATGCACTTCAATTCTGACCAAAAACTGTCATTTTCCACCGTTTAAACTTCCTTTCGCATCCTTTAAACCTATTCTTTGCTCCATTCTGCAACATTCATCAGCGAAAATGGCAAGAGTTAAGAATCCAGAAGCTGGCAAAGGAGAGGCTCGGCCAAAACGTTCAGTTAAATCCCAATATGCCACGAAGGAAGGAGAAAAACCGAAGAGAAAGGCTGAATCCAGCAAGGAAACTCCTTCCAAACGCCAGAAAACTACACCAAAGGGAGAATCAAAGAAGGCTGGACCCTCTTCCTCGAAGACAGCAGAACCTTCGGTCCCTGTTCATGTTGCTGCTAAACCTGTTGCTTCCACTTCATCCTCAAGTACTGAATCTGGGGAATATGAGCTTACCACTCTGCCATTATGGAGTACTCCACAGATTCAAGAAGAATACTCCACCAAGTTTGCCAATAAAAAGGTAATCAACCCTCATTGTGTAAACTTGGAAGATTTCTTGGTCTCTAATAGTTTTGATGCTGGTATATGGATGATAAGATACAAGAATCTATTGGAAGCATTGGAGAGATATGATGATGAAGTGATAAAAACTTGGTACGCCTCCTTAAAGTACAACAGCAAGAAGAAGAAATGGGAGGTTAACCTGAGAGCAAGGACCATCTGGCTCTCAGATGAAACTATGAATGAAGTGCTGGAGATCCCAGGGCAAGATGGCCTCAAGATTGACATCACTACCTCTAATTACTTGGATGAGGCCGATACTGCTGATGAAGAAGGTGGCCCCTTTCTGAACTACAAGGAGAGCACAATTCATAAACGTATTAAACCCCACATACCTCAGTGCTCAAGTGAGGATCCTACACTACATAGTGTCTAGGATCATATTTAACAAAGGAGGCAGCTTCAATCTGATAACAAAGGCAGAGGCACATGTCATGGCAGCAATCATGCGTGAAAAGCTAATCAATATGGGACATATCATATTCCAACGCATGATCAAGGCAAGAGATCAGAGGAAGGACTGCATACTCCCCTATGCTGCTATCATTTCCAGAATTCTGCAGTATGCTAGGATACAGCATCTTGAAAAGGGGAAAGGGAAACCCACTGAGATCTTCAAGGAGGAAGAACTTCAGAGAATGAGAATTGAAAGGAGTGAAGGAAGATGGATTGGAAAGGAAGCAGGAAGAACTGAAGATCTATTCTTTGATGAAGGTGCCTCCCTACAGCAAGAGGGTACTTCTGAGGCTCCTGCCAGACCTACCCCTCAGCCCTCTGTGCCTATCCCATCTCCCTCCAAGACCACTCACATTCCATCCACTCCCTCCTCTCGTGCCAAGCCAACCAAGATCACTGAGTTGTATGACAGCCTGTCTACACTCATTCTTAGCATCAGAGATGAGCAAAACGCCAAATTTGCTCATCTGCAAGATTAGATTCATCAGTTGGAAAAGAACATGAAAGTGGTTGCTAATGCCTATGAAGAAATTCGAAGTGCAATTCCTACCACATCAGCTCCACCTCAGCCAGGGTTCTCTACGCCTATTTAGTCTCCAACCCCTGAGCCTCCAAGTCCCTTTGAGATAGCCTCTTCTGGGCATGAAGATGTAGATGGTGCTGAACCTACTGGTGCAATGAGGACACCTAGTCCTGGTCCACCCTTGGACTATGGATTGGAAGAAGAAGGACCTCAAGAAACAAGCCCTCATGAGCCTATCCAAGAAGATGCTCAGGATTCAATTCTTTCCATTCAAGAATCTGAGCAAGTTGAAAGACTGGTGGCAGCCATTTCAACTTCTTCAATGCAGGAGGGTGCCAGCAATGAAGAAAGAAGCATTGTGCCTGTTGTTGATTATGAAGCTATTGCTCATAATGCTCTGCTGCAAGCTCAGAGGAGAAGGCTTGAAGAAATGTTTCGTTCTGATGAACTAGCTCCTCCTTCTCTTGCTGCTTATGGACTCTTAAAGGAATAGAGAGCTCAGTTGGCTCTTTCCAGGTAGGCAATGCAGGAGTTGCTTGAGGTCTCTGATGATGATGAAGAACCAAGTCCTGAGCCTCCTGCACCAGTTGAACCAGAAATCTCATTTGCTCCTGTGCCTCTCAGAGCCATTCCAATCTCTCAGGTTCCTCCTCCAGTTGATTTTGTTGGCCTTCCTGATGATGCCAAAAAGGGGGAGAAGAAGAAGCAAACTGGAAAATCTGTTGCTAAGCCATCTGGGAAGACGTACAGCAAGAAGACCAAGCCAAAGAAGAAGTGATGGAAGGACTGCTTAGAACTTAGGCTTAAATCCTCTTGTGTTTTGTTTTTAAATACTGGTTGCTTGATGATTGTTCTATTGAGTTTTGAAATTGATGTTTGAAGTACTTTTTACTTTAATTGGTTTCTGTAAAGCAACAATTATTGAAATGAATGAATTCCTTGGTTGCAATGATTTGTACTTATCACTTCTTGAAACTCTTCACTGATGTGCTATATATGATATCTTTTGAAATATAATGCATATGTTGAGGGGGAGCTTGCTAAAGCAACCCCAAGTACTAATCCAGTTTGAAAGTTGTTTTGTCATCATCAAAAAGGGGGAGAATGTTGAATCTAGAGTTTTGATGATTCCAAACCAACATTCAAGAGCTTGGAATGAAGATGTCAAAGGAGCTCAAATTGTTTCAAGTGAAGAAGTTCTGAGTAATCTGTGCAAAATTTGTTGTAGGATCATTTGTTATGTTTAACTATGGGTAAAAGACTTTGATCTTATGAAAAGATGTTTTAAAAGCTTGATTTTATGTTAAAACATGAAATCTTTGAAAAATACCCACCAACAGACGAAGTTTGAAAAACTTACATTGAACTGTCATGTTGGAAATTCAAATTTTGGCTTTGGAAATTCGAATTTCGAGCTAAAACTGAATAAGTCTGAAGAGATGCTTCTCTGACAGACAAATTTTGATTCTCCAAAATTCGAATTTTCATAAGTGTCTGAAAGAAGCTTTTGAGCAACAGACGAACTTTGAGTTTTGAACATTCGAATTTCAGACAAAATGAAACTTATGAAAATTGAAGATATTCGTCTGAAACAATGTTAAAGTTTATCTGAAATCAAGATTATATTGAGTTTCAAAATTGCTCACTGACAGACGAACTTTCAACATGAAAATTCAAATTTCAGAAGCTAAAGTTAAGTCTATTGAAATGATATAATGACATACGAATGACAGTGTTTACAAATTCGAATGTTGAAGTGAATCTGAAAAGAGGTCTCTCTGACAGACGAACTTCACTCTTTTAAAATTCGAATTTCGAAAGAAAATGAACTACTGTGCTTCTTGAGCATACTATGGACAGACGAATTTTGGAGTTCCAAAATTCAAATTTTGATGGCACTGTAGCAAATTGAAAATATTGTTCACACTTAACAGAAAAACTTTCTTCTTGAAAATTCGTATGTCACTACATGAAAACATTCTCCAAGTTTCAAAATTCAAATTTCACTTCATGAACAGACAAACTTCGGCATTTCAACGTTGGAAGCTTTAACCTTCGGTTCCTTCAAAATTCGTCTGTTGACCAACCGAAATTCGAATTTCAGTATGTCAGAAGCATTAAATGCGGTTGGTTAACGGATAGTTTTTCAGAGTAACCGTTGGATAACTTCCCCAACGGATAGATTTTGTCTCTAACGAATAGTTGGGACCTAAATCTATAAATACAACATCATTTGAAGTTGTGGATAACGAATCAAACTTTGTATATACTGAAATTCTGCCAAATTTTTTACTCAGAGACTTTTACCCTCTTACTTCATACTTGTACTTCAACTTTTATATTCACTCTATTCAAGAGAGTTTCGTCTGTGTAAACAATCTAATCTTTATCTGGAAGATAGATTTTCTTGTGAAGAGATATCACAAGGGATTGTAAAGCACTTTGTGAAAGTGCAGAAAGAGATTGAGTGAGCTCTAGAAAATAGAGCACTGACGTTATACTGTGGCAATTTCAAGAAGCCCGTTGAATTCTTGCTGAATAGTGGAAAATCTCAAGTGGTGTCTTGGGAACTGGACGTAGGTCAAGTGGGGAGACCGAACCAGGATAAATATCAGAGTTTTTCTTCTCCCTATCACTACTCTTTTATCTTACTACCTTATACTCTGTTTTTCTGTCATACCTTGCTTTCTTCATTGTTTTCACTTTGTGCAGAAAATTTTAATCTTCCCAATTCACCCCCTGTCTTGGAAAGTCAGCCTAACTAACACAACATTCACTTCACCAGATATAGAGGATGAGTCTTCTTTACACAAGTCCATATACTCCTGATATAAATCTTGCAGTGCTTGTTTGACCTTATCTACATTCCGTTTAGCCTTACTCTCTGGTTTATATATCAACAGAAAGCTTATCTCAACAGCATCTAATTTGGTCCTTGGATCCAAAACACTTGCAATAGCCATCAATAAATTGCATTCCCCCCAATATTTGTCAAATTTTTCTTTCATAGGCTTTGTCATTTCCCTTATGAAGAAATCATAATCATCTGCCGCATCATCAAGTACTTGTTTCATCCTATGAACTTCAACAAGATATAAGTTAGAAGTAGGGTATTCACTACCTGAGATGACATTAATGGCATCATTGAAAACTTCTAAAAGCCTACAAACCTTCTCAAGCTTCTCTCAATCCTCAAATGATGGTGCATAACTATAATGAGGCTCTTTTTTATGATAATCAGCAAAGACATGCTTAAATCTCATTGCAGTGGTTAGCATAAAAAATGCAGAATTCCATCTTGTAGGACAATCAATAATAAGTTTCGTTTCTTTCAAGCCCTTTAACTCAACAACTTCACAAAAAGATTTCAACCGTGCATCGGAAGCATTTATATATTTGACACTTTCACGAACATTATGAATGACATCCTTAATCTTGCTAAGGCCATCTTGCACCAACAAATTCAGTATATATGCACAGCATCTAACATGAAATAGTTGTCCACCAAGCACCAACTTATTACTCAATGACAAGTTCTCCTTCAAATTCCTTAGGCATGAGTCATTATAAGAAGCATTGTCTACAGAAACCCAGAATACTTTGTTTTCAATGCCCCATCCTTTCAAACACTTGAAAATTGCATTAGCTACATCTACTCCTCGTCTTGGAGCAGGCACCTTGACAAAATTCATAACTCTCTTTTGAGGACCCCAATTTGAATCAACAAAATAGCCAGTGATAACCATGTATTCAGCGACTTGGTGACTTAACTTCCACATATCTATTGTAATACTAACCTTGCTCACACTCTTCAACATATTGTTCAAGATTTTCTTCTTCTCCTCATATAATGCCAAACAATCACTTCTTGTTGTTTTACGAGAGACTTTCCTAAATTCTGGATTTGTATATTCAAAAGCCCACATCCAAATTTGATCTTCGACAATACTAAAAGGACGCTCATGCACCATAATGGCAGCAGCAATGATTTCCCTCATTTTTTCATTTGAATACTTCAAGCCAGGAATAATGAATGGGTTACTACCTAAATCACTAGAGGAACGAAATGGAATGGTGGCTTGCTTTTTTTGTTGAGATATACTTAACCCCCTTTGTATACAAATATGTGAATGCCTTTTAAGATGGCTAGTGCTAGCTCCCCTCCCACCAGTTGCAAGTTTCTCCTTACAATATATGCACATTGCTTTCTTGACACCATCAAGAAGTTGAATTTCCTCAAAATCTTTCCATACCTCTGAAGTTTTTCGTCTCTTGTGATAAGAGAATCTCCGCCACCCAAAGTATCTTCATTTTCAGCGGATGTAAGATCAACAGTGTTAGTGTCATGAGGCTGACTCGAACCAGTTAGAGCATGCTCATTCTTTTGCTCTTGAGTGGTAGATTCAATTGTATTATCATAACTTTCCATTAGATAGGTTGGCCTACAAATAATTTAGCACAATACAACAATATTAGGAGCAGACATTTTTATTTTATGATATTCTGAATATGAACTAATTGTATAACTATATATATATACATATATATATTGACACAGCAGCAAAGGAAAAAAGTTAAAAAGAAAAATAATAATAAATTAAAAAAGAAAAAAAAAACTAACCCAGCATGTTTTTTATGTTAAAAGAAATAACCCAGCATAACACACATCATAATTGTTTTAGTAAAAACAATGTTGAGAATTTTATCATACCCAATTGTCTCCATGACTCTTTTCCTCTAAGATGAAGAAAGTGACTTTATCATGCTTTTTATTTTTTACCGGAAATAGGAGCAAACAATCAAATCAATAAAATCTTATCTTCATTCTTATCAAAATGACTCTTCAACCATATTTTCCATTCCTACATATTTAAAAGTTTTCAGAGACAATGCCAAAATGATAGTTTCTGGACAGAAATAGATAATAACATCATTTTTCATACCTTGGATACTTTCAGAAGGATCTTTGGTATGTCCAGCAATTGATAGAAGTTTGTTCTCCCAAGGAATCTTCCATGACAAAATATTCCAGAATTAGCATAAGCAAGAAATATGTTGGAAGCATTAGATAATATTATCTAGAGATTTTCAAATGAACAAAAAACTATTCTCAACACAAACCAAGGAATGGCCAACACAAGGGATTAATTTCATAGAAGGTGTTGACTCAGCAAACTCATCTCTGACCTTAGCCTCAATCTTCGACCAAGTCCAACTTCTCAAATCTAAAACCTGCGTCGGTGTCCTTTTGATTCAAAGTAAATGCCATATTACTAAGCCAACAAGTGTGGGGTATTAAGAAAGAATACTGTAGAAGTGAAACCACAAGTTCTAAATTACTGCAAGAACGAAAAGGTGCAGTAAAACACTGCATACAATGAACCAAAAACACCACGAGAGATATTACAGAACAATTGCATAGAAAGAAAGGAATGGTATGAAATTGATGGTTTATGTCAACCTTCATGGATAAACCATGACAACAGAAAAACTTGTAACTAACCCAGCATGTTTTTTATGTTAACGAAAAAATTTGTAACATTTCTTTTAACCAAAAAAAACTCTCCTTTTTCAGACCCAAAGAAAAATCTCATTCTTTTAACAAAAATCTCATACTCCCAAAAATTATCACCTCAAAAGAAGCAGAGTCAAAGGCTCAAGAAGCAAGTGAGGACTGAGGAGGTTAACTACTTGAGTCTTGCCCTTCAACTGGGAACCGACCGCTCCGTTATCTCACACATCGCTTTCTCTTCTCAATCTAAGGCAGAGGAACATAACCCATGGCAGCTACGGGGAGAGGGAGACGATGGGACGACGTCGGACGTTGCAGGAAACAGAGTCGAAGGCTGTAGGAGATAGATTTGAAGGCCGCAGGAGACAGTCGAAGGTCACAATAAGCTCACAATAGCTAGCTACAGGGGTTCGTTTCGAACTTCTTGCCTATGATGGAAGCTAAGCTTGTAACTCTCATAGCAGCGCCGACGAGTTGACGAAGGAAGCTAGGGTTCGTTCTTTCTTCACTCAATCCTCTCACTCTGATTCTAAGACTCTCAATCTCTCATACCCTTGATTTCAATTACTCACTTTTTCATATTTTATTTTTTTTCAAAAGAGGGAAGAATATCATTAAAAGGAAATAATAATGGTTTGTTTATAAAATAAAATCAAGGTTTAAAGAATATATATACATATATTATATATTATTATATTATATTATAAATTATATATTATTATATTATATTATATTAATATATATATATATATATTAGCAGGCCTGGACTGCAGGCTTCAGGCCAGGCCTGAAGTAAACAGGCCAAGCCTGTTAAGTAAAATAGGCCTTAAAAAGGTCTTGATCTGGCCTCTTTCTTAAACAGGCCAGACTCTAGGCTGCCTGAAAGGGGTCTGGCATGTTCCCACCCTTATTCATTACCTATAAATAGTATGAGTTGTTATAGCTTTTTATATTATACATAAAGATACTCTCTCTCTCTCTCTCTCTCTCTCTCTCTCTCTCTCTTGTATTTCTTTTGTTATTTAATATTTTCTCCTGTCTCATTTATAAGGGAAAAAAATATTTCAGAGGTATTAAAAAAAGTAGTTTTAGTTAGTTAAAACTAATTAAATTGTCTCATATTTTAAGTTTCTTCCAAAATTACCCCTACTTAATTTAATATTAATTTGAATAACTAATGTATTTAATCTCTTTCACACATAATTAATAAAGGGTAATTTTTGGAAAAGAAAAATTTAATGCGCCATTAACTCATTTTTATCTCTTATATTTAGGACCACTAAAAGGAAAAAAGTTTTCCTTATAAATAGAACGGGAGGAAGTAATGTTTTACACAAACTAAGAAATTATTAATTATGTTAAATTTTAATTAATAAAGATTTTACTAAAATATCAGTTATTTAATAACTACATTGAATTAAATGGCTTACATGTCATTAAATGAGAAGAGGATATAGTTAGGGAAGAAATGAATACTACCTCTATTTTTAATAGTCACATTTATTAAAGAAAATTCCTGTTTCTATTTCTATATTATTTTTAAATTTTAAAATAATATTAATTAATATTTTTTTCACATATACCCTTATTTATTATTTTAAAGTGAAAGATAATATTAAGTACTCTTTTTTATTTATCTATTTATTGAAGAACATATTAAAAAATTTAAAAGGACTTATGACATATTAATTGTACATATTAATTTGCTAAAATTTTAAATAACAAATAACAAAAAAGTGAAGGGAGTAATATATTAAAATTATAAAATAACAATAGATTTGAAATAAAATCAAAACTATAAAATTAAAAAAAAAAGGTAACAGAGCGAGTATACAGATAGCTATAAATATAAATCTTAACATGTGGCATGATAGAAATAAACATCATTTTGGGATTGGGATAAGATCTCAGTACTCATAAGATCAGAAATTAAAAGTCAAAGATTATATTACAGATGCTCACACTTCTTGCTATATTGATAACGGGAGAGAATTTTGACCTTACAAAACACGACATAAAAAAAAACAGCTTAATTGAAAGCACACATTATTATTTTTTATTTTCCTTTTGGAATGCAAATGCTATGGTTAAAAAATCACAAAAGGAAGGAAACTCAGTGTACAAGAGCATTACTCTCATTACAGATGTCAAAGAAAAGTAGATTGTCACAGCCGCATGAGCGCAGCAGGCTAGCCAATCTATCCAAGTATTAACCTCTCTAAAAAAGGTTATAAGTAACTACCCATTCTCATGTGGACAAATCCCTTATCTCTTTAATGATACTCCTTTGACTTAGTATATTATAAGATTTTTTACAAACTTTTTTTATTCCATAATATAAGACTATTTTATGAGCTTTTTTTAACAATACTTTTCATAAATTTATTTTACAATTATCCCAACTCTCTTTTCAGAAAATTTATGGTTAAAGTTAGTTAAAAATTTTAATTTTATAAAAAGAGTAGGTATCTTTTTAAAAATATCCTTTATTAATTTCATTAAATTTTTAGGTTCAAAGATTTGCTAGTCATTTAACACCATAAATTTTCTGTATCCCTAATTCAAACATAGCTTCAATCCCTCCAAAATTCCCAAACAACTCAGTTTGAATGCTCAACAAGAAAACCCAGTGTGTTCATGAATCCACGCAATTTCGTCTCGTATCAATATTCACACCAATGGTAGCTTCTCTTCTATGATCCACTATGCCATCTGTATCATCAAGCCTTACCCATGTGATTTGCCGTAGCTTCCAATGGATCCGAAAATCAGGTACAACTACATCAGTACTAAGAATAAAATTCTCCATAATTCACCAACAAGGTAATGACTTGTAGTACGTAGCTGAATCTATAATAGTGTATGGAAAAATTTTATTGAAAGAGACAGAACATATCTTAGTGATTTTTATATCTCGAATGAATTAATTTTTTATTGTCAATTGGGGAATACTCTTGATACTAAATTAAAAAAATGCTCTATAATTCAACTATAACAAATTCATCAATTAATTAACTAAGCATATGCTGATTTGCGGTTCACTATTATTATTATTATTATTATTATTTAAATTTAAGTATAACTAGTGTGGGGTCTAGCATTGCAAGCCAAGGATTATGCGAAATTAGTTGTATTATTCATCACTCATCAATAACATGAGTTATTATAGTTTTTTATACTCCATCAAGTTCATTTTATAAGAGAATTTAGGAAGTAATATTTTTCCTATCTATAAGAAATATAGTCCCATTATTTTGTGTATTTATTAACTTATTCTGTTTGTATTTTTCATTATGAGAAAAGAGCTAGTCATTATTTCCTATGTTAAAAAAGTCCATTAAACACTAAATATGACCATTTTTTAAAAAACATTTTGAATTTGTAACATATCAATCACACTTAACTAAAAAAGAACCGAAGATGGTATTATACAAAGGGATACTCTCTCGTTTCATTTCTTTTATTACTTCCTCTGGTTCTATATATAGAATTTTTTATCCTAATCTTAAATATAAGATCCTTTATAATATACGAGGTAGTATTTATTATACATTTCCAAAAAATACCCCTATTTAATATATTCAAAGAGAAAGAAAGAGATTAAATAAGGGTAGTTTTAGAAAAATACTGAGATTTTTTGAAAAATCGAGATAGTTAATTAGTTTTAATTCTAATTCTTAATTCACGTGATTTTGTTAAAAGAATCTTATATTAAGGATAAGAGGGAGTATTTAATATTATTTTACGTAGACTAAGAAATCATTAATTATGTTAAATATACAGCTTTTACTAAAATATTCATTATTTAATAACTTACATTGAATTAAATGCCTTACATATCATTAAATGAGAAGAGGGTATATTTGGGAAAAAAATTACTACTACTCCTTTTGATTTTAAATATAAGAAAAAAAGGAATTAATGTTACATTAATTTTTTTTCAAAATTACTTCATTAAAACTCTTAAGAAAGAAGCTATTGTGCATTAAATAAATTAGTAATTCAAATTAGTATGAGATTAAATATAAATAATTTTGAAAAAAATTTAACATATGAGACAAATTAATTAGTTTTAGCTAACTAAAATTATTTTTCTTAATATCTATAATGTAATTTTTTTCCTTATAAATGAAACTGGAAGGAGTACCTCTATTTCTTTTTTATGGCTGTTTTTTAAAAAAATTATTTCTACTTACATGTCACTTTAAAATTTTAAGATAACATTAATTGCTATTTTTTCACCTATACCCTTATATATCATTTTAAAAGTGAAAGATAACATTAATTATTTTTTTTATTTATTCATATATTGAATGGCATATTAGGAAATTTAAAAGGACTTATAAAATAGTAATTATATTTATTAATTTGTGTGTTAAAATCTTAAATGATGGATAAAAAAAGGAAAGAGTAATATATTGAAATTCTTAAACAACAATATATTTATTCGGCTGTTGACTGAAGATACTTTTGGTGCTAAAAAAAAATCAAAACTATAAAACTAAAAAAAAAAAAAGTAACAGAGGGAGTATACAGGTGGGCTAATAAAGTATAAATCTTAACATATGGCAAGCCAGACATATAACATCATTTTGGTATTGGGATAAGATCTCAGTACTCATAAGATCAGAAATTAATAATAAAATGAAAAACCTGGAATTCTACATAAGAAAAAATTCAAGGATATAATATACACACTCACACATCTCACTATATAGATAATGGGAGAGAATTCTGACCTTACAAAAGACGACATAAAAAAACAGTTTAATTGAAAGCACACATTATTTCTTTTATTTTCCTTTTGGAATACAAATGCTGTGGTTAAAAAATCATAAAGGAAACTCAATAGACAAGAGCATTACCCTCATTATACATGTCAAAGAAAGGAAGATTGTCACAGTTGCCTCCATTGCATGAGCTTAGTGGCTAGCCAATTTATCAAAGCATTAACTAATTATAAGATTATTTATAGGGTTTAGTGTAGCATTTATGAGGTTTTTCAACAATACTCTCAATAAATTTACTCTACAACTAATCCAACTCACTCTTAAAAAAAAGGTCAATGAAATTAATGAAAGGAATTTTTAAAAATATAGCAATTGGTTTTTAACAAAATTAAGATTTTTAATTAATTTTAACCACATTCCTTAATTTGTATGTTTTTTAAAAAAAAAAATTCTCATACATTGGGATGGAGGTAGTAGTAAATAGTGAGTGGTTATATGGTCTCTCCTAACTAGCTAGCTCCCATTTTCGTCTCGTATCAATTCACACCAATTGTAGCTTCTCTTCATGCATGTTTGGGATAGCTTTTGGAAGGCCATAATCAATTTTTTCTATTCCAAAATCAATTGCGTTATATTTTGCCAAACAAGAATTGATTCTTGATAATCAATTCTCCCGTCAAAATCAATTATACTGAAAAGCGAAACTTTGTCACTTTTAATTATCAATTATTAATTATGATTCTCAATTTTTGTCTATTAAAAGTATTTAATGAAAATTTAAATTCCGTTAATATTTTAATTAAAAAATTATCAATAAAATTGTTAAAAACAAAACTTATTATTTAAGGTATAAGGACATTTTAGATATTTTTAATGATTATTTATCCAAAAATATTTTTGATTGAAATCATCTAAATATAAATTATTTTTGACAAAATTAATTTTAACTAAAATTAATTGATTATTTTTCCCTTCCTTCTCCATCATCTAATACTTTTTTTATCAATTGTGGAGAATGTCGTTGTGCTGGAACGTGTAATGGGGACTTCAATGATCATGTAGAAGCTGGTTTTGGAATAATAAATGGAAAATTCGGTGGCAAGAAAAAAAGAAAAGAAATAATAAATGGAAAATTCATTAAAAAAGGTAAACAGAATATAGAAAGCAGGTGTTCATAAAAAAATGAAAAAAGAATATAGACAGTGGGGAAATAAGTTAAGACTATAGCTGCAATCTAATTATTCCTTAATCCTTATTAATAAATAATAAAAGCACTATAAAAAAAACTACTAAAGCACGTGGGATGGTTATCTGACTAAACTTCTGCTCTTTTGACTATATAATTTTAAAAATCATAAAATTTAATTTCCGTCATCAATTAAAAGTTTAACAACGTACATAACCTTTTCAATTAAATGAGAAGCTCATACACTGAATGAAATGATATATTCTGCCTCTATTTCTTTTTATAGTAACTTAAGTTTAAGGTTTTAGCATATAAATTAAGAAATACAATTAATTTATTAAAATTTATTTTTAATTTTTTAATATGGCTTTCAATAAATAGAAATATAAGAAAGGGCAATTAATACTATTTTTTACTTTTAAAATAATAGATAAAGGTATAAATAAAAAATAATAATTAATATTATTTTAAAATTTGAAAATAGTGAATATATAGAAATAAAAGATTTCTTAAAAAGTGACAGATAAAAAATAATAATGAGAGTACTAATTTATTTTTAGATACTATAATCGAGGTAAGAGGGAAAATTAGAAGGAATTAATTAATCATAATTTTGCTACCTCCATTTCTTTTTGAGTAGTATCATTTTAGATTTTATTACACACATTAAAAAATATAATTAATATGTGAGAGTTTTTTTTAAATTTACTAATATGTCTTTATTAAAATAAATAAATTAAAAAAATAATTAATATTATTTTAAAATTTTTAAATAAAAAATAAAAATAAAAAAGAGTAATTAATGTCATTTTAAAATGAAAGATAAAAAATTAAAAAAATTTTAAAATATGAGTGGTAAAATAAATATGAGAGAATATTATTATTATTATTATTATTATTATTATTATTAGAAAAACGAACGACGACTTGGACAAGCCCAAAAGAAAATGGTGACGTGACCAAATTTATACGGAAAACTAAGGCCGTTTTTTTTTTAAAAAAAAAGTGGCAATCCCACATAAAGAAACAAATAAATGACAAGACTGTGGTGTGGGGCATACTAAAATTTGACACATTATTTTTTAGTTTTTTAATTGGAGAAGTAAATTGACCTAACAGAAAAAAAGGCAATTAAAAAATAAAATGTCAATATCGCTCAGACAAATTGGCAATTGAAAGATTACAAAGTCAAATCTACATTGATGGGAAAGTAGAGAGAGAGACAAGGATACGAGACACACGGCTTCATCTTCTAAGGCTGGATTTTCTCTACATGTCATTTTGCTAGATGAATATATTAGAAAAAGAAAAGTGAGATAAGAAGGGAATTTTTTTTAAAAAAATAAATTTTACTTTTACAAAGATTTTTTAATATCATTTGTATTTTTTTCCTTACAATACAATAAGAACACAAATTTTCTTAAATATTAATTTTTTTCTAAAATACTTAGAAAAGTGAAGTAAAAAGAGAAAAGAAGAGAAAAGCAAATTTCATCTTTACAAAGGAGATCCCACAGAATTAAAAACAGTTATTAAAGTAATATTAAAGATGCATGAGAATTCTAACATAAATATAAATGAGAAAAGAAGTAGAAATTATGGAAATCTGAAAGCATAAGAAACGCGTAATAGAAAATTACCTACTCCACTTGCTATGCATGATCCAATACTCAACCTCTCATTTTCCCATCTTCCATTGAATTCAAGTTTTATAATTACATGACTTGTAAGCCCTTCATTTCTTAGTGCTTGCCAGTTTCACAACACATTTTGTTATTTTAACATATTTAATAAAAAAGATGTAAAACAAACAAATCACAAATCACAAATAAATATATATATCTACATATTATTAATGTATAATATGAAACATCGGATTGGATTTTGCTTTATATAGATTTATAGCAAACAACATATTAATTAGCTATGTATAATTTGATTCATTTCTTATATTCCAGGTAATTGGCAAGTTATCTAGTTATTTATAAATAAAATATTATCTCAGGTTCTAAATATAAGAGGCTTTTTTTTGGTGAAAAATATAAGAAATTTTTTAGGGTTTTTCTTTAATTCAAAATATATGGGACGAATAAGAGTTATCTGGTATATTTAATATTTTTTTCAATAATGTCCCTTATTAAGAGTTACTTTCATTGGTTATAAGAAAATAATTATTTTCATTAATTATATTATAAAAGTTTTAAACATCCAATGGTGTTGTTTTGGGAAACTAATTTGAATTTTTGATAAATTTAACAATTTTAATTATATTTCTTAATTTGTATAAATTAGTTATATGTCTCTTATATTTAAGAACTAAAAAATTAGTATAAAATTTAAAAAAAATGCACACAAAGTAATAACAATAACAAATGTATATCAACATATTATACCAATAATTCATGAAAGAAATATAACTAATGATATAAAAAAGTTTGTGACCATACTCTCTCTCTCACTGGGGGTTTCTCCTATGGAGATCCTTCTTGTCACGGTGCTACTATTGTGGTAGGTTTTTAATTTTTTTGTAATTAAAATTTATAATTAAAAAATATATTTTTTAAGGATTATATAGATGTATATTTTGTGTAGTTTTATATTTTTTGACGTCTTTGTTTTAGTTACTAAAAAATTACATGATTGTAGAGATCTAATTTGATTTAGTTTTTACTGTATAATATTTATTACTAAATAAAAAATTTAAAATTACATAAAATACATATCTATATAATTCTTGAAAAATATATTTTTTATTTATAAATTTTAATTAAAAAATAAAAATCCTGCCCATGATAGCATTTTGGAAGGGGGGGTTTCTGCATGAGAGCCCGAGAGCCCCCCCAACCCCCAAAAAGATGGTCACTTTGTTTTACTCTTTTAATAAAAATTTAGCTAACTTGGGTTTAAAAGTTTATTAGGATTAGAAACAAAGAATGCTCATAAAATTACGTATAGATTATTTATTAATAAAGTTTTCATATGAATGGGCAATATAAAATTCCATAGTTTTATGAAATAGATATTTTGCATTTTTTATCAATAAATTAATATTCGTTGGCCCTGAAAGAGAAGAAAAGTATGACAAAACTTTTGATGAAAAAACTAGGCATTTATGAAATATAGACGATTGTATGTTGCGGTAATGATGTGAAGCGGTAAGGAAAGAATGAATGATTACAACTCAGAAGTGCCACATCTATAGAGATATGCAATGGAAGAGGGTTGACTCATGACCATTGCATTCCAATTTACCGCGCATCAAGCAGGGGAAGGGCACGATTGTTGGATAGGGGTCTCGCACCGTCGCAGGATTTTATTTATTTATTTTTTTAAATTTAAAATTATAAATAAAAATTAATTTTTTTTTAGAATTATAATATAAAATTTAAAATTATACAAAATACATAATTACATAATTTCTAAAAAATATACATTGCATTTAAAAAAAGGGATTGTCACGTTAATATTGTGATAGCAGAGGTCTTCGCAGGAGAAAGCCTGACCCCTAATTTCTTAATTGGGACCTTAATTTTATAAATTTTATTTTTAAAATAATTTTATCACAGTTTGAAAAAAAATTCTTATTGTTAAAGGATTTTTATTTCAAATCTTTGTCTCAAGGACACATTTGATTTTAATTTTTTCTGAGAGGAAGATAAGAATAAATAAAATTACATTTGAAATTAAATTATTTTTTAAGATCAAAATTAGAATGAGATTTTTCTCTATTTAAAACAAAAAACCACTTATTTTGAACTAATTTTTTATTATTTACTCCATTCAAATGGGTTATACATTTTTTATGAAAATTTTAATAAATTTGAATAATATGTTAAATAAATAATATTTGTTCAAAATGACATTCTTTGAGTTTAGTTTACCTGGACTTGTTACTAAATCTTCAAAGAATTATTGATAATATTTATAAAACTTATCATCAAAATGAGAGCGGAGCTTATGTAAATGCAAGTCATTCGAGATTAATCATGGGATTTGTAAAAATTGTAACTTTTATATAATTTTATATTTGATTAATTATTTAAAATTAAAATAATTTTCATATTTCAAATTTTATAATAATTGGTATAAAATTTAACATTAAATTACCTAAATTTAATTATCACTAAATGTGGGCTCCAGCTTTGCACGGAATCTAAAATAAAATATATTTATGAGATAAATTATTTTATATCAAATATCATATAATTATACAAAAATAAAATAAGTTACGTTTAAAAATGTCATTACATATAAATAGTGCTGCCTCCTAAAAATTTTAATATATATATATTGATTATAATTATAATTTAACAAAAATTTTCAATTTAAAAATTTAAATTCTTAAAATGATTTTTTTCCTGAAAAAATTGGTAAGAAAATTGAAGAAAATTAGAAAAGTACTTTGTCAGTCGTCAGCTTGTCTTTTAGTAGTTTAATAATCCTAACCTCAAGGCTCACCAAAAGGCCAGCAAGAAACAGTTTTAGCTCTCAAACACAGCAAAGCAAGCAAGCACAGACGGAATCCTTCGCCTCCCTGCTTCTCTGCTGTTTTCTCCGGACACTGAAACGTCACCCTTTTGTCATTCCCTCTTCTATTTCTTGTTATTACTCATTCCCAAATCATGAACCACCTCCACCCCTCTTAATCCTTGACACAATCTCACTTCCCAAATCGCGTCGCCATGTTATCTCGGAAATTCTCCGCCTCGCCGCCGTCTACGGTTGTTTCTGGCCCACACCCACCTGCTTTTCCCCCCGGTCAACCCCATCACCCTTACAAGCACAACAAAAGCCACCATCTTTTGCCTCCGCTTGTTGCTTCCGCCGCCTCTGTATGCTCCTTCTTCCTTCTCGTTTTCCTCTGTTTTCGCAGACTATCTAGAAAACGCACCACCCCTTCTTCTGATTCCGAGTCCAAGCCTCCTTATCGTTTCTCGTATTCCCTCCTCCGCCGTGCCACGTCATCCTTCTCCACCCGCCTCGGCCAAGGCGGCTTCGGCCCCGTCTACTCTGGCACTCTGCCTCCGACCCGACAACCCATCGCCGTCAAGCTCATGGACTCTGCCTTTCTCCAGGGCGAGCGCGAGTTCCACAACGAACTCTTCTTCGCTTCCCGGCTTCATTCTCAGCACGTGGTCTCTGCCATCGGCTTTTCCTCTGACAGAAATCGCCGGAGGCTCTTGCTCGTCTATGAGTTGATGCACAATGGAAATCTCCAAGATGCGCTCTTGCACCGCAAGTGCCCTGAACTGTTCGATTGGAAGAAGCGGTTTTCTGTCATCGTCGACGTAGCCAAAGGTATTCAGTACCTTCACTCTTGCGATCCACCTGTGATTCACGGCGATATCAAGCCGAGTAATATTCTATTAGACCGTAATTTATCAGCAAAAATTGGGGATTTTGGGCTTGCACGGTTGAAATCGGAACCCCGGATTGAAATTGGGAGTTTGAGCTTGGATGGTGTTGAAAAAACTAACGGTGGATTGGAGTTGGACGAGGAGAAGAAAGGAAAGGAAGAAGATTTAGAGAGTAATGGTGGTTCAATGGTTGAGGAAACACAGAGCGTGAATACTGTTGATGAAGGCAGCTTATGTGCGGAGCAATCTCCGGAAGGTTTTGTCAGAATACCTATATCGGAGACATCCCCGGAGCCGATGGCTGCGTCACCTTCGGAAGCGAATTTCGACAGAGTTAGTGTTCAAAGCGAGAAAAACATTTTCGTGAGTTCTACGAAAAATGGAAAAGGGCTAAAGAGCAATTCCGTGAAGGACTGGTGGTGGAAGCAAGATATTGAGGCAGCCGTATCCCCCGCGGGTGAGAACAAGAAAGTGAAGGACTATGTGATGGAGTGGCTTGGGAAGGAGATAAGCAAAGAAAGACCAAAAAGTGAATGGGTAGCATCAGCAGCAGCCACCTCTAGTAGTGGAGCAACAATGGGAAAGCCAGAGAAAAAGAAGAGCAAGAGGCGCTTGGAATGGTGGACATCAATGGATGACGAAACCAATGCCAAAGCTTTGAAGAAGGAGAAGAGAAGACCAGCTAGGGAATGGTGGAAGGAGGAGTACTGTGAGGAGCTTGCAAAGAAGAAGAAAAAGAAGAAACAGCAGCAGAAGAGAAATGGAGTAAACAGTGACGATGATTGGTGGGCAAGAGAGGAAGATCTGTATGGCGAGAAAAAGAAAGCCAAAACCCGGAAAAACAGCCGTGGTAATATAGATTGGTGGTTAGATGGATTCAGTGGTGAGCTACTCAGAGCTCGCAGGAACAGCCATGATTCTGCAGCAAGCGGAGAAATTCCCAAGAGTGGTGGTGTTAGTAGTACCCCAAGCATGAGGGGAACAGTTTGTTATGTTGCTCCTGAATATGGTTATGGTGAAGATTTATCAGAGAAGTGTGATGTATATAGTTTTGGTGTTCTTTTACTTGTTATAGTTTCTGGGCGACGCCCACTTCAGGTGACTGGGTCACCATTATCGGAGTTTCATAGAGCAAATCTACTGTCATGGGCACGCCATTGTGCACGCAATGGGAAGCTGCTCGATCTGGTGGATCAGTCTATTAAGTCATTAGATAAAGAGCAGGCTCTTCTCTGCATCACAATTGCCCTTCTTTGTCTGCTTAAGTCACCTTCTCGTCGTCCTTCTATGAAGGAGGTAGTGGGAATGCTCAGTGGTGAATTAGAGCCACCACAATTACCAGCTGAGTATTCACCCTCGACCCCATCTCGCTTCAGAGCCAAGTCTCGTAAAAAGGGTCGGTGAGTTTCTTTTTTTCTTTCCACTTTCTGGTATATACTCTTGATGTTAGTTTGCCAATGACAGATGCATTTGTATAAAGGAGGAATTTAGGGGTGAAAAGCTATATTCTTACTGCTCAAGGTCACACTTTCTTTCACGTTTTTTTTCATTTTGGTTTGATACGTTATGGCCTACCGTTCTGAGATTGATGTGTTTGCTCACTCCCACGCCAAAGGACAGAATCATAATACTGACCCACTTAAAAATTTCTTACACACTGACTTTTAGGCCTGCCTTGAGTGGTTTTTATGTTTGAGAAATTATGGCCCATGCTTTTGTGGTAAACTGTCATTGTAGTAGGCATCATCCTACTTTTGGAAATGAATTAGCAGCTTACCTTCATGGCCGGCCATGCTGTGTGCAACTTTTCTATTAGCAGAAAAGGTTTAAAAAAAAAAAAGTGTTGTTTACACCTCTTGTAAATAAAAAATATTGGGATTTGAGATGGTGATATCAATGTAAACAGTTTCGAGATTCCCATCGCAGCTTAAAGACGATATCATAACTACATGTATTGCCTTGATTGAAGCACATTGACAATGCCAAACTGGAACTTGAGATAATTTGGTTCAGATTCTGGTCATTGAAAATTTCAGACCAAGATAATATTGAATATGTGCCTTACTGCATTGTCCTGAACTTATCTTCATAAAAAGAATTGTTTTGAACCCTAGTGTCTTCTGGGGCCTCTTTGAGTTCTCTTATCTCTCAGATTTTTTTTATGGGCCAACCGTAAAACTAGCAGAGAGCTTCTAATTGATATGTACTCACTCTGGTGGTCTATGACTCTGCTCGATTATGGCTTTGTCCCTAAAGCCTAAGATGGTGGAAAAAGGGTCCAAAATTCTATAATACCAGAGTAAACTCATGATTAATGATAATTTCACAACACCTATGCTTTACGCCACCTGAGCCTCCATAGATATTACTCTCTTGTTTGTGTGTTATTATAATACACACAGATGAACATGCTTTTGCTGGTGTGCACTTGAATCTGGACTCAGAACAAAAATATATATTATTGTAATTATATCTTTAATACGAAATGACTGTATACGAAGGAAAGTTGAGGTAGCACCTATCGAGGAGAAAATAGTGAAAAATCGTTTAAGGTAGTTTGAGCATGTACAAAGAAGAGGACAAGAGGAGCCAGTGAAGAGAGTTGATTAAATGGTCTGGAGCCCGATCAAAAGGCGTAGAGAAAGACTAAAAAGGACACTAAGTGACCTTTTGAGAAATAATTTATCTGAGGAGATGGCGCTTGATAGAGCCCATTGGCATCGTATAATCCATGTAGTCGACCCCACATAATGGAATAAGACTATTGTTATTGTTGTTGTTGTATTATAATTATATCTTTGAAGATCACTTCCCTTCAGTATCAGCATAGTATTCCCTTCCCGTCATAATTATCAGTTTTCCAGAACCTTATAAGAAAACTCTGAATACTGTGAGCTGGATTCAAGGTTGGACTGAATGATGAGGAACATGACAAAATGGAGATACAAATCATTCACTTTAGTGGGTTGAATTCTTCTTTTTCAATGTCAATGGTGTTTGATGTGAGGAAGAGAGTTTTTCCAATTAGACTCCAACACCCTCATAGGTTGTTTTCCCTTTTTTTTGTTTTGGCCAGTCATAGGCTGTTTTCCCTTTAACATGGCCAGACCAGACCAGATCTGTCTTCCTTTGCTTTCTGTCTCTCTATTTGATAACTGCTTTTTCGCTTTTACCCCTCTATTCACGTGTAGTCATACCATCAGAATTATTTCAGATCTCAATTAACAGTATGTGTTTGGATTGGAATATCTTTGTTTTCTAATGTATTCAATAGTGTTTGTTTTTAAAAAAAAAAGTAGTGTTTGTTTTCCAGTCAGAGTATTTTTCTTAGGAGCAATTCGATATTGGGACTTCTTTTATTTTTTTAAAAATTTTTTATTATTATTATTTTTGAATTCTGTGACTCTTTCAATAGACAAAATTATCCTCATCGTACGCTTTCTTTCAATCTATCTTCTATTCTAAAATGCTGACCTTTAAAAAATTCATTCTTCAAAAGAAAAATGTTTTGTAAAATGTAGCGATTTGTTTGGTTTCTTACAAAAGTTCTTTTGTTTAATTTTTTTAATGTTTAATATTTTTTTAAGATTATTGTACAGTAATTTATATTATCTTTTCAATAAATGTATGGAAATTATTTTTCTATTTCATGTTTCATTATATATTTTTTATTGTGTGTATTAAATATGTCTTAATGCTTTAAACGAAACAAGTGTAAAGGAGTACACTTTGAAAAAAATTATATCATTTCTGACCACAGGAATAAACAAATTATACCACTTAGGATATGTTTGGTTGATTTTTTTCAAAAAGAAAATATGAGTTTTAGTCATGGTTTTTCAAGAAGGTGTGTTTGACTAAACATAAATTATTTTTTTAAAAAATGAAAAGTATGTTAAATTATGGTTTTGAAAAAGAAGGGAAATAGTTATTTTCTGATTTTATATTGTACATTTAAAAGTATTTTTAATTTTTATCATCCAAATTGAATTTTTTATCAAACTATGGTTTTGAAAAAAAATATATCAAAATATAACAACTTATAATAAATTTATTTTTATCAAATTTTATTTTTATAAATTTTATTTATTTTAACTTATTTTTACAAAACTGAAATTTGATTTCATTCAGACATGTATCTTTTGAAATACTCAGTTTTTGGTGGGCTTTCTTCGTCTATATGAAACATGATTTGGGCCAGCTTCTGTGTGCTTTTGTGGTTCTTTGCTTCTCTCTAAACCATAGAGTCACAGGTTTGAATGCTGGCAGGCCCAAAAAGGGAAAAAAAATTCATGATTTGGATGCTGGACGAGGCATTTAAATCTAATGTGACGATAATACCATGAAAATCATTAAAATTCATGTCAATATAAAATATAAAATCTGTTGCAAAGTGCACTATTTGTCAATTATAAATTTATTTTTCAGATATTATGTAATACACGGTAAACATGTATAGTTTAATTTAAACTCTTTTCGGTTCAAAATATAAGTTATATTTGAACTATTGCACAGAAATCAAGAAAGTTACTTTTATTCATTAAATCTATCAAATAAATGCATTATTTTCCCATAATACTCCTATTTAATGCATTGCATTTAAAGTTTGCTATCTCTCGCATTTAATTATAGATAAGGGTAAAATAGAAAAAAAATATTTAATGCTCTAGATATTATCAAATGGGATTTATATTTTTGACAAAAAAAAATCTAAAAGAGGACTTATATTTTAGATCGGAGGGGATATGATATTTTTTGTATTCAAAACATGTAAAAATTTGACGTTTTATTATCATCGGGTGTTGTGGAAGGGATTAGAGTCATTTAAGTATTATATCTCGGATTTGAGACCATATGAATGCTGGAGGCGCTTTTGCAAGAGCTGTCTCCGTTTAGTGTCTGACTCAACTTGATCTGAATTAGTCGAAGTTTGAAAGGCTTCGGATATTAGTTACAAAAAAATTTAAAGTTTTATTGGTTAGCCAGGGAAAAGAAAGACTCAATTCATGACTTCAATTGTAAATGGGGAAAACTAAAATTAAAATATCAGCTCACACAATCTGGTCCGGTCTAAATCCAGTTTCTCAAAGCCCATTGTTATCGATTTAATCATGAAATATCAATAATCAATGTTCAATATATTTAATATAAAATCTATAATAAGTTGCACTATTAATAAGTATACAAATAACAAGGTTCATTCCTTTGAAAAAAAAAAAGATAATTAATACACTAATGACAAAGTTCTAACCATTCATTTCAAATTTAATCGACGTTCTCGTTCTCAAGTTATTTGTAGTGTAAACGGGATCTTGAATCAACTTATTCTATAACTCACGTCAGAACATAACTTTAAAAAAAAATTATGATGATTCTATCTTCTTTTGGGATTAAAAATTAGACATTTTGGAATGGAATATTGATGTTGGCCCAAAAAAAGTGGAATGGAATATTGATAACTTTTACCACATTGGTCTTTATATACTGCAACGGTCATGAACAATTTGGAACTCGAACATTCTGTCTTATGAAGAACGTAAATAAATCATTTGCCAAGATTTTCACATATTTATTTTTAAATATTTAATTGGAGTTTCATCGTCATTATTGTTTTTAATATTAAAGTCAACTGATATTCATGCTTTGAAAAAACAAACTATCGTTTTTGTTTCTGATGGAAGAAACAAACTATGTGCCTGTTTGAATTATTTTTATGTAAAAAATTGGTTAAAATAATCACAGTTTATAAAAATAAAATTTGAATAAAAATAAAAAAATTTACCACAAATTTATTTGGATAAAAAAAATGATAAATAAAAATCATAATAAAACATACAGGCCCTATATATGCATTTGTGTGTGAACAAAAGAATAATTCTTTTTCCGAACCCAAACAATTGGATTCAAAACTAGTTTTAGGCCCAGCTAGCCCAGTTTGGTTTAGGAAAAAATGATTTAATTAACCTTAAATAATTTTATTTTGACAATGATAAGACCTGTTGGCCAAAAAAGTAAATCAAAGATAAGACCTAATCCAATTCGGCAAGTAGAGTTGTTTTTATACTTATAATCCCTCTAAAATATAACATAACTATAAATTGTAACATGGGATACATGGGAAACAAATGGTGAAAATCAAATAAGGCATCATTTAAAAAAAAAAAAAAAATGGAGTCTAATACAAGCCACGTACATCAAATCAGAATACTATTCATATGTCAAATAAACAAAGTAACTTGGGATAGAATTTATAAATTAGTAGATTACATTTTTGCTAAACAATTTTTTAATGATAGTTGGTAAAAAAAAAATGGAATTAACAATTAACTTCCTAAATCATCACAAAAGTAAAATTTGTATAATATTAACATCTAAAAATCTTGTGATTGTCACGTGATAACTTAGGTTTATATTGTTTCTTTTTCAATTTTTTTATTTAATTTAAAGTATCATATGACAATCACATATTATTACAATAATTCTATCAGATTAGATGTACCATGTAAACTTAAATTCAAATAATCTTATAATATGAGGGGATAAGATGACTTTATCATGTCAGCAGAGAGACGATACATAGTATATATATGTGACACACATTTGTGAACTGTGAAGTTCATTCATGTGAAACTTACACATTAAATAAGTTTCATAAATATTATATATATATATATATTTATATCCAACATTATAAGTTGATGATAGATTCCATTAAACTTATTAGTTTTGTGCAGTATAATCTATTTATTATTAAATTTATATTAATTTGACTTATAAATGGAGCCAACATTATGTTCATATTAAAAGGAATGCCCACATCTTAAAAGGAATTCAGAAGGATACTATTGATGTCTCTGTGGAGGTTCAGCAAATTTTAAAAATTAGATTTCAAACTGCTTACCACAGAGAATGAGACCAGAGTGAAGACAAATTTATTGGATCCTTATTGTGATGTTATTATTGTTCTTGAACTAACTGGGTGTGGATTGTAGGCTGTTTCATCCTGAATGTTTGGTTTATTAACTTATTGTCTGTAGTTTCTCCTCCTATTATGTTTGTACACACAGGGGCATGTCCTGTGTCTATTTTGGTTGTTGTATGCTTCATGAGAGACACTTCCTAGAAGGTGGCTCCCCATTGTAGTATCTCTTTCAACCAAGATTTTTTTCTTTTGTAAATGTGTATCTGTTGGTAATATATTTTTATAGATTACCCAAAATAATGCAATTAATTCCGAGCTTAGTCGAGCGATGGTTCACTGAAGCTTGCTTCTTCACATTACTTGAAATGTTACGAAACTGAATGCTTCATTGCGCACTCTTGTGAATTGTGACAGTCAAATAGATATATGATAATAGATATATGAAACTAGATGAAAGAAATTTATTTTTTTACAAAAATAGAATACATTAAAAGAAATGAATTTTAATTATTCATCATATTATTAGGGGAAGCAAAATTTATTTTAGTAATTTTTAAGTCTCAAAAAGATTAATCTTTGACTGCCCGCTTAAAAATATTCTTGGTGTATATAAAAAAAATTAGGTCCAATTACACCAAAAAACTTTCATATCTATTTTAAATGTTCATGACCAACATTTCACTAATTCTAAGCCAAGTGTAGTTTCAAGGTGTATGTTGGTTGGCAGTCATGCATGCATGGCATGTCAAATATTATTATCCAAGTTGAAACTCTCTTTTATAATAATCAAGCTTTATCTCGTCAATCTTTATAGAACATGCACATATAATTATTTTTTTTCATGAAGATTTTTTTTTTGTAAGTTATCATAAACAATTTAAATATTATTTTACAAATAATATCAAATAAAAAATTCGCTGTATTGCATGATGACAAATATAATAACTAATAAGAAAATTACTTAAATAACAAAAAAGTCTTATAAAAGGATTTTTTTGCCACATATAACTAATATAAAAGGATAATTAACTAATTATTAATCCGTATACTAAGTGCCTATTTGGTTTGTATTTTTACAAATCAAACAATGGTTTCTAACTATCATTTTTTTCTTTTTCATCCAAACAGATTTATAGTAAACTTCTCTATTTTGGTCCAAACTTCATTTTTGCGAATTGTGATCATTCTAAAAGATCTTTTACAAAAAAGTAAACCAAACGGGCACTAAACTAGTTTATCATCAACAAATAAAAAATATTTCTGCACAATGTCGTCACAACAATAATAAATGTTATGAAGGTAAATGGAGCAATAATTCAGCCAGCTAATAAGGGTACCATTGTTGTTAATTTCAAAAAAGGTGAGCAATTTTTTAGTGAAGTTCTACTTGTGCTTTTGGACTGAATCAAAATTTGTTGAGTACATCCCAAATGGGGTTACTCTAATATTGTTTTTCCAAAATAATCATTCAATACAAATGATTCTCTCCTAGTAAGGATATGGCAATTTGCTATGATAAACAAGAATTTTATGTTAAAGTGGCAAAATTCATGTGAATCCTAAGGAGCCAAAGTTGAGGAAACTTCCACTGTGGCACAAAAAGTATGGTTAATTATAATTAATTATTGTTTAAATGCAATAAAATTTATGCTTGTCAAACAAATCGTATGGAAACCATTACCTCCAAACTCCAATTATTTATTTATTTAGGTAATGATGTTTGTGAACTCTACCGAGTTATTAATGATGAATGGGTCTACTTTCTTAGAAAAAGAGATTTGATGTGCTTTGTGTTTTAAAAACTTCTAAAAATTTGGTTTTGACACACTTTGGTTGTAAGATTAAAAAATCCAATAAGATTTGACAAAGGGAGTTTTACTTTTTTGGGTCCAGAGACAAAGGGAAATAATACATGTTTGTAGGAGCGAAAAAATTAATTGTTCTGAACAGATGTGTCTGATCCTAGGGACTCAGCTTCTGATTCTAATGAAACAATTATTTTTTATGCTGGTTCATCCAGTTCCAGCAGTCTCTCATCCCCAACAGATGAATTTTCTTGCTCATATCTGAATCACAAGGGAGGAAAACCTACTCTCTAAGATTTATAGAATTGTTGCAATGTAACAGGATAGAGCCAGAAAATCTTTATAAAGCTTAAGAGCATGAAGAATGGATTTGTTCTACGAAGAGAGTACGATAATTGGGGGGAAATGGTATCTAGTTGCTAGACTCAATAATTAGTCAGGTCAATCAATGCCTTTAACAAACTACGAATGAAGAGCATGTTCCAGATGACAAGCTACTTGAGGTCAGAAAATTATCAAAGACCTTTGGGACTATTGTTGATTGTGGTAACTAGTCAACTATTAAGAACCTTGTTAATCATGAGTGGACCAATACATGAACACAAAGTACTATTTTATTGGAGATGTTGAGAAGACACAGATTTTTCTTATTATTGCACAAGTCCATCAATGGGTGATAATCCTAGTGGAAGGGTCGGGGCTTGGATCATTTAAATATGATGTCTTAGGTTCAAGATTATATGAATATAGAAAACACTTTATGAGAGTTTCTTCAAATGGGCCCAATTGTAACTCGATTTGAATTAGTTTGAGTTCAATATGACAACCGGATACCGAATGGTTATTATAAAAAGAAAAGTTTCTAATTGAACATGATCACCAAAGCAATATTTCGGAGATCTCAAGATATGAATTTAATTTCTAAGAATTCTATTTCAAATAATAAGCAAATGAAATAAGGAGGAGAATGATGGTGATGATTCCTTTGCCTAAATAATTGGTGTCAACATGCATGCAGCCAATTCTACTTGTAGCTCCTGGTTGAACGATGCATACGAATCATATGGTCGAATTTCAGATCATTTGTGAATCATTTTTATGTTCTTATAATAGTATGAATATTTGTATTAGGTTTACATATCATGCATGTTATATGTGCTTCACGTCTTACTATATTGAATATTGAGCATATCTTAAACTCACCTATGAACTGTAAGCAAGGACGTCCGTATACATAATTATATCAATCACCTTAATTACATCCAAACTAACAATCAATAAGAAAACTCCAAGGGATACAACTTAATTAGAAAATAATGTTGAAGCTATCTCAAGGCACAACTGTGTCACCTTATATATATATATATATATATATAGAGAGAGAGAGAGAGAGAGAGAGACAATCATATTTTTACATGTAGTTGCTTAATGATTAATGGTGATACTTGAGAACCTTTTTATCAATTACCTAAATACTCTTATGATCAATTTGGGAAAGGTTTTAAGCTTGTAAAACACTACTTTCAAGTTCAACCATACTTCACAAGATTATATGGGTTTTTATATATTGACACCTCCATACTTCAAATTCAAATGGATAAAATCTACTCTTGTTTAGTAGGAGAGTCTCTTTATATAATTTTGCCATCGTCCATGAAGAGATGCCTTATGTCAATCCTTGTTCTTTCAACATAAAGAGATACATTAATTTATTTATTGGCTAAACTATTTGAAATCATGTACTCCATCTGATCCTTAATATAAGACCATTTTAACCGAATCACGCGAATTAAGAAAGGGAGTTAAAACTAATTAACTACCTCGATTTCTCCGAAAATTTCAACATTTTTCCAAAACTATCCTTATTTAATCTCTCTCTTTTTTCCTTTGGATACATTAAATATGGGCATTTTTTGGAAATGTATAATGAATACCACCTCGTATATTGTAAAGGATCTTATATTTAGAACCAAGATAAAAGGTCCTATATATAGGACCGGAGGGAGTATATAGTAGTACTCTTTGTATGGGAACAACTTTTGATTAGAGAGATCAGTGAACATGCATCCACATTTTAGTCATCAATACATATACATGAACCACTTTCGAAGTTTTTGGATGAACACACACACACACACACACGCCTACACCCCTCAATAATACATCCATTCAAGTTGTCGAATCAACCAACACACACACACACATGTTAAAGTTGTAAATTATATAACACAACTAAGCACCACCACATAAATATACTTTGCAGGATAGCAAAAGCTAACTTTCCATTCTATACTCGCTATAAATACAAGTGCTCAGCAAATCCTAATATGAGAAAAGGCAGATCCAGCATAAGCCAAAAATTCATTTGACACCTTTTGGGTTATGCCCGAATATTTACTCTCACATTTAACATGAACATCCGAAAAAAACCTTATTAGCATCTAAGTTTTTGCAAGTTAAAAGAAAAAAAAAATCTATGTCAGAGAGCAATTTAGTTCACATCAATAAAAGGAAATTTATCATGTACGAACACGGCACCCATAAAAACCGAAGCTGTAAAACAACTCCTTAAATTTTACAATCACCGTGAAATATTGCAGATGACCAGCATATTTCTAAAAGCAAAATCTGACGAGATGTCAACGGTTTTGATCTGAGCAAGACGAGGGGAAGGAAAAGAAACTAAAATTTTTTTCTGTATTCATGTGTATTCCTCTTCCTTCCCTCATTATATGTTAAAAAAAGTAAGGTGAAGAGCAGAGAGGGGGAAATATGTACATAAACTCACCCAAGTGAAGTGTGCTAATCATCCAGTTAGGGTAAAACAAATGTCATATATGCATCTCTCCAGTCATAACCTGAACATCTAAGTTATGAAATTTGCAACTTTCCTTCTTAGCTCGGATAGATCTATACTAATGGAATTGTTAACCTGTGAATCAAGTACTATACAATTAGATAGCGTAAAATTAATTTAAGTGACAGCTACGATATTGAAAAAGAATACGATCTAATTACCTCACAGTGGACACTATGAAGCATTCTGCCATTGACTTGGGTGGATAGACAAGTAACAACTTCAAGTCCTTCTTCAATCAGCAATTCCAGCAACTTTGAAAGTAGGAAACTTTCATTTTTCAAGTTACTGATAATTCCAATTCCCACAGCACCATTACTCTCATGGACAGTGAAGCTTATCGATTTCTGTTGGCCCTCAGGAGTTTCCGAGTTAGAATCATCCAAGTGTTTCCTCAGTTCATCTCTCTTGGCACCAAGTTCTTTAATTTTCTTCTGGAGGTGCTTTATATAAGTCAGTGCCTCACTCATGTGATCTGATATCGAACGCTTTCCCTGAAACCCCACACAGTAATCCCGTGAGAAAAAAAAAAAGAAAAAAATTTCCTTGACTTTGATAGGGTTTTTGAGCACAAGATTATAGTGGTGTACAGAAGAAAAGAAGTATAATAGTTATTTTGTTCACCTTGATGTACTCAAGAGGAAGAAGGGATCTGAGGGAGGCATAAAGTGTAGCCATTTCTTGCCTCCTTTGCCTCTCAATCTCCCTGTGAATCATCTTCTTCTTCCTGTGTTCGTTAGAATTATTACTGGCATGAGAAACTCTGTTCCCTGCTGAGGCGTTACCAATTTTTTTATCGGAATTGCTGACACGAGGAAAGGCATAATCATCCGGAATCGGATCTTCTGAGATCTTGCCGTGTTGGTGCAGAGAATTGGGACTATTAGAAAACTGGATCACCAGCTCATTGCCTCGTTGTAAAGGAAACATGATCTGCTCAATGATACAGAGATGCTAAAAGTTTTCAAATTATTCTCCAATTTGGCTATATCTGGAATTGAAGGCTAGCGGCTATAGAGAAGCTAGATGATGCGTTTTAAGGGTTTGTTAATCCTAATCTTTCAGGAGGGATCATTATATGACAAAGATTCGATCCCTTCACATATCCTCCCAGGCAATTATTTTATATCCTAATTATTGAAATCACTGTTCATATAAACACCTCCGACCCCACCCATTTATGTTCACATCAAGTGATTTACCACTCAAATTAAGTATTATTTTTACATCTTTCGTTCCTATTAAAAAAAATAAAATAAAAGCGGCTCTTCTATCATGTGTATAAGGTGTGGGATAAAATATGGTTTAACTCTCAGCTGTTGCTGGAAGAAAATATTAAGTTCCTTATATTAATTAATAGTTGGTTTATTTATTTACAAAGAATCTCATGAGGCACATTGTGTGCCATACAAATCCAATGTAGTTTGTAGACTTTGAATTTCATACAATTCAAAATATGTTTTTTTTTCTTAATTAATAGAAAGTTTAATTAGATGAGTTGAATCATGGGGAGTGATCACTAGGATTAAAGCAATCCCTACAGCTCAAAGACGCATATAGAGTTACTTATACATTATCTAATAACAAGGTTCTCACATTAATAAAGAGATAAGAATATACTCCCTCTGGTCCTATATATAAGACCATTTTAACCGAATCACGCGAATTAAGAAAGGGAGTTAAAACTAATTAACTACCTCGATTTCTCCAAAAATTTCAATATTTTTTCAAAACTACCCTTATTTAATCTCCCTCTTTTTTTCTTTGAATGCATTAAATAGGGACATTTTTTTGGAAATGCATAATAAATACCACATCGTACATTGTAAAGGATCTTATATTTAGGATCAAGACAAAAGGTCTTATATATAGGACCGGAGAGAATACATTTTTATGAGATATGGGCCAACCTTTTTAACGGTCAGGTAGACCAACCTATTTTGGTGGTTCATTTTGATTTAATACTTGTCATTGCACCATATCATCTACTAGCTGGCTGGAACGATGTTGTCTTGAAGTTTATAGTGCAATGACAATCATTAGGTTGAAATAAGCTAATGAAATTTTTAAAATTAGGTTAGACAGAATACAACATAAATCTAAAGTCCACCTTGCGCAAAATTATTGCATTAGAATATCGAATAGTGGGGATTAAATTTTTAAACTACTTGAATAGTAGGGATTACAACGTTGTATATGGGAAAATTTGGGTGTTACTGTCACAAATATGTGGGTCAAAAGTTGTGGCTGATTTAGCGTTAATTTCAATGTGCAATTCGAAATCAATAATTACCACTTCTTACTGTTGAAACTAGTTGCCTACTTCCTCCAACAAAGTAGTAAATATTAGAATTGACTGTAATCGAGGAGTCATTTGGTGTTCGTTGTTAGGCATCCGCCTTATTGACTCTTGAAATTATCGATAAACTAATAAATATAAGATCCTTTTAATCAAATTACATGGATTAAAAATTGGAATTAAAATTAATTAACTATCTTGATTGTTCAAAAAATCTCAATATTTTTTTAAAATTACCCTTATTTAATCTCTTTATTTTTCTTTTTGAATACATTAAATAGGGGCATTTTTTGAAAATATATAATAAATACTACCTTGTATATTATGAAGGATCTTATATTTGGGATTAGGATAAAAGATCCCATATATAGGATCGGATGAGTAAGAAATATGATGAAATTATTGACACCCACGTGCTATAATATATACTCCCTCCGTTCCTTAATATAAGGGACATGAGACAAAATCACACAGACCAAGGAAAGCAATAAATTTGTCAGGAATATAAAGTAGTTTCCAAAAATACCCTCATTTAATGTTAATAACTTTTACAACATGCAATTAATACAAATGAATTATATTGAAAACATATTATCTTAATTAGGGGTATTTTGGGAAAAAATCATTAAATACACCAGACAAACCTCATATGTCTCTTATATTTTGAAACACGGAAACTCTCTCAATTGTCCCTTATATTAAGAAACGGAGGGAGTATATTTTTCAGCAATATAATTTCTTCTGTCCTCTTTCACTATCAATGATTTATGACTATACCTACAAGTTTTTTAATTTACTTAATTTAATTAATATTTGGCGCTAGTGATCCCCAGTAAAGGCGCAAGAAATAACTAAACAAACATAATTACTTTTGATGAAGGAACGGAAATGCTTTCAGTGCACAATCATATAAACATACTTTTATATATGCATTCGCTTAATTCTGTGTTCAGTCCTTCTATTCCATTCTTAAAATATTAGGATAATCAAGGAGTTGATGAAACCATTATATATTTTAGTGGATTAAATATTGGATTTTCTTTCGATCCTGATGTGATCAATACGGACAATAATAAATTATTGGTAGACTCCAGCGTTTTAGGCTTTTAGGCCTGCCAAATACGAGTGGGTATACTAATTGGTAGCATACAAATAAAGAATATATATGTATGTGCGCGCGCGCGCGTGTATATATAACCCTGAAAATTTCATCATCTATCTCAACTAATTGTGCGAATAATTATATGCTTCCTCACCTTCTTTTCATAATATATATATATATATATATGCTTCCTCACTTTCTACCACTCTTTATTATATTTTATCATCACTGTTTACATCTCCACGTATAATGTATTTACCTGTTAAATGCAAAGAAGTGAGATCCAAGTATAAGCTAATGACTAAGTGAAACATTTTTTTAAAATGATTATATGGTATTTAGAACTATCAAGCTGATTTTGTGCATTGTTGGACCAAATTGAAAATATTTCTTTCAACATGATTTTTTTCATTTACCAAGCTTAAAATTTGAAATCTTATATAATGGATATTATAAGTCTTTTGCCATTCAATCCAACTGTTATCGGTAACTGAATCAAACATTATATGTTATGGTATTGTAAGGTGAGTGGGAGTGTGAGGACCTTATGGTGATGGAACATACAAGCAGAAAGTTTATTAGGTGGTTCCATTCCACAATGAATATTATGGGCAAGGAAGTCCACCGGTGACAGCGAAGAGGGTGGGACATTAATTATATTAAAGAGGGAAACCAGCAGGTTCTTAGGCCCCTCAAAGATCACAAACCCTAACTAACGTATCTTCTTATATATACTTTGCTAAATTATCTTCTTTGTCACCCCCTACTGTATAAACAATTAAGGGCATCAAAGAGTATCAATACATAGAAATTTCCTTTGCACCATACCTATGAGCTCTCTTTGGAATTTCTAGGGTGCGGATCCTCTATTCATCTTTGTCTAATGTCCTTCTACAACTCCTTTGTATTATGACTGAAATAAGTGGGCGTCACTCTTCTTTCTTTCTTTTTTAAGTTTTTATAAAATTCTTATTTGTTTCAGCATTAAAGAGGGAGCACAAAAAAGCGCAGTAGAGAAATTGCTTCCGAATTTCTATATCTTTTGACAATATATATCCATTAACATTCAAAGTTTTTTGTCAAAAAAAAACATTCAAAGTTTAGTGGTCATACTTGTTTTATGTTTTTATATTTATAATTTATCACTGAGGGTTGCTAGCTAGCAGACTATGACTATATATATAAATATATTCTCCACTCTATATGAAATCATATTGTCCACGAATTATATTATAAATATAAATAATAGCTCATTTTTAAGGGTCCGTACATCAGCTGAAGGAGTAGAGTCATATTAGGTTATAGCAAGGAAGCTTCCTTCGCTTACTTGTGTGTGTGAGTGTGTCTATATAATGGTTGGTCAAGTTCTTTTCTGCTTTATGTAATGATGGCTTCACTTTCACTGCCATCGCTTACCAAGCATGGATCCTACATTGTGATGACATTTTTTTTTTTTGCTTGTTTACGATAAGTTATCTTTTCGGGATACATAATTTTTGTAAATTTTACATTTTTTTATAAATTTACATAAAAAAGTAATATAATGGACTCCTGCAAAATAGGATTAAGGATCGTGTCACTATTTATTGAATGGAATGGTCCAAATTTGCGGTGAATGCATTAGTTTTTTTATTTTTAGTAAAAAAATTTTAAACTATTCAAATCAATTATTAAATGATAAAAAACGACTGAAGAGACTTCACATTTTCAAAGTATAGTAATCCATGGAAAAAGGATCTTCTTAAACGTGATGAATTTTCCTAAAGTTTTCTAAAGTCTCTTACTTTTCTATTTTTTTAATAAAATAGCTGCAATAATTCAATGTATGTCTAAAATAGTACACACATTAGGAACATTAGGAAAACGACACTTCAGAGAGTCATTGTTATAATCCAAAGCTGTCGCTCACAACTCCTTCCACGTTACCAACTAGGTTTGGTCAAAGTGAGATGCTGTTCGATAAAGGGTGTCGGCAGGCGACAAGATGTTCTAATGATGATTGTTAAAATTGGTAATGCAAAAATGTAATCCAACTCCCTTGTGATTGCATGTATTTTGATTAAAAATAAAAATGCTTGTTGTTCTAGACAAATAAAATTTAAAATAATTGATAATTTAATATTATAATATTAATATTCATCAAGAGAATTAGCAGGCATTTATCTGGAGAAAAGAAGTGCCGCACAATTTTATAAATATGATTTATATTAATTAACCAAACATTGAATCCAGATTTTATAAATAAATATGATTTATGCTAATTTTACATTGGAAAATCCAACATTCATGAGATATGATAGTGAAACTCATTTATCAAACTTCATGTACACATCATCTACATCTATTTTTTTTTTTGATAAAAAATCTGCATCTAATTAATTACACCTTATTTATGATTTTGAGATAGAAGCCTTATGTAATTAATATATCAATATATAATAAAATTTATAACAAATTGCACTATATTTATGAATATGAATAATATAACTCATTCTTCTAATTTCGTATAATGGACATAACATATATATCTAGTTACACCTTATATGATTATGAAATATCATAACTAACTTGTAATTTTTAACATTTTACTAGTTGTTTAAATATTTTTAATTTAAATTAAGGAATAAATTTATGCACTACTCTGGTGAGGAGTTGGCGACTAGTTTTCCTGGTTGATATTTACGTCCCAAAATTTGAAAACTTTGTCCTTATATAGTCCACAGAATTAGATTTCTCACGGCTAGCTGGGTTAGGGCCCGTTTCGTTGGCTATTTTTGGGACAAAGAAGAGGGGGAAGCCCAATTATCTTCCTCCATTGACTGTATTTGGTAGGCTACATTTAAATCACATCTTTTCCTTTCATTTATTTTTTCTTAAGTCTGTTGCTTTTCATTAGTGTACCAAACCAGACCTTAAGGGCTCATTTGGTTCAATTACAAAAATAGTTAGGAAATGTAATGGAATGATATGTAATGTAAATAAAATATATATGGGTTTGTTTGGTGGATATTGAGGGGTACCAAAAATAGATGTATTTTTTATTATTTAGTTAAACACAAATATGAGGTTGATGGGTTTTAAGCAAATGTGAATGAGAATAATTTGTTTTTATAAGGGTAATATGGTCATTTTATCTCCATGACATACATGTAATGCCTAATACTCAACTTTTGAGAAGCGTTGTTTATTACATGAATTTAAATAATCAGCATTACATATATAATTTTTATATCACTAACCAAATGCTATTAGTCAAGTAATGTGAAGCTCATAATTACCTTTACATGCCCCTCCTGTAATCGAACCAAACGGACAGTAAGATGCTTGCTTGTCTATAACTTTGATACTTAAGCCTTCACTCCTAAGAATCCATCGTGGCATTTCTTAAAATTAGTTTATCTCTGTAAATTGTCATGCAATTAATATTGTAGTTGAAGAAATATCTATTTTTCTTTGCTATACCACTTGTTTTTCTCATTATCATTAGCATATTTTATTACCTAGCTACCTGTGATAGTAAACTAAAAATTTCAAGAACATGCTGGGCTCTTGACGGTTTCTTTTAAAAAAAAAAAAAACCGAGTGTTGCATGCTTCTGCTCTGATTCAAATGATTAAAAAAATTTAAAAAAGAAGAAGAAGAAGAAGAAGAAGCAAACGTCACCTCTATATATTCATTAAACGGCCCCTTTCTATTTTACCTAATTTCAGTTGATCAATTAGTTCATCTTCCACACTTTTCAATATTGCATGAGTTTTTTGAGCAGTTGAAAATGGGTGGAATATTTTTGCTGAAAATGAAATTTTTTTGAAAGATCTCATTTTTCAAGTTTGTTTAATTTTTTATTAGCTTTTTCAGGTTAGAATAACGTGATGAATAAATATTTTTAATAGCTTAAAAAATGGGGGGAAAAAAGTTAGGTGCTAGCTAGCTGTTTCCAGTAACCAAGATGATCTAGTTATCACCACCAAATTAATTTGAGAAAGAAAAATTATTATAGCAACAAAAAAAAAACAATATTATTAAGAGAAAAGAGTAGACGCAAATGACTTTAAATTAATGGAGCAGGTGAGATTTCTCATTCATTGTATCAAGAATCTTTTCAACCATATCTAATTTCTTTGCCATATACTTAGGATTATACCTGCTTCGGCTCCCACTGATGAAATGATGTTTCACTACTTATCCTGTAATAATCCCCACGTACCTACCACATATTGATTGATTCAATCCACAAGACCTGATAAGCCGCCATCGCTTCTCAACAGGATGTGAATTAATTGTGAAGTTATATCAATATATTCGCAATGATCCATTTCTTTTGACAGAAGCGAAGAACTTTGACAGATCTAGAGAGAGAGAGATAAGACACACAAGAACTCACCGGACTCTTCGTCTCTCTTCCTATCGATCCTCTATGTCACAAGAAAAGGATTCGTATTCTACTGGTGATCAGAGGGTTGCCTTCAAAAGCCAATGACTATATTACACAGAGACGATGATGATGTGCTGAAGAAGCTGAGGCATACATAGGAACATATATAGAAAAACAAAAGAGGCAAGAAATAGCCAAAAGATAATTACTATATTACTGATTGATCTGGATTCAAACGTTGACAAGCTTCAAATAGATATAGTTTTCTTAACGTGGCTTATTCCATTTTCAAGGCTTAAATTTAAGACTTTTAAGGGATATGGGATCTCTTCCATTCCACTCGTGGTTTTGTCTATTAGTTTTCTCCGGTCCCTCTTGAATTCATCAAGGTATTTCACGGTTCTTTTGCTTCACATATTTACTACTAACTAAGAAGCTCAATTAATTGGCTTATATATACATACACATCATAGGGGAAGGTTTGATTGTCAGATCAGGTGAATGAAGCCGCCAAATACATCATTTACCTGCAGAACCGATAAAGGAATCAGGTGAATAGAGGAATAAGTTAAGGAAGCCGTCTTAGTTATTTCTAGTCCTTCAGTTAACCTACCAATAAATGTTAGTACTGTAGTCATAATGTTTGGGTGGACTTGAGATTGTACTCAGTTCACGAATTAATGCTGCACAAACAGGGGTTTACTATTGTAATTAAACTGTATTTACACCTGAGTATAGAACAAATGCTGATATGAACCCTCCAGTTAGAGGTAATTAATATGTTTAACTTAAGATAACTTTTTTATATATATAATTATCTGTCATCTATTGTAAGTTTGTAATATTACTTGCCGCACTTAGCAGAGTACAGGCATCCCGCATCTGAACTCACCAGCATCGATCAACCCTTGTGCACTGCAGAGAAAATTAGCACACGTACGTCATTAAGTAATTCCTCTCTCTGTGAAATACTCCCTCCTGTCCTTATTGTCGTCGTTATTGTTATTACAAGGGACTTTCAACTATCTTATATAAATTAATTAAGTTAATTATCTTCTTAAAATCTTTTAAAAAAAAATCAAATATTTCTTTTTTACGCCTATTTAATATAACAATGCAATGAACATTAAATACCATTTGATAAATTGAGAATGTCTCTTTTATCCAAAAAGTTCAATAACAATTTACAAGAAGAAATAAATGATAAGGATAAAATAGGAAAAATCTTACAAAATATTATAAAGTCCCTTATAAAAAGGATCAATAAAAATTTAAGACAAAGAATATATAGAATCATTTTTCTTAATTTCTTGATGCCTAATCATATAAATTAGATGTGTGTAAAAAATCAATAAATAGATCAAGCTTTTTCACCTCTTTTTTAGGATGCCAGAATGTCAACTTTAATGCATATATATACCACATGGGTTATACTTTAAGAGTTTAAAGGAAGAATGTCTGACAAACATACATTATTTTTGCTTTTAATCAATGTATTCTAGTGGGGCTAGTTTTTTTTTTTTGGCCACTAGTGGGGCTAGTTGCTATAAATTTGTGTGTGTGTATAAGTTAAGTGCCGAATCTCTGATGTAAGTTTAAATATAGTTTTATTTAGTACCTAGTTGATCTCAGTCAAAAAGCCTAATTCATTTCTGTTTCACAAAGTCTTTTTTTTTTTGTTGATTAAGTCTGCCAATTGCCATAATCAATACCCAACCCCTAACCATTGTTTATATCGCAATACATCAACAACCATTCATTGGCTTCTAGTGTTTATCATTTATTATTAGTTTTTTATCATATTAAAAAAGTATGGGAAGTCCAAAACATGTGACTCACATCGAATAGGTGAAGGACCTCTGCTAATTTCATTTAATCCAAACAAAAAAAAAAGGAGTAGAATAATTTTTAGTGGGTAGAAAAAAATTTAAAAGAAAAAGAAATGTTACGAAAGAACATCTTTCTTTCTTTCTCTTCTTCTTCTTCTTCTTTTTCATACCACCAAAGAACAAGTTTTTCAAACAAAACTTTTAATTATATATACAAGGATAGATTTTTAACTTTGTAAAAATTGATAACAAATCTTTTACACTTCAAAATTTGTACAGAAATAACTCCCTTAACCTTCTACTTCATTACATTTTTTTTGTAAATAATTAATATACACTTGGAAATTAATTTTAAGTTTTGAATATTTTTTTAACTTGAAATTATAATTAAATACCTAACAACATGAAATTCATACGTTATCCATGTACAAAGGGATCCGTTCTGTGTGTGTGTGAAAGTATGATGTTTCATTGCACCCCCTAACATATGATTAACAGTGTTGAGAAACATTAAATCCATAGGATGATCCACGAGTCATATATATGTACGCATGTGTATATCTTAAATAACAAAACATTATTATCAACATTGATCAAAATGACAGCAAAGAATTTTATGAGCTAAATTATGGTGTCTGAGTCAAAATCAATGTGGAAGGAGCCTTATGGAGGCTAATCACTTGTGTTACTTAGCTTAAGTATGATGTTCCCCCTCACCTACCTTCTATATTAATTGATTAGCTTACTGTTTAACATTCCTCTCATATTTGTTTATTTAAGTTGTACAGCTATATATATCCGTTTCGTCCTTTGAATCTGATGGATTACAGAAACTATAGATATTGCCAACATTTTTAATATTAATTTCTAACTTTCTAATTAGTAAAGGATACATGCCATTTGACCATGCCTATATTCTATCTCAATATGCGTACTTAAGAATTAATTAACTTCGCCTTGAACGGCTTCTAGATTCTGATAGAATGAACGAGAGCCAGCTGATTGTATTTGATTAAACAATTTAATTGTAAATGGTTCGGCTTTATTAATTTTCTATTGGGTCACTGTAATGCCAAAAGAGATTGCGAATGGCTGTGGTACCGTCACTTTCATAGATTGATGAATCACATAAATATGTATAAACTTCATAGACCGATTGGCCCGTTGATTAATATATGCAAAACTTATGGGGATTAATTAAATATAAGAGCGTAAGAGTCATAATGTTTACTCTTAACAGGAATATTAATTAAAATATATGTGACATTTCCAATGAAAAAATGTGACCTTGACAAAAACTAGCAAACGTACCTTCTTTAAGGAAATTAAAATAAACAAAATTCTGGCCTCTCCTTCCTCTATTAGCCTTCAAATTTAAGGCCTTGACTTCCAAGGCAACCCTTTGTCTTCACCATATGGCTTCTTTGCATTTTCCGATATTTATTTGCTCCTTTTCTTGCTGAATCATTCCAGTTTTTGTCTTTATCAAAATCTCAATCCCCACAAAACGCTTTCCTTGTTTTCTTTCTACTGGGGAAGAAGTTATAAGATTCTGGTTTTCATCTTACAGTACTTTCAGAACTCAAAGAAATGCCCTCCAATTCCAAATGCTTCTGGTGTTTCCTCCCTCAAGAAGAGCAACAGCAAGTCAAAACAAGGTATTTGTATGTGTGTGCGTACATACATACATATATATGTGTGTGTGTGTGTGTGTGTGTGTGTGTGTTTCTGATGTTTTCTGTTGTTTTTCTGTTTACTGATCTATTGTTTTACCCCATAGAAGTGTCAGCAATAATAGGGACTATCCATGGGAAATGTACACCCTGAAGGAGTTGCTTCGCGCAACCAACAATTTCCATCAAGATAACAAGATAGGAGAGGGTGGCTTTGGAAGTGTTTATTGGGGTCGAACAAGTAAAGGCATCGAGGCAATTATATATAATCATATCCTGTGTCCTTCATTAATTCTGACTCCTATAACTTTACCATATTCAATGGATGAGATATATATGCATGGAATCTGATTTCAGATTGCAGTGAAGCGACTGAAGACGATGACTGCAAAGGCAGAGATGGAATTTGCAGTGGAAGTTGAAGTACTTGGAAGGGTGAGGCATAAGAATCTTCTGGGTCTAAGAGGATTCTACGCAGGAGGAGAAGAAAGACTCATTGTTTATGATTACATGCCCAACCATAGCTTGCTCACACATCTGCACGGCCAGCTTGCTTCAAGGTGTCAGCTTGATTGGCCTAAGAGAATGAGCATCGCCATTGGAGCATCTGAAGGCTTAGCGTAAGTAATTCTTCATATGAAAACCTACAGACGATCTGTTCTGCTATTAATTGAATCTTGCTTTTTCTGTCTAGAGATATATTTGATTTGCTTTCATTTTAATGAAGGTATTTGCACCATGAGGCGAATCCCCACATCATACACAGAGACATAAAGGCAAGCAACGTTCTTCTGGACACAGAGTTTCAAGCAAAAGTGGCTGATTTTGGTTTTGCATAGCTAATACCAGAAGGTGTGAGCCATCTAACCACAAGGGTCAAAGGAACTCTGGGATATTTAGCGCCAGAATACGCAATGTGGGGGAAGGTTTCAGAGAGCTGCGACGTGTACAGCTTTGGGATCTTACTTCTGGAGATCATCAGTGCGAAGAAACCGATAGAGAAACTTCCAGGAGGAGTGAAAAGAGATATAGTTCAGTGGGTGACGCCTTTCGTTCAAAAGGGTATCTACAATCATATTGCAGATCCAAAGCTGAAGGGGAACTTCGACATGGAGCAGCTGAAATCTGCGGTGATGCTGGCGATAAAGTGCACCGATAGTAGCCCTGAGAAGAGGCCGAGCATGGCGGAGGTGGTGGAGTGGCTCAAGGGCGGTGCTTCTGGGAGGAGAAGGAGGGAGATTGCGTCAGCTCTGAGGGACGAGGACTACAATGGAGAGGAAGAAAACGATGAGAATGATAAGGACTATGAAGACATGGGAAAGAGGCAATCCATGTTGAGAGTACCAAGCAATAGATATAAAATAAGATGATTTGTTTTGTGAATGAAATTAAATATATAGATGGTTCTCATGATGGAAAGTGATATGTGGATTTTTATATTCGGAGTTTGTGAGGTAGCTTCTTGGCCTTACCTCCTTTCGTGATACTGTCCAGCCTACAGACCATATGATTATGATTCGGTGTCGTAATATGCTTATTTCCCAAGGAATTTAGACACATTTTTCTATAGCCAATGTGATTTACAATATTACCCCACATTTATATATTCTTCCATTCCATTTCTTGATTGTTTCATATATATATATATATATATTTATGTTAATTTTTAACTAAAACATGCTTATTTAATAATCTACATTGAATTAAATGGCATAAGGTGAATTAAATACTGAAATAAGTGGAGGATATAGTTAGAGAAAAAAAATAAAAATGTACTAAAAGTCTAAAACTATAATATATTTGAAACAAAATTAAAACTCTAAAACTGCAAAATAAATGAAACTGAGGAATATGTCTTAGCATTGTTTAGAAAGTTTATGTGAAATCTATGTACTATATATTAAGTTTTTTTTTATTTTAAATAATATGATAGTGAATTTCTTGACGCTAAGTTTTATTTGGAATCATGCTTCAATTCATCAGTGTGATAGTATAGAATGCATGAAAAATTTTAAAAGAAATCATTTTTAGAAACAAATTGAGTTATCATATTACAAATTATGAGATTAATATAGATCGTTTAATAAAATAAAATCAATTTATATAATTGAGCTTGATTTGATTTTATTTTGTCAATATCAAAATCATCAATATCAAAATATTAAATATAAAGTTTTTAATAAATTGCATTATTTACAAGCTCTACGCAACATTCTTTAAATTCTATAAGACCACCTAATTAGATAGTGACATAGTGTACAAGATAACAATGTTAAAAATTTTCCCAAATCAATATTGAAATCAATTATTTTTAACACATTTATAAATTCTACGTCTTTCTGCTATTAAAGTTAAATCAATGATTTTGTTTTTGCCAATAAAGTTAAACTAATGACTAAAAAAAATAGTTGGGCTATTCTGTTTCCTTAATATATTTTTGTTATAACACTTGTTGGGCCACTTTCTTTTGGATTAAAAAACTCGTTAGGCCTTTATGGTAGCAAAAACGTCAAGCCCCAAAAAGAGTAGATTGAGGAACAATGGGCCTCAGAAACGGGCAAAATATGACGACAACCCAGCTCAACTTGGGGTGTTGGAGATCCCTTTATGGAGTGGATGGAGCCAATTATAAGTTACCTTAGATTATGAATTTTTTCTGCCAACGTACTTTAGATTATGAATGAATAATATAAACTGTTTTATGAATTTTGTTCAAATGATGTATATTCTTTTCATTTTCTAATATGCATAAATATTTTTTCTGATAATAAAATATGCATAAATATTTATTGGAATAGAAAATTACTCTCAAGTTTAGTCAAATCTGAAATTTTTTGGCTAAAATATATCCCATTTAAATTATTAATTGAGAATATACATTTAAGTTAATGGATCAAATTTTAGTACAAAAGTTTAAAATAAATTAAATTAAAATTTTAATTTTATTTAAATATATATATATATATATAAGTTAAAAAAATATACATAACTTGAACGGAAGGTTACGTATAATTATTATTAGATTTGGGGGAAAAAATTTATTAGTTGATTACTTTTTTTTTTATGAGTACCAAGGGTATAGGTATCCGAAATCATACTCAAAATAACATATTTAAGAGATTCAACTATCTACCATGTGAGACCTTGTTGGTAGTCATTACTACTTTTTTTTGTGTGTGTGTACAGTGATTACTACTTAATGACTGCGATGTGCCCACCACAACATGAAACCAGCATTTCAGACTGGTTGTTTTTGTACTAATATTAGGTGGTAGCCGCTCTATGAATGGGCTGGAAATGGTTTAAAGTGCTTTTATCTCAAAGTCATCCCTTTAGGTGAAATTGGTTAAAACTCTAATTAAGATCTCAAACTGATGGAGTTTCTGATAATATGCTTTAAATTAAGCCGGAAGCTCAGAAACTTTATGACTTTTGTTTCAGCAGTGCAGTATAAAAATTTTTAATTACTTTGAATAATAATAATAATTTTTGAAATTCTTTTTCAATTGTAATTCTCCTCAAAATTTTTTAAACATTTACAGTGTTTTATGGCATTAATATATATTTTTGAAATAAAAACTATTAATTTGATTCCCACTACATTGGTGACCCAAAAAAATCCAATGCATATCTTAATTCCTTGTTTTAAGTGAAGTAATGAAAATCGAATTTAATAATAAAATTAATAACTGAATGTCGGACAAGAATAACCGAAAATATGCAGTACCATATGCATAAAGTTTTTTTTTTTGCCAACTTAATAATATATATCCTTTTTTTTTTTTGCCAGAAACTTAATAATATCCAATAACAATATTATATGTAGGTACTTTTTTTAAAAGAAACAAATTCTATATATCTACCTACACTCACACAATATATACACACAATTAATTTAATCAAAATATTTAAAATAAAATGGCTTCCGTATACGAACAATGTTTAAAAGGAAAACAATTAATGTTATCATATGTATATCGTACAATTCTAATATATTCATTAGTGAATTGTTAAAAGTTTTCAACTTGATATAAATTAAACATATTATATATGGTGATCCTCTGCATAATGAAAAAGGAGAAGGAAAAAAGTCAAATGGGTAAAGTTGTGACCTTACGCCATGGCACAGCCTAGAGGAAGAAGGAAGTGGGAGAGGAAGAGGCCAAAAACAAAACGGGATCTGGGCAACAGCTTTATGATTCTCAAATCCCAACGTGCATGTTTGTGTAGTTAAAAGAGGCCAAACCTATCGTCCTACGTTGCCTATATAGCCATTGTTAGGAACCCTAAGAGAGATTGCGAATAATAATAATAGGAGAGGAAGGCTCTTGCTTTAGAGGTAAATTAGGGCGCTCATAGCACAGAAGAAAGCAATATAGGACCCATCTTCATTCATGCAAAAGAGCTCTCTATCTGCAAAAAGCTTCCCAAAGCATTCCCTCTGTACCCTACAACAGCAACATTTAAAGACAACAGAGGGATATGCAATTAAACTCACAAAAAGCATGCCCCTCCTCCATATATCAATTCAATTGACTCTATCTGTGTGTCCATATTGAACAATATATATACACACACACACACAAATATTCATATATAGGTAGGTAGAGAGGCTATATATGTGAAAATATGAAGGAGCCGGCCTAAGTGAGTATATAGTATGTATAGGGCTAGGGTTTTGTTTCTCAGAGAGAGAGAGAGAAAGAGAAAGTGCTTCCCACTCATGAGATGCCATTTACTTGTCATTCTGTGTTTCTATAGCTAACGGTTTTAGAAATTTAAACACAATAGGGACACTGAAACAATAAAAGTGGAGGATTGGCACAGAGATTATCTGGTTTTAATATCTTTATAATGATCATATATGTGTGTGTGCATGGCTCTCTTATGATGCTGCTCTACAGCTTCGCACTTGCAGCCTTATACTCAAAAAGACAGAGAGAGATGGAGATTATTTAAATATTGTAGCAGTCACGAGCTCCAAATGTGAATGGATCCAAACCCGAAATTCATGTTGATTCAGAGACTTCAATATAACACACTGTGTCCATTGTCTATATTATGCCTCTGAATTTGATGTTACTTGTCGAGGATGATAGTACTTTGCTTAGTTTTAATTATATTTCTTAGTTCTTAATAACATGCCCTACATATCTGGAATGAATAGTCGCTCTCTCTCTCTCTCTCTCTCTCACATGGTCTCAGAGAGCTGATAATTATTAGCCAGCTAAGATATCGATCAAGCAAGCTAGGTGACTTTTTGATTAATGTGATGCACTGATATAAAATATTGTTATTTTTGATTTTATATATGACGAAAGAAACATGACGAACACGATTATTAGTGAGTATGTATATGCAGAGCACAATCGTCAACTTCCTTCTTTCTTCAATTTGGGTCATTGCCATCTTTCGTCAAACTTGCAGAAAGCAGTCTCTTTTCTTATTTAGAGTCAAGCACGACTTTTAGGGACATTCTTTGTCTTTCTGCTCTTTTACTGTACAACAATAATCTTTAGACACAGTTCTTATTTAAAGATGCACTGTTACGAGTATCAAAATTCCAAATCAAAATAAGACGCAGATGTATGGATGATGTGTATCTAGCATCAAACAGAAAGTTTGCACGCTAGCAATAGTGGAGACCTCTCCAAAGAAAGAGGCTACGATATGATGGATGTTGATGGCTTAATTGATCAAACTTTTAGGGTGCTTATTCGGGATCACCATGGAATTTGGATTAGGGGCTTAGTAAGTAAGAGTGTGTTGTTTGGTTTTATGTTATAAACAGAATTTTGCCGCTTTTGAAACAAAAGCTACTTCTCACACCAACTCCATACCAAACATAGCCTGAGATGTCGATATCTTCTAGTTGTTGATAAAGGTGAAGGGTAATATATACATGCTCATAACCTCTGTGTCTAATTGTACTTTATGGTGTTAACCATAGGCTCTATTTCAAGGGGGGAAAAAGATATATTGCGCGCCTGCTAAATTTGATGCGTCCGTGTGTGCGGGGGAAAAGGAAAACTAAGGAGTCGTGATTATATTAGATATTGAAATTATTCCTAACAATTATATATATATATGCTATACGAGCCCATGCAATTTAAATCTATATAAAGATTTCTGTGAAGCAATTGAACAACTTTGTTGGAAATCTTTACATGCTAGTGGCATTTTGAATCTTTCACAATTTTCATATATACGCAATTTCACGATCTGCAAAGTCATATAAATAGATTGGAACAACTTTTATTAAACTCATTTCAAAATTTTCACATATTGTCACACTAAAAAAATATCTGAAAGTAATTGTATCAATTATAAAAGGAAAAAAAAAAATCTCTCTTCGTGATCAATGTCAGGCCATTATAAAAATTGCCGTACTACAAAATGCTCTAAAAATGGTTTTTATGTGGGAGTTTATAATGACTTACTGGGTGATCACATGCATATTGTTCTAGTTCTAGCTACTAACTGGAGGAAAATTTGCTGTATGATCATGAGACTAATTATTTTGTACGAACATGAGTACTTTTAAACTTTTTATTCCAATAAGACGTATAGTTGTCCTTAAGATTTGATATATCAATTCGCTAGTATTATCAAATACAAATTATTTTGATTGTATAATTTAGAAATTGTGCGTAAATATTGTATCTATCAAAATGATATAATTTTTGAACGATCTACATGATACATGAAAAAGTTATATATATTATCTTAGATACCTTCAAAGAATGCAGCTGGGGATTAATCTCAACCTCATATATAATAGTATAGTAATTAAGCTTCCTTGATAATAAAAAAAAAACACATGAAAATTCTTTGACTTGACAAATTTATAGTTGTTCATGAAGATTTATTTATTTCCACAATAGATGTTCATATAAATTCTTAATAATTTTTTTCTCATTCAATTTAATCTAAGATAGTTTAGAATCTTGTCAAATAATGAATATGTTTAAATACTTGAATTATAAAAAATGTCATTCAATTTTCTATATAGCTTCTAACCAGTCCAATTTTGGTCATTGTTTATAATTTTGTTCAACAATCATGGGTGGTCATTATTTGCCTTTAGTATCTAATTTTTGCATGTATTATGAGAGGTCATTAACTTACTCATGAATGATGTTGAATTTTGAATTTTCAAAATTGTTCAATAACATGAATTCTATATTGGTTTAACTTCAAGGCTATATAGTATTAAGACAACAAAGTAGACCACAAACGTTTCCAGACTACTATTGAGATGATGAAGTTTTTTTTTTTAACCTGGGATCGATGAAGTTATTTGTTGAAAATAGTCAAAATAAAAAATTATGTGGTTATTAATTGGTCATCATGTTTAGTGTTTTGGTTCCTAAGTCAATATGATATCAAATTGGTAATTACGTTATGAATTTTATAATTATAATAAAGTAAGAACAACAGTTTTTTTCACCTTATTTAATAAATGAAAAAGCTCTAGAGATTCAAAATATTTCATTGGCCAAAAAAAGAATTCACATTGGATGTTTATCACTATATGATGAGTATCAAATGCTCATAACTTTGGGTGAATATGAACCATCTAGTTTTAATATGGATAGTCTAGATTTAGAATTTTTTATTTTGATTTTTTTACACAATAATAATATTTTTTTTAAAAAGTAACAATTGTGAAATTATATTTATTTTATATTTTTTATGTAATAAAATAAAAATATATTAGAAATATAATAATAAAATATAATTAAATCTAAACAATTTAGATTTAATTTGTACGGTCAAGAGCATAATGAGTACATGTTGCTCATCACGAGCGAAAATGCTCTCGCCAAAACAAAATTCTCCATTCTCAAGGGCGGAGCCACTTGAAAATCGTCCGAGGGTGCTTTTGAAAAGTAATATACATATATATTGTTAATTTAAGTTTTTTAATAATTTTCTTAAAATAATTTCATAACGTAAAAAATGATTACATAATATTTTAAAGAAATATAAAAAAGTACAAAGTAAAATCATGTATCTAATTTATTAATTTTAAGAAAAAAATGGTCCAAAAAATTTAAGAAGAATTATAGATATTATTTAAAATATCATATTTTCAATAAATCTTCATATGTCATTATATATTGACGAGTTGAATATAACTTTTCATATTTTATTAAAAATAAGTACTGGGAAAAATTTTATATTAATGAAACTACTCAATTTTTATACAAACAATTTAATTAGAAAAATAAAAGACTAGATATAAATATTAACTATCATTCAATATTAATCAATAATAAAAATATTTTGATAAACTAATAAATTATATATTTTATTTCTGTTTAAATATACTAACAATATATTTTAATTGTGGGGTTGTCCCACACAAAACCAAAACACAAAAAAAAAACACAAAACCCAACCCCCCCCCCCCCCCAAAAAAAAAAACACACAAAAAAACCACCAAATGGGAGCAATGTCTCTCCGCCCCGCAGCTCACAGTAATTTGATAAAAGAAATTGTTTATAACATGTAGAACTAATAATATAAGAAATAAAATAAGAGACGAGAGAATTTAAAAAAAATAATGAAACATGATTTTCAACTTAGATAATTCATACTTGATGCATATGGTATCCATTCACAAATCAACTAAAAAGATAGATTTATGAGATACAATAACAAATAAAAAAATTGGACAATATAATTATATAATATGAATTCCTTAAGAGTTAATTATTTGTATATGTTATTAGACATGAGAAGGAATCTAAGAGAATCATTGATTTGGGAGTTATATGTAATTGACCAACTGATTTGTCATCATTCATTTGCACATAATAATCTCTCTACAAAAACATCCATTTTCAATGAACACCTAAACGATTGGGAGAGACGCAAATTAAAAAAAAAACACTTTTTTTTTTCCAATTTCATCTCCCTTTTCGATCAATTCCATTCTACGTAACGAAGTTCTTATAATCAATTAGGTGAGATTCATCCAACTTTAACGACAAGAGATTTCTAACATTACAATTAATTACAGAATGTGTGAGATTAAATGGTGATTATTTTTTTATGAATTAGAAAGACAAAATACAATTAAAACTAAAAGCAAAATATCATGATGAGTATAGCCAAGTTAAATTAATTAGTCAAATTTAATTAAAAACTTCCAATTAAATTGGAACATATTCATCTGTGTTATTGTGACTCAACTTTTCTACCTGTTCATTTTCGTTACTCTTCTCTTCAGTAATATTCAGTATTATATATATTATATTTTATAAATATATATATGTATGTATGTATAGATATATATATATATATCTTCATGCAATTTAACATTTTTATTGGTTTAAACAATAAAAGTGCTTTCATATATTCTGGTTAAATTAATGAAACAAGCAACAACAGTTGTGATACATATATCGTCTTCTAAATTTCACCATAATAGATTAAACCAGTCAAAACTTGGTTATAAGAAAGATAAGTTCATGCTTAATTACATCAAAGGTCAAGATTTAAATACCCACCCCTTTCTTTTTTTTTCTTTTCTCCCCAACACACACACACACACACACACGCACACACACACACTTATTAATGTCTCATATGTAAATATAAAAAAAAAAAAAGAATTTTGGCATCTAGTACATCTAAGAATTTTTCTACAAAAAACGGAGAGAGATAAAACTTAAAAGGCTGTGTTTGTGTGTGTATAGAAAACAAAGACAATCCTGTGAACTTTAATCTTGTTCAGAGTGGCACAAATAGAAAAGGCCAAAAACAAAGACAGGGCATTGATTAATAGCGTTGAAAGAGGGATGCCAATGTTGTAAAGACTAAAGAGTAGTGGGGTAATGAATGATTGGAGCTACACCTCAAGAATAATAGAGAACTATTATATTAGAGAGAGAAAAGGGTGATCACTTTTTCCCTAATAATGGAGAATTAATTAATGGACCACTCATATCTCCTCTCTATAAAATTAAGCGTTAAAAAATAAGAAAAACTCTTTGTGAAAGTATATTATGATGTATTTATCAATATGATGAGGCCGAGTTTAGCAGATAATTAGGTTTTTTAAACATGCTATTCAAAATTTAATTTTTGGTTATGTGTGTAAAAAGATTTCATTGAAAAAGATAAAATTCACTTTGATACTAATATATATATATATATATGATGTATCTTATCAATTTGCATAATTCAATATAAGTTATATGAAAGAAAGCAGTTTTGTAATCCACAAAATTAAGTGATAATTTTTTTAATATTATTGTATTTGATATATTTTTAAATAAATTTTAAACTAAATGATATAAAATGGCATGTATTTCAGAAGCTAATTTAAAAATATAAAAAATTGTAACAATTAAGAATTTTAAATGAAACCACAATGTCATTAAAAATATTTATTTATTTATTTTCTGTTATAAAAGAGAAATTTTAATTTCAAACAATATTAAAGAAATTGCAATTGCTACTGGAAACAACTTTTATCATTTGGCACATTTACTAACTTCCTTCTATAATATAGAAGACATTTTTAAATTTGTTTTCTTTTAAAATATAAGAGAGCAATGACTGTTGTTTGAGTGATTATTAATTTTTTTTCTGATTTTTCCCTCAATTAAATTAGACTTATTTTTAAGAGGCAAAAGTTAAAGGAGAGTTAAGTGGAAACATTAAATAAGGATATTTGTAAAAAAAAAATTTTTGTGATATATTTAAGATATTTGATTATTTTCTTAGCTGTGATAATTTAATTATTTATTTCTTATATTTAAGAGTGGATATATTAGTTTACATGACATTCTTCCTATTTGAATAAATGTAGAATAAAATAAAACTCCTAATAATCAGAAAAAATATTAATTCATGAAGAATTGTCTCATAATAATCAGAAAAAAATGTCAAATATGGTGATAAGGGATGCAATTGAACAACGGAACAACCCCAAATCTTTTTCCTTTGGCCGCAATAACAACCCCAACCTTCACAATAAGTTGAATTAAGAAAAATCAATTAATCAAGTTGGCTAAGAGATAACTATTGAGAATGATTCCATATTCATAAAAAAATGTTATACTTCGTTTTAAAATATAAAGCAGAATTAGTGGAGATTAATGTTTCAAAATATAAATCATTTTGTGAAAGTTAGTGATCATTTAATGTTTTCTTTCTAATTTTATTCTTATTTATGATAATGTTTAATTATAAAAAAGAAGAATAAAAAAAGGTTACAGGGTGAGAGAATAATTCATTTTACCCCTATTTAATGAGAATAATTTTAAAAAATTATAAAATTTTTTAAAAAAATTAATATTTTCTAGGTGGGTGTAAAATATGTAAATATAACTTATATTTTAAAATTGAGGAAGTATATAAATTCCATATTGTAGTATGATGTCATAATAAATGACACCAAATACATGTGAACAATGTTTAGAACTTTTTTATAAAAAAGAAATTTATCAACTATAACGTTTGGAACGTTGTAGATTTACCCTGCAAAACTAATATAGAGTTGGTTGTTAATGAGTTTTCTAAAATTAAAATTGAAATAAATTCATTAAGCAACATAAAGCATAATATAAAAGTAGGATTCTTGCGATGGGATTGACTATGCAAAGACAATTAATTAATATGGAAGTCTCATTGTCTGATTATATTTTTCAGCTTTATTGAATTGTTGAATTCATGCTTGGAACTCATCTAAAATTACAGAAAGGTATTTGTACTTCATTTTTACTTCATCAAATATCTTCTAGTCGTTATGATATTTTAGAAATTGTACTCTATATATGGATAAGGTGATCAACTAATTTATTTAGAGTAAGTAAATAATTTCAGAAGTAAGATATTTCCTCTTTTGGACTGGGGCTCTTCTGTGAAAGGGTGGTGTGTATATATATTTATATATATATATATATGGTTTACTTCCGCGATTTAACTTGCAAAATGGAGTGTCTATGGCATTAGGACACCAGGAACAAAAAAGAACCAAAAAATGATTCCCAGAATGAAGCAATGGGAACGAAAGACCCAAATGTAGAGGCGAGATCTGATGAAAGAAGACAAAAGCCCAATAAATAAAATAAAAAAACACATGAAAAAAATAAAGAAAAAGTGATGAAGAAGGAAATGGAAGGCAAAAAGTTGAAGAGCCCAATAGGAAAATTACAAGTAGATGACATTAAAGAAAAGATGAAAAGCTGAAAATGGAAACTGAGCCGAAATTGTCACAAGCAAGTCGCAAGTCATTGTAGCAGAGCCATCGATTCGTGCCGTCTACATCCATTTCTGAAACTAAACACCCAAAAAACAAAAACATCTTCTCACTTCACTTGCAAATGCGAATCCTCCTCACACACATACACATACACACATACACATGATTTCAGAGTCTTCAGTCTCCACTCACTCCCTCACTCTACGCTGCGACAAGGGAAGCTCTCTTCCTCTCTTTCTCTCTCTCTTTCTCACTTTCCAAACAACAATAGAAACGCATACAACATTGAATGAGAGAGACGTCGAACAAAGGCAATGTTCAAATTCTTAGAGCCGCGTTTCTCAGAGGCAGTACAATCATGACTGATGACCCTCCCCCTCTAATCATGCAACACCTTATACTACTACTATACCCATTCTCTCTCTTTTTCTCTCTTTCTTACTTGTCATAATATATGACACATCAAAATTACGACTGTGGCTCCATTAATTAACTGGTTAAACAAGCTGAACCGTCTCAGTCACGGCAGTTCCCACACTCTCTTGACTTTTTCTGTTCCTTCTTTTCTTCTTTCGCTAGTTTTTGCTTTAGGCTTTTTATCTTGCTGCTGTCAACTGTGAGGGAGGGATCCTCACACTTCTTCTCCCCTCTCTTCTCTCTTTTGTTGTGACTTTCCCTTTACATCCTAAACGTAAGTCTCAACCAAATTAGTTCAATGTCGATGCTTCTTGTTCGTTCCTAAATCCCTTTCTCTCCCACCCCCCATCATCATTCTGTTTTCTTCTTTGATTGGGCCCATTTTGACAAAGATGAGTGACAAGGGAGACACAACCAAGAAGCAACAACAATCTCAAACACACCTCCCACAGCAGCAGCAGCAGTCTTCTCCTCATGTGGAGGAATCAGCGGAGGCGAGGCCAATTCATCATCATCAGCAGCAGCCACCACCGGTGGTGGGGGTCAGTGGTGCTTCTCCTTTCATTACCACTCCTCTCTATGTTTCAACTGGTGCAACAACTGGCTCCCCTTATGACTCTGCGAGTAATCCCAAAAGAACAAGATACAGTGGCCAATGGAAGCTTCTACCGTCTCCATCCTCACAGCAAATGCCTATGCTCGCCGGAGAATCAAGCCCGTCCCCATCCCAGCTTCAACCTCAATCGCAAGTTCAAGCCCAGGCCCAAGCTCAAACCCAAGGCCGCACAGCAGCTTCATCTTCGGATACTGCCTCGTCTGAACCAACTCACTCTCCTGTGCCTTCTTCGCTTTCCCCGATCACTGGACAGGAAGCAAACAAGTCAGAGGGAGAACAGCAAATTCACCATCAATTCAGGAAAGGGAAATACGTGAGCCCAGTTTGGAAACCACACGAGATGTTGTGGCTAGCGAGAGCTTGGAGGGTCCAATACCAAGGTGGGTCCGAGTTAGGATCATCTTCCAGAGCAGAGCATGTAGAAAGTGGTGGCCAGGCTAGAGGGAAGACTAGGGCTGATAAAGATAGGGAGGTGGCAGAGTTTCTGCAGAGGCATGGAGTGAATAGGGATGCCAAAACGGCAGGGACTAAATGGGACAACATGCTGGGAGAATTTAGGAAAGTGTATGAATGGGAGAGAGGGGGTGAAAGACAGCATGTTGGGAAAAGCTATTTTAGACTCTCTCCTTATGAGAGGAAGATCCATAGGCTTCCTGCTTCTTTCGATGAAGAGGTTTTCGAAGAGCTTTCCCAGTTCATGGGTTCCAGAATGAGAACCTCTCACGCCAGAGGTACTGCTACTTCCTCCATTGTTGCCGGAGATGAGTCTAGGACAAGAGCGCTGCCCTCAGCTCCCCCTTTCAAAGAAGATGAACTCCCTCTCTCAGGTTTGCATTGCAGTAAAAAGCATGAAACGAAGAACAAATATCTTGAGTGTTATCATCAATGCTCTTCACTAATGTAATTGGGCACTTGGTTAATTTTATGCTTTTTCCGTCAAACCTAGCTAGCGTGGAGCGCAGTGACTTTGTAATTACTGTTTGAGAAAGTTGAAATCAAAATCGTTTAAAGCTTTTTAATTAAATCGTCCTATTATTGGTGATTATTGTAACAGCTAGGACGAAGCAATTGGGGATGACAAGTGGCGGTGAAGCATTATTTCATGGCCCTCGAGGGATGTTATTAGGGTTGGAGTCTCCCTTAGACATTGTAGGCCCTTCATTGGCTTCTTCTTCAAAGGAACTCCGACGAATCGGGAAGATAAGAATGACATGGGAGGAGTCAGTGAGCTTGTGGGCGGAAGAGGGTGAGCTTCACAGAGGGCGAGTGAGGCTTCAAGGTTCGAGCTTTCTGAAGGCGGATGAACTATCTTTCTTTGACGATTCCATGGTGCTTTGCACAATGGAGAGTTTCGAAGATGGTCCCTTAAAAGGTTTCTCTGTTGATAGATTCGTTTCCGGACAACAAGTCAAAGTCTTTGGCAGAAGAAAGTATTCTTCCTCAGCCTCTGCATCCTCTTCTGGTACATTCTACCAAACAAAACGAAAGTTTTTCTTTATTTAAGCTATATTTCCCTCTTTCACATTTTCTAGGAATCAATCTAACTCCGTGTTCTCTCTCTCAGGTTTTACTGAAAGAGTCCAGCCTCCTTACACCGAACCCTTGATAAGATGTAAGCTACATTAAACAAGTCCTACTTGGTTAAAAAATTTGAAAAATATATATATTTCGGGCATTGATTAATACTTGTTTCATTTATGGGACAGCAATGCCTCCATGGGAATTTCAGGACCCAACCGAATACTACATGGGTTGCCTACGTGTCTCCCCTCAATCACTCCCAACGTTGTATGAGCTGTCGTGGCATATTCAGGAGCCACCAATGGAAGAGCTACGCCTTCCAGTGAGGAGGGATGTGTACAGGGACTTGCCTCAAGGGAAGGAGCTATTCTTCACCACCTCATCTGAGCCGTTGGATTGTAGGGCCATCATGTACGAAATCGTAAGTCCAATCATACGACCCAACCCTAGTCTCACTTGTGCCACATCATCCACCCGAGAGTCCCTCATCCCCCTATGGGACGACTGCATCAATAGGGTCGTCTCAAAATTCTGTTCCCTAGAAATGCTCATCACTAGAAAGCCCACTACTTCTTCAGGTAATTCTACTGAGTTATTGCAGGATCAATGGCCTAACGTCACTGGTTTTGTGAGAAACTATTGCTTGTGGAGAGGGGAAGAGACTGATCAATTCAAGGAGGGTCAACTTGACCCCGCTTCGACAATAGCGGAGAAGCTGCTATGGACATACCTTGATCTCCCTTACATCCTCGGATATTACGCCGTTGGTCACGTGGTAACATTCTGTGCTCTGAGTAGGTTACAAGACCGAATCACTCGTACCGATTTATACACTCTTGACCTATCCTCACCATCAGAGAGAATCAAAGCTTTAGTCCCGTGTTACAGAATTGGTGGGTTACTTCCATTGTTAGCTGACAGATGCCTCCACATCAATAGTGGTGGGAGCTATAAGTCGTTCACTTACAGTGATTTCGAAAGGGTGGATTTGGGAAACGGGAATATAATAGAAATGACTCCGAACACATGTACAAGAATATTTCATAATAAGAGGAAATGGGCTGCGGTGAAAGAAATTTACGAGATCTTAGACCATCGGATCCCACATGCAGAGTTCTTATTCAGGTCGTGCGAGAAGGAGCTTAGCTTGGGGTTTAAGCCACGAGGATGCAAGATTAAGCCAGAGAATTGTGAACAGCTGGTGGAGGCACTCAAGTACGTGACGAAAGCGTTGGTGGCACTGCACGACTTGTCGTTTATGCATAGGGACTTGGGATGGGACAAGGTGATGAGGAGGAGTGACAGGGAGAACGAGTGGTTCGTGTGTGGGTTCGACGAGGCGGTGGGGGCACCGCAGCTGTACCCGTACGTGGTGGCGGGAGTTGGAGCAGAGGTGGCGCGTGGGAGACATGCGCCGGAGATGGGGAGGGGGTTGCACACAGTGAAGGTGGACGTGTGGGGGGTGGGGTATCTGATAAAGACAAGTGGGTTGACTGGCGTGCCTAAGATGCTGAGGGAACTTCAGAATCGGTGCATGGAACAAAACGCAGAGCAGAGGCCGACGGCGGCCGACTGCTACCACCACCTGCTGCAGCTGCAGTCGTCGATGTCAGGTGCCGCCGGTGGAGGGTTGATGTGATTGATATTGATAAATGATATATGTTAATACTTGATTATTTAACAGATGTCTCTCATAAATGGCATTGGAGAATGAGGATCAAGGTGGGGATACTGATAGTAGAAGTATTACTGATATTATTATTTTTTTCAAAAGAAAAATTTGATTTTGGATACCTTAAAGCTTTGGAGAAGGAAGAGAGTGACGTGGAGGGAGGGTGTCATTGGAAGAAGAAATGGCGGCTACTGTGGATTGGGTGGCTGTGAGGCAGATTTTAATCAAATCAAATCATGTAACAGTTTTTTCAGTTTTGCATTGGTAGGTACGTCTCGAAAGTGAGATGATGTTGTGGCATTGTTTGGTTACACAGATGATTCTGTTCTGCACTTGGGTTCGGTGAATTTTAATTGAATTTGTTTTTTAAATGCCTTCCACCCTCCCACCCAGGCACCCAGCCTCCCCTTCTTTGTCCCACTTTGTATTCTTAATTTGCTTATTTTATTTTTTGTTCTATTTGAAAGGAAAAATTAGTCATTAGTGTTCAACGTAAAAAGAAATCTTTAGTAATGAAGCCAGCCTTAGGTTTTTATTTCGATTGAGCTTGAATTATTAATGACTATGGCAATCAGTTACTCATCGTGGCATAATAAAAGTAATGAGGGGCTCAAATTAAAACAAAAAATATGAACAAAGTTATTTCAAGCTGAAATGATCAGTACCCTCCTTGTTAAGTGATTTTTGATTCGGTGTTGGTTAAGAAAAATGTTGAAATGATAGGTTAATAATAGTAGCACGAATTGGTCCTCATGCTATCTAATAATAGAAGTAAAATGTATTATTTTCAGCGCATACTCAGCACGACCATATAATATGATCATTATAATTGAGACATTGTTAATTAGTTTTACTCCAGCAAAAATAATGTTAAACTAACATCGTACATACAACTGTGTCAGCTTTGTTTATCAACAAATTTATATATTTGATTTCAGTTTTTCATATTGGCATAATCTTTTTTTTTTGGTAACGTCACATAAAACTGCCCTATAGTTTTCTTGCATGCTTACATATTATTGATTTACAAATATTTTGTGTTTAATGGTCATAGACAAACTCCAAATCTCCACTCCAAGGCAGTATTTTGTGGTGTGCCGTAATAAGTATACATAGGTTTCCTATTGAGAGTATGTTAACAACCTCACAGCTTCAATAGGGAATAATACCCCTAAAGGCTAAACTCCTTTTGGTAGACTGTCCAAAAGAACACAGTGTCAATTCCTTTTAGTATATTTTCATGGAAAGGTATAAATAATTATATTCTACGATCTATGAACGTTAATATACAATTAAAGATGCAGGAATAGGGTATTCAGTACTCTATTAATTATCTTATCCCGAACACATTATAAACTATATGTGCTTTAACCATACGAACTTTGGCTCTTCCTCACTAACACAGAACACAGTGAGAAAATGGTTTGGCTTTTTCACTTCTGTTTGACAAATAAGTGACAAAGAAAGATTATATAGATAAAAAGCAGTTTGAGCACTTCACTTTCTTGTTTTCACTTTCTAGAGATGAAGGAAAAAATTGTGGGCATGAGTCATGGAAGGAAGATCTTCTTGGTCATTATAGATCACACTATATCTCTTTTTTATCACAAAAAGAAGAGAGCTCTCCATCGCTTTCCCTTTTCTTGTATGCTTTTTCATCAACTGGATTCCACTTTAATTTCCCTTTTCATCACATATATCTTTGTATGTCAAACTATACTCTCCATTAGGGCATCTCATTCACATCATCATTATTATCATCATTATTTTCCTTCTCATTATATTCTCATCAGTTTTCGAGACTGGTAGCTTTCTACTAAATGTTCAAAGCCAATATATGTATATGTATATATATATATATATACAATGCCATCCATAACTTGCTTTCTAGATGATCAAATCCTATGCCATACAGCTAACGTGGTCCAAGAAATATAGAGGTTTTCCATGTAAAAAGCTTTGAGAAAATGAGAATACGTAGGAATCAGGATTCTGATTCAGAAGCATAAGTGACCAAAACCTCTGTGGGGTAATCTGTGTCTCCACTATGGCATCAAATGCCCTAAAACAAACCTCGACCATGCTCAAAGCCTTATATACATATGGTACTGCATACTCCCACTATCTATATATTCAGTAGATTTGCTTTTTTAGATATTCTTGGAAGCTTGCGAGCCCTATAATGATGACTTGCTATGCCCTAAAACAAAACCACTTCCGCCAACTTCTTTCTTTCCCTGACTTCTGTTGACTATCTGCTCTTCACTGTAATTTAAATTCATTTGTTGTTCCTTTAAACTCCAGCCCAATATTCTTGGATGATGCTGACATTTAAACTAAAAAAAAGAGGGTCCTGACCAGAAATAAGATATATAGTAAAATATTAATGAATATATGAAACAATAATGACTATTGTCAAACACTAAACAACTTAAGCTTATTTGAATTTTTGGAGAAAAAATATTAGGAGAAACATGGAAAACAATCAGCTGAGAGTTGCCGGCCGCATCAACTTTACACCAATCTTACACGTATATTAAGATCACGAAAATGGGTTTTCCCCCCCTAACCTTTTGAAATATTTAAATCATATGACACTTCTCTCTATTTTAAAAATATGCACGTAACCATTCCTAAAATAAATAATAACAAAATATTCTCAAGAATAATATTAATTTTTATTAAAATATAATTGATTGCAAATATGTTCTTACAAAAATTTTCATTTTTATTTATTTTGGGCAGAGATATATAAATTTCAGTTATCCTTAAATTTTATTAAATTTATCTTGAGTGTTGAATTTTAATAAATATATTTTACTGAAAATTTTTTCTTGAAATTAATTTTTTTTTTAAATTATACTCTGAATATGTTATAATTAATTTATTTCTTACTAAATTGTTTTTTCATTTTATAAATATGAAGAATAAATATCTCACCATATATATAATTGATATATTTTTATATAAATATAATTAATTAATTATATTATATAAATAATTGATAATCAGTTTTGAAGTATTTTAGTCTAGTATGTGTAATTTTAAATTATTTTGTCATTAAAAAAATTCAAATGTGACAAATATTTTATATTTTTTCCATAACATTATATATTTTCAAAAGAGAAAAAGAAAATAATATAATTTGAAAACTCTAAAAATGGAGAAAACAACTTACACGTAGATTTTTTTTAATTATTTTGGTAAATTAATTTTTTTGAAAGTTGGCGCAACAAACATTTGAATGGGCGATATTGGACAGCTCTCGAATATAAGGCGTTATCTGGTTGTAACTTTGGGCCTGGCCTCATCATGGTTGGCCTATGGCTACTATTTGATATAGTGTCGCTTGTATTAATCTTTTGCCAATTATAAAACGAAAACTGCTGGAAAATTGATATAATGACAAAGCAGACATATAACATTGGCATGAGGATGAAGCACTTCAATCTGATTAAGTGCAGATTGCAATATTGCATTTTAGCCACTTCAAGCAACTTGCTGCATCAGAATCAGAATCAGAATCCTTCTTATTTGCCTTCTCATACCGTGGCAAGTTAAATGCATTTTATGCTGGAATAATTTTAATTTTATGTGTGAATCAGCATTAATCAATTGTCAAATTAATTACTTGGTTACAACTATTAATATTAAATAGTTTCATTTAGCATTTTTTTTATAAGATTTTATTTAGCATTTTCTCAAAATGGATTGAGTCATATAATTAAAGAAACCATAATAAGTAAAAATATTCAATTTTGACTATTATGAAACCCAACTCATAGACTAATTTTGGAGTCATTAATCTTATTTAAGCTTATTGAAGGGCCAACCTCATCATTTACCATAAAATGAGTATTATATATAACTAAGGGTCATTATGTAATCCTAGCCTTTCTCTTTCTATCTCCCAATTTCTTTCAAATGGTTCGTGTGGGTTGTGATCTTCCTTGTATCATCACACTTGGAGCAAGCAGGAATTCTTCATCTTATTTAGATATGATTTGCTCCCACTAATTCATTTATTTGCAGCATCATATCCAATCGGACAAATTCCCAGAGACCCTTTGATTGATCGATAGATAGAGTTGGTAAAGATGTTGAGCAGTAAACATTAATTCCTCCTGACATTATTAACTCTAAAGTGAACCATTGGGTTGATGCTAATTTGGCGATTGGGATATGATTAGAATTGGTGAATATTTCCCAGAAGCTCTTCTTCCTCGTTTTATTAGTCTCTTGCCTCCAAAGACTAATTGGGGGAAAGATGTTAGATCTTGGAGCTTTACAAGATCTGGGGAGTTGGAAATTAATTGTTGCTACTGATAGTTCCAGATATGACCCTCTTTGGGAAAAAGTTCGGAAATGGGAGGTTGTTGAGAGAATTAGAACCTTCTTATGGCTGGCTTACTCATAATAAACTTCTTACTAACAAGAGAAGAAGTAAATGGTCTGGCTCTAGCCCCTTCTGTAACTCCTGTCTCAATCAAGAGGAGGATTAATTCCCCTCGTGTAGTTCGCCATTGTAAACATGCTAGAGAGATTTGGATTGTTCTTGTCCAGCCCTCAAATCATAACCAATTTTTTTTTTAACTGCTCTTTAAAGGATTGGGTTTAAATTTCTCTAAATCTGAACAATGATTTAGGTTGTGAAAGGGATGGCAAATGGCACCTTGCTTGGGGATTTGTTGTTTGGCAATTATGGTTATGGAGGAAAAGAAGTGTCTTTGATGAAGGGTTTATTAGACCTGCAAATGCCGCTTCTTTTATGATGGCGCAGTTCTCAAATTACTGCAATGCTGATAAACAGGTTAGTTCTATATAACCTGGTGTTGTTAATGATAATTGTGTTAAATGGCAGCCTCCACAAATTGGTTGGTGGGAACTTAACTGTGGCTGGTCAAGATTCAAAAGCTGCTTGTGGTGGTATAAATAGAAATCACAAGGGTCAGTGGATTGGGGGGTTATACGCGTTTTCTTGGAAACTGTTGTATTGAGGAGGTGGTGGTATAATTAGAAACCACAAGGGTCAGTCATCTCTATTCTTGAAAGCTTAATACTGGTTTAAGAAGGAATGGAGCATTAAGATTATGTTTAGTCCTGGACCTACTAATCTTCCTGCTGATGCATTAACTAAGTTTGGTAGAGTTAGTGAGATTGCTTTTACTTTCTCTGCAATTGATGTGATCCCTAATTGTATAAAGGCACTTGTACTATTATATGTTCCTACAACTTTTGTCCCACCTGTTTCAACTGGTAGTATATTAAGGCTATGACCTGTCTCTTGCACAAAACCAAAAAAACAATGTTGCCAAGTTGAGGAGTGGAAGTGGTGGACCACGGCGGTGAAGGCCATCACGGAATGAAATGCGTCGATGTGAACCCTTCGGCATCATCTCTGCTGCACCATCATACGATGTCGTTTGGATGCTGTTTTGGTTTTGCCTTGGTCTCATAACTTATGCCTGGATATTCAAGTTGTCTGACACCTACGCCTCAAGTGGTTGAAACTGTGGCTTTATAAATTTATTAAAAATATTTTGAGCATTAAATTGTCACATGATGGTTTACATTTTTATTACTAATTTTTAATTGAAATTTGACAAATATTTAAAGTTTATAACCAAAAAAAAGTATAGCATATAAAAAAACCAAATTTTACTTCAGTCAATTTAAATTTTTTTTACCAAAAGTCAATTAAAAATTTAGGATATTTAAATTTAGGGAACATAACACTTGAAGATCAAAATTTTTAATTAATACTATTTTAGGAACAAAAAAATTTAAAAATGCTAAAAAAGAACCATAGTCTCAAATTAATTAAAATTTTAAATAGGAAATGACATAAATGCTCTTGTTAAAAAGTTTTACACTTAACATCTACTTTTTACTACTCGTCTTTCATAATTTGATACTGAACTTCCCCAATTTTACACTGAATACATTATTATAATAAAAGAATTCAATTAAGGAAGTTTAGTGTAAAATCGGAGAATTTGAGTGTCAAATTGTGGAATATAAGTAGTAAAAAGTGGAAGTTGAATGTAAAATTTTGAGATTTGTTCAGTGTAAAATCGGGGTTCTTCAATGTCAAATCGTGAAATATAAGTGATACGAAAGTTGAGTGTAAAATTCTGAGAGTTAAATTTTTTAACATATTCAGTATAAAATTGGGAAAATTTAATGTCAAATCGTGAAAAACGAGTAATAAAAAATAAATGTTGAGTGTAAAATATTTTAACAAGGATATTTAGGTCATTTCCTATTTAGAATTTTGATTAAATTGAGAGTATGATTATTTTCTGTTATTTTAAATTTTTTAATCCTAAAATAATATTAATTAAAAGCTTTGAACCTTCAATTATCATTCCCCTTTAAATTTATGGACACCGGCTTCAGGGCATTCGATTATGTGCCTCTGTTTTTTGTTTTTTGGTCTCTTTTATAAAGTAAAATGTGATTCACGTTTTTAAGCCTTGTTTTGTCGTCTTGTTGGTTTTCCCGTGTGCCCCTGTTTTGTTTTTGTTTTTGGGTTTGGGTTGGTTTTAGTTTTCTGTTTGCTTTGGGCTTTGATGTTGTGGGCTTGTATATTCATTTTGGTTTCTTGTATTGTTCACCAATCCTTAATGCTTTTAAAAAAAAAAAACAATTTTTAGTTAAAGATTTCAGAAACCGATCCTGATTCCTGAAGGAATTTTCCATCATTTTATAAATTTACTTTGATTTTGTTTCCCTTCAATTCTGGCAGCCAACATAAAATGCAACAGAAAAAAATTGATAATAATGCACTAATAAATTTAGTCACTTATGACACATTGTGTATGAGACTCCGAGTTTATAAGTTTTTTTTAAGTTTTGACGTGAAGCTTGAATTTTTTTTGACTAGTAAGTGAATGGAACGTCACACGGAGCCTGTCCATCCTCATCTTAATGATGAGCATAATAGGGTTATTCTTGAAATAAAATATGAATTGTTTAAATTTAAAGTTTTTTATTTTTAATTTTAAGCAAAAATTACAATTAGAAATTTATTTTTATTTCATATCTTACTGTGATTAAAATAAAAACATTAAAATTTTAACTTGTTTCAAGGTGGTTTACTATGAACAAACCAGGACCAGCTCAAAACATATAAAAATTTTAACTTTTGAACTAGTCACTAAATAAGTTCATTTGGTTCATTTTATTGGAATGTCAAAAACATCCATCAAAAAGGGCTTTGTGGGCTCGATGTCTTAATGGTTGGGTTTAGTATGTTGGACTTGGGCCCATGTAGTAGCTCCTAGTTCCAAGCACATGACTCATTCATGTATTGTCATCCAGAAGCATATTGTAATTGGATTTTTGAACACGGTACGGTAGTAACCTCGCTTGCTAAAGGGATGTGTGAGCTTTTCAGATTCCCCATCATTGGAGGGAATTTGATATGATTCCTTCTTAGTATGTTCTATTTGTTTTCTCTATTAATGCATTTTATTTTATAGCCAAAACCTTAAATTCGAATAATAAATAGCTATTCTTTGTAATAATAGTAATTTCTCAAAAATCTTTTTCTGGTCAAACAATTTCTCAAACATCTCAAAAATATAAAAGAAAAAAAATACTTGAACATTTACAATTTTATAATTATTATTGAATTGTTGTAATTAGAGTAAAATATCCTCATTTCCCTTCTGTTTTACATTAATTATAAAAATCTCTTCTCTATTTAAAAAACTTATTTATTATATTACACAAACTTCCTTTCTATTTTCAAGATTTCATTTCTATACACCAAATCACTTATAACCCATTAACTTAACAAATTTAACTTCACTTGGAACAAAATATCCCTAGTTTACATAAAATCTCATTTAGCAGTATTTTAAATAAACAAGCAAAAAAAAGCTTTTGTCAACACTTATTTTTATTAAAAGTTTTTTATAATATTATAGAACCAATTAATTCAGATTATGTTATAAAATTGATCCGTTTTAAAAATAAATAAATTTTAGTACTTCCTCTTATCCTTAATATAAGACCCTTTTAACCTAACCACGCGGATTAAGAATTAGAATTAAAACTAATTAACTACCTCCATTTTTTCAAAAATTTTAATATTTTTTTAAAATTACCCTTATTTAATCTCTCTCTTTCTTTTTGGATACATTAAATAGGGATATTTTTTAAAAATATATAATAAATATTATCTTATATATTATAAATAATTTTATATTTAGGATTAAAGTAAAAAAAGACAGGAGGAAGTAATATTTATTTAAACCTACTTATTTAATAAGCTTTTAGACACATATGGTGGTTGAAAATCTTTTAAACACACTATTTTTTTTTATATTCTTATAAATAGATAGGAAAATTGGAAAATGGGATTGAAAAAATGAACTTATTTAAGAAATGAGACCACAATTTTTTTTTTCGTTTTGAGTTAGACTTGAATTTTTTTTTTTATTGAAACTTGAATTTTCTCCACTGAGACTCGAATTTTTTTAACAATCGAAGACTTGAATTTTTTTTAATTATAATATAAAAATTTTTTTTGGCCACGTGTTCTTCAGAGTATCCCCTGGCGTGCTAACTGGTCTTCCCAAGGAACGCTCCTTCCAAGGATAAATTGTTGACAAATCCGCTGACAAGCGTCTGACCACAAACGTCGATTGCAATTCTTTTAAACCCACTCATTCCCTCATCGCCTTCAGCATCAGCCATCAATCTCGAAACCCACCAACAGTATGTCTCACCAACCTCAACAACAGGTGATTTGCACCGTTGATCCCTACCAGTATCTTCAGCTAACCCGAAACCCAGATGGTTCCATCACCCGTCTCATGTCCCTTCCGACCACCGCAGCCACACCAGATACTGACCCTCCCTCACCTGTTCTCTCCAAAGACCTTCCTCTTAACCCTAACAAGGCCACCTCCCTCCGAATATTCCTACCTCGTAAAGCAATCTCTTCTTCTTCCAAATTGCCTCTCATTGTGTACTTTCACGGAGGTGGTTTTATTGTGATGAGTGTTTCTTCGTCTTTAAACCATGACTTCTGCTCCGAACTGGCACACCAACTCGGCGCCGTCGTCGTCTCCGTCGGGTACCGCCTAGCTCCTGAAGCCCGGCTTCCGGCAGCCTATGACGATGCCATGGAAGCTCTCCATTGGTTGAAGGCCACCGAAGAGAAATGGATACGCAATTTTTCCGACGTGTCTAGTTGCTACCTCAGCGGCACTAGCGCCGGCGGCAACATGGCTTACCATGTAGGGCTTCGAGTCTCAGCAGCCGCTAATCATTTTGAACCTCTGAAGATCAAAGGGTTGATATTGCACCACCCATTTTTTAGTGGGTCCCAGAGGACTGAGCCGGAGGTGCGCTTGGTTAATAACCCGATTCTGCCGCTGAGTGGGAGTGATCTGATGTGGGAGCTTGCGCTGCCGGTGGGTGCGGACAGAGATCACGAGTATTGCAATCCAACGATGGCGGACGATTGGGGGAATCGGTGGGATGAGATCAGACGGCTGGGATGGGAGGTTTTATTAGCGGCATGCGACAGTGACCCTATGATTGATCGGCAGATGGAGGTGGTGAAGATGTTGCGAAGCAGAGAAGTTAAGGTGGTGGACCACGTTGTGGAAGGCTATCATGGAATGGAACTCGTAGAACCAAGCAAACGTGCCTCACTCTTCAGCCTCATTAAAGATTTCATAAACTGATCCTGATTCCTGAAGAAAATTTCCATCATTGAGTAAATTTACTTGTTTTTATTAATTATTTCTTTTTCCTTGAATTCTGGAAGCGGCCAAATTAAAGAAACAGAAACGAGTTGATGATGCCCTAATAAATTGTATTAGTCATGGGCCTCATGTCAATATATATTGTGTATGAGACTCTGATTTTACATTTTTTATTTTCTATTTCGAAAAGGAAATGAAGGAACTTAATGAGAAGATTGAAATTTGGTATTGAAGGTTTATTATTATAATACTCCCAACCATTCTTTTTATAAAATTTTTTAAAATTTTTTTTATAGTATTTATGAGATTTTTTTAATAATATTTTTAAAAATTTATTTTATAAATATCTCTCTTTTTAATATTGTAGTTAATGTGAGTAATTAATTTTAGAATCTTCAGTAAAATTTTGGAAAAAAAATTCTAATTATCTTTTTGAGCATGTGTGATTTGGTTAGAAAAGAAAGAGTACTAGTATATTATATGAGTATTATTCTTTCAATTTTATCTTCTCATTAATTCTCCAATACTTTTTGTAAAAAGTAAAAGCTAATGGAAAGATCCAAGTCCCCATAATGATAATAATAATTGAGAATTTAATAAAAATAAAATAAAAAATTTTAATACTTTTTCATGAACTTGAGATAAAAAATAATTTTTAATATGTATGTATTTTATAAAAAACATCTTATAACGGGGGAGGTGAGCATTAGTTGAACTTAAAATATAAATATGTCAGTTCGCCCATTTCAATGTTTTTGTCCCAGTAGCAGCTGTGTTCAGAATCAGAAGCAGATGAGACAAAGATCTGGATTGGATTGTGTTCATGGCAAACTAATTTAAGGTGGCGGACCACGAGGGTGAAGGTTATCATGGGATGGAACTCAACAGAAGTAAGCAAAGCTTGCCCGGGCCCACCCTTCAACTTGGTTGCTGGTCCACTCTTCAACCTCGTTCGAGATTTCATATGACCCAACCTCAACAAATTTGGAATCATCAAGTAAATTTACTTCTTTTGTTCCGCGACTAAAATAAATATACAAAGAATATTTAATAATTCACTAACAATGTAAATGAGAGCATTATCGAGCTATATATACAATAATATATATATTTGTTTTGGCCAGTAGATTTGAGGAGCTTAGAGTGCAGCGCAATCTCCCACAATATCTTCAGCCATGTCACTCTCCAATTTCCCATATCCCAAATTCTTGTGTGAAGCTACCATCGCCTTCTCTCCCTACTTTCTCATGTTGCAAGTTCAACCACAATCACCAAAACGACATCAACCTCCATGGACCCCTGCCAACACCTCCACATAACCCTGAATCCAAACGGCACCATTACTCGCTTAATCCAACCCCCTCAATCTCCTCCCTCACCGGATCCTAACCTTCCAGTTCCTGTTCTCTCCAAAGATCTCACCATTAATCCTTCCCATAACGCATGGCTTCGCGTCTACCTCACCCGTCATGCACTGAATCATCCCCAATCTTCCGTATCCAAGCTTCCTCTGATCGTTTTCTAATGGTGGTGGCTTCATCTTCTACAGCACAGCCTCCATTTGCTTTCACGACTTCTGTGTTAACTTGGCACACGAAACCCAATCTGTTGTCGTTTCTGTCAACTACCTCCTCGCTCCGGAGCACAGGTTGCCGGCGGCTTACGACGACTCATTGCAAGCGTTGCACTGGATACGAACCTCCCAGGATCTTTCGCTTACAATTGTCGCTGATTATTCGAATTGCTATCTCATGGGAGAGAGCACAGGGGGTAATATCGCCTACAATGCGGGTCTACATGCATCTGCAGAGGTGGATCAACTTAAACCACTGAAGATCCGAGGGTTGATATTGGTTCAAACATTCTTCGGTGGAGTGAAGAGAACACCTTCAGAGCTGAGGCTAGCCAATGGCACCATTCTGCTCATCGCTGATCTCATGTGGGAGCAACATTGCCGTTGGCGCTGACAGTGATCATGCGTATTGCAATCCGACGGCTGATAGTGGGTCTGAGGTTTTTGATAAAATCACACGGCTTGGATGGAAAATTGTTGTGTTTGGATGTGATGGGGACCCCTCGTCGACCGTCAGATGGATCTGGTGAAATTATTAGAAGAAAAAGGTGTACAAGTGGAGGGTCATTTTCAGGGTGAAGATAAGCATGGAGCTTTTGTTAGCGAGCCTACAAAGACCAAAGCCATACAGCTATATAATACAACTAAAAATTTCATTACTCCCTTAGTGGCTTAGGAATTATTTTTTCTTTTATAATTATTCAGTAGGTATTAGTAGGTAGTTTGCTTTCTTTTTTTTTTTAGGATAGGGGAAGTATATTCAATCAAATAACCAATTACAAAAGCAGCCAAATCAACAAAAAAGAGAGGTTGCAAAGGCTATGTACAACGCATCAAAAAGGAAAAGTCTAACTACTGGTTGTTTGAGACAAAAAAAATAATGGCTAAGAGCATTAGCTTGGACTGTGTGGTTCATAATAGCTAAGGCTTTCCCAATGAGACTCGGTGCAGAGGTGCGTTCATTAGTGAAGATTTCTTTATTCCTTTCATCACAGAGCCTCCAGCAGATAATCCCAAAGAGAATTCGTCATTTCTGATGATGCTCTGGATCAACATTGGACGAACACCCAATCTTCAAAGGAATTGGCAAATGCTTTTTCATTTCTAAAGATGTATGGCTGAGTCGTACGTAGCAGAGAAGTCTATTATGGAAGACGCTGTTCTTGATCCATACAAGCACCTAAAGATCGTTCGCAATCAGGATGGCACCATCACGCGCTTGCGCGTAGACCCACGCACCCCGCCGGCATCAGATCCTAACCTTCCGATTTCTGTTCTAACCAAAGATATCATCATCAACCAAGAGTTCAACATCTACGTTCGAATATTCCTACCTCGGAAAGCACTAGAAAATTGCTCTTCAAAGCTACCTCTGATTTTATACTTCCATGGTGGTGGGTTCATCTCATTCAGTGCAACCTCATCAATGTTTCACGATTTCTGCGTATACATGGCCGACGACGTCCAAGCCATCGTTGCATCCTTAGAATATCGTCTTGCTCCAGAGCATCGGTTGCCGGCGGCGTACGACGACGCCGTGCAAGCATTGCACTGGATCAAAACCAACCAAGACGAGTGGCTCACGGAATACGCTGATTTTTCTTCTTGTTATCTCATGGGCAGTAGTGCGGGAGCAAATATAGCGTACCACGCGGGTTTACGTGTAGCTTCAGAAGCGGAACGTTATGAACCGTTGATGATCAGAGGATTGATATTGGCTCAACCATTTGTGGGTGGGATAGAGAGGTGTGGTTCAGAGTTGAGGCTAGCAAATAATCCGGTGTTGCCGCTGTGTGTGAGCGACTTGATGTGGGAGTTGTCGTTGCCCATTGGATTTGACCGTGATCACGAGTATTGCAATCCAACGGCTGGAAGAGAGGAGCATAAGATGATGATAGGGAAGATGAGAGAGCTTGGATGGAGAGTAATGGTGATCGGGTGTGAGGGGGACCCACTGGTGGACCGTCAGATGGAGATGGTGAGATGGATGGAGGAAAACGGTGTAAAAGTGGAGGGGAGTTTTGAAGCAGGGTATAATCATGGGGTTGAGATTCGTGATGCTCTCAAACAAAAAGAGCTGTTTTCAAAGATCAAGGCCTTCGTTGGTTCTTTATTTTCTGCTTAGAGAAATGGAATTTAATAAATTTAATATATATATATATCAATATCAATTATATTCCAATTCAAAGACTTTATGTGCTCTTTAATTATAATTACATTAAAGACTTACCGCCTTGTGTGTGTGAATGTGTTTTATTTTTTTTGGATTCTAACAGACGTACGGATTCGGAATAATTAAATTTCTGTGTCGTAATGAGCTTGACAATGAAGCTGCAATTGATGGTTTGAATTATTGTTGTTTCGGACAGTAATTGATTTTCCTTGTTAATAGTCATCAGACACAGAATAAAGTCGGATGCTGTCCCATAAAAAAATCCATTCTTTTCGACATTAAAAAGGATATAGCAAGTGAGGAAGGTTAAAGGTTGATATATATAATTCATATTCACTTATAATGCAGTCATAAGCCAGACTGGCGAATTGTCGTTTTTCATATATACACAAAAATAATCTCCTTTAAAATTTGCTGCATCTAACATTTTTTATTCTAAAGTAATTGGATATTCTATGATTTTAATTCAAAACATACTCCAATGTTTAATCATGTGCAAGGTCAATATATATAATTCCACTATGTATGTGTCAGTTGCGGAGAAAACAATTAGTTCTTAGCCCCATTGACACTTTATTTGCACTAAGGTATAGATTAATTGATTTCAAGAAGCTAGCGGTGATGAGGGTCTTTATTTATTTTTTGTTCACATTAATAACTTAATTCTTCTGTCTCTTTTTGTTCTCCTTCGGTATTAATATTGATATCCCAACTACTTATAACTTATCAAACAGGGATGCACACACACAAGTTTAGGAAAATTGAAAAATACTCCCTCTCTTTAGTATATGAACCTTTCGAGAAGGTTTCCATGGTTCAAGGTTAATGATTTTTATTTAGGATATATATTAATTTTAGACAAGTTTGTTAAATTTGTGAGTTTATGTAAAATGTAAACTTGTGAATGAGATGTGAACTCGTAATGTAGATTTATATCGTAAGAGGTTATGTTTGTTAAAACAATAATTGAAGAATATATATAATTACATAATTAACTAAAATAATTTATATATAACAACAACTTTAATAATTTAATTTCTTTGTAACATTTTTTTAACAAAACGCACTTTAATTTATATATATTCAAAATATTATCATAGAGTTCATGGCCAAGAAAAAGAAATTATCAAGAATTTATACTTAAATATTATTTTTGCAAAAAAAAATCTCTAAAAAATATAAATATAAATTTCACATGCAACATCCACCCCTACAATCTATCAATATATAATAATATGGGTTATTGATGGTAAAATTGAAACTTAATTATGAATAATACAACCCAAGAGGCTTTTTTTTTTGGAATTTAAAATGCATTAGTTTTTAATTTTTGTTTTATGCATTGATGAAAAATAAATTGAAATCACAATTAACAAAATTTGAATATATATATATATATATGTTAGGATTAAGGTATTAAAAATTAGATCAACTATTGAACATGTTCAAGATTTAATGGTTGAACTGTGGTTATCAATTATGAAAAAATTAATATATTTTAAATAATATGGATGAAAAATATAAAATATATTCATTTGTAATAATAAAATTAATATTCAAACTAAGATAAAAATAATAATAAATTAATATTCACCATCAATATCATAGGTTTACAAATTTTATACATTTTTTTAAATTGGCAAACTTTAAAAAAATGGTAAAATGAAGAAAGTTAATTTATATTATCACATAATGAAAATAGAAATATAAAAAAAAGAATAAGATATATGAATCACATCACTTGTTGATATTATTTTTAAATTTATCTTGGTTGAGATTAATATAAAATAAAATAAAACTATATATTAAAATTAAAAATAATAAAGTAATTCAAAATAGAATGAATTGACATTTGAAAAATTAACAATAAAAAATATTTTTATGAAAATAATAAAATACACTTAAGAAATATATACTAAAATAATAAAATTAGAAGAATTATAGCTTAACTAGAAAGAAGACAAAGAAAACAGTGAACGATGCTCGATCTAAAGTTTTCGAGGAATTTTACCAATATTTAGAAATGAATAATGATGAATGCAAGATTTACAAATTATTAAGAATAGCGAAAGAAAATCAAGAGGTTTGGATCAAATAAGATTCATTAAGGATGATGAATGAAAAATTTTAATTACTGATGATGATATCAAAGAAAGATGGGAGAACTACTTTTATAAGTTTGTCAATGATGGATTAGGTATTACTAGTGATACAGAAGGTTTAATAACTTACGAAGATGAACTGAATTTGAGATCCTATCGTAGGATCTGGGTTGGAAAAATAAAAGAAACTTTTAAGAAAATAGATAATGGTAAAGTTATTAGTCTCGAGAGTATTCTTATCGAAGTTTGGAAGTGCTTAAGAGAGAAAAGAGTTTTGTGGCTTACTTAGCTTTTTAATGAGATTTTAATGTCAAAGAAAATGTCAGAGGAATGGAGAAAGAGTACTTTAATGTCCATATATAAGAATAAGGGAGATATTTAGAATTACATTAATTATCAGGGGATAAAACTCATGAGTTATACCATGAAACTTTGGGAGAGAGTAATTAATCATAGATTAAGAAAAGAGTCTCATATTTCAGAAAACCAATTTGGATTTATATCAAGATGATCTACAACAAAGACTATTTATTTATTAAGGTGTTTGATTGAAAGATATCAGAATAAATAGAGAGACTTGCATATAGTTTTCATTGATTTGGAAAAAACTCTATGATAGAGTACTAAGAGATGTGTTGTGGAAAGTAATGGAGAAGAAATGTGTTCATGTGACTAATATTTAAGCCATAAATGATATGTATAACAGGGTAACAACAAGTGTAAGAACTCCTGCAAGTGAAACAAATGATTTTACTATAAGGATAGATTTACATCAAGGATCTTTTATGAGTCCATATTTGTTTAATTTGGTTTTGAATGTTTTCAGAACATATACATAAGAAAATTCCTAAGTGTATACTTTTTCGCAGATGATATAGTCTTAATTAACGATTCAAAAGAAGAGATCAATTCTAAATTAGAATTTTGGAGACACACTTTGAAATCAAAAGATTTCCACTTAAATAGAAGTAAAACAGAATATATGCATTGCAAATTTAATAAGGGGCTAGTTAGAGATGATTTAGAGGTAAAAATTAGAGAGCAAATCATTTTAGAAGTATCAAAATTTAAATATTTATGGTCAATTTTACAGAGTGATAGTAAAATTGATGCGGATTTTATGCATAGAATACAAGATTGGTGGTTAAAGTGGAGAAAATGTTAAGGAATTATTTATGACCGTAAGATACCTATAAAACTTAAAGGAAAATTTTATTAAACTATTATAAGGCTAAGTGATGCTATATGGCTTGTTAATGTTGGTCTTTAAAAGGACAACAAGAGCATAAGATGAGAGTAGTAAAGATGAGAATATTTAGATGGATATTTGGTCATACAAGAATAGATAAGATAAGAAATGATTATATACTAGAGAAAATCGGAGTAACACCTATTGAGGAGAAAATGATAGAAAATAGTTCAAGGTGGTTTGAGTATGTACAAAGAAGAGGATAAGAGGAGTCAATAAGGAGAGTTGATCAAATAACTTAGAGCTCTATCAAAAGATGTAGAGGAAGACCAAGAATGACACCAAGAAAAGTTATAAGGCGTGACTTCTTCATAAATGATTTATCTTAAAAGATGGTATTTGATAGAGCTCATCGATGTCATATGATCCATGTAATCGACCACACTTAGTGTGATAAGACTAATGTTGTTATTGTTGTATACTAAAATAATAAAAATATGACTTTTTTTTTTGCCTGAAAAATATTAGGACTTTTAAACATGAAGAAAAGAAAAGAAAAATTGGAGTTCTATGTATGCATTGAAAATTTAAAGATGAGAAAGGAATGTTAAATTTTTTTGAGACTTCCAATTTTCAAGTTTCAACTTTCAATATGCTGTCCCACAAAAACAAAACGTCAATGGCCAATAAAGTTTTGAAATACGTTGGGAAGAATGAAAATTTTTAAGCAAGAAATAGGCATTGAAAAATGTGTGAGTGATTGTTTATTTTTAAAAAATACTCCCTCCTCCTGTACTAAATATATGATCTTTTATCCTGAAACTAAATATAAAACCTTTTACAGTATACGAGCTAGTATTTATTATATATATTTAAAAAATACCCCTATTCAATGCATTCAAAGAAAAAAAGAAAGAGATTAAAAAAGGATAATTTTACAAAAATGTTAGAAATTTTGAAAAAAATGAGGTAGTTAATTAACTTTAACTCATATTCTTAATTCGCGTGATTTAGTTAAAAAATTCTTATATTAAAGACCAAGATAGTAATAATATGTGAGAATTGTTTTAATTAAAAAAAGAGGTACATTAACGATCCTTTTACCCTATTACCCTTTAATGAACCCTAACCCTATCATATCATTACTGTCCCCTAATTTCTCCCTTGTTCATCGTATCTCTTCTTTCGTCAAGCTTCCTTCTATTGCTTTGCTTTTTTTTTTTTCTATGAGACTACCACGTAGAAGACATGTGAAGATGAGAAGCAACTCATCTTTTTGTCAAGCTTCTTTGTTGCCATGGGTAAGGTGTACAATAGGACAAGAAGTGGCTCAAAAGCCCAAGATGAACACTTAACTAAGAAGAACAAAGCAATTCTTATTTCTCCTCCTCAACAACATAGGAAAGCAACCTATTTATATTAGTCATGGTGTAGACAAGGAATTACAGCTAATTGGGGGGTTATGGAGTTACAAGGAGGGACTTACATGAAGTGCATAATGAGAAGGGAGTTACGGAGTTACAGGAGAATGAATGGAGAGGTTACAGAGGAAAGGTTTTGCAATGTTTCATTCACCACTGCAATGTTTCTGTTTTCATCTTCATTCTTCTGTTTCATCCTCCCTGTGTTAGACAGGACTCGCTCTCGAGTCAAATTCAACATCATCATCAAAATATGGAGATAGATAAGCAACATTGAAGGCAGCCGAAACATCATATGCACCATGCAATTTCACTTTGTAAGCATTATTGTTGATCTTTTACACAATATTGAATGGACTGTCAGCTCTAGGAGATAGCTTGGCATTTGGTTACTTGGGAAATCGTTCCTTCCTCAAATGTATCCATACCAAGTCTCTTATTTGAAATGTTTGCTGTTTCCGGTGCTTATCATGTTGAGTTTTATACCTAAAGTTCTGCTTCTGTATCCACTTACGAACTTGTTAATGTAGCTTCTTGGTTTCCTTTTCCCTTTGATCCGTATCAGCACTATAATGTTACTAGCCAGATGAAAGAGTCAGATCTAATGGACTAAGTGGACGGTTACCATAAACTACTTCAAATGGACACCTCCTTGTGGCTTGATTAATTGAGTTGTTGTAAGCAAACTCAACCTATGCAAAGACAAGATCCCACTATTTTAAATTCTTCTCAGCATAGCTCCGAAGAAGATTCCAAGAATCCTGTTAATTGCTTCAGTCTGTCCGTCTGTTTGAGGATGGCTAACGCTACTAAATTGTAGTTTAGTTTTGATCTTCTTCCATAGCGTCCACCAAAAGTGGCTGAGAAACTTGACATCATGATCAGAGGTGATAGTCTTAGGAATGCCATGGATATGGACAATCTCTTTGAAATACAAATCTGCAACTTGAACTGCGTCATTAGTCTTCTGGCATGGAATGAAATGGGCCATCTTTGAAAATTGATCCATAGCAACCATGATGGAATCTTTTTGCCTCTGTGTTCGAGGTAAATAGAAACGTTGCAGTGGTGAATGAAATGTTGTAAAACCTTTCCTCTGTAACCTCTCCATTCATTCTCCTATAACTCCGTAACTCCCTTCTCATTATGTACTTCATGTAACTCCCTCCTTGTAACTCCATGAACCCCAATTAGCTTTAATTCCTTTCTACACCATGACTAGTATAAATAGGTTGCTTTCCCATGTTGTTGAGGATGGCGGTGGTTGTTGTAACACCCTATCTCCTGACACCTCCAGAAATAACCAAAAACTTCAAAATTCATCCCAAATACAACCCTGACATCACATGACAACTCTCCCAATACATAAACACAGCAGAAACGACTCAAAAGCACCAAAAATCTTGGCTGGGGCCGCGACCGCTATAATACCGCCGTGGCTTCGGCCTCTCCTGTTTTACATCACTTCTGTCTCCTCTGGTGCCGCGACCTGGCTTCCTGCGCCGCGGCGCCCCCAGTTGATATCCCATATTAGCAAATTTAACTTCCCGGGGTGAACTTTCGATGCGCATAACTTTATGCTCTGACCTCTGATTGACTCGATTCCAACTCCTACAAGTCAATATAGTCCCCATCTATCTATAGAAACCACCTTTACCTCAATCTAACTCTGTATAGAGATTCTGGACCCTTGACACCGTTTTAGCCACTTATTGATCAAACTCACCACTAACCACCTCTAATTGCCACCAAAGGCAACTGGTCGCTCAAAGACCATTCATACAGGTCTAAAACCCCCAAACCATCTTATCCAAATGGCTTCACCTCAAAGGAACCACTCCTCTGAGATTTGGCCCCATGGCACCCAACTCGACAATCCGGGCTACAGGCCCTCAAACAAACCAACAAGGCCCAACACCACTCTGAATTCACCAACACTACCATACAGACTTCACAACATCCAAAACAATGCAACCATACATAAACATACATACATACGTCCATACAAAGTCATACTCCCAATATCATACATTCATTACAAACCATTCTTTATCCTACTTGGCACAAGATACCAATACAGAATACACACGCTACATAGACTATTCCCACGTACACAGCTACTCCCGCGTCTTCTCCAGACTAGTGCCAGAACCATCACCTGAAAGGTTAGTTTATGGGAGAGGAGGTGAGATAATGTCTCAGTAACCGAGAACAAACACACACACATATACATATATATATATATATATATATATTCCATACAACTCATGAATGCAGTGTGCAATGAATGGTATGCATGTCTCCCTCGCACACAGCTAGAACCACGGGCTAGCGTCATAACAGGACATTTCGTATAGGTAATTCCCTTCCAACAGTCGGTGAAGACTGATTCCGGGACATCACCAAGCTTACCTCCCATTAGCGTACCCCGCCAAAGGTAACACTGATGTTTGGACCGTGGCTCTCCTTCCCCTTTCCCACCACGAATTGGCAGCGATTTAGGGAAGATGCAGTCCACTGCGCCCAGGGATCCCATCCTTATCCTCCTTAAAACATATATAATCATATCATATTGTCATCACATCATCACCACCCAATCCGCCACATATATCAAGGCCTCATGATGCCATGTGGTGATGCTCATGTGTCATCATACAATCATCATCATCATGTCACAATCATATGTATGCATCATGTCATGCCATGCCAATATCATCATTATAATCATCGTCATCATAATCATCAAATCCATATCTAGCTGTGTGCATACCACGATATATATATATAGATAACAGTACACACAATCATATCAATATCGTGGTATGAAAGAAACATGCATATATACATAATATACATACCAATACGCAATACTATACAAATAAACAAACACCCGGTTACCTCAATTGTCGTTACCACACACACACGAGGTCTACAAGCTTCCTTGAACTATCCAATACGCGTGAACTCCTCTCGATTAGTGAACAACCTTTACCATACCGCAATTCTACCATTAGCATAATATACCAATAATCCAAACATCACAATTCAACCACATTAACCTAACCCAAGGTTCCAACACTCTTTTCATGCATCAATAAGCTCTTAGAGATCACTCAAACACCACACAACCTCATACACTTCGGATTCCCAAGAACCCTAACCAATAACAACCTGGGTTAAGCTCAAAACGCATATAATCCCTTCAAAACTCACACCCAAGCTACAAGAATACCAAAACACACTCCATTAACCTCAAAGCATCCATTTCAATTGGTGGATTTCGCCCTAACTCGGAAATCCAATCTTACAACCAAAAATCTCAAACTTCAACCGAAGAAAAATGGAGAGGGAGGAGTTTAGAACACTTACCAACTTAAATACAAGCTCTTGAGGTCCGAAAATTGCTCCTAGAAGCTGGAAATATCGAACCCTAGCACTGCTCCTTGGTCTCCTCCATCGATCCCTTCATTTTCTTTCTTTCTTTCTTTCGCGTCCGACCGATCCGGATTTAAACAATTTTTCCGACTCTCGCCGTGGCTCCACCAGTTTCAGCCAAAATACACCACTGGAAAGCTTCTCGCCGTGGCGTGGAGCTTTTTCTGACTCTACTTGAGCCTTCCTTCGTCTTGTTTCCTCCGGTCCTAAACACAATGCCAAGAAAAATAGCATGAGGGGCATTACAGTTGTCAGTGGATGACGAACTGCTGCTACCTGAATCACCTTCTAGGTTTTCTTTGCGATTTTCTAGCAAAGCTCGCTGCATTTCTACTGTAGCCTCCAACTCTCGTATTTGACATCACACCTTGTCCATCGCAACGTCCTGTACATTCCTGCGTCTTGAAGGCATTTTTTTTGGCTTTTTCTGCAAGGTTAGGACTTAGGCAAAAACAATTAACAAGTATAACGGTGAAAAGGTAATTTTATGGTGTATAGGGGTGAAAAAGAAATTTTAATAAAGTTTGAGGTAGAACTGTAATTCTGGAAAATATGGCGTCAAAATGGAATTTCAAAAAGTTTAGGGGCAAAAGTATAGATTACAAAAAGTTTAGGGTCTAAACTATAAATAAGAAACCGTTTAGGATCAAAATGAAATTATGAAAAATATGACTGACTGGACAAGATGACTGGCTGTCACTGGCACGTGGCAGAGTATGAATGGATGACGTGTTGTTGACTGGACAAACTTGATGATGTGGCGGATGATATCATCGTCTTCAACCTTTGGCGGGCGTGTGCTGCGCGTGGAATGTTGGAGACGGCACGTGGAGACGCGTTCGGCTTCAGACGACGTCGAAAATTTTCAGGCTTAGGTTTTCCAACCTTCTGAGCGCGATGGTGATGTCCGTTTGGTTGAAAAGTGATCGAAAATGAATCCCGACGGTGGTGGCGATGACAGTTACTCACTTTGAGGCCACTCTCTGATGACTCTCTCACTATACTCAGCTCCTGGACTCTCTCTAACCTGGCTCTGATACCAAAATGTCTCAGAAGCCCAAGATGAACACTTAACTAAGAAGAACAAAACAATTCTTATTTCTCCTCCTCAACAACATAGGAAAGCAACCTATTTATACTAGTCATAGTGTAGACAAGGAATTAAAGCTAATTGGGGGGTTATGGAGTTACAAGGAGGGGGTTACATGAAGTGCATAATGAGAAGGGAGTTACGAAGTTACAGGAGAATGAATGGAGAGGTTAGAGAGGAAAGGTTTTGCAACGTTTCATTCACCACTGCAACGTTTCTTTTTTCATCTTTATTCTTCCGTTTCAAGAAGAAATCTACCTCACCGTTTCATCACTACCATCAACGGTGAGGGGACCTAAATCATCAAAAAATTGTTCAACCTTCGGTGATGGCTTTTGTTAATTTTTATTGGGTTGTATGAGATAAAAAGAAAGTGAGCTTGGTTTGACCAATACTTCTTTTTTTTTCTCCGATTCTTCTTTTCTAATGCTTTCTCTTCATCTCTTCCGTAAATGGAAATGTTGTGATGTGCCCCCAGCTTTAAACCGGATTGAACGTTTAAACCGTTGGTTATCCCTTTTTTGTTTTTATCTTTGACCGATTTTATTGATCTTTGACTGGTTCTGTTGCAAGCCGGTTTATTCCATTTTTTGAATTGGATTGGTAGTTGGTTCCTAGTTTAATTGATTCAACCAGTCAGTGCGATCCCCTTTTTTCAACACTTGTTAGGTTACAAGCAAGCGACTAATATTGATTGATCTCACATCACACACAACACAATATAAATGAAATATGAGGAAATCCTACTAAAATTAAAATAAAGAGATTATTGGAGTGAAAAAAAAATAGCCATGATGATTGGCTGTGAGAATTGGTTGACTATTCACCATATGTACTGAGAAATAGTGTCAGGGACAGAATCGCGCAATCGTTCGTAGACTCATGATTCCATTACGAAGATTTGGTCTGTTCAACAGCATTAAGTGAAGAGGCATTGCATTGGATTGTTGGAGAAGGGTTCTAGCTTTTGGACTTGGGTAATACAGAAGAGGATGCTTTATTCAGAGGAAGCATTTTAGTGAGAGAACCACATGGGAGAGAAGCAATTTGGGGAAGATGAAGAAGTGCCATATTATCGGAACTTTGAAAACGACCTTGAAGGTGATGGTCAATCTCGAGGCTTATGTAATTATAGAGGGACAAAACAGCAGATCAAATATTCTAAATTTCACATGCATCATGATACTCTCTGAATATTCTAAATTCACAAAACAAAATATAAAATAGCATCAAATGTTTTGACTTCTCATTTTTTTGATACACTGTTTGAAAGCTTTTCATTTCGACTTATTTGAGCTAAGTCAGTCAATAAGATTATCTATTTAGGACATGTTTGATTTTGCAATTTGTCCAATGTCTCCAACCGAAACTACTAAAATGCAAGCGAGGTTATAAGCCAAACACCCAATTAACATAAAAGCTAACTACTCCCTACTTCTATCCAAACTTAGTCTTAGCAAACTCATTATCTCAAACTTGATTTTGACAAACGTAGAACCAAACATGCCCTTAAATGGTTGCCATAAATATTCAAATACTTCTACCATGTTGCATTACTTTTTTTTTTCCTTTCATTTATATAAGTCACCCCTCCAATATTTTGCTTTCTTTTTTCTTTATATATATTTGTGAATTTTAGGAAAATTTCTCAGACGTTATGGTGCTCTCTCAAATAGTGCAAATTCCAAAAACCAAAAAAGACAAAAAATAACTTCAAATATACAAACTTTTCATTTTTTGATATTTCATCAACTTGCTACATATTTATGATCTGCAATGCCTGACAATGCTCATGACAACAGGAAGGAAAATGTCAACACGTGTAATTTTGAGAAAATATAGGAGATTACATGCATGTTTGACGAGTGTTTGATTATACCTGCCATTTATTTATATATTTTCTTAACTTTCTGAATGTTCAGAAAAATATCACCAAAATCTTCATCTGTTTCCTACCAAGCCAGAAATCTCCAGACCTAGCAACCTTGAAGACTCGTGGCTTGGGGGTTCGTGTACTATACGCTAAACTCCAAAGTTGCAAGTTCGAATTGGGAGGGAAAGGAAGACGAGGCAAAGAAATCTCCAGACCAGCTACTCCTACTCTAGATAACAACTATTGGAATTAGTCTTTATTCCATCTCTGAGTGCTTTTGCACACATATCAATAACAATTGCAAACTTCGAAAAGATACAAGCACAGAATTTAGCATAATATATGGTGACGTCTAATTAAACTTGTGAGTCATTTTGTTTGGGAATCCATCACATATTTATAAAAGTAAATTGATATTGATTGAGACATTACTGTATATGACCCCCTATAACAATGGTCTATACATTACTAATTTAATATGACAAGGTATGCAAAAATTTAAACTTGTTCAAAATAAAAATATAATAGTTCAATATCTCTAACTCTATTAGTAAACTATCTCTTCAAGAATTATGAAAGATATTTTACTAGAAATATTCTTATTATTACTTCCACTCATATTTCCTGAAAAGTAGATCACCACCTAATTTTTTTTAATCCCTACATTTATTATTTAGCTTATCCATAATAATATGAATAAGACCTCAATTATTCTATTTGATTTAAAAGGGAGGGGAAAATATATAATTAGTTTAACTTTTTTTTTGTGTTTTACAAAATTAAAGTAAATTTCTTTTCTTGTTAATTACTATATTTGAAAAGCATTTAATTGGTTGACAGCAACATAAATTCTCTCAATTGACTTTTAGAGACAAGGAGACAAATGAACATCATTAACATTTTAATCTGAAGCATGTAGCATGGGATTGGAAGAATTTTTAGACGGACTAGAAAGATGAAGAGTAATAACCATCAGTGACAACGTACACACATACTCACTCCGTTCTTTAATATAAGAGATAATTGGGGGAGTTTTCATATTTCAAAATATAAGGGATATATAGGGTTTATCTAATATATTTAATGACTTTTTTCCAAAATATCCCTAATTAAGATAGTATATTTTCAATATAATTCATTTGTATTAATTACATAATGGAAGAGTTATTAACATTAAATGAGGATATTTTTGGAAACTACTTTATATTCCTGACAAATTTATTGATTTCCTTGATCCGTGTGATTTTATTTTTTGTCCCTTATATTAAGGAACGGAGGCAATATGTGATAACGTACGTACTGATATAGAAATGCGATATATTATATATAAAAGGAAGGTCTCATTGCTGTGCTTCGTTGGAGGGGAAGAATTCAGTAACTTCAGACAGACTGAAGACTAGGACTCTCCCTTTCTAACACAGTCTGTGTACAAGTAATGGGAATGGGCTCAAAAAGTAGTGAAAACACACGACTCTTGAATTCAGAATCCTGAAAAGTGTAGGTATCATATCCATAGCAGTTGAAGAAAGTTGCAGTCCTCGAAAGTCACAAACAAGTATTATTGAAATTGCGAGAGAAGAAGGATTTGGCAACTTCCTCATTCATCTTCTGCCATGTTGTATATATCAGAGTCTTTATGTGTTTGATAGCTTCTTCTTCTGAAGCTCCAGTAATGTTCATGTAGCATTGAACCGATGAGGATACATCACCTGTCTGCATCTCTCGCTGAGATCAATTGAATTTGAAGGTTAGAACGGTATAGAATGCAAACAAATGTTGGCATGGATATTACGGTACCTTAAAAGTTCCAAAGTCATTAAGAAGGCGAAAATTGATTGCTGATAAGTAAACGAGATTTGGATTTTGTTCCAAGGAATCCAAGTCCACCTTCCTTACAGGATTTGGAATTGTGAGATATGAATGAATATGTAAAATAGGTCCTCCTATTGTAAGCCATGCATTCTCCAAATATTCTTCCAGGCTTGGGGTATATCCCTGATGGTACCATTTTGCCTCAACAAAAAACGCTTATATCTACCCACTGAAAAGCATTTATATGCAATGCAATATAATCAGTTAAAACATCAATATTCATAGCAAAAGTTTATGAAAAGGATAGTAATTAGAGAAGTATGATAAAGCAGATAACAAAAGTACCTACCACTCTCCTTAGGTATGAGTGGATGTTGTGCCCTTTCTCTTTTTGAATGTCAAAAGCCAGTTCATCCACGAAGTTAAAAATTGCAATAAGGCACATTTTCATGTAACTTGGGAGATTGTCTGAGGCATGTACATCCCACCTACATAATCACAAACAATATTCTTATAAGCATGCATGGGAGTTTTTGAGGGAAACGAATTTTTCGTAGTCAATGCTTCATTCAGCGAAAAAAGAGATAGATAGAGCAGTGGAAAATAATATGTGTATTACGAGGGAGGAACAAAAACCCTAACCTAGCTATGACTTCGGTGAAGAGCTCGAGTTCTTCCAAAGTACCATGAACATCGTAAACATCATCTGTGAGGGTTATCAGCGCGCAAAGCTTCCCCATGACCAGTCTTAAATTTCCAAATTGGGGTTCAAGGTTCATTCCTAAGCCCCAAACATAGTTGTCCACTACCCTACTCCTAAAAAAACTGAACTTCTTTTCAAGCTCAGTTCTTTCCCACCACCTTCAAATGAAACAAAAATTCAGGATTATTAAAAACATGTGTTATGTGAAAAAAAATTTACTCTTATTGCCCAAGAATGTTTATCAAAATAATTTAAACAAACTAAATTAAGTTAGAGCTTTTTAATGAAATCATGACTCTTTTTTGTATCAGGAACTTATATATTGAATTTGAGTCTTGGTAATAACTTCATTAATACCATCACGTACTGCAGGGTTATTATTTTGAAGTGAAATTTCACTTGTTAATTTATAGCGCACCTTGAATTGGACTTTATTTCTTGTTGGTAGATGGCTTGAAGCATGTTAAAATCTAGTTTGGCAAGCTGGAGTAAGATGGGATTCATATTAGGCATTGTTTGGTATTCATGAATGAACCAACGAGCCTCCCATCTAGGAAGCCTCCAATGTAGTGGGATCTCCAAAGCATGCTTCACTTGGGATGTCAATTGATGGCCTGGGTGGTTGTTCACAAATTCTTCAAGAGATTTTGAGGTGAAATCTGTTGCTTTCTCCAAAATAACTTCATCTTCCCTTAAATGAAATGAGGCTTCATCTAATGAAAGCATCCCCTTGATATCCTGATAAAGGGATGTTTGAAAGTTACCCATTTTATCTTGGAAGCTATCAAAGACATCTGCAACCACAATGTAAATGAGTTCCCTTTGTATCAATACATTCATATAAAATTTATGACAAGTTACACTATTAATAAGTCTTGAATAGTATGACTCACCTCACTGTGTAATGCACAGAAAAATGTCTTCTTAATTAATTTTAATATTGAGTATATCACTAAAAAATTCTCAAGTTTTTTCCCCCTCAAATTACACAAATTTCTCACTTATTTACAAAAGGGCATAAATTATAAAGTTTGAGTACCTGTCAATATATCATAGCCATGCTGCCTGAAGAGTCGAAACTCAAGTGCAGTTGCATGTAAATTCTTCTCACTCTTGAGCTTGTCCACATTATAAATGTTGTCGAGTATCTTCTTTATCTCACTTTTAAAATGGTAATCTACTCCAAGCCTTTGCAAGGTATCAATAAGCTCAAGTTGATCCAGAGGGTTCACCATTTCTGAGAGCATTATCCTAACTGTAGTCCTCAGCATTTTGCTTTCTTCTTCATATACTCGTTCCTGCAGCATTAACTAATAACTAACAAGTACTGTTGGAAATAAAGTTAGGGTGATCATTTACTAACATCCAATCTTTATTATTCTTTACAGTTTAATGCATCACACACACACACACACACACACACACACACACACACACATATCTGTGTGTGTTTTCTTGTATTCTCTTTGACCATATTGCGAATAAAAGTAAAGCAACTGGACACACATACACACATGTATATAAATCTTAAGAATGTAATATAAAAGCATGTAACTGCAAGAATATAATGAAATTACCGTATATTTACTATTCAATGATTGAATATAATCATAGTGCCAAGCATCAGGTTTGAAGTGTCCGACGGGAAACTTCATAGTTTTTATCAGAAACATTAAGTCTTGCCTTGCATTGAATTGTTGGAGAAGGACCAATGAAGCTTTTAGAGATGGTTGCTACATAAGAGGATGTTTTATTCTGTGGAAGCATGTTAGTAAGAGAACCACACCGGGGAGAAGCAATTTGGGGAAGATGAAGTGCCATATATTCGGAAGTTTGGAAACGAACTTGAAGGTGATGGTCAATCTCAACGATTCCAAAACGAATATTTATAGTATGATCTGAAATTTCTGAAATTTATACTCCCAACATTTTTTATGACTTATTCTCTCCGTTCACATTATAAGATATTTTGTATTAATTATACACATATTAAGAAAATTATTTTTTACCCGAAATCAATATAAAAAGTACCAATATTTCTTATTTTACCCTTATTAAATATCCTATTATATTATCATTGTAGAGTTATAAATAAGAAGTAAAAATAAGGATAAAATGAAAAAAAAAATATTTAACACTCTATATTTTGAACCAGAAACTTTTCATACAAAATTCTAATAATACGAACAGGAGGGAGTAATTGAATATCCGTTCTCAACATCATTCATATGACAAAATTAAGGATGAAATGGCAATCCGTGTAAGGTAAGAATAGTAGAATACATGCATGTTTGACAAGTGTGTAATTATAACTGCCATTTAATGAAGGAGAGATAAATTAAATGCATATGGAGAAGGTTGTATCATCCCAAAAAGAGGGGATTTACATGCAGGTTAAATGAATGTTTGTTTCTAACAGCGTCGGAAATCTCGAGGCCTGCTAGCTGCTCCTGCCTAGCGCAACAATTATTGAGCTTTTTCGATGATTTCAATTTTTGTTTTTTCAGTTGTTGGTATAAAATGACCTCATTTTGGGTTAAAATTTTCTTCTTTTTATATTCTAATATTATATATATATGTACTCATAAATGACCTCATTTTGGAGTATTTTCCTACATGATTATAATTTAAACATATAGACTTACTTAATGAATGCTATAATATTTATGATTAGTTATTTTTTTTGAGTTTAATATGTGATTATGGGTAAATGTTATTCCATCTAATTCTTAATATATGTCACTTTTAACCACCGAACATATATTAAGAGAATGAGTTATTAAAAATTGGCAAGATTATTAAATTTGTTAAAAAAATTTCAATAATTTCTATCATTATCCTTATTAATTACTTCCTCCTTTTCTTTTTATATGTCCTTTTCGAAGAAAAGATTTATTTCTATTTATAACTCCTTTAAAAAGCACTGTTAGACTCATACCTTTTTTTTATGGGCTACATGTTTGGGATTATCCAGTATACCATAATAGCTTAAGCTAATTGTTAAGATTACCACATGCATTTATACCCCTAATCTTTTTCATTCTTTTCATATATAGGACTTCTCATTATACCCTATTATTCTGCCTTTCTTTTTCTTCTATTTGATGTTTGTACTTTAAGTATCTTTTATATAACCAAAGTAGTTTAGACTAGTTGGCTATGAATTTAGATTACCACAAGCATTTATACTTTCATTTTTTTCATTCTTTTCAGATGTGACACTTCTCATTATATTTTTATAACATTAATATCTCAATCACGGTTTATATAAGGTATTATTGAAAAAGATTTTGGCATTGCATCGCAATCAAAATTAGAACCACAATAATAGGAAACTATGTGCGGGTTATCCGTGATGTAGTCTTTGGACAGTTATGGGGTTTATTCTTGTGTTAACTAAATCGATGGTCCTCATAATTATCAATTCAAGAGGTTGATATATTTAAATGTAATTCTTGAATTGCTGTTATTCGCTTCAAAAGCAAAGAGTGTTCCTTTGGCATGGGCTTTGGTGCCCCAACCCCCGCAGAATTATTACTTCTTCCATTTCAAAATATAAAATATAAGTCATATGTAACTACCTTACTCTCATTAAGAATAATAGTTAAAATTAGTCACATAGTTTAATTTTTTAAAAAATTACTACAACTTTATAAAATTATTCTCAATAAATTACCATATTTTAATTATTACAATCTGTAACAACCCTCATTACATTGTCCCTAACTTCATCTCTGGCTAACTAAGTGCATTTGGCACAGTGTGCAGAACCGAAGTGTCAGGACGGAGGAGAGAATCAAGTGGAGGAAAAATAAGCTCTACGCCATGTCGAGCGAGCTACACATTCTGAAATAACTTTTTAGCCAAGGGCACTCACGCCTCGGTGAACTTACCTGCCACTGCAGTGCCACGCCTCAGATTTGTTTAAATCAGAAATATTTCAGTCGGACCAAGAAGGAGAGAGCGAGAGAGAAACGAAGGAAGAACGAAGAGGCAGACCTATGGCTGAGAAATCCAGCCCAGGGAGATCATTTCTAGACTCTTGAAGCTTCGATAATTGTTGGTAAATTATCTTTACTCTTCTCTCTCTATTTTCTTCAGTTTTGAGTTGGGATTTTTCGGGTATAAGTTTGTATTTTCGGTTTTGACCGAAATCTACTGATTAAAATAGATGCAATGGGATTAATGGAGTATGATTTGGTGTTTATAATACTTAGGTGTGAATTTTAGAAGGAGTATACATGATTTAAGCTTAACCCTAGATTGAAATTGTTAGAGGGAGTATGAAATCCGAAATATATGTGGTTGAGTAGAGTTTGAATAGTCTTTAGGAGCTCAATGTTTCACAAGAGTGGTGTTGGAACCTTGGGATAAGCCTATATAGTCAAATTGTGATGTTTGGTTAAATGGTATGTTATGATAATTGAGGTATTATGGTATTATATAGGTATTTGGTTGACTAAAGAAGGGTACAAGTGTGTTGGACGACCTAAGGAGCTTGTGGAATCACGTGTGTGGAAATTGACAACCAGTAACCGGGTGTTTGTATTGTTTGTTTTGTATGTTATTATATATATGTGTATATATATGCTTGTTTCCGTTCATACCACAATATTGATATGTGTGTGTGTGGTTTGTCTTTATATCGTGCTATGCACATGGCTAGACACATAGTGTATGATGATTATGATAATGATTAGAGATGACAATGATGATGTGACATAACATGATGCATAGCATGACATTGTGAAACATGATGATGATGATTATATGATGATATAGTATGAGCATCACCACATGATATTACGAGGTATATGGTGATCGGGTAGTGATGATGATATGATATATGATGATATGATATATGAGCAGGGAAGATAGGGATGAGATGCCTGTGGTTAAATCACCTCCTATGGCCAGGAGGGAAAGGCGCACAGTGGACTGCACCTTCCCTAAATCGCTGCCAATTTGTGGAGGGAAAGGGGAAAGAGAGCCACGATCCGAACATTAGTGTTACCTTTGGCCGGATGCACTAGTGGGAGGTAAACTTGGTGATGTCTTGAAATCAGTCTTCACCAACTGTTGGAAGGGAATCACCTATACAAAATGTCCTCTTATGGCGATAACTCGTGGTTCTAACTATGTGCAAGGGAGATATGCATTCTATTTCATATTGCATTCATGAGATTGTATGAGTTATATATGTATATATCTGTCTGTGGCTGTCCCCGGTTACTAAGACTTTGTCTCACACCCCTTTCCCATAAACTAACATTTTAGGTGAAAGTTCTAACTCTAGTCCAGAGAAGATAAGGGAGTAGTGTCTCTGACATGGGAATATACAAGTCATGGTAGTAGGTTGTATTGTCTATGTATGTTGTGCTAAGTAGGATAGTATGTTGTAATTGATATGAGGAGTTGGATGATTGTAATGATATTTGGATGTGTATGTATGTTAATGTTATGATATTGATGTGGAATGGTGTTAGATGTGATGTTTTGTGATGTATGTATGGTACGAAGTGTTGTTGAGTCAGTGTGATAATGTTTGTGAGCCTAAAAGTGGATTTGGTCCTTGTTAGTGTATTTTAAGGCCTATAGCCCACTTTGTCAATTGGAATTCAAGGGGGTCAAATCTCAGAGAAAGGGTTCATTTAGGATAAAACCTTTTTGGACAAGTTGGTTTAGTCAAATGGGGCTTGTGTGGATGGTCCTGAATGGTCAATTTGCCTTTGGTGGCCAATGAGAGTTGTAAGTTATGAGTTTTGGTCAAAAAGTGGTCAAAACATTGTAGGGTGTCCAAAAACTCTATATAGAGATAGATTAAGGTGAAATTGGTGTCTATGGATAGATTGGGACAAGATTGACCTGTAGGAGTTGGAATCAAGTCAATTAGAGATCGGAGCATAAAGTTATGTGCATCGAAAGTTTACCCCTAGTTGTTGAAATTTGCTGGTTTAAACAAGTAGGGGGCTCTACAATGCCAAAAAAGCAGGCCGCGGCACCAGTGAAATGAGGGCTCTGAGGCTGCGGTGGTACTGTAGCGGCCATGGCCCCATCTCAGTTCTAGTGTCTTTTGGGTTTTGTTCCACTGCTCTGATGTGTTGGAAGGTAAATATGAGATGTTTGGGCTATGTTTGGTTGGATTTTGGAGTTTTTGGCCAACATAAGAGGTCTTTAGGAGTAAGGTGTTACATTTTGGTATTAGAACAATGGTTTGGGCCATTGTTTTTACTTGTGGTAATACTTGGCATAACTTTGAATACACAAACTCATATTTCCACTGCAATATTTGTCCAGAACCATATAATTGAATGTGTTGTTGCTTGTGTGTAGGAAAGAATGTCTCGCAAAGGAAGTCAAAGTAACAATGTCTCGCAAGGGAAGACATTGAATAGGATGCAAGAACAAATGAATCGGTAAGAATATGGTGATGTGAATGAGGAGGCCAGTATGTATATGGATCTGAATGCAGAAGAAGGTAATAATGCTAAGAATGAGAATGAGGTGGAGCCTGAGAGAGCCCCAAGATTTGAAAAAAGGGGTATCTCCTCCCAGCTAAAAGACTTTTGAAAGTTCACTCCCTCAGCTTTTGAAGGTACAATGAATACTCCTTTATCTGAGGAATGGATAGAGCAATTGGAGAATATATTTTGTGTGATGGATTGCACCTCAAAGTAAAAGATGCAACTAGTGGTGTTTAAGCTTGAGAAGAAGGTCAAAGAGAAGCTTCCTTCCAAGTGTGGAAGTGAATGGGTGCCCCAATGACCTGGAAACAGTTTAAGGAATGATTCTTTGTACACTACTTCCCTCTAGCCTTAATGATGCAAAAGGAGGCTGAGTTCCTAGCCTTTCAGCAAGAGAATTTGTTGGCAGATGATTACATTGATCAATTCCTGGATTTGGCTAAGTATTCTACTTATCTAAACAATTATCCCGATGATAGATGGAAGGCTTAAAGGTTGCTTGAGGGAGCCTGTTTAGAGATTAAGGAGCAGTTATCTATGGTGGAATTTGTGTCCTTTGAGGACTTGTGTGCTAAGATACTTGTCCTATCCAGGAGAATGTGGGAGACTAAGGAAGAGAAGAGGAATTCAATCATTTGAGCCTTTTCTTACTACCAGAGGAATTAGTAAAGGAAGTGGATCTGGAAGTGGTAATATCGGTGGTAATACATGTTCTAGTAGAGCAAGAGGTAGCCATAATAGAGGCCGTCATGGCAGAGGAAGATGCAAGTTTGGCAGAGATCAGTCTAATAGAGGTCAGTATGGTAGAGGACCATTTTATCGATGAGGCTTTGACCAGGGGATTTCTAGTTAGAGTGAATAAGTAGGAAGAGACTTAGCACCATCACAATACAATTTAGGTAGTGCCTCAAATCCTTGCACAAACTGTAAGATGAACCATGGTGACCGTCTGTGCTTGATTTGCTATAATTGTGGGAGACCAAGATATATCTCATGGAATTGTCAGGAGCCAAGGCATCCTGACGCAATGAGAAGGCCAACGATGCCAGGACGAGTCTTTGCCATAACCCGACAGGAAGTGGATGCAGTGCCTAACTTGATTAGTGGTAAACTTAAACTCAATGATTTCTCTATTCATGCATTATTTGATTCAAGTGCATCGCATTCCTTCATATCTTTTGATTGTGCTCGGAGATTGGGTATTTTGGCAATGGAGTTACCTTTTAAATTGTTAGTATCGACACCCACGAGAGTTTCACTAAGAATTGCTCAAGCTGGTTTGAATTGTGTGGTTCATTTTGAACATCGAAGCACTACTCTAGATTTAATCTGTTTGCCATTGCAAGAGATTAATATGATCATTAGGATGGATTAGCTAGAGGCGAATAATGTCATTCTTGACTGTGCTTGGAACACTATGTTGTTGCCTATGAATATCCCTAGTGTTGAAGGGGATGAAAATGTCTGTTTGTTCTTTGTCCAAGCCAACAGGTATATGAGGAAAGGATGTCAAGGGTTTTTGGTTTTCCTCTTTATTAATGTTGATATTGAAGGAGGTATAGAAAGGTACCCGATTGTTTGTGAATATCCTAATGTGTTTCCAGATGAGATTACTAGTTTGCCACCATCATGAGAGCTGGAGTTTTCCATTGATTTGGTGCTCATGACAAGTCCTATTTCTAAGACGCCATATTGAATGGTACCGTCTGAGTTGAAAGAACTCAAGAAGCAAATTGAAAATTTGTTAAAAAGGGGTTTCATCAAACTAAGTGTCTCTTCTTGGGGTGCTCCAGTATTATTTGTCAAGAAGAAGAATGGTAGCCTCAAATTATATATTGATTACAGGAAGCTGAACCTAGTGACAATTAAGAATAAATATCCTTTGCTTTGGATTGAAGACTTGATTGATTAGTTGGTAGGTGCCTTAGTTTTCTCTAAGATCGATTTGAGGTTGGGATACCATCAACTATGGGTGCATGCTGAAGATATGCCTAAAACTGCTTTCTGAACTTAATATGGGCATTATGAGTTCCTTGTAATGCCATTCAGGTTGACCAATGCCCCGACAATCTTCATGGATTATATGAACAGGATTTTTTGGCCATATTTGGATAAATTTATGGTGGTATTTTTTGATGACATTCTGATTTACTTTAAGAGTGAGGAAAAGCATGCACTCCATCTTCAGATTATGTTGCAAGTGTTGCGGATTCACCAACTGTATGCCAAACTTAGTATATGTGAGTTTTGGCTAAGGGAGGTAAAATTTCTGGGTCATGTGATTTCTGCAGAAGGTGTAACGGTGGATCCTAGTAAAGTAGAAGTGGTGTTAAATTAGGAGAGACTACAATTTATGACTCAAATTTGCAGCGTTCTAGGATCCGCTAGTTACTACCAGAGGTTCATTAAGGGATTCTCTCAGCTTGTTATGCCATTCACTAGACTCACTCGTAAGGATCGATCTTTCATTTGGGATGATAGGTGTGAGAGAGCATTCCAAGAGCTAAAGGTTGGTTTAACGTCCACCCCAATATTGATTATTCCTAACCCATCTGAGCCATTTATAGTTTACACAGACGCCTCTAAGAAGGGTCTAGGGTATGTGCTAATGCAACAAGGAAAAGTTGTGACATATGCTTTAAGGCAGTTGAAGCTTCATGAGGAGAATTATCCTACTCAAGACCTTGAGCTAGCGGCTGTAGTGTTTACTTTGAAATTATAGAGACATTATCTCTATGGCGCTTAGTTTAAGGTATTCAGTGATCACAAAAGTCTAAAGTATTTGTTTCAGTAGAAAGAGTTGAACCTGAGGTTTGCTTTGAAGTATCATCCTGGAAAAGCCAATGTTGTGGCGGATGCACTCAATAGAAAGTCGATCCACATAGTCATAACGATTATAAGGGAACAACAGTTGCTAGAAAGCCTGAAGGATATGAAGTTATCCATTAATGTCCATCTTGAAGTACAAGTATTGGGATCTATCAATGTATCAAGTGATCTATTAGGAACATTTGCTATGCTTAGTTGGAGGATAACTATCTTTTAGGCATTCGAGAATGAATTGAAATGGCGGAAACTCAGAATTTTGATATACTAGAAGATGGTATTATCTGGTATCGTGGGCAGGTTTGTTTGGCAAATGTTACGGGATTGGAAGAAATTATTTTGGAGGAAGCTCATAAGAGCAGGTATGCTATTCATCTAGGTACCACTAAGATGTACCAAGATTTGAGGCGAGGGTATTGGCGGCCAGGCATGAAAAAGGACATTGCAAAGTTTGTGGTGAGATGGCTCATCTGTCAGAAGGTAAAGATTAAGCACCAATTGCTAGCATGTATGTTGTAACTCTTGGAGATCCAGGAGTGGAAATGGGATAGTGTTTACATGGATTTTATGATAGGATTACCGAGGACCTCTTCAAGGCATAATTCAATATAGGTGATTATGGATAGATTGACAAAGTCAGCCCATTTTCTTCCAATTTGGGAGACCATTATGATGGAAAAGTTAGCCCAGTTGTATGTAAATGAGATTGTGAGACTGTATGGTGTCCCAATGAACATTGTATCAGATAGAGATCCTAGGTTTACTTCTAAGTTTTGGAAACCTCTTCAGAAGTCTATAAGGACGAAGTTGAATTTCAGTACTGCTTATCTCCCTCAATCTGATGGGCAGATTGAAAGAACGATACAAACTATAGAAGACATGCTATGAACTTGTGTTCTGGAAAACAAAGGCAATTGGGATCAATACCTGCTATTGGTTGAATTTGCCTACAATAATAGTTACCACTTGTGTTTGCAAATGGCTCCGTATGAAGTTTTGTATGGCAAGAAGTGCAGATCACCATTGTGTTGGGTTGAACTTTGTGAGCGAAGTCTATTGGGCCCAGATATTGTGGATCAAACCTCTTAACAGATAGAGAGTATTTGATAGAAGCTTCTAACCACCCAGAGTTGATAGAAGAGTTATGTGGATAGAAGAAGGAGACCATTAGAGTTTGATACTAGATATCATATATTTTTTAAGGTCTCTCCTACCATAGGTGTTACGAGATCAATTCGAGTGAAGAAGCTCACTCCATGGTATATGGGTCTATACCAAATTTTGGAGTGAATTAGACCAGTAGCATATTGAGTGGTGCTACCACCTAATCTTGCTGGATTGCATAATGTTTTCCACATGCCTCAACTCAAGAAGTACTATTCAGATCCGTCTCACATAATGGATGATGAGAAAGTTTAAGTATGAGAGAATCTGACTTTTGAGGTCATGGCATTGCAAATTCTTGATGTAAAGGAGAAACAGCTGAGAAATAAGACTATTAAGTTAATAAAAGTATTATAGAACAGCTTGACATCCAACGATGTCATGTGGGATACGGAAGAATCCATGCAAAGGAGGTATCTAGAGATTTTTGCTTGAGCTAAGATTTGAAATTTCGATGATGAAATTTTTATAAGGAGGGGAGAATGTAACAACCCTCATTACATTGTCGTTAACTTAATCTCTGGCTAACTAAGTATATTTGGCATTGTGCACAGCACTGGAAGGCTAGGACGAAGGAGAGAATCAAGTGGAGGAAAAATGAGCTCCACGCCGTGGCTAGAAGCAGGGTCACCGCGACAAGCAAGCTACAGTTTTTGAAATATTTTTCTGGCCAAAGGCACTTGCGCCGTAGTAAACTTAACCCCTGCCATGCCGCCACGCCTTAAATTTGTTTAAATTAGAAATATTTTAGTCAGACCGAGAAGGAGAAAGAAGAAGCAGACCTATGGCTAAGAAATTCGACCAAGGGAGATCATTTCTGGACTCTTGAAGCTTGGATAATTATTGGTAAGTGATCTTTACTCTTTCCTCTCCATTTTCTTTGATTTTGAGTTGGGATTTTTCTGGTATAAGTTGGGATTTTGGGTTTTGGCCAAAATCCACCGATTAAATCCGCAATGGGATCAATGGAGTATGATTTGTTATTTATAATGCTTGGATATGAGTTTTAGAAGAAGTATACATAATTTAAGCATAACCCTAGATTGAAATTGTTAGAGGAAGTATGGAATCCGAAATGTATGTGGTTGAGTAGAGTTTGAATGGTCTTTAGGAGCTTAATGATACACAAAAGTGGTGTTGGAACCTTGAGTTAGGCCTAAATAGTCAAATAGTGATGTTTAGTTAAATGATATGTAATGTTAATTGAGGTATTATATTATTGTATAGGTATTTGGTTGACCAAAAAGGGTTAGAAGTGTGTTGGATGACCTAAGGAGCTCGTGGAATCGAGTGTGTGTGGAAATTGACAACTAGAGGTAACCGAGTATTTGTATTGTTTGTTTTGTATGTTGTGAATACCATATTTTGTAATGGTTGTATACATAAAAACTAAAAAATGGATAAAATAATAATAATAATGAAAATAAAATAAATGAGGGATAAAAAAATATAAGTATAAATAAATAAATAAGTACATAAATAAAAAATAAAAAATAATATAAAAAGAATAATAAATATTAAATAAGACAAAAAAAAGGAGAAAAATAGAGTTGGAATGGAATATGGGCTAAATATAGGTGGCCCAATCTTCCAACCCCAAAACCCAAACACTAAAATATAAAAAAATAAAATAACAAAATTAAAAAATAATGATAATAAAAATAATAAAATAATAAAAAATAGTAAATAGTAAATAATAAAAAATATAATAGATAATAAAATATATATGTTTGGGCTGAAATGCTAATCCAGCATTTCAGCCCAAGCATCCAAGAGCCCAATTGAAAAGGGCTTGTGGACAAGGCAAATGAGGGCCTCAATTGAGAGGCTCGAACAAAAAAAAAATATGGAGGCATTTGGGAAGGAGGCATGAGACACAGAGGAAAAAAAAAGGAGCTGGGGTTAGAAAAGAAAGGAAGGGGAAGCTAAGGAAAATGTACATGAAGAAACATAGGGGTGAAAAGAGCAGAGGGAGACTCAACAAGTGTGAGCTAGGAGGAGCTAGGATGATTCAAACCCGTGACCGAACCAAAGAGCACAAGTGAGAGAAAAGCAAAGCAAAAAGCACGGAAGAGGACAAAAGTCTCTCCACTACTCTGTACCCAGTACGGTAGAGTAGTAGAGGTGAGGGAGCCTTCGGACAAGCACAAAATTGCAGAGGGAGTGGGAAGCGAGAGAGACAGAGGGAGAGCATACATGAGTTACATTCCAGACCGAGAGAGAGGATGAGGGCGAGGAAATGAAAAGCAACGTCTCCATTACTCTGTACCAGGTATGGCAGCATAGTGGCAAGATAGGGGAGGCCGAAAAATCCTAGAGAATGAGAGAGAGCTAAGAAAAAAAAACCCGGAGAAGCTAAGAAATGGTACTAAAAAATGACAGAGGGAGACAAAGGGAGATTAAAAAGAAAGAAACCAAAGGAGTAGAAGAGGAAGCGGTGAAAAGAAGAAGTAGAGGGAGTCCGAGATCAAAGAAGCAAAGAGAGCACGAAGGAGTGATACAAAGGAGTGATTTGAGTTTGGAAAGGGAAAGAGCTGCACAACAAGCACGGAGAATCATATACCTTCAATCCATAATTTTCATTTTAAGTAAATGAAGAATTTGAAGCTATAACTTGATTACTGAGACTGGCCTTCCCCATTTCTACCAGTAGGATACTAGTTTTAATTTCTTTGAGTTCTTGAACCTTTGAGAGTATAACTGATGTCTTGAAGTTGTAAAAGTTTTGCTCGTTCTTTGATACAGGACAAGTTTCTTTTTCTACTTCGTTACATCTGGTTTGATCATTCAATATTGTTGTCTAGCTAACTAGCTTTTCTCCTCTTTTGGCCTTATATGCTTAGAATTTTACGGTTCCTATATCTTTTGTTCCTTCGAATGATATCTCCTTTTCATGGAAAATCCAAAATTTTGTCACGCCCAACAATGGTGGTCTATAGTTGAGAATAACATTGCTGTAGCTTTTTGAAAAACTTGTGAATGGTTTTAAGGCATCATTTGAGCTCAAGCTATCCTTCTATTCATATGAGGTTCAATAAATTTATGTCCTCTTGCAGAAGTATAAGGACCTCTTTTGACTTTTTTTGGTTTAATTGATTTGCTTCCTAAGACCTTTGAAAGTCTTTCTATGATCTAGAAACTATGGTGGTTATATTTGAAATTATGTAAGGCTGTTAGGAATTTGGATTGTCATAGGTCCTCGTGTAGTCCTATTTGAATGCATCTATAATAGTTGATAGGGTTTTCAGTTGGGGATTCTAATGGAGCTTGGGGCAGAGGTTCAGGCTATCTCATAAGCTCTGTTTGTGAATGTCACTTTTTTTTTGTAAATGCCCCACATGCTTTGTTATTTAGAATAATAAGAATATAAATATTTTCCTTGTTTTGATTTGCAAGGGTAAAGTTAGTCTTTCCCTTTGCTCTTGATAGGCATTTCGATGCTTAATGGAGGATTTTTCCTTAATAATATGCTTACACTTGGCTATGATTGTACAGATCTAATATCCCTATGGCCATATACTTAATTTGCATTTAGACTAGAAGTCTCTAAGGGTCCAATACCTAACTCAGCTAGCATGTAAGGATAACAAATGGATCATACTTTAGGTAGCAAATAGAGTGGGAAAAGCTGATCTATTCTAAATCATTTTTATCTCATGTATTGGGGCATTTTGGATGATAGTTGGGCATTTGTGTGTGCTTGGGTTAATTATTTAGGAGGGGTCCAGGTGTCTTTATGGTTATTGCACACATCCATTTGGTTTCAAGTATCAAAGGTGGTCATGTGACCATGGTCTTCCATGGGGAAACCTTGTTTCCATTATTGTACACCTCCGTTTGGTTATAAGCTTAGGCTTTGAAAATGATCTTATGGACGTAGTTTTTCTATGCCTAAACAACAATTTGGTTATTACACGTTTGTGCTCAAAATTATGCATTCTATTGTCCCATATGTTCTCATGTGAAAGGAGTGTATTCATCCACGTTTTTGCTATATTTCCCTGTATTTTTGTTGTTGTAAGCTTGTTGATTCCGTCTTTGGCTTGAAAGTCCAATCCGTGGCAATATCCTTATAGGGAATAATGATTTAGACTTCTTGAGTAATAATGATTTTTATCTTCTATAAAGAATATCATTCTTGATGTTTTAGGTTGATTTGAAGATGAATACTAGTCCATCCTTATTCTTATTCTTTTTTAGCACCTTGGGAGCATGAACCAAGTTTGGGGAGAAATCAAAACCATAGTGATTGAAGAGAGAATGAGGGAAATGACATTAGAGGAGGCAAGCTACAAATCCTAATAGAACTAGCATCGAAGGAAGACAAGGGAAGAGCTTATTTCTTTCAATTTGTTATGTAATTTAACCCATGATATGATTATATTAAGTTTGAGTAGGCTCATGCACTCACATGCTTACGTAGGTGCACACACATTGATAAATTGTATTTGGTTGTGTTTTCTATTTATAATTTTGATTTTTATTGGTTTTGGTTTCTTTTCTTTTCACTCTTAGAATTTGTCGTGAGGGATTAATTCTCTGTGAGCGAATAGCTAGGGTGTCAATCAATTATACCATGAGTGAGGAGTTGCCATTGTATTAGATTTAGTGTAACACCCCTCATGACATTGTATTGGCATTGTGTGCAAAATTGGAGGAAAATAGGACAAAGGAAGGTTCAAGTGGTGCAGAAAAGAGCTCCACGCCGCATTGAGAAACAGGCCCGCCGCGGCGAGATCTTATTCCAGTAGCATTTTTTGGCTAAAACACAGTGGCACCGCGGTGAACTTATCTGAGGTTGCAGCAAGAGTCGAGGATTTTGTTTAAATCAGAATTATTTTGGACGATCAGAAAGAAAGAAAATGGAGGGAGTAACGAGGAGCTGTGCTAGAATTCGAGTTTTTTGGCCTTAGGAAGTAATTTTCGGACCTTGGAAGCTTGGATTCACATTGGTAAGTGATCCCTACTCCACCCTCTCCAATTTCTTTTGTTTAAGCTTGGGATTTTCTGATTATATGTTGGGATTTCTGACTTTAGTCGAAATCTACCAATTGAAATGGATGAAATGAGGTTAAGGAAGTGTAATTTGGTGTTCTTGTTGCTTGGATATGAGTTTGGAAGGGTGTATGTATGATTTGAACTTAACTCTAGGATGGTTTTTGTTAGGGGTCTTGGGAATCCAAATTGTATGTGGTTGAGTAGTGTTTGAATGGTCCTTAAGAGCTTAATAATGCATGAAATGGGTGTTGGAACCTTGGGTTGGGCCTAAAGTAGTAGAATTGTGGTTTTAATCAAGTTGTGTAATATGTTAATTGAAGTATTATATGTTGTTAAGGTTGTTTGGCTACTCAGAGAAAGCTAGTCGTGGGATTGGCATTCAAAAAAGCTTGTGGAAGCACGTGCATGTGGTGTTGACAACCTAAGATAACCAGGTATTTGTTTGTATTGTATTGTATGATATTATTAGTATCATGGAGAAACTCAAACAATGAACGGATACTCTTGAAAGACGGAATAATGAACACTAATGAACATTGTATGTAAAATCGGATCAGACTGGCCGATGAAACTGGTCAGATCAGGAACCGGCCTTTGGTCCAGTTCGATGACAGGTGAAAACCGGCGAAGTTCGGAACCAGGATGAACCAGTCAAGAACTGGTAAAAAAATTGGTACAAAACCGATTTGAACTGGCTGAGCTTTTTTTTTAATTTTTATTTTTTTAAAATATTTTTTTAAGATGAAAGATATTATTTTTAGTATTAAGTAATATTATTTTTTGTATAATTTTTTCTTCCTGTGTTATAATATGACATAAGTATTATTATATTATATAATTATTAATAATAATAAATTTACTTAACAAATAATATAAAAATAAAATATCAATTGACTATTTTGAATTTAAAATATAATTATAGATAAATATTAACTTCTTTATATTTTAATATTTGGTTATGAAACTTAATAATAATATTTCTAATTTTCTATATATTATGAAATTTATTTTTCATCATAAATTAAATGTTAATTTTATTATCATGAATAAATATCTTTTATATTTTTTATTTATATTATTTAAAATATATTAATTTATTTACAATCGGTCTGACCCTGGTCTGACTCCGGTCAGACCATTAAACATTGAATCGGTGCTTCAGTGAGTTTAATGACCAATCTGATTTTTAATACCTTACTAATGAATGCCAACACTTCCCAACAGAAAATGTAATAATATTATATGGTATGTAGAAAAAAATTCTTCTCCTCCGAATATGGCAAGTGACACAAGATAGAAACAAATATTTAAACAAGATGTTCCCTTCCCCATGCAAAAGATAAAATTAAATTAAAAATGAATAAGTTTAGTCGTAAAAATTACTCTAGTGCATTTTTTTAAAATAAAAATATTAAATGATAAATGCAAAATATTATAAATATTATAAAATAAAAAAGATAATTTTAATGACTAAAAATTATTGTAAATTTTTTAATGACAAATATGACCTGAAAATTAAGAATATATAAAATTATTTTTTCTATATGCTTAACTCTCTCAACATAATTTTTTATTTTATAATGCTTAAATTTAAAATATTATTTAAGAAGTATTGAGTCTCTTACCACTTAACTCAATCGTCTTTGGTTATAAAATCATTTTTAAAATAAAATACCTTCTAATTTATTCACAAAATAAATATATGACATATCTTTCTAAGATGTGAATTTGAATTTGCTACTAATAGAAGAATATTTTTAGTAAATAATATATAAATACTTTTATAAATGTTAAACTAAAAAAATAAATAAATAAATTATCATAAACATTTTTATCCTTTATACTCTCGCCTGTATTTCAAAAAGCTATGGCCTAGGTTTCAAGCAGCTACGGCCTAGGGTCGAAACTTTCGAGTGGTTGTATGATTTCTGATTCTATCGCACATTTATACTCTCCTGATGGAAACATTACTTCGTACAATGCAGATGAGATTTACAAGCATATATAGACATGCGTCTCTTCTCTTGGGACGAGGGTGCATGCGTATTGACAAGTGTCTCCACGTACTATCTATTCGTTATGGGAGTTACTTATTCCAAATTATAAGAAAAAATAATCCAGTACATTTAATAAATTTTTTTAATTATGTCCCTCATTTAATTGTATATAATAAATAAGTATCATTAAATTAGAAAAAAATATTATAGGTATTTAAGGAAAAAAGATTCAAAGAAGGCTAGCCACTTTTAACAATTTTTTTAAGAATCATCAAGTTATTAGTGCATGTCTCAACAATGGCGCTAAAAATTTGATTTACAAAATGTTAAATCACAATAGTTAAAATGTAAGCTGTAATTAATGTTAATGCATGGTAACTTTGGAACTTAATTAATGACTTGGATTATTATAATTTTGATTATTTCTTATTGTCAAACTTTTCCCCTGATTAAAATCAATATTATAGTTTGTTAATTTAAATCTCTTAATTACCTAATAGTATCTTTTGCATCATTAAAAGACATTCCAATTATATTAAACATTAGTTCCTTCGGTGATTAATTAAATAGACTCATTGAGCTCAAGCCTAATATGATCATTCATGTAGGGTTAGTAGGTATTCCTATCCTACAAGTAAATCAAGCTATCCGATTATAACTAAATATCTAGTCATACACTATTCAATAGACGATATATTCCAAATACTCTATTTCATAGCATTATTATAAAAGCCAAAATCAGTCCCAAAATGATTTCTTAATGTTTTAGGACAATAAGCACATAATTGAATCAACAAACATAATATTAGAGTTTATTTAAGAATTTTTTTTATAGAAAAATGTGCTTTTTTTTAATAAAAAAAAGTACTTTTAAGAAATTTTAAGATGTTTGTTTAAACTTTTGAAAATAATCAAAAGTTAAAAAAAAGTATATTTCTAATTATTTTGAGAGGAACTAAAACTCTAAAAGCACTTTCCACTTATTTGAAAGCACGTAAGTGATGCCTGCCAACCCAAACAATTCATCGATCATTGACTACCATCGTTGATTGCCGCTTTTATCCCTTGGCTACCATAGCCAATTGTTAGCCACTAGTCGCCAGTACTAGCCCTAGCCATCGGCTACCACCGTCAATCGTTGACCACTAGCTGCCACAGCCATTTGTTGGCCATCAGCTGCTACTCCCGTTCTCATGCCACTAGCCATCATCATTGGTCGTCAATTGCTATAACTGATCACTGGTTATTAGCTGTCATCGTTGGCTCCCGACTGCTAAACACCCTATTGCCACTACCAACCATCAGCCACCAATCACCACCATTGACCACTAGCCACCAATCGCCATCGCCAAACCCTAGCCACCAATGTAACAACTCTCATTACACTACTTCGAACATAGTCCCGAACTAACATGAAGTAACCTGGATGATGTGTGTAGGACTGGAGGAACCAAGACCATAAGAAGAATCAAAACGGGACAAATTCAATATTTGAAACAAAGAAGAGGCCACGCCACAGTGAGATGCAGGGCTACCGCAGCTGGACACCTGTAGCAACCTGAAAAATATTGGGACCAAGAACACTGGCACTGCAGTGAGGTTATTGTCACCGCAGCAGAAGTCAAAAAATTTGTTTAAGTCAAGATCATTTCAGACGACCAGAAAAGAAAGAAACGGAGGAGAGATCGAGAAGGCTTTGCTAGGGTTTGAAGATCCAACCAAGGGAGATGATTTTCAGCCTCTGGAAGCCTGCTAAATGGTTGGTAAGTTGATCTTGCTTTCTCTCCTCTCTTTTATCTTAGGTTTTAGGTTGGAAATCGGTGGGAGTAGGTTAAGTTTTGAGTCTGAGAAAGAATTCACTGATTAAAATGCTTGATCTAGTGTTGTAGAAGTATTATGTAGTGTTAGGAAGCTTTGAGTATAAGTTTTGGTTGGATTATGATGGGTTTGAGTTAAACTCTAGGTTAGAATTTGGGAAATGAAGTGGAAATCCTAAGTTGTATGCGTTGGCATGTATTTGAATGGTTGTTTAGGGTTCATTGATATGTGTGTATGTTGTTAGAACTTCGGGTTGAGCTTGAGAGGCTAGATTGTGGATTTTAGTGTTATGCTAATTAAAGGTATTATGTTATTGTAGTGTATAATAGGTTGGTTGGAAGGGTATGGCTCGTGATTTGGTTAGAAACTTGAGGAGCTTGTAGGATTCATGTGTAATATTGACAACCTGAGGTAACTGGGTGTTTGTATATTTGTCTTATATGTTGATATATATATATATGCATGTCTCTGTTCATATCATGATATCATTATGTGTATGTGTATGATTTTCTATATATATCGTGGTATGCATACGGCTAGATGATATAGTCTATGATGATGATGTACATATGTTAATGTGGCATGATGTGAATGCATGATGATGATGAGTATGGCATTACATGTGATCTCATGGCATGATTATGATGATGATTACATATATGATGAGGATGATGTGACATTACATGATGCATAGCATGACATTGAGATCATGATGATTATGGTTATATAATGATATGACATGAGTATCACCACATGGTATTGTGAGATACATGGTGATCAAGTGGTGATGATGATATACGATATGATGAAAAATTCCTGCTACTAAATCCGCTCCTTGAGAGAGTTAGGTGGCAGTGGACTATGATATACGATGATATATATATATATGATTAGGGAGGATAAGGATGGGATTCATGTCGCTAAATCATATTCTATAGCTAGGGGAGTCAGGTGGTAGTAGATTGCACCTTTTCTAAATCATCATCAATTTGAGGTAGTCCAAGGGAAGGAGAGCTATGATCCAAATATTAATGTTATCTTTGGTCGGGTGTATTAGTGGGAGAAGAGCTTAGTGATATCTCAGAATCAGTCTTCATCGACTGTTGGAAGGGAATCACCTATACGAAACGTCATATTCTGAAGACAGCTTATGGTTCTAACCGTGTGAAGGGAGACATGCATCTTATGACATGGGCATTGTACTGCATCATTTGCATACGTGTGTAGTATTAATGATATTATAGTATATGTGTGGTTGTCCCGGTTACTGAGACATTATCTCACACCCCCTCACTCCATGACTAACATTTCAGGTGAAGTCTATGGTACTAGTTCAAAGAGGACCACGGAGTTGTAGGCCTCTCTGTCTTCGGAAATCCCAAGTATAATTGTAGTTGTAATTTTGCTTATGTAATATTATGCCAAGTGGGTTGTAATTGAGTGTATTGCCTGTTTTGAGTATTCCTGGGGAGTATTGTTGGTATATAGTATAATGAGGTCTGTATAAGTGTCCTGCGAGTATTGGCTGCATATTATGATAATATTGATGTTGATGGATGATATGTGAGATGTAGATAGATGTCATAAATTTTTTAGATATGTGTGTTGATGGGGTTCAAGGGGATCAAATCTCCGAGGAGTGTTTTCTTTGAGGTGAAACCTCTTTGAACGAGTTGGTTAAGCCGAGTAGGACTTACGTGAAGGGTCCCTGAGTGTCTATTTGCCGTTAGTGGCAATTGGAGGTGATAGGTTGTGAGTTTTAGTCAAGAAATGACTAAAATAGTGTTGAGAGTGTAGAATCTCCAAATAGAGTTAGATTTAAGTGAAATTGGTGCCCGTGGCTAGATTATGATGGGAGTGACCTGTAGAAGTTGGAATCAGGTCTATCAGAGGTCAAAGTATGAAGTTATGTGCATCAAATGTTGACCCAAAAAATCAACAATTTGCTTATATGAATTCTGATGATGGCGCCGCAATACCGGCAACTTGGCCGCAGCGTCAACCTTTACTACCTGGCTGAGGCCACGTTGGCACTGTAGCAAGTTACAGCCCCATTTTGTTTTGATGCCTTTCGTTGTTTTTCCGCTACTCTGATGGTTTAGGAAGTGATTTTGAGGTGTTTGTGTTGTGTTTGGTTAGTGATTGAAGAAATTGGTCAAGAATAGAGGCTTGTTTTGGTAAGGTGTTACAACCGACAATCAGCTACCATCTCTAAGCATAGGCCACCGATTTCCACCATCAGCTACTAGTCACTGGCCTCTAGTTACTAGTATCTGCGTCCAGCCCCATAGCTAGCTTATCGTTATTGTCAACCAAACAATGCATTTTAGTAAAGTGTTTTTATGATTATAATCAAATGCAAAATAACTTCTGCTTTTAATAAAATCTCTAAATAATAAATTACTTTTTTAAATAATTTAAAAATTACTTTTTTAAGCTTAAACAAACGGTCCTAAATCATAAAAGAAATAACAATCCAAAACAAAAGGTAGCTATGCATTTAGAACATTTCGATGAATAAAATACCTAGCAAATCAGACCCAACACAAAGTATATTAGAAAGAAGAGAAAGGAAAAAGAAAATTAGTAATTAGAGCCAAAATTCTTCTAATCCATCAATCCTCCATATTCCAAAGCCTTAATCCTCTTCTATTTGAACCACAAGCCATCTCCAAGGTGCAGAGTGAGTTCCAACATGACTCTCTTAAAAAATATAACACTACTCCCATCAATTTATGTCATTTAGCACTGATGTGCGTTTTGGTTTTGTGTGAATGTATATGCTACAGCAAATCTCCTCTGTGGAATTTTCAACATTTTCTCGCAGCAACACTCAACCTATGTTATAGCATTGTTCAACTTGCTTTCTTTCTTTTTTTTTTTCCCTGCTTCTCGTACCTAGCTAGTTCCTGTGTTGCATTACTTCCTACAAAACCCATAGATTCCATGAGTGCTCATATAAGGCCAAAGCTCCCACCTTCATTACAAATCGGTAAATTTCCCACACAAATCCGCACCACATGAATTTTCTCACTATTTCGTGATTTTGTACCCATTAATAACCTTGATGACTCCCTAATTACTAGGAAAAACTTTCCTGATGGATTTACGAATTTTTTGTCATAAATTTTCTTTTTCGTTGTAGTTTGCACAAGCACACCCATATTTGTGAGCATGGATGTGCATAAACATAAAACATAGAGATTTAAAAAAAAACTTAAATTCATATTACATTAGTGGAAAGAAGTAAAAATGTTGTTTTACCGTCATATTATCGGGTTCAAGTTTTAGTTTGTTTATTTATGTGGATTTGAAACTATGATCTCATTATTTTAATTACAAATTTAAGTTTCATTTTTTTAAAAAGAAAAACTTACAAATTTAGTACAGTTTCTAAAAAGTACAACAATGGGAGAATTAACAAACATTCTGGGATTAAGTAGTTGTTTGAAGATCTTGTTTTTCTATAATCTCACGTGAAAGTTTTTATAAGCACTCTTGTCCTATGTTGACTTCAATGAGTTTTTAGATCAATTGTTCGTCAACAAAATTTTAGTACCTACTTGGATTACTTTTTTGTAAAATGCCTGTTAGAATAACCACAGTTTACAAAAATGAAGTTTGGATAAAAGTAAAGAAGTTTACCACAAATCTGTTTAGATTAAAAAGGGAAAAATGATGGATAGAAACCATGGTTTGGTTTAAAAATGTGACAACCATCATTAGACTACCCTAAATATAGTCACGAGCTAACAAAGAATATGCTTGATGATATATGCAGGACCGGAGGAAGCAAAATTGAAAAAAAGATCAAAATGGGACAAATTCAATATCTGAGACAAAGAAGGGGCCACGACCCAGCAAGATGCAGGGCGGCCGTAGTGAGACACATGTGGCAACCTAAAAAATATCTAGACTGAGAACACATGTGGCTCTAGCAAACTCGCTGTGGCAAGCATAAGAAATTATGTTTAAATTAGGTTCATTTCAGTCAAACAAAAGAAGAAGAAATGGAGGGAATGACGATGAGCTGTGCTATGGCAGAAAAGTCTAGCCAAGGGGGATGATTTCTGGACTCTAGGAGCTTCAATCTTGGTTGGTAAGTGATCTTTAATCTTTCCTCCTCTCTTTTCTCTTCGGTTTTTGGTTTGGAATCAGTAGGAGTACGTGGGTTTTTGAGTTGAGGAAGAATCCACCGATTAAGATGCTTAATCTAGTGTTGTAGAAGTGTTATGTAGTGTTAGGAAACTTTGGGTTTGAGTTTTGGTTGGATTATGATATGTTTGAGTAAAACTCTAGGTTGAAATTTGGGAAAAGAAATGGAAATATGAAGTTGCATGTGTTGGTGTGTTTGAATGATAGTTTAAGGTTTATTGGTATGTGTGTATATCGTTAGAACTCTGGGTTAAGCTTGGATGACTAGATTGTGGATTTTAGCGTTATTGGAGTTATATTAATTAAAGGTATTATGTTGTTGTAGTGTTTGATTGGCTAATTGGAAGCAGGTGATTCGTGATGGGTGCTCCGGGGCCTGCCTAAACCTCTGTGTGAACGGTGTCAGTAATTTGAGGTAACCGAATGTTTGTATATGTGTTATATTTTAATATATGTATATATATATATATGCATGTCTCTATTCATACCACAATATTATTATGTGTATGTGTATGGTTTTTCTACATATCATGGTATATACATGGCTAGACAAGATAGTATATGATGAAAATACATATATACGTTGATATGCATGATGTGAACATGTGATGATGATGAGTATGATGATGATCATATATGATGCTGATGTGATATTATATGATGGCATAGCATGACATTGAGATACATGATGATGTTAATAATTATATGATGATATGATATGAGCATCACCACATGACATTGTAAAATATATGGTGGATCGGGTGGTGATGACGATATGATATATGATGATATGATATGAGATGATGATATATGATAAGCGATAATAAGGATGGGAACCCTGCCACCAAATCCTCTCCCATGGCCCAGAGAGCCAGGCTGTAGTGGACTGCATATTCCCTAAATTACCACCATTTCGAGTCCAGGGGAAGGAGAGCCAAGGTCTGAGAACTAGTGTAACCTTTGGCTTGGTTGCATTAATGTAAGGTGAGATTGGTGATGTCCTGAAATCAGTCTTCACCGACTGTTGGAAGAGAATCACTTATACGAAATGTCCTGTTATGGCATCAACTCATGGTTTTAGCTGTAAAAAGGAAGACATGCATATCATGACATTGGCATTACACTGCATCATTTGCATATGTGTGTGATATTGATGATATATATGTGTGTGTATTTATCCCGGTTACTGAGACTCTATCTCACACCCCCTTCCCATGACTAACCTTTCAAGTGATGACTCTGGTACTAGTCTGATGAAAGACTAAGGTGTTACAGGTCTTGCTACATTCAGGAATATTAAGTTTAATTGGTAGTTTGCAACTTAGTTTATGTTAAACTATGCCAAGTAGTTTGTTATGGTTGGTTACCTGTATATGCATCCTGGAAATACATAAATGTATGTGCTTAGGCATGTTTGGGTGAAAGGGATGATATTGTGTAGGTGATGATATGTGATGAATGTATAATGATGATATCAATGAGATTGGTAATATAGGCTTGAAGTAGGTGCATGTGTGTTTGGAATGGCCATATGAGGGAGTCTAAAGTGATTTTGGGCCTAGTATGTGAGTTTAAGACATGTAGCCCATTATGAGAATTTAGGGTTCAAGCGAGTCAAATTCCAGAGAAGTGGTTTCTTTGAGATGAAACCTCTTTAAACAAGTTAGCTGAGTCATTTAGGACCTGTGTAAAAGGTCCATAATGGTTAAATTACCTTTGGTGGCAATTAGAGGTGGAAATTTGTAAGTTTTGGTCAAAAAGTGGCTAAAATGATGTCAGGCGTTCAAAATCTCTATACTGAGATGAATTTGAGTGAATCTGGTGTCTATGGATAGATTGTGACAAGATTGACCTATAAGAGTTGGAATTAGGTCAATCGGACGTTGGAGCAAGATGTTGTGCATGTCGGAAGTTCGCCCTGAGACTTTGAGATTCTGATACGATATTAGCAGAGGGCACCATGGCGCTAGGGCCACACCGCAATGCTAGTCCCCTAATTTTGACAGTTCTGAAACCCGAGAGCACCAGTGCCGTGTCAATACTGTAGTGGCCATAGCCTTATACTCTGTTTCAACTGTTTAGTGTTCTTGAGGTGCTTTATGGTGTTTTTCCGCTGTCCGGATATTTTGGAAGGTCAATTTGAAATGTCTGGGCTATGTTTTGGTCTATATTTGAAGTATTTGGTCAAATTATGAGGTGTATGGGAGTAAGGTATTATAACAAAAATGTAAAGCAAAGCCCATAAATGTTCTAATGAGTCTAATCATCTCAATAATGACATAGCTAGTGAACTGAGAAGGTAACACAATTGAAATTGCGGAAGCTAATCCTTGAGCAAAAGTGATAATATAGTATAGCACCAGGAATTGAAGATTTTAAATATTAGAGTAAAATAGTATGACATCCTTTCTATTTTATCTTAATTATAGAGGTTTTTTAATTTGAAAATATGCATTTTAGTCCAAACTTACTAATTTTCTCAGGAATGTTTTTAAAAGATTCTAAAAATAAAATTTTGATAATTAAAAAATATATCAAAATAAAACATATTTACTAATTTACCCCTTCTTATTTTAAATTTCTTATTTACCAATTTATTTATGCACAGTGCACGCACCCACATGCAAACATGCATACACGCACCTATCACCTACCTGCACACATAGATAAAACAGTAAAATAAGTAATTAATACTTTATTAAAATTTTAAAATGAAAAATGTTATGAAAAATATCAAAAACACTAAAGTAACAATTTTTATGAATCGGAGCTAGTACTAAATAAATAAGTAAATACATATCTCCAAAAAACTAAATTATAGAATTAGCCAATTTTATAATATGATCAAAATTAGTCAATTTTACTAAATGTCAAAAATTTGAAAAATATTTGAATTGAAGAAATTTGGCCAGATAATGTGTTTAAATGATTAATAAATAATAAATATGTGTGTGTGTGTGTGTGTGTTAGAAAGGGATATTTTAGTCTAGAAAAAGTTTTTTAACTGCTAATTAATCATTAGGTGGATGGAAAAAAAATCTCAAAAAATAAAGGGGAAGTTTGTGTAATACAACTTTTAATTTTAAGGGAGCTTTTATATAAGTTTTTAAAATAGAGGAATACCTATGTAATTAAGGTAAAATATAAGAGAAATTAGTGTATTTAACTATAATAAATAATGTTTTTGCTTTAATAGATTTGTTAATAAAATAATACTCATTATTTATACAAATATTATACTCATTAATTATTCATGGAAGGAAATTTATTCATTGAGAGCGAGAGGGTAAATTTAAGTAATTAGTATAATCATATTATGTCTAATTATATCAAATGCCTTTCAATTCATACGCACAACATTGGAATGACGGCTAATCAGTAAAAATGAAGATTAGGATCATCTGAAGTAGATTATGAAGTCAGGTCAAGAGGAAAACAATGCTGCGTTTTCAACTTTCTCTAACAAAACGGTCCTACCGGGAAAAGTGAAAAGAAAATTCAAACACAGCGTTTTCCTCCTTCATTAATAAGGCGGCCCTACAGGCACACAGAGAAAAAGTCTCATTCAGATGATCCACACTTTCAAAACTCCAGATATCTATGAAGCCTACGATCATAATTCATATCATATGACTAAAATGAAACAAAGGGGTTCAGAGTGGGAAACATAATAACACTTGAAATTACAATACAAAGTACTTAAGCTTAAACTACTCTTCCCTAGGTAGAAGGTGCAAAACATACACCAGAGTAATTTATCTGCTTACATCAGCCACACTTGATTACAGAAAAGTGAAAACGATTACGATCTAAGCTTTAGGGCACAAGGTGCATGGAATTGGTTGAAGAAGAAGTGGTAGCTCCTTGTTAACAGTGAGACTGTGATGACCTTGGCGGTATAATAAAAAAAATTTAATTATAAATATAGATAGTTAGGTACTTTTATTAAATTTAAAGATTTAGGGATTATTTTATGGAGTCATCTTGATATCTAATAGGATTTTTTTTTATATATGTTTATTGAAAAACAAGAGAGAGAGAGAAAATCCTCCCAAGATAATTGATTTTATGTTTTAGAAAAATTTTAATTTTTTTTCTTTTTTTCAAATATACAAGATATTCATCCTGATTTTATATTTAAACCTATTTGTGAGTAGCCCTAGATTTATTACTCGTTTTGCAGCCGCTAGACTCTACCGCTTAACCATTCTTGATAGTTCTCGTTTTCTTTTCTCTGGTTTCTATGTTCTTTTCTTAGTTTCTCTTTTCTGTGCTCTACTCAAAATTGTCTCAAACCAAAAGCATATATATGTGTCTCTTCTCAAGATTTTCTTTGCATAATTATTCCTCATCTCCACGTGCTCACATCACTGTCAATCAAATAGGTAAGAAATGAACCCCCTTTTCTTTATTGTTTCATTCTCTCTATCATAATATTGAAGTAAAATATCATGCTAAATGCATCTTAATTTTTCTAACTTCACCCTCTCTAAATGTCAGTAAGTTTTTGTCTCCCTTTATTGTTTCTCACTCTCCCACATATTATATATATATATAGATATATTTATTTGTTAGATGATCTCTTGGTACACATCGTCCTTTGTCAATTTCCTTTCAGAAGCCTTTTGTCCTTACCTATAAGGCTATTTGCTATAGTTACTTGATTTTTTTGAATATTCTACTCCCACCGAAAAGAAAAAAAAAAAAGCACTGAACTCTTCTTTGTTTCATATTTTCAATTCCAAACCCCCACACATTATTAAATTATGTTATATTACTAAATACTTTTTATCTTGAATATTATTCCAAAAGAGTGCTGCAAAGATTAAATCTTTATACTTTCTATAAAAAAAAAGTTTAATAGATCTCAAAACTTACTTCTTTAATTTTTACTCATGACTCCATAAGATAATCTCTATGCTTTTTAACAATTAAGAATTTTATAGGTTTAATTTTAGTGAAATATGTAGGAGCTTAAAATAAAGAGAATTAGGATTAATATATACAGGTGCATTCCATTGGTGATAGAAGATAAATTTGAGTAGATGTATTAATATCTTTGTGCGATAATAATTTTAGGTGGTATTGGTGAAATTTGAACGACTGTGATTGAATCTTAGTGGAAGGAAAAAGGGGGTCTATACTATCGGTGCCAACTGGTGAGTGTATAGATGGCAATGTGTCACCATTCATTTTATAACTTCTCTATTTTCCCTAACCTCAAATAATTTTTACTTATTCCCTTTGTGCATTCTGCCTTATTTGGGAAGCAAATCCAAAATATGTTTTCCTTCCTTTCATTTTTACACTTCTAGAGATTAGGGCTTGCTGAGTTTAATTTCCGATTACAGTATATTTTTTCTCTTTTTATAACTTACCTTTAGTTCCTCAATCTTAGTAATCTTATAATGATTTTAATGAGATGAGCCTTAGTGATGGAAATCATTGTCAATAGCACTAAAATTAATATTGTGGACATGCTACTGTGTTGTTATACATATATATATATATTGTCTTGTTTATTATTACTGTTTTTTTCTTTGTTTTACTATTTCCTTCATTTTGAGTATGAGCTTAATTGATTTGTAATATGAGTATTTAACAGGTGAGACGGTTATTCCTCACATTTATTTATATGAGATATAGTATTATATAAATTATCGGGTAAGACGGCATTTTCTCCCGCGGTATATAAGATATTATTATATTATTATATTATGTGGGACGGTTATTCCCCACCATTTGTTATAGGATGTGGAAAATGGATTTTTGTGATGTGCTTAGTGTGATAGTATTTAGTATTCTAAGTGAACCTTCCTTTCTATTAGACGAGTGAAATAGTATTTTGTGTTGAACCTCTTGTTGTTGGTATAAAAGCGTTTTGTATATAGATGATTAGTTCAAATATAGGTATATATACTTGTAAGGTTGTTTTCAAAAACTCTTATGCTACTTTTGCTTCCCTTCTGTGCACTTTGTTGTTTATGCTCTCACTGAGTCAGTGGTAGACTCACCCCTTCTAATTTCATGTTTTCAGATTAGCAGGTAGTTGAATAAAACACTCTAGGAAAATTGGACTTCTTGAACATTAGGTAGGACATCTCTAGTCTTATGATAACACAGATCTCGTGGTGACATGACTATTATAGTAGAGTTTATGATCGAGTCTTATTGACTTAGATAATTTTATCTATTTATTGATTCTTTACTTTTTATTTATTTTTGGATATGAGGATTGAGATAAGTCATGAATTGTGATTGATTGTTGGAAGCATTTTGATATTTCATTTTAGTTTTCATTTAAATTGACTAGTTGTGGAAGTTTTTCTATTAGGTTTACTAGGCTAAGTAGGCTTGTGCCAGCTTAATCTATGCGCCAACCATGTCCTGGATTTTGGGTCGTGATAGAGACCATTGGTCTCTCTTATGTCCATGCCCTCTATAGTTGTTCCAGCAGGCAGCTTCCAGTTGAACCAATATAAGAGATTACAAAGTATATAGTCAATCGATACAACCCCAAATGGAAGTCCAGGATATGATCTTCTCCCAAAACCAAAGGGTATAAACTGAAAGTCTTGGCCTTTGAAATCAACATCACTGTTTTCAAATCTCTCAGGAATGAACTCATCAGGCCTCTCCCAAAGATCAGGATCCCTCTGAATCGCCCATGCATTCACGAGGACCGTTGTTTTGGGTGGAATATCGTACCCTCCTAGTTTCACACTGCAATTTGTTGGTTGCTCTTGGAACTAGAAGAGTGCCAGGAGGATGCAACCTTAAAGTCTCCTTCACCACACATTTCACATAGCCCATGTGATTCACATCATTTTCTTCTACTTTTGATTTGTGTCCCACCACTCCTCGTACTTCTTCCTGAGCTTTCTTCATTTTCCCAGGATGTCTCACAAGCTCTGCCATAGCCCATTCCAGAGTAGTTGAAGTAGTTTCACTTCCTCCCGCAAACAAATCCTGCAATTTTCGAAATCGAAAATGTTATATATTTTATACGTAAATTAGAGAGAGAGAGAGACCACTAGTATCGCCTTGATGCTATCCAGGGAGAGATCAAAGTCACCACGGCCATCTCGTTGATGTTGAAGTAGAATATCCACGAAGTCCTTATTTTTATTATTTCTGCTCTCACTCCTATGTTCCGCTATTACTTGATCCATGAAGGTATCTAATTGTTTGAGAGTAACTTTCATTCTTGGAACTAGTCCTGTAACAACATCCATCCACCACAACGAAGGGAAAAAATCCCCATAACTGAACTCTCCAAATTGATGCATGACTTTCCTTCCTATCTCTCCAAAGCTTTTGCTGCTACTTTTACCATCCTGAGTTTCATACTTGTGACCAAAAATACATCTAGCCACTATGTTGGTTGAAGATGCAACCAGCAATCGAGTTAGCCCATCATTCTTCGTGCACGCTTCCCGAATCTTATTAACCAGTTCTGAAACTTCCTCTTCTCTGATGAAGCGATAGGATCGGACCCGTTTCGTGCTTAGAAGTTCAACCACAGAGATCTTCCTTTTCTGTCTCCACTCTTCGCCGTATTGCGCAAAACCCACGTCCTTGCATCCATAGAAAAGGATTCTGGCTGCTGTTTTTGAAGGACGGTCGGAGAAAGCAATGTCATTGGTTTTGGCCATTTCTCTGGCAAGATCTGCAGAAGAAACCACCAGAGTTGGAGTCTGACCTAAGCGCAGAAACATGATAGGGCCGTACTTTTCTGAGAGAGATCGTAAAGAACGGTGAGGGAGGGTGCCTAACTGATGAAGATTGCAATGATGGGTAATTTAGGAGGAGACGGAGGCAGATTGGGTTTGCTTCTTGTTCTTGTGAGCCTAAACGCAATGAGGGTGAAGATGAGGCACCAAAAGACACAGAGGTAAAGGTTTTCATTGAGTTCTAGAGTCATTAATTGCTCGTTCCATGCATGAAGCTATCACCATGTCTGGAACATTATATACAGAGAATTAACTTTATAAATAAATATATTATCCGTTTTAAAATGATGCAGCCGAGGCATGCATGTGACTCTGATACGTCGACAGTTTCTATGAAGATCTGTTTCCATGCTGGTTGTTCAGTGTATTCAAAACTCTTCTAGAACATGCATGCAATTTGAAAAAACAGGGTAAATAGTAATTGAACAATAAATTAAAAATATTGAATTATTTTTTTATATAATATATTGATGATAGCATTTCTATTTAATGTATTTTTTTGTTCATTTAAATAAAATAAAGAGAAGAAGAAACATTTGTTAATGAGATTATTCTGATCATATATATTACTTAAACTCTTTCATCTCATTCTTTATTTTTTAATTTTTTTGGAACAAGATTGTTTTTGAAATTAATAAGGAGGAAATTAAATTGAGATTTGATGGGAAGACACGTGCTATAATGGGGGGAAACTGATTCTCATCTCCTGTGATTGATATTATTTCTAGGACCTTAGATGAATTTTATTGCGTCACATATCCTTTTATACATGCTTCTTCTTTACCTGAAAACCAAAAGAGCATGAAACCTACGTTTCTAATCCAAACATAGAGGACGGAATGAAGGATTAAACAAGTAAAAAGATTTGGCACTGAAAAGGAATTATCTATTACACAATTTTATTGATAAAATTTCCTACAGGACTATACTCGACTTACCTTTTTACTACTTGATTGGTCTGTATACTTGTGAAATTTTGGGTTATAAATCTTAGCCACACCAATAGCTAAGAAATAACTTTTCATTGACATATAAGCTTCATATATAATTCTTTGCAGATTAATGAAATGTTTTGGCTGCTCCAAATTGATATACTTGTTTTTAACCTGGCTAAGCTACTTTATAAGATTATATATGAAACGATTCACACAAATATTTAAATACTCGTGCTTTGTTGCATTATTGCATGTTTAAGTGATCCTTCGATATTTTGCCTTCATTCTTTGAAGAAACATAAAATAGCATCAAATATACTAACTTCTAATTCTTTTTTTAATATATTTCATTAACTCACTACATATGCTGAGATAGTATATGTATATTTTTAATATGCTGAGGCAATATATTTTTATATACTATTCTCACTGATATTTAATATAAGAATATTTTAATCAAATTACGCAGATTAAGGATAAGATTAAAATTAATTAACTACATTGATTTTTCTAAAAAATCATAATATTTTTTTAAAATTATAATTATTTAATCTCTTTTTCTATCTCTTTATAATACATTAAATAGAGATATTTTTTTAAATTGTATAATAAATATTATCTCATATATTATAAATAATTATATATTTAAAATTAAAATAAAAAATCTTATAATTAAGACGGAAGAAAGTACTCCCTCTGTTTCAGTTTATAGTGCACTTTTAACTACCGCACACAGACCAAGACAATAATTAATAACTAACAAAATTTCTCACTTTTTCTCAAATTACCCTCATTAAATGCTTTGAAAATGAAATATTTTAATAATAAACACATATTTGAGTTTATTAATTAGGGGCAATATTGGAAAGAGAACAAAATTACACTACGTAATCCATAAAATGCACTATATTATGAAACATTAATTTCTTAAAAAAATGCACTATATAGCGAATCGGAGGGAGTATTATATATATCTTGAGTTTCTGACATTGCTAACAACAACAGGAAGGAAAATGTCAACACGTGTAATTTTGAGAAAACATAGGAGATGACATGCATGTTTGACAAGTGTTTGATTATACCTGCCATGGATTTATATACTATCCTAACTTTGATTGTACGTATGACAATGTGAAGGCAAATGTCTCCGCGTCTAATTAATGCTGAAAATATATAGTAGGAGATTAACACCATGTTTGACAAGTTTTTGATAATACCTGCCAGCCAAATCAAGGAAGAAGAAGAGAATACAGGCAGATTGAAAATATCTCTATATCATTCAGAAAAATGAAACCAAATCTTCATCTGTTTCCTACCAAGTCAGAAATCTCTAGACCTGCTACTCCTACTGTGTACAACAACTATTGGATTTTGTTTATATTTTCCGAGTGTGAGGTCATTGTTGGTTGGTTTGATTTGCCAGGGACAAATTAAGAAGAAAAGTACAAAGTTAAAAAATTGTAAACTTAATTTTCTTTTGGGACCAATATTGGAATCTTTATTCTATGAGTGCTCCTGCACACATATATATCAACAACAATCGCAATTTTCGAAAAGATAAAAAGCACATACATAACATGGTAAATGACATCTAAACTTGTGAATCATTTAGTTTGGGAATCCATCACTCATATTTATAAATTCTATTGATTTTGATTGAGATATTACTATGACCCTATAACGATGATATATTGTATGCAAGACATGACTGCGGATCAATTACATGCATGTACATGACATGCGTCTCTATACATGTTACTCATTTGACAAGTGTGTCCATTTAAAAATTTAAAATTTTTAAAATGAAAATATAATTATTAAAGTGAGAAGAAAAAATAGTTTAACTTTTATTTTTACAAGTTTTAGAGGCACTATTGTCAGAATCGAACCGGATATTAAATCGGATAAGACACTGGTTCAAGATTCAATGGTTCAACCAAATCGAACCAGAGTAGCACCGGTAATAATTAAAATAATATATTTAAAACCAATAATATAAATTTAAACAAATTTTATAAATTAATCAAAGTCTCAAACTAAAAAATATTAAATTATCAATCTATTATTCCCCACAAACAAACTATTGATAAGTTTCATAATTCAATATTTAAATCTAAATAAGTTAATATTCATCTATAATTATATTTTGAGTTCAAAATAATAAATTAATAATCTATTATTATATTATTCATTAAGTAAATATATAATTTTTAATAGTTATATATTAGAATAATGCTTATATAATATTATAATATATAAAAAATATTTTATACTAAAAATGAAGTTGTTTTATCTTTAAAACCAAAAGAAATATTTTAAAAAAATTGGAAAAAAATAATAATATAGGACCGGTTTAAGGCCGGTTTGACCAGTTCTCATCGGTTCTGAACAACAGTAGTTATGTAACTTAACCGAACCAAACTAGGTATCGATTGCCGGTCCAACCGGTCGAACCAACCAGTCTGGTTCTAACAATAATGTTTGGAGGAGTAAAAAAAAATTCTGGATCTGGTCAATTTATATTTTATTTGAAAAGAATTTAATAGGTTGGAGAAAACATAGGGTCTGTGTAGTGCAATTTTTAAAAACAGTTTTTTTGTTTTCAAAAACAGAAAAATAAAAAAATTTATTTGGTAAACTTGTTTTTTATAAACTGTTCTAAAAAATAGAAAAATAAAATAATAGTAAACTCAGAGCATCTTTAAGTTATTTTGTAGTTTTTGTTCTGGAAAACAAAAGAAAAAAATGAAAAACATCCACCTCATTAATGGTAAAGTTATAAATTTTGAATAACTCATCTATCACTCACTAGTTATGATTTTGAGAACAATCATTCAAATAAATTTTTTTATTTTCTTATTTTCTAAACTTATTCTTTAAAATAATTTTATAAAATTATTTTAAAAATAAAAAAATAAAAAATACTATCAAATATGCCCATAAATTCTATCAAAAGGAGACAAAAGAACCATCATTAACGTTTGATGTGTTGTCCGAAGTCAGAAATGTGCACGTAGTACGGGATTTGAAATATTTTTTTTAGGGGACTTACCAAAAGATGGGGAGAAATAAAAAGAAGGAATAGATTTATGCATATAGGATTTGTTGAGAATATGTTATAATGTAGTTAAGGCCCTATGTATATAATAGTCATTTTCAATTAGAGAGATTCATATTCTTTCGTTGGAAGAACAAAAATATTGAGAGAGATATGATAACATATTTGATTCATATTTTTATAACAATTTTTTTATTTTTTTATTTTAGAAAGATAAAAAATTGGTTTGATAAGTCTATTTTTTATAAAATATTTTTAAAAAATAAAAGAACAGAAAATTCAGAATATCTTTTAAGTATTTTACATTTTTTGTTCTAAAAAATATAAAAAAATAAATAAAAAATACCCACCTCATTCATAGTGAAATTATAAATTTTAAATAACTCATTTAATACTTGGACCTATTTTATAACTAATTAATTTTCATATTATTTTTATAGCTTTTTGAGTTGCAAAATCATTTATCAAAATTTTTGCAAATAAGCAAGTCTGATATTTCACTCTCAGTATATAAACTGCTTAATTTATTCAATCTATCTCATAATATAATTGATCTTAGGTCTGATTTAAACAATTTTAATTTTGTAAAACTTCTTTTGATAGCAATCATCACATCTATTGTCAATAATATTCTATAAATAATGGATGTATCTGGAAAAAAAAAACTCTTTTGATATAGTTTCTATTGGACTATTGATTTCTTCTATTAACAATTTTCTCAATATATTCAATTCTAAAAATAAATCAAAACCATCAATATTAGAATATTTTCTAAAAGTCGAAAACTTTTTAGATTATTGCAATGTGTTTTCTGCATCCACAGTTCTAAATTTTTATAATTCAACTAAAAAATGTTTTATATTATAAAAATTTTTCAAATTGGCTTTTAATAGAAAAAATAAATTGATAAAATATGTATAAAAATAAATTGATAAACAACTACATAAGGTATGAAGAGGAAGAGGGTATAAGGCTTTTTTTTTTGTTGTTTAAGGGCTTAAGGCCCAATATTTTAGCCACAGTCCTATTGTGTACACATATCACCTTTAGTACTTGTTTGATTTCACGTTAGAAATTAAGTTTTGGCCCAAAATTGGATTTTATTTTTTTTTTCTTTTTATATATTTGGGTATATTTACTTAATCTCACTGAAAATTTAGTTATTTTTCAAAACCAAGTTTAAATAAAAGTGGTTGTGGAGTTACTTCTCTGTTAGCAAGCAAGTTTGCAACATTAGTGTGGTGGTTAAAGAAATTTATTACATATCTAAAAATTTATTTAATTAAAATTATCCAAATATAACCACTTTTGTCAAAACTAATTTTTAAGTAAAGTATTTAAATACAAATTACATTAATTCAAAATTGATTTTCACCATAGTCACATTGCAAAATCTATTCTACCAAAACTCTATTTTGACAAACTGAAAAAACAAACAGACCGTTAATCATTTTCAATTTGTATCATCATCGTAGAATAGGGTACATTAATTTTCATCTGGTGTCAGTTTGGATAAAGAATATTTAGTTGGGTAAGCAAAAGAGAAAAGAAATTAATTTTGGAGGGGAAAAGAGAAAAAGATAGAGCCCAAGAACTCATTTCGCGGTGATCGGAAGCTTAAGTAGTAATGGCCCAAGTTCAATTATTGAACCCACAAGCAAAAAGGAATGCAGCCTTGGCCTATTTCAAGTGATCTGAACTTAAGTAGTGATGGCCTAATTACAATTATTGAACCACACGCAAAAATGGAAGGCAGACTTGACCCATTTCAAAACCTCCATCAGCTTGTGGCCTAACTTGATTTAGAATTAACTTGACTTGACCTGTTTAGCAAAAGAGACCAAACTCAAGCTTATAGTTAGATTCATTTAAGTATATTGGTTTGGCCTACAAGTTTGTCGGGGTAGCCTATTTAAATTATTATAATATATATAATATCATATATATTATTACACATATAATATAATATATAAATAATTAAATTAATTTTATTTAATTGTTTATAGATAAATTTTTAAATAGGTTTCAAACCTATGCGTTGGCATTTGTGACTCCTCAAACACATATTTGTGGGAAACTCTTCGCATTTGCAATCATCCTAACATGAATTTAAACATGTCATAGACATTCATACTTGTAGCAAAAAATTTAATCTAGCATGTACATTGTTTGAAGCTCCAATGAGCATTTGAATCAAATTTATATATACAAACAACTCATCATTTTTTTAAAAAATTATTTGAGCATTCATTATTACTAACTAATTTGAATTTAAGTCACATCAGACTTGAAAAACCTTTTACATATTTTTTTTATGGATAAAGTAGAAAACTCATCATTTTTGTGCATGCTTTGCAAATCTTGTTATCTAAGGAGAAAATGACAAATAAGTACCTTTGTGAGTAAAAAAATTACAAAAACATACCTTAAACTTATGAAATTACTATGAGTACTAATCTATTTATTTGAAATTATTTTTTCCTGCGAAATGACCATTTTACCTTCCCCCTTTGTGTTAGAATTACTAATTAATTAAATATATTCATTTGTAACTAATATTTAGTAATTTGCAATGGACATTAGTAAAGTTGTAACGAATAACAGTTGATTTGCCAATTGCAACTAAGGTGATAGTCAACCATCAGATCTATAATATTTCCACTTTTTAAAAGTTGCAAACTTCCAGATCTATAATATTTCAAACCCACTAAATCAAAATAAAAAAAAAATTAGCCCAAAAAAAGAACTCATTGGAGAAGATGAAAATGGGGTGCAGGCAACAAAAGAGAAAGAATAAGAGGAAGGGAGAAGCATTGGCAAGAAGTAGCGCAAATCCAGCGAAAAAGGAGTAAAATGTTTTACCTGAATCCTAGATCTCATTGAGATCATCTTCACCCTTGGCGAGGATGGACCACTGAACCAGAACTTGCTCGAGATCGAACGAGGAGGGAGCATGGACTAGCTTTTTCTTCTCGAACAAGAAGGAAGCACGAATTAGATCTCATTGACCAAATATATTGCACGAATTTGAGATCGGACGAAGAGGGAGCACGAACCCAAGATCGGACGAGGCGGAACAACAGTGGGTGGGGGGAGGAGATGATCGTGTTTGAGGAGGAGGGACGAGGGAGAGGAGTGAGAACCGATAAAGAAGAGGGAGAAAAGGAAGGGAGGAGGGACGAAAGGGAAAAGAAAGAGAGGGGCAAAATGGTCATTTCATGAATAAAAAATAATTTTAAATAGATACCTTAATACCTTATTGTAATTTTGCAAATTTAATGTATATTTTTTATAATTTTTTGTACCCAAAAACATTTATCTGTCATTTTCTATTATTTAAGTCTATAACTTCTTATTCTCTAATTAATTTGATAAGATCGCACCCTTTTCAGTTTAGAAGTTCCAATTCCTATTGAGTATCATTGATTTTTCTTGAGGCAACCCCACTATAATTAGAGTGTGACATTTGAGTGTATGTAAGGTTAAAAAATTGAACTTTATTAATATTATAAAGTGTGCATTATGCTTATTTGTCTTATAAGATGGGCATTCCAGTGCGTAACTAATAAGTTGGGAACCTTGAGTACAAGAGAAAGCATGAGAATATGACCTACCTACAACCTCAAGACTATTAATTACCTTTGTTCTTGAAGTGGACATATATCTGATTCTAATCGAACTACTTTTAATGAATTTAAATTTGGATAGGGATTAGTTTTATTTTTAATAAAAATTATATCGTATTTTTTAAAAAATAACATTTTTATATATTGGTCTTCCATTATAAAGAGCTGACTGCAGTGGTGGTATGATTGAGTTGCACAACTAGAACTATTCAAATTATATATATAACTTGAATATTTAAATTTTAGAATAAACATAACACAAAATAAAAATTAAAATATCCATATTAAATTTGAAATATTTAATAAATTTCTGATTACTATAAAACAGCGGACAAATTAAATACATTTTCTAAAAATAACACTGTTAGTCCACGTGTGACTGGCGCTGTGAAATGGGAGTCGGCCAATTTTTTCAGACGCAAAGCCTGACAAATCTAGATCGATGTGTGTCAAAACTACATGGCTCTCCCAATGACAGTAAAATTGATGTTGCATTTTATCTCCAATAATAAAAAGAAAAATAGGTAAATAAATTCTTTTGGCCCCGAAAAATGTGTAAATTACAACTTCACTAGATCAAGCTGGAATCAAAGAGGGTAAATATCCTTTTAATGAAAATAATCAATCAACATAATGAACAACTAGTCATATTTTTCTATGTATCTCATAGAATTTGAAAAACAAAATGTAATATTCATGATTTAAGAGTTATGAATATGTCAATTTGTTATAGATTTTATTATATATTTTTATAAATGATTTACTGTTAAATGTTTATTTTATTTAAATATTTCCAAAACATTGGAAAGGTATTATTGAAATTAAGTGAATAGTTTCAATTTTGAAATTACGATCACTCTTTTCCGTAGAAGTATTTGGTACAAGTAGTTTAATTTGAGCATCGTCCAGAATAAATAGAGTAAATTTTTTTACATAATTATTTTCATTCACAACAAATTAAGAAATGAATAAAGGCATAAGCGATATCTATTTTTAATGCCGAAATTGTTTATTTTTTTAATTTTGATGCGATTTTTTTTCATTTTGACATAAATTTCTAACTCGTGGGACAGAAGGAGAAATGGGTGCATATAGTGACACGTGACTCTCGTTTTTTATTTTTTTTTGGGGCCAAGGTGATTCTCGTTCTTCAAATCATGAAAATGCCTTTCCTCTCAGGCACTCACGTATTTGAAATAAAGTTTGAATCTTTTTTAAGTTTAGTATAAATTTTTTGTTAAATTAAAAAATGTCAGACAAAAATATTTGTTTATATATACTTTTGTAAAGTTAAAAAATGCAAGCACATTACGATAAAAAAGTTAAAAAGTTCTCGTCAAAATATGATAAGAAATATTTTTTATTCAGCTCCTGATTTCTATAATCATGGGTTTGGGTGCAAGCTGTGAATGGAGGGATTTGTTATTGTGAGAACCCATATGATTTTAGCCAATTTGAACTAGATTCATTGTGAATCTTTTACACGCTTCTTTAAAAATAAACAAAATACAAATTTAAAATAAATCATTCAGATCATATGTGAGCATTATAAATTTTTTTTTTTTTGCTATTTGTGCCCGATATCTTGGGGTAACTTAGGTTTATTGTCCACATTAAACTAATCCAGACCTCGTGCTGTGAGACCTTGTGGTGGCGACGATACCAATGATAAACCCTCTTTGAGGGCTTATTTTTATTTATTTTAAAAATACAATATCAAATCAAAACAAATTCATATCAATATACTCCCTCCGGTCCTATATATAAACCTTTTATCTTGGTCTTGAATATAAGATCCTTTACAATATACGAGGTGATATTTATTATATATTTCCAAAAAATATTCCTATTTAATGTATTCAAAGAGAAAAAGATAGAAAATAAATAAGGGTAGTTTTGGAAAAATGTTAAAATTTTCGGAGAAATCGAGGTAGTTAATTAGTTTTAACTCTCCTTCTTAATTCACGTGATTCGGTTAAAATGATCTTATATTAAGGACCAGAGGATGTAATATGCAACATTAATGTTTCACTTACGGGTAATAATCTAGATTGGTAATAATCTAATTTTTAGTGTCATTATCTTGGAAACAACATGTCACTATTCACATGACTTAACTTCTAAAATTGATTAATGTTTGACAGAAGTTACATAGGGAGTAGGGGTGTGCAAAAAACTCGTGACCTGGTTGGTCCGGTCCAACCCGGTCCTATTGGGCCAATCGGGCCAGGTTTTATTTCGGGTTGGGTTGGGCTGGGCTTCGGTTCGGTCATTTGGCCCAGCCCAACCTGAACTATATATAAATATATATATATGTATTTTAAAATATATTATTTTATATATATTAATTGATTTTATAAGATTTTTCTATATATCTTATATAATACATTTATTATTTGATTACTATGAAAAACTTTATAAGGTTTTGATATTTTAATTTTATTTAAAATTTTAAATTGATTTCTTAATTTAATATTATATGAAAATAATGTGTAGTTGTAAAAATTTATAATTTTTAAGAAAATTAATTTCTATCCTACCATTATATTTTAAAAAAAATTTACTTTTACATTAATAATTAAAATTTTTTCATTAATACAGTTAGTTTTTATTTTATTTTTAATATTTTTAAAAAAGTATGTGATACCGTACCGGCCCGGTACCTAACCCGGGTGTGCACGGTCCGGGTATCAAGTGGGGGTGAAACCCGACCCAACCCAGCTCATACATACCCCTAATAGGAAGTATAAGAGGATGAAGATGTCCCCGAATAATATATTGAAAAGGACCCTTATCCTTATTAATAACTAAATAAAGAAATCTTGCTTTTGATATAAAAGATAAAGGCGGTAATGAGGCTGTCCACCCAAGTGGGTAATAGAACTATTGCATAATTATTCCTTTTCTTTGACCCTGAATCCTATATAAACAGGCAAAAGAATCAAATTTGAATTCAGCTCAACGTACAGAACCTCCGAGCATACCATCAATCATCTTGGTAACATATAGATGAAGCTTTCCTTCTTCCTCTTATTCTTCCTCTTCCTCTTCCTTCTTCACCATCCCATTTTTGCAACAAATTATCACAAATTCAAGGTAACCAAACCGACTCAGTACTTCGAGGTAACCAAACCCATTCAACTCCCTCAAACCAAGCCTTGCTCATACCACATTCTCCGTCACGATTTTGGTGGCACTATTGAGAAACCTCCAGTTCTCGCCAATTACACCCCTCCCTCACATTGCCCATCTCACAAGTTTTCCAAGATTGTTCTCAAGTGGAATGCGACTTGTAAAGGAGTCCAATTTGATCACATTTTTGGTGTGTGGCTCGGTGGGGTTGAGCTGCTTCGGAGCTGTACCGCGGTGGCGAGGTTTACTGGGATTGTTTGGAATGTTAAGAAGGACATTACGAGGTACTCTTGTTGTTCATGAATGATCAAATTCTTGCTGTTTATCTGAGAAATCAGGTTGATGATGCTTTGACTGGGGTTTACCATGTTGATCTTTTCCTTCACTTTTATCTTGAAGTGAAGAGTTTTGGTGGGGATGAACCAAAATCTGATGGTGATTTAGTTTTTGGGCATGTTTTTCCAGCAGATTTAATCTTACCCATTTCACGAAATCTTCCATTGAATGATGGGTTGTGATTTGAAATTGTGAATTCTACTGATACAGCTGTGAGAGTTCGAAATTCCCCAAAATACTTATAGGGCTGTGTTAGAGGTCTATATTTCATATCATGAGAATGATGAATTTTGGTACTCCAATCCTCCAAACGAGTACATTGCTGCGAACAACCTTGAATATACACCTAGGAATGGGCCATTTAGAGAGGTTTTGGTCACTCTTGGTGATCAGATTATTGGTGGGGTTTGGCCTTTTACTGTGATTTACACAGGAGGGATAGAACAATTGTTGTGGAGACCCATTACTGGAATTGGGTCATTTGATCTTCCTTCTTATGATATTGAAATCACACAATTTTTGGGGAAAATATTAGATGGGCATTCCCACTCATTAGGGTTTAGGGTAACAAATGAATTGATTGTTTGGTACATAGATGCAAATCTGCCTGTTTGGTTGGATAGAAAGAGCATAAAAATAGAAGGACAACTTTCCAACCTCTCTATCAAGCCCCTGGTTGAATCCTCTGTTTCACATTTCAAACACTTGAACGGAAATTTCCAGACTAGTGCAAGGAGGTCAATTTCATCATCTAGGTGGGTGAGATCTTCTTTTGGTAACATCACAACCAGTCTAGTTCAGGACTTCAGCTACATAAACTCCTTGGTAATTGGGAAGGATGGGATTATGAAAACTGCAAACCAAACAATCCTTTTCAATGACACTGTTGATGCCAAGCTTCCCTACTCGTCTGCTCATCTTGTTGATAAAACTTTCAGGAAATTTTCTCTATACTTCGACAAGGATGAACTTCATCAAGCAAATGGAAGTAACTTATTTTTTGCAAATGCCACATTGGGATTTGATGAGAATCATGATTCTGGATCTTCAAGCAGCTATCTCAAGAATCTGCTGAATGCTCATAGCATTGTGGCTGTCACAAATAGTACTTCGATGAAACAATTATTTGGTACACAACAAGTTTACAATTATAAAAGCCATGAACTTTGCTATTTTAGGAATGTGAGTAGCTCAGGTTACTCCATTGTCTTTGATAAAGTTGCAAACTCATGCAACCATAGAAACAACTCTGATAAGCCCGATCAAATGTGGAGTATTTAGGCTGTTTGATTCTTCCATGAGCTTTGTATAAGGGCTTCCATTGATCTTCATGCAAGGGGCCTCATTTTCTATTTCAGTATTGTATGTAAGCTTTGTATTGTGTTGTCTTTAAGCCCCTTTTCCTTCATATTTTGCAGTAATAAGATTCTGTTCTTCCATTGGTGGGGAAACAGAGCTGGAGCGAGAGCCAGATTCTGCTGTGTACTAGCATGTCTGAAATCAATCATTTTGAATTTCTTCCACTAGATAAATACCTTATTTTCTTTTTATTTTCGCTCAAATAAAATTTATATAAGTTGAGATTTGATGGCCCTCCATGGATGATTAAGATTTTAAATAAAGATATTTTATTAGATATTTAAATTATTTTTATATTTAATTTAGGATTTACATTTTATCTTTTATTTATTTTTTATTTTATAATTTTTTTTAAATTTAGAATAAAATATTTTAGATTATCTTGGTATTTAATAAATTTATAAATAAATGAGATTCTTACAATTTCCTTAGATTTAGTTTTTAGATTAAATAATTTTCTATTTTATTAGATTATGTCAATATTTTAGAATGCTTTATTAAGTCCTATAAATAGCTATCATTGTAATTCCAATTAAAAAAAAATCATAGTGAATAAATTTGATTTTCTAAATATCTATTTTCCTCTTCCTAGTTCTAACTATCTAATTGTTTTGTGGCTTAAAAAGCAATTAGAAAGGTACTCAATTAATACCCCCTTACAGAAACAATATTGATACATTCCACAGCCTATATAGTTATTTGGTAATATTTCCACCGGAAAAAAAAGGAATTCACCATTACCTTGAATACCCTTAAACATTCCAGATATTCATTAATATTAATACATGTAACTATAGGGATCATCAATTAGATTTGTACAAGACACGTGTTTGTTGGGAATTAGGACATCGGCTTAACTCATATTTTGATCTAATCTTGTTCTAGTTTTCATTTGTTTTTCTGAAAAAGTTTGATGTTCGCAAATTGCGTTTAATATTCGACTCTTGTTATTTTTTTTTTGGGAGCCGGTTAAATTATCTTTATTTTTTAAAATTAATTTCAATATTAATATTCACTCAATATGTAATATTATTAAATCTATTACAAGCTATACACTAAATAGAATGATTCATTTTTTAAATTTAATGAAATGCATATAGAAATGTATCTAATTTTTCTAAAAATATAAATTATCTTTAATGATATAAAAATGTTCTATAACTCTCAAAAAATAATTTTTCTTTTTAAAAAATTAATATAAGTAAATGGATATAAATTAAGTTAGTTAATGTGATCTCAATCTGATTAATTGAGTTTTTTTTTTTCAATTGAATCAAATTCAATATATAATTAAATATGACCAAATTAATCAAATCTACTTATTGAGCACTGATACTTTCGAGGTAACTAAAACCAAATTGATCATTGAAGCAATCTAACTACTGATTCAATATTCTCAGACCGTTCAAACAGTGACCAAATAATTCTTAATTAAATTAGTATATTTTCAATTGTATATATTAAATAAAAGAGGAGAGTGGTTTTAATTTAATATGGATAATATAAGTTTATTAAATTACTCTTTACATAATTTTAATAAAAGGTTGCCCAAACGATGTCAACTAATTTCAAGCACCCAAGTTCTAAAATAATTTGGTGATTTGGGAATTTTTTTTAATGTAAAAAATTAGTCTTTAAGCTCTGAAAAGAAAAACTAACACTATGCAACCATAAATTTTAGTGGAACAAAAGAAATGTTACATTCAAAATGCGGTGGCATGCAAAATAAGCTGGTATTGAGATGGGGTTAATGAAGAATGAGAGCGACAGTGGGGAAGCAATGGATGTGCTCCCTCTGTTAACGGTTAGTTTTGATGAAAAATTTTGTTATTTATTTATTTATTATTTTAAATTAAAAATAATATTAAAAATATTCTTTTTTATCTATCCATTTCTTTGATGGTGTATTAGGAAATTAAAAAAAAATTCTAATATATTAATTGTATAAATTAACATATGAAAAGAAATGAAGGAAGTATTATCTTAGAAGATTAATTTAGAAGAGGAAGTGTCCTATTATTAGGGAAAACAAGAAGAGGCATGGTGTGAAGGCAAAGGATGTATTTTTGATGGGAACTTGAGGAAAGAGGAACATGAAATAAGTGAAGTGAAGTTTTTTTTTTTTTTCACAGCAAACTTATAACAACGCTCTTTGCATCATTATAATTAATTAATAATAATAATTTTGATAAATTCATGTACAATGATTTTTGAGTGTGATAGCCTTTCTTTGCATCCTGATTTAGGTATGCATGGAAATCTGAATCATGCCGTTGGACCCTATTGGGAATATTGATTTCAACATGATTTTTTTTATTTACAAAATTTGAACATTTGATCTTATTTAAAAAGAATTAACTTCTTTATGAGTTTGGGCTAATCATCATTGATAGAGTGGGTGGAAGGTTGGATTGCTCTCATGAGTTTGGGTTAGCAATTTTGGGTTTTGTGAATGCCCTCAGAATAAAACTTTAATAAGTGGATATTGAACCTTTTGTTGATATGGATTTTTTGTAAGACAGTGGAAGATCAAGTGTACTTTTGAAAAACATGTACCAAAATCTAATTCTGAATATACTAGATAGTTATGGTTTCGTTGATATACTGGTTACATATTCTTTTTGAATGGAAAGAAGGAATTCAATTAAGAGTACAAGATTCATGGAGGTAGCTAGACAAGAGAACAACAGGACATCAAAAAAATTGCATGACCATAGAGCATATTCTAACAAGAATTCTCTCTGTTGTAAATCTACCATCAGTGAAAAGAGTTCTATTCCTGGCCTGCCAAGGGAACTAAGATGTAACACCAAATACTAGGCACCAAGTAAGATTAACGTGTTTAAGGTGAAAGTTCTCAAAAAGCCATGTCTGAGAAGGCTTGGTTAAGAAGTTTTGAAGACCATTTGAAGAGATAAGAGTACGCCAAGCAGAGCGTGCAATAGGACAATGGCGAAGCACATGATCAACATCTTCTAAGCCATTTTACAAATCTGACACAATGGATCTTGACAAAATTTTCTGCGGCATCTTTCAGCATTAGTCAGCAACCTTCCCTTAGGAGCTAACCAAAGTAATTTCTTAACACGTTGAACACGAGGCCACTTCCAAATAGAGTCCCATTTAGAGGAAGTTTCATGCCAATTTTCTTCTTCTCTGGCTTGAAATGTTGAGGCAACATTAAAAGAACCGAGACAATGTAGTTCCAATAACAAGATACAGGATCATTATTACTTGCTTGAATAGTAACAGTTGTAATTCAATCCGGAGTATGAGAGGGCAAAAGATGACGAGAAAGGGGCCATTTTCACCCTACATGACTGCCACAGTAATAAGCAACTGTTTTAGAAATCTCACTGTCGGGGATATCATAACGTGCAAGGTTCTTCAAAGGGCCAAGATCTCTAACCCATTTTTCGGTCCAAAATTTGACCTTAAATCCATTACCTAGATTCCATGCAATGTGATGGTGAGTATCTTCCCCAACATTAGTGATGCTTTTCCAAAAATAAGAAGAGGATCTTGTTTTAAAGAGATCAAAATTAGAATCTCCCCATCCATATTTCGCTCTCAAGACTCGAACCCATTGAAGATTAGGTTCGGCAACAAGCTTAAAAGCAAGTTTTGAGATAAAACCACAATTTTGACCTTTGAGCCTCTTTTAAGCCACAACCACCATTATGCAAGGGTTGACATAGGTCATCCCAAGTAAAATGACTAATGCCACTGTGTGTATCAGAAAATCCCTGTACAAATTTTCTAATAAACTTTTCAAGCTTTTGGATACAAGAGGATGGAAGCATAGGAGTTTGCATAGTATAGAAAAGACTTGAAGACAAGATAGATTTGGTCAATGTAATTCAGCCAGCAAGAGAGAGAGGCCTTGTCTCCCAACTAGCTAGCTTCTGATGTACCTCATGTATTAACAATCGAATGAGACTGGTCGGTTGGACCAGTTGGATTGAGAATTGATACCATCTTTGGTCTGAAAAAATAGCAGAACCAGTCAAAACTAGTCAAATCGAGCATGAACGGGTCTAAAACCGGTTTGAACCAGTTAGAATTTTTTTTTCAAATTTTTAAAATTTTTAAATAAAATAGCATTATTTTTAATACTAAATAATATTATTATTTGTACAAATTTTTTTCTTTCTACATTATAATATTATATAAGCATTATTATGATATATAATTATTAATAGTAATCAATTTACTTAACAAATAATATGAAAATAGAATATCAATGGATCATTTTAAATCCAAAATATGATTATAGATTAGTAGAAACCTATTTAAATTTTAATATTAGGTTATGAAATATATTAATATTTTAATAATATATAACATATAAAATTAAAGAAATTATTAATTTGATTACTATCAGTTTAATTACATTTTAACCATGGTTAAATCATTAAACTTTAGACTAGTATATTGACCAGTCCGGTTTTAGTACCTAGGTTGTACCCTCTAATAGTTGAACTCCCTCCAGTTCATATTATAAGATGTCTTGAGGGATTTTTTTTAATCCGTAATATAAGATGTGATATAGTAATTTATCATTTTTTCTCCTCATTTATTATATTATTAATATTATAACTTATATTATATTTAATAAAAAGAGTGAAATTTATAGGGGTAAAACTGAAAATTTTTTGGTTTTCTTCCTAAAAGTTTTTTAATATACGTGAAAATGGTTCCAACACTTTATAATATGGATTGGAAAGAGTAAGTTTGTTTAGTCACTCTTCCATGCTTCATTTCTTTGATGGTTGAAAGAACTACAAATAATAAAGACTTCATAACCACTCAGATTTCTTGAGAAGAAATTTTTTTTTTTTAGCCTTCCTTATACGATGACTTGAAGACACAAAAATATCAAAGAATTTGCTTCATGGTATTGATGCTGTTCTAATATGTGGTTCGAAAAAGGATAAAAATCATCAATAAAGAATAAATGAGAAACAGGGTTTACCATCAAATTCAAATCTTAGAAATTATAGGGTATATAATTTTTTTTAGTGAGTTATAGGATATATAATTTGTTTGGGTGAATGTCTATATAGACACACATATATTTACACATAACAAATTTTTATATAATTATTTATTCATTTTTTAAAAAAAGTATATTGCCTCCACTGAATTCTGCATCCACCAATATATATATATATTGAGCCATATTATTCATATATAAATTATAAAGTTCAGAAAAAAATTGTATTATTTATAAATTTATTCAGTAGATAATATAATTTTACCAGAACTTAATAAATTAATATGATTAACATATTAATTATGATTACTGTTAAAGTGAAAAAATCACATTGCTGTAATTCAAAAAAGATTTATGTTGACATTTTATAATTTTAATAAAAATAAAATGAATCTGATCGGTGGCCCAAAAAAAAATTCAATCTCACAACACAAAGCATTAAAAAGTTAAAATAAAATCAGTGGCAGCCCTTAGATACGCGTATTAGGGTTAGGAGTTAAAATCAAGAAGAAAAGGGAAGTTCTAGTTCGGCGCCTTTCAGTAATTTGGGGGAAAAAAAAAAGAAAGCAAAATGCAACTCTTACACTCTTCACTCTCGTGCTTTATCTTCACTAGGGAGCAGCAGCAATTGATCTTATTTTCACCATTGTACAATCTGATCATCTCCGTTGTGGAGTCGCTGTTCATTGCTTGCTCTTCACCGTGTTGCTCGTTCAACGTTCGTCGTGGCGCCATTCATCAGTCACAGCTATTCGTTCGCATCTTTGGCCATTCGCATTTCATCCTTTGTGTTGTGCACCGCCAAGTTTTCTGATCTCACGTTCAACTCGTCACTCACACCTCCATTGTGCTCTTCACCGTTGTGCTTCCTCACCAGGTTTGAAGTTTTTTTTTTTAAATCCACATCTGGAATACAGATTTTTCATTTATGAAAATTGAAATTTTAATCTTCCAACCGCAAGATATATCCAAGGGCCGTACGTTATTTTTTTAGTACTTTCATAATTATAATTATAATGCTTGGTCAGCTAAATATTTTTGGACCCTTATTTTATGGATGAACGGGATATGGCTGGAGATATGATCGGAAGTCTCCAGTATCCTATCATCCATAACACGTGCTTCCTCCTCATCTACAATTTTCATCTCCTCTCACACAAAAGTAGCCGTTTGCCAGGGATTAAATTTCAAAATTGGTATTTCCAAAGATAAAAAAAATTCCAATTGTTACCGTTGGAGCAAGATAACATACTATAGATACGACCGTCGGCTCTCTGTTATTCCCTAATCAACATCAATTGTTTCTCTTGTTCTCCCGCACTCACAGAGCCTCTTCTCTACAATCCTTCGTTTGATTCCTTCAGGTTTGTGCACCGCTCCATCATCTCTTCTTCCTCGAATTCTTCTCGTAATCTCTGTCTCTGTCTTTTTTTTTGGCTGAACGTAGTCTCCGTCTTGTAAAGAGTGATATATCGTTCATGATTTTTTTTTGGGCTAGATGTAGTCTCCGTCTTGTTGTCTTTTCTGTGGCATTTAGCAAATAATGGCATGTCTCCATCTTTTGTATAGCATTCGATCTTCTAATTTGATTGGAAGAATTGGTTGCTCTGTTTTTGTTCAATAGATTTGCGATATATATATATATATGAATGTATGTATGTATCTGATACTCATATCTGATCGTATGGGGCTTTGAACTTGGATAAATTTCAACTTTCCTCTTTAACACCAATTCTTTGAATATTGGTCTAGCTTTGATCCATGGTAAAAGAATTGTATTATGTTCTGTTGTATGCAGCATGGTCTGGAAATATTGCGGTTGCAGTTATATGGGATTTTTAATGAAGTTTTGTCCGTGTATGAAGAACCGATAATAATTGCTCTTCCTCCCTTCCCCACCCACCTCGCCCCTGAATCGACATTCTTTTTATTTGGTTTTGACTGTGACGTACACTTGTTGAATTTGGGACTTGTTTTGTTGCAGCCGATCTGACAGCAGAGGTGTCCTCAAAAGTTGTGTAGAGATATATCACACTGTATTTCATCAGCAATTTGGTAAGAGTATTATTCTGATGTTCAAACATTTGAGATGTTCCAGATCTATGGACCCAACGAGAGGTAAGAGAATATTGTGAATCTTCCCTTTGAATTTGTCTAATGTATAATATATACCTTGTTCTTATTTGGTCTGCTCATCAACTCAATTCTGTATATGTTCTTAAATACAAACTTCTTTTGGATAAAGTAAACCAGTTTCAAGGTTTTCATTTGACATATTTTTTGGTTTGTCCATTTGATGTAATGGGTGATGGAGCATATGTAAGATCTTTTTTATTGTGCTTTGATTTTTTAAGGAACTCATTGCAAATAGTTGAATGACTGGTCAATTTGCTTAAAAACTCTGCACATGACATGAGGTACATCTCATTATGCCAAAACATACAAATGGTGAAATGATGTGGCCACAAAATGGGAGACAGATGATGAAAAAAATAAAAGGAAAACACCTTTAACAAAGTAGAAATGAGTTCTTTCTTTCTCTTGTTCTTCTCATTTCACTTGTTTCCTTAGACAACATCCTATCCTCCTGCCTTATATTTTCTTTTTCTTCTTCATCCTAATAAAAATGACTTTTACAATTAATGCATATTTATTGCTTGCATAGACTTAAGTTATGCTGCATGTTCCGTTGATTGTTGGGATCTACAAGATGATGCTGGTGTAGTTATGGTATGAACAAGTCATGTTAGTCAAGTGTTTGATTCTTAATTTGTTTGATCTCACGAAATCCTTTCATGCAATTAGTCTGTAAATATAACAAAGGTCAAGATGTTGTCTTCTCAACACCCATAAACATTTTATCAATTGTTTTATTATTTATTATAGAACTAGCACTTCCACAGTCAATATATTGATAGTTAATACTCTAAACAAAGTTTTACTAGACCTCAATTGGATATTGTAACTAGTAAAAAGTTGTCCAAATAAAGGATATAAATCTATAATGCTCTAAATACTACCTTAGAGATTTATATGTAGACTTTGGTATTGTAATCTTGATTTTCAATTGTGATCTTCATATTATGTTATTGAAAAAACAATAAAAATAAAAATGTTGGTTTTCATTTTCGATGTCTCTTTTTGTGTGAAGTTACAAGCTGAGGCAATCTTAGTTTGGACCCATTTTGGCATGATTAGGAATTGACCTTGTGTTTAGAATTCAAGTTAAGTGGCAATGATTTTGACTTTAATGAATCAATTGTGATAGTCATTAGCTTGTGAGGATTTGGGCCTATATTGATCCTTTCTTGTGTGTATTCACCTATCTTTACCTTCACTCTAGAACTTGTCTTGATTCTTTGTTGAGACCACAATTACATTTGCATGCACAAAATGATTAAGGCATTCTTTTATTTGTTAGCTACTTAGCCATATAACCAACCCTTGCATATTTTATCCATTGTTTAGCCCATTGAGCCTTGTGTCCTTTCTTTTCATATTGAACCTTTTTTGAGCCAAGGCCAAGTGTTAAATTCCCACCTTATCACCTCAGGAATTGGTGAGCATTTTACAAGCGTAAGCATATGTTGTTGGTGCATTATCTTGGGCAAGAAAAAATGAAAAAATGGGAGAAGAAAAAATGTGAGAAAAAAAATTGAATGAAAAGGGTTGAGATGGAGCGTAAAACGCACTCAACCGCAAGAAAAGAAAAAATGGGAGAAGAAAAAATGTGAAAAAGTTGAATAAAAGATGTTGAGATGGAGCGTAAAACGCACTCAACTGCAAGAAAAAAAATCAACTGCAAGAAAAAAAAAAGGTTAAGAAAAAAATGGAAAAGATGTTTTGGAAAAAAAAAAGAAGAGAGAGGGAGGAGTTGGAAAGGAAATAAAAGTCCAAGTGTATGCACTTTTCTTTTGTCATATATGCTCGTTGAATGTTTTTCCAATTTTTGAGGTGCTTCTTTTTGTTCTTCCATTGCTTGTTCCTTATTGTTTATTTGTTCCTTGTTCATTACAACCCAGAACAAAGTCCTTTTGATTTGTGCATTGCATTTGACATAGGTGGTGGAGATTTAGAAGATAGACAAGCTTATGGTAGTGGGGTTTGATAGGTGGAATTTGAGTGATACACTACCCCTTTAAACACTTGAGAGTTGGGAGTTAAACACTAATCCTATGTGAGGGACTATTACATTTCTTCATTCTTGTCAAATGATTTGCCATAAAACTTGTTTGCTTGATGCAAGGGAGATTACCTTTGATTGTTGGGATGTTTGAGAACTATTATTGTCCTTATACTTTGTAGCATCCCCATTTCTCAAGTCTTGAGTTTTGAGTTTTAGGTCTTGGATTTTTGCCTAGAAGTGGATGGTGCACTTGGTTGATAGAAATTGACTTAAATATTATCTTTTTCATTTTGGTGGGTAAACAAAACATATTTATTTTTTTCATTTGTTTTCACCTTTCCCCTATTTGTTATTGAAGTTTAGTTTTTCTATTTGTTTTCACCTATTATGCTTTTCACAATTTCTTTTCAAGTTCGCATCAACAACAAAAATTATGTTTTCTGTTTTGCTATATATAAATCTTATAATCATAAAACTTTAATATATTATTTTGTCAAGACACCGAGATCTATCTTCCTTTTATTTATGCAGATAAATGTTTATTTAATCCCCAACATGATTCAGAGAACTTAGTCATTGGACTTTGATTTATCCTATCTCTCTTTCTCAAATTCCTCTATTTTCTCCCTCAAATCCGTTGTTTTGTAATGTCTTTGATCCTAAATGAAAGCAATTCAACAACTTTGGTTGTTCCAGTTGAAGTATCAACATAATAGTAAGTCTATTTTATTATTTTTTATTCATATCTAATTACTTGATAAGAGTCAATACTACTTTCAATATTATCTCTTCCAATATGATTAAATTAAAAACTGTATCATTTTAGTATTTTTTCATTGTGAGATTGGAACTGGCAATAGATTAGAAGATTTTTTATTGTATAGGAGTGTTTGAGTCACTAATTCAGCAATTTAGAAAATGTCCAAAATGCTTTTTCACTTTGACTAATTCAAGGTTTGAGTTCTTAGAAAGAAAAACCAATAAATTGTCATAAGTTTTATTTATTTAAATGAAGGATTCATCATCTGGTTATTCTTTTGTGAGGTAGGAAAAATCTGAGTTCATTCGTTGTACATCTTTAATTCTATGAAATTATTTGTTTAAAGCTCATGTGTCCCTTTGTCCTTGTTTAACTATTTTGATATGCATGTCTTTTCATTTGCCATACATGCCACACTATATGATGAAATTGGAAATTTGGGCCTTTGGGTACAAATCTTCAAACCTTCATGAGTAAAAACATCTGTTACTTTTTTTACTTGATTCTTAGTATTCTTTCCTACGCATGTCTTCTCACACTTGTCACACATGTCACAAATGCCACACATGAGTGTGGGTGTGTGTTGTGTGTGTGTGTGTGTGTCTATATATGTATGTATATGATGGAATTGGAAATTTAAATGATATCTAGAGGTTTAGCTCACCATGCATATGTGGAAATTTGGACTTTACGCATGTCACATTCATGCTCGAGTCATTAAGACCGAAGTTTCCTTAGAAATATTTATGTAGAATAAGGTTGATCGATGCATGCCTATGGAATGCCATTTTATGTACATTGACAAGGTCTGACCAGTGCTCATGTAATGCAATATTGACAGGCTTTGCCCAACAAGATCTTTTCAACAAAGCTTTAAAATTTTTTGTTAACATGCACAGTGAGAATTTTGTACTGAATAAGTATTCCTTTGGTAATAAATGTGGAAGTTCCTGCCTTCCCCAGAGTCCTTCCTTAGAGAGTTGAGTTTCGTAAACTCTCTGTTTGAACTTCAATAATGCAAGGTGAGAGCTACAAAAGTTATATAATGCAGGCAAATCAAATAAAAGAATAATATTCCTTCTGAGTGATTGTTGATGACCATCTTGTTTTATATTTTTTAGGTTGTGTACATCCATTGTATAATAAGATCTTGACATATGATCCTACAGGAAGTAAAATCATGATCAAGTAAGTCAATCCATTGATTCAAGATTCATCATCTTCCAATATTTCTTTAATTCTTGTTTCTTGGCTTGATTAAATAACTTGAATCCTTTTTTTTTTTTGGCCAAACTTGAAATCTTTGGTAATTTGGATTAGAAAATGAAATTAAAAAGATTACACCACATATAAATAACACTGTAAGCTAGTTCCATATATTTTTTATCCTGATTAACTTGAATTGATGTAATGTAGTTCGGAGAAGAATTATGAAACTCAAACTAGGTCCAGGATCAATTTAAATTATATTTGTTAATAAAACAAAGAGCATCAGATTTTTTTTATTTATTTTAAATTTAGTAACATGAATTGATGATACAATTATATTATTTCATCTACTACTCCAATGGAGACTGTATGTTCTAAGGTGCAAAAAAAATGACTCTTCCAGTCTTGTTCTTTATCAAGCTACTACATTTGGTCTCACCACATTTTTTTTGTTTTTAGGGTTTCTTTTTGTGCTTTTTCCCCCTTCGGAATGCTTGATACTTGAGGAAAATTATGTAGTTGTTTTCAGGGTTTCTTTTTGTTCTTTATGGAGACTCCTTTGATGTATGTTTTAAACATGGTTATTTATTAACTAATTTCATTTGATTCATATTTGCTTCTGATTTAATTGTGAGAAGATATAAAAGAACAAAAATTATGGATAAATATTATGAGCTAAATTGGTTGCTGGATTTATGGAATTTAATCGATACATTACTAGTTTTTATCTTTTGTATATAATAGAAAATTCTGCTTCTAAATTTTTATAGTTTATTGATCAAGCTTCAGAGAAAGGCCTTATTTTTATTTATAGCTTTGGGACCAACATATGCTACTCCTCGTCTCTAGTTTAGAATCTTATCGTGGTGCTAATACATACATCTGAACCTGGTCTATGGGTGGTCATTGGATACATACATTTATTACTCTTATGGGCATATTGGAATATTTTATTATCTGTTTGTTGGAAAAAATTGAATTTTATTTTCAAACTATTCCAAATTTGATTGTAAATTTTTTCGTTATTTTTTAATTTTGCTTTCTAAAACTAACTTTAGCTAGGCTAATTTTGATGATTGTATGGTTTGTCAATCTTCCTTTAAGTAGGAAGGGCCAGGAGTTACAAATTATGGAACCAGCCTTAGTGGAGGTTTCTTCTATTCTATCCTTTCTAAATGCTTTGGATAATAAATTCTAATGTTTATGCAAAGAACAGAAAAGATCAACGTGTGCATGGACCATGGCATGTGTTATTAATCAATTTTCTTTCTATGATGATCCAGATGTATTTTTTCCAAAAGTTGGTTTGGATTTCTAAATATTTCCTATGAACACCTGGCTTTTCTTCCCATGATTTTGGTGTTAACTGACCCAAAAATAAGTTTTACTAAATTATAACTTGTGTGGTAGTTAGAATCACTGGCATACTTCATTGACATGGAGACATGATAAACCTTAATGTGTCCATATGTAATTTGAAGGGTTGCATAGAGCCTTTGACATGTGTTATATATTGTCACAACTCTTTTGTTTTTTTTTGTTTATCAACTGTTGCTATCAATTAGTTTAGTTACAAGGACGTGGCCTTTATACAAACCTCTGTGAGTAAAAACATTTGTTGCTTTTTTTACTTGATTCTTGGTACTTTCTTTTCCTTCACTATCTATGTGTGTGTGCCACATGTGTATTTATAGATATGCATTGATATATAAATATACATCCATGTATATATGTCGCATATCTCACACTTGCCATGCATGCCACATGTGTCTGTGTGTGTGTGTGTTCGATATGGAGGCTTAGCTTCTCATGCATATGTGGTGTACGAGGATGATTTTGAAGTAGAAATTTGGATGATTTATGGAGGTTTAGCTTCTCATGCGTATGTGGTGTACGAGGATGATTTTGCAGTAGACTTTTTATCATGCATATAGCCATTATGATGATCCAGATGCATTTTTCCTTTCCACTCATCAAGTCAAAAGTTAGTTTGGATCTCTAAATATTTCCTATGTGCTTCATACTAAAACCTCATCTCTTATGAACACTCGGCTTTTCTTCCATGTCAATCATAGTTATATTCATCTGGTTATTCTTTTGTGAGGTAGGGAAAATCTGAGTTCATTCATTGTATATCCTTAATTCTCTGAAAGCTCAATGCATGGATCATTTGTCTCTTTGTCCCTTGAGTCATTAGGACCCAGTTTTCCTCAGAAATATTTATCCAGAATAAGGTTGATCGATGCTTATGGAATGTCATTTTAAGTACATTGACAAAGTCTGACCACTGGCTCATGGAATGCCATGATGCTTTGCCCAACAAGATTGATTGTTTTGATGAAGCTTTTTTATGAAGCTTTGAAACTTCTTGTTGACATGAACAGTGAGAATTTTGCACTGAATGAGTATTCCTTTTGCAAATGGACACCCATTTACATGGGTTACACTCTCATCCGATAACATGATTTCTTGGAACATTTTGATCACTTCAGGTTTTTTGTATTTAGTGGAAGGCGGCAAGTGTGATAGCTGTCAGATTGATGTTTTCAAAATTGGAGAGAATGAAGAGGCAATTATTCCTCAACATGTACATGGAATGGGGATTTGTGGAAGATGGGTACATATGGTGGAAGGAAAATTATCAAGAACTATAGTTGACATTGAATCCAATTTTTCCCATTATTTTCGTATTCCAAGCAGGGTAAGATTCATCATGGAATGGGGATTGGTGAAAGAAAAGGGATAAAGTCTAACAGAATGCGATTGATTCCAAGCAAGGTAAGATTCATCATCTTCCAATATTTCCTTAATTCTGATTAACTCGAATCTAGTTTGGAATTATATTCCTTAATAAAACTAGCATTATAATTTTTTTCTTGGGTATTTCATAATTTAGACTGCTTTGGTGTATGTTATAAATTAGGTCCATGATCCTCCCACGGGTTTTGCTTTGAAAATTATAACTTGCGTGGTAGAAATCTTTTTAAGGTGTCCATACTGCAGAGTAGAAGGAAACATATACAACTGAGATATATATATATATATATTTTTTTTGCATGTTACATGGCATGTTTTGACATGTGTTAGATATATACTCTACTTTTTTGTTGCTGTCAATCAGTTTGTCTGAGTTCAGTATGGCAAAGAGGCATCTTCTGGGAGGATCGATATGAGAACTGTTTGAAGTCATTGTTTGGGGAGAGATCTCTCCTATTCCCTTTCCGATTCACATCTTTAAGTTCACACCTTAAGTTATAGCTGCGCCCTTAACTTTTTTTTTTCCTGCAGGGGGACATTGATTATCTATGTATATATCTATGTATATGTATATATCTGTGGCATGATTGTGTGTATGTATATACAAATGTGTATGATGGAATTGGAAATTTGGATGATATCTATGTATTTCTGCATGTTACATATCATGTTTTGACATGTGTTAGATATACTCTTCTTTTTTGTTACTATCAATCAGTTTGTCTGAGATCAACCGAACTCAAATTTGATGAGGTGGGAACTGGAGTGGTGAAGAGGCATCTTCTGGGAGGATGGATATGAGTACTGTTTGAAGTCATTGTTTGGGGAGAGATCTCTCCTATTCCCTTTCCCTTTTGCATCTTTGGTTCACACCTTTTGTTATAGCTGCGCTCTTAACTTCTTTTTTTTCCTGCAGGGGGACATTGACTATCTATGCATTTATCTATGTATATGTATATATATATATATCTGTACAAATGTGTATGATGGAATTGGAAATTTGGATGATATCTATGTATTTCTGCATGTTACATAGCATGTTTTGACATGTGTTAGATATATACTCTTCTTTTTTGTTGCTATCAATCAGTTTGTCTGAGATCAACTGAACTCAAATTTGATGAGGTGGGAACTGGAGATGGCGAAGAGGCATCTTCTGGGAGGATCGATATGAGAACTGTTTGAAGTCATTGTTTGGGGAGAGATCTCTCCTATTCCCTTTCCCATTCACATCTTAAGTTCACACACCTTAAGTTATAGCTGCGCTCTTAACTTTTTTTTTTCCTGCAGGGGGACATTGACATTAACTTTTTTTTTTGGCAATTGTGATGATCTTGATGTATTTTTCAAGTTGGTATACTTGGCTTTTTATTGTTTTATTTCATTCTGGGTCATGTGTCACAACACTCTTTTGTGGGAGCTGGAGACGGCAAAGGTTACAGCCAGACTTCTTGTTTTTGTCGGGTGAGTCTCCCTCTTTCCATTCCAAAGCACCTTAAGATAATGACTGAATTGTGATTGAACCAATTAATTATTTGTTTAAGTTTTGTTTAAGTTAATTAAAAGGTAATATATTATGGATTATATTATATAATATATATATTGCATTAAATTCATTCATAAATGTTATTTAAGTAATTATTTATATATATAATTATTGTATAAATGTTAAAATCATAAAATATTTATAATAACTTTACACTTTAGTTCTATTTATATTTAAGTCATAAAATTGCTGTTTTCTGTTTCTTTCCAATTTATTCCATTTGTTTTACCGAATAGTATTTTTCTTTATCAAAGTATTTATTTAAGAACAAAATGTGCATTTTCATAAAGCAAATAAAATATTCATGGTGCGCGTTTTACATTTTTATTTAATTAATTTTTAATTTAATATTTTCAAATTATTTATTTAAATATTTAATTGTATTTATTTAACTTAATATTTATTTAAAATTATTTAATATATTTTAATATCAAGTCAATAAGAATATATTTTATAAATATTTTAAATTTATTTAAGTTATTAAATTAGGGAAACCTTGTAATCTAAATATATATTATTTTAATGGCAAAATTTTGAGGTCTAAGTGGACTTTAATTATTGGTTCACATTGGGCGGGTATTTTTCACTTGAATATCTATAATAAATTTAATATTTTTCTCTATCAAATTGTATATTTGTAGGAATATTTTCCAATAATTTTTTTAATTTTTAACAAAAATAAAATATATCACATTTTCAAATGTATTTATTTAACTTTAATTTTTAATTTTTTAACTTTTTAATTTTCTTTTTTTTTTGCTATCATAATTTAATTTTTAATTAGAATGAGATCTAAGTAATTTTTCACCGTCTTACATCTATTTTATATCTTATTTTCACATATTTTTACTTTATTAATTTTTAATTTAATATTTTCAAATGTATTTATTTAAATAGTCCTATCATTTAAAATATCTTAGATGATGTTTAATATCATATCACTAGAAAGTATACTTTATAAATATTTTAAATTTACTTAGATTTTGTTGGATAGAAATTGATAATTTTAATTAGTATTAATTTTTTTATAAATTTATTTAGTATTAATTGATTAAAAATTTTTGAAAATAGAGAGTAGGTGGTCTTTTATATTTCTTGAAATTATAATTATACCGACGGTTCTTATTTGCAGATTATGAACTTCTGTAAATATGTTTATTTTTAACTTATTCTATTTTTAACTTATTCATGCTTATAATTTTTAATAAAGTAAAATCATGTGACCTCCCATGTAGATATTTTATAAATTTTTGAAAATATACCCCTTGAATCAAAAGTTGTATTTTATGATTCCATTTTGATGCACCAAAAAGTCAATAAAATTAATATTTTTCTTTATCAAAATATCTTTCTTTATCTTTAACATAATTATTTATTTAAAAACATTTCCAACAATTTTTTTAACGTTTGTTAAATGTTTGTAACGTTTTAATTTTTAATGTTTTAAAATATTTAAATAATACATTTATTTTATATTTTATTTATATTGGTTGATTTAACATATTTTTATTTTATTAATTTTTAATTTAATGATAGAAATTATTTTAAATTTTAAAATTATTTAGTTTCAAATGTATTTAATATTTTAGGTTTTTAATATCAGAGCAATAGAAATATATTTTATAAATGTTTTAAATTTATTTAGATTTTGTTGGATAGAAATTAGAGATTTTATGTTATAAGGGTAAATTGATAATTTTAAATTATTTTAGTAATAAGGGTAATATTCTTAAAAGGTGCTAAAAAAATTGGACTAAAAAGTGTTATATTTTTGTAAATAGATAGGTGAGCTTTATTTCAATTTATTGATAGACTATAAAAAATTAGAAAAGTTATTGGTAGCCTAAGTTTTTTTTTCATATATATTATTATAATCATGATTGAACCGTGCTTGTGCTTGTTCAATTCAATTTCCGCTTCAATTATGAAAACATTCTCAATTATGGTAGATGAGGGATTGATAAGTAAATTAAGTCTTTATTGAGAGCTAAAAACATTTGTGGACTTACATTCAAATAAGGTTTATTCACTTCCCTCCTCAATTTTTTCAGAATTGAAACTCCATAAAATGTAGGGACAATTAAAGCTGGTGGCTAAAAATGTTAATATGCAGGCAGGGAAAGGAGGAGAACTATCTCAGAATGAAACTTCTATAATCTCAGGTGCAATGGATTTGACTGAGAAGACAGCAAAAGATGCAATGACACCCCTATCTGAAGTTTTGTCCCTTGACATAAACTCCAAACTCGACATATAATAGCTCAAATTTACTGAGATATATATATATATATATTTATGCATTTATTTCTTTCTTCTCCTGTCTTTCCGTAATTTAGTTCAACTTTATCTCTGGGCATACAATGACTCTCATAAATAGCAAAGGTCACAGTCGAATACCTATATACTCTGGAAGCCTGAGAAACATAATTGGCCTCATATTGGTATGTACGTTTTAATGGAATGAAGTTGAATATTGGATGTACAATTGGAGACCATAGTATTCTCCATTATATCGATTAAAAATTGCAGACTTGATAGAAATATGCTATATGACATTTGAGGCTCCTCAAATTCCAGTCTTTGATTCTGGCCCAAAAAAAATTCCAGTCTGAGATTCGGACTCAATAACTAGTGAATCATTCATTTCCTGAAACTTCTTATCCATGTTCTGCAATTCTTTTTGTGCAGGTTAAGTATCTAATCCTCTACCGCCCAGAAGATGAGACCCCCATCAAGAATTTGAATATCAGGAAAATTCGTAGGTATGAGAAATACTATATCTGGCAATAATGTATGCCATATATGCCATCCAAAGTTTCAATATCATGACTGGCCATTAGGCAATTGCTGCTGGTGATTTTCATACCTGCAATAATTAGTAATGATATTCTTATTTCTGATAAACCCAGTTAAAAAACTACGATCTCTACCCCAGACTAGTCAATGATGAAACCTAGTTTTGGCATTGTTTAAAATCTCTTTGAAATAAATCTATAATATTACAAGTGAAAATTTTTATACAACTCGATCCGTACTTCAATATTATAGAAACAATCTAGAATTTCAAGTTTGAAGTCCGCTTATATGTGTGCATGTCTCTTGGACTGTATAGAGTACACTGGGTTGGACACTTAGCTTGTCAATGCTAAATTGAATTGTCATATTGCGCACCTATATTTGCATGTATGTATCTATACACACACATGATATTTTTTCCATGCATTAGATTAAATTGTACCCTTTTTTTTGTGCACATGTCAATCCATAAATCACATAAATAGCTTTTAGTTTGTAGGATTTGTTTGCAAGGTCCCTCATAGTTGTTATATGACAATTTATTTTCCCGATTATGCTAATATATATATTTTTAACTTGTAATCTAATATATATATTTTTAATGGCAAAATTTTGATTTAATCGGTCTAAGTGGACTTTAATTAGAGATTGGTTCACATTGGGCGGGTATTTTTCACTTGAATATCTATAATAAATTTAATATTTTTCTCTTGTATATTTATAGGAATATTTTCCAACAATTTTTTTTAATTTTTTAAATAGTCCTATCATTTAAAATATCTTAGATGTTTAATATCATATCAATAGAAAGTATATTTTATAAATATTTTAAATTTATTTAGATTTTGTTGGATAGAAATTGATAATTTTAAGTTTTTAGTATTAATTTTTTTTATAAATTTATTTAGTATTAATTGATTAAAAAATTATTCTATGTTAAAAATAAGACTGTTTTTTTGAAAATAGAGAGTAGGCGGTCTTTATATTTTTTGAAATTATAATTATACCGATGGTTCTTATTTGCAGATTATTGAACTTCTGTAAATATGTTTATTTTTAACTTATTCTATTTTTAACTTATTCATGCTTATAATTTTTAATATTTTTAATAAAGTAAAATCATGTGACCTTCCGTGTAGATATTTTTTGAAAATATACCCCTCGAATCAAAAGTTATATTTTATGATTCCATTTTGATGCACCAAACAGTTGTTAGCTCAATATATTTAATATTTTTCTTTAACATAAGTATTTATTTAAAAACATTTCCAACAATTTTTTTAACGTTTGTAAAATGTTTGTAACGTTTTAATTTTTAATGTTTTAAGATATTTAAATAATACATTTATTTTATATTTTATTTATATTGGTTGATTTAACATATTTTTATTTTATTAATTTTTAATTTAATGATAGAAATTATTTTAAATTTTAAAATTATTTAGTTTCAAATGTATTTAATATTTTAGGTTTTTAATATCAGAACAATAGAAATATATTTTATGAATGTTTTAAATAAGAGTAAATTGATAATTTTAAATTATTTTAGTAATAAGGGTAACATTCTTAAATGGTGTTAAAAAAATTGGACTAAAAAGTGTTATATTTTTGTAAATAGATAGGTGAGCTTTATTTCAATTTATTGATAGACTATTAAAAAATTAGAAAAGCTATTGGTAGCCTAAGTTTTTTTTTAAATATATATTATTATAATCATGATTGAACCGTGCTTGTTCAATTCAATTTCCGCTTCAATTATGAAAACATTCTCAAAAACTGATAGTAGACGATGGATTGATAAGTTAATTAAGTGATTTCACTTGAAGAGTTACTTAAAAGTTGTTAATGTTTTGTTGATGTGTTTATTTTTAATTTATTCCATTTTATGCTTATTATTTTTAAAAAGTAAAATTTTGTGAAATATATTTTGTTTAAAGTATACATATTTTTCCTTCATTTTGAAATATACAAACTCGAGATTCCTTTTGATTCACTAAATAGGTTTATTCATTAAATAGTTAATAAACCGTTAATTCACAAAATTTAATTTTTTTCTTAATAAGAAGTTGTTAAAAATATTAAATTTTGTGATATTTAGGAATATTACTATATTGATATGATATTTAGGAATGTTTCGAACAAATTTTTTTTTACTTTTTATTTTTCAACTAGAATGAGATCAAAGTCTTATTTTGATTGGTTAAACATATTCATAATTTTGTAATTAATATTCTCAAATGTTTTTTAAATATTACTATAATAAATTATTTAAAATTATTTATTAAATATTTTTATTTTTAATATCATATCAATAGAAAATACCTTTAAATTTGTTTTGATTTTGTAGGATATAAATTAGAGATTTTTATTTTGTAAGGGTAAATTAATAATTTTAAGTTATTTTAATATAAACTTTAATTGATAAAAAATGCATTACATAATCTTTATAGAATATTATTAAACTGTGTTAATAATTGTGTTAATAATTCGAATATGTTTTGAAAATAGAGGAGGAACTCTCTAACTTTAATAATAGAATAATAGAGGGGAGGTCAATATATTTTATTCTTTTTAATATATAGCTTAATTTCAATTCATTGGTAGATTATGAATTTCAATTAGAAAAATTTACATATATATATATATATAATTATTTTAATCATCTTAGTTAGATGATGATTGAATCTTAAGTGATTTGTCTACTTCAATCCAGATTGATTATGAAACATTGTTTAATACTTATATTTGATAAAATTATGATAATTGATCCTCTTGTATTTGAAATCAAGTTTTCATATAAATTGAGGGTTAAATCCTTAATACACCGTGATTCACCAAAAAAAAATTAAAAAATTATTCTATTTTTTATTTTTTTAAAATTATATAAAATTTTTTTTATTTTAGAACCTTTATTTTACGCTTATATTAAAATTATATGTTTATATTTGTTTTTTTATTAGTTTATTAAATTACATGATCTTTCCCTCTATTTTTTATAATTTATCTGATAATTTAGCAGTATCATTTTTTTTTCTTTGAAGTTAATGGTGAAATTTTATTCTTAGTCTGACGCGGGGTAAACAAATTAACTTGGTTTAATTAGAATTAATGCTATATAGTGTCAAATAGTACCAGAAAATGATCAAATTAAAAAATTACTTTTATCCAATGGAATGCAATTTGATTATATTTTTTTATTAAAAATGCTCGAGGTAAGAATCTCATTGGTGAATAATTTATAATAAAAAATATAAAAATTTATTGTTATCACTTTTAGACCTTGCCCTTGCCCTTTATCCCAAAATCTTGAAAGCTACACAAAATTAACATAAAAATAAAATTATATTTTTGTTTCAAATTTGTTAAAATTATACAAACCTTTTTTCTATATTTTTAAAGGTTTGTATAAAATACAAAATTGTAAAACTTTAATAAAGTTTAAGAACCAAACTCCCATTCACACCTTGATTATAGTTTGCAAGGATGTAGCTGGATCATTTGGTATGTATATACTTATGTATATATATATATCCATCTACATTTTTATACACGTGTGTGTATATGTATATACAAATGTATATAATGAAATTGGAAATTTGGATGATATATGGAGGCTTGGCTTATTATGCATATGTTTTGAGGTAGACTTTTTTCTTTCTTTCTTTGATAACATGTAGTGTGGCCATTATGATGATTAAACCGTCCATATGTAATTTGAAGGTTGCATAGAGACAAGTCTCTTTTTCTGATTGAATTGTGAACCAATTAATTATAATTAAATTAAAATATTTATTATTTTAAATTAATATAATTAAAAGGTAATATACTATTAATTAAAAGAATGCGTTATTCATTCATAAAATATTCATGACTAATTGTTTTTTAAACTTATATTTTCTTTCCCATTTATTCCATTTCATACTTATTATTTTTGTCCCATATTTTTTATTAATTTTTAATTTAATATTTTCAAATTATATATTTAAATTTAATATTTATTTAAATATTACTATATTAAATAATTTGTACTTTAGATTTTTAATATAAAATATATTTTAAATTTATTTTAGGTTATTTTAAATTTATTTTGAAAAAATTGATTTTTTAATATTAGATCAATGAAAAAAATAGATGATAAATATTTTAAAGAAATTAGTAGTAAGTTTTTGGATAATTGAGTACTTTTCCTTGGAATTGGGGCCTTCGGGTCAGGGTTTGTATAATGTTTTGGATTAGAGTAAAATTTTTGTGACTTCCCCTATATTTTGGAAACATATACAAAACACCTCTTAACAGATATCTTATTTTCCTACGGAATAGTCAATAAAATTGTTAACTCTATCAATTTTTTTTAATTTTTTAATTTTCAACCAAAATAAAATATATGATAGAATGCAAGATAATTCACATTATTCAACGTATTGGTTTAACATGTTTTATTTTATTAATTTTTAATTTAATATTTTCATATGTATTTATTTAACTTTGTAATATTTTTAGCTTTTTAACTAACATTTATTTTATATTTTAGGTTAACATACTTTTATTTTATCAATTTTAATTTAATATTCTCAAATGTAAAATTATTTAATAAATATCTGAAATGTTTAATATCAAATCAATAGAAAATACATTTTATAAATATTTTAAATTTATTTATATTTTGTTGGGTAGAAATTGATAATTTTAAGTTTTTAGTATTAATTGATAAAAAAATGGACCATTTTTTGAAAATAGAGAGGGTAATTTCAATTATACTAGGGGACATCAATATATTTTACTTCTTTTAATATATAGTCTTAGATTAGATATTATGAGCTTCTGTTTTGTAAATATGTTTATTTTTAACTTATTCTATTTCATGCTTATAATTTTTAATAAAGTAAAATCATGTGACCGACCTCCCTTGTAGATAGCTTCCCTCTATTTTGAAAACTCATTGGATCAAAAGTTATGTTATGATTCCATTTTGATCCATCAGTCATTTCTTTATCAAAACATTTAACATAATTAATTTATTTAGGAACATTTCCAACAATTTTTTTAATGTTGTAATTTTCAAGAATATTGCATAGAATTTAAAATAAGCCGCATTATTAGTTTGTACATTTATTTTATGTTTCATCTCCATTGGTTAATTTAACATATTTTTATTTTATTAATTTTTAATTTAATAGCTTCAAATATATTTATTTAAATATTACTATAATGTATTATTTAAATTTATTTAGATTTTTTTGGATAGAAATTATTTTAGATTTTATATTATAAGAATAAATTGGTAATTTTAAAATATTTTAGTGTAAACTTTAATAGAATATTGTTAAAAATCGCACTCAAAAGTGTTATATTTTGTAAATAGATTGGAGGTTTATATAATTTCAATACTACTAATACTGAGAGAGGTTAATATATTTACTTTTTTTAAGATATAGCTTCAATTATGAAAAAATCAAAGAAGGCCTAACTTTTTTTTTTCATATATATTATTATAATCACTACACCTAGAACATTTGCTTCTTCCAATTCAATATCCACTTCAATTATGAAAACACTGGTTAATACTTATATTTGGTAAAATTATGATAGTGACCTTGAATCAAGTTTTTATGATAGATGATGAATTGATAAATTAGTATTATTTAGTTTAAAATGTTAATTAAGTTAGGTTGTTATTAATATGTTAAGATTTCACATAACTACACAAATGTTGTTAATTTTTTGTTAAAATATTTATTTCTAATTTATTCCATTTCATACTTATCATTTTTAATAAAGTGAAATTCTGTGACCTCCCATATTTTGCCTAAATTATAGATATCTTCCATTCATTTTGAAAATATATACAAACATCCCTTGAATCAAATGTTGTGTTATACAAATCTCTCTTTCTCTCTTGAAATTCCATTTTGATCAAACCGTTGACTCACAAAATTTAATATTTTTCTTAATCAAAACATCCTCTTTAACATAAATATTTATTCCTACATCCTCTCTAACATAAGTATTTATTTAGGAATATTTACAACAAATTTTTTTTACTTAGACTATAAGGAATATTTATATTGATTGTTTAATTTAACATAAATATTTATTTCCTACATCCTGTTATTTTATTAATTTGTAATTAATATCTCAAATGTTTTTTTAAATATTACTATAATGAATTCTTTAAAAATATTTATCAAATATTTTTTTATTTTAATATCATATCAATAGAAAATAAATTTTATAAATATTTTAAATTTGTTTTGATTTTGGGGATATAAATTAGAGATTTTTAATTATAAGGCTAAATTAATAATTTTAAGTAATTTTAATATAAATTTTAATTGATAAAAAATGTATTACATAATCTTTTATAGAATATTATTAAACAGTGTTAAACTAGAGTTTTATAGAATATTATTAAATAATGAATAAGCAAATTCGGAAATTTGACATGGGAGAGAGTGGCAAGAACGCCAGAAGAGGCTGATACTTTGGACAGGAGTCGTGAAAAGGGACGTACATGTGACAATGTGTTCTCTAATGATCTCGGCATGGTCCCTCGTGAGGAGGAGTGGATGAGGGAGAAGGATGGCGAGTCTGGGAAGGAAGAAAAGGGCTCGGATATTGGTGACGTGCAGAAGAAGTCATACAAGAAAGTTTGCATCGTGAGAGTGAGTCAGACAATGAAGACGAGGAAAAGGAAGAAGACTAGTGGAGCAATGATCTTTGCAAGGAGAAGATCAATGTCAAATAAACAATGAGGGGTTCAAACGTGACCATTCTGACGGAGATGAAAGCAAAGTTCGCAAAAAGGTGGAATCGGGCTCTCTTTGTGAAACTGATGGGACACATGACTAATGTAGAATACTTGGACCTGAAACTTCAACAACTTTGGGGAAGACAGGGGCTTGTGGAAACTATTGATATTAGAGAAGAATTCTTTTTGGTTAAGTTTAAGAGCAAGTCGAACTACAACTTGGCTCTTACCGGAGGGCCATGGTTGATACAGGTTCACTACTTGGCGATGCAAGGAAGGAGGAAGGAGGACTTTGATCCTAAAGAAGAGAAGATCTACAAGATCGCGGGTGGGTTCATATTCCTAAACTTCCAATGGATTATTATAATAAGGGAATTCTGATTGTGTTGGGTAGACAGATCAAAAAAGTCATCAAACTAAATATGACTACGCTCAATGGGAAAAAGGGTCACTTTGCTCGCATCTGCATTGAACTTGATATGATTGAAGCATTGTTGCTGACTATTTTTATAAATGGGAAGGAAAGACTGATCGAATATGAAGGAATTCATCTCATATGTTTCTCAAGTGGAAAAAAAGGGCATGATTCCGGTCATTGCCCCACTAAGAACGATGCTGATAAAACTGCTCAGGGAGCTACATTAGGATCACGTTTGTCTTCTCCGGTGAACAGAGGGGAGCAAGGGTTGCTAGAGAAGCCCAAGATGAGTGAATAGAACATGGTTACACGTCAGCGATATCCTCGGGGGTATGGAGAATTGGATGGGAAGGTGCACAATTCTCAGAGAGATGTTGGGGGAGGTTCATGAATGAATATGTGTGGATCTCGCTTTTTAGCGTTAATGTAGGAGGAGGATGAGGAGGGTAGGAAGGAGATGGGGGAAGGAGTATCTCAGTTCCTACTCAAGAAAATTACTAATATGGGCAACGGAATGGGCTATACTAGGCACACAAAATCCAAGGGCAAGATTATGGTGGAGAGAAAGCCCAATATGCCAAATAAAGGGAAGCAAGAAATTAGTGCCATGGGTGATATTATACGGGCAAGGAAAGCTTGGGCTTGGATGAAAAATGATGGGGGCGGTAATTAATGAACCTAATAGGATGGAAATTGATATACTAAGGGGAGAGAATGGGGCCGAGACACCTAGGCTTAAGAAGAAGCTAGGTTGAAGTAACATTAAGGCATAGTGATATCTTGCATGCTGATGATGATCCCATTGACCCAGGATGGCATAACGCAAGGAATTTTCTCATTCGGTTAAATCCACTATCGAGCCAAAGTACAAATGATGATATGGTGGCCCAAGATGCCCATGTAGTGGGTGTGGGTCATGGCTCTAATCTTGCTTAGATCTAGTGCCTTTTCATGCTAATATCCCATCATTTTATTATTTTATGATGAACTACATACTTTGGAATTTGAGAGGATCGGGAAGTAAGCACTTTGTGTAGCTGCTTATTAAGTTAAAGAAAAAATTCAACATAGGATTCTTAGCTATTCTAGAATTGCACCAAAAGAGTGAGAAGGCAGTACAGATAGCTAAGAAGGTTGTATTTGCTAACCTGGAGGTGGTTGATGTCGTTGGGTACAATAAGGGGTAATTGGTGTTTTTAGCTAGCTGAGTTGGATTTTCAGGTTTCTATAAAGCATCACCAAGTTTTGCATGGGGTCATGAATAAAGGCTTGCCAGATGAGTGGAGTTTATCTATAGTTTATGGGAGCCTGGATTATGTTAAAAGAAGGGAATTATGGACACAACTCTCCAATATCATATCAAGGGTGCATGGTGGATGGTGTATAGGTGGGGACTTTAATGCCACTTTAAGCATGGATGAATGACATTCTATCACCAAGAAGAAGATCCCAACAGATAGGTTGTTCAAGCAATAGGTCTCAGACTTGGGTATCATTGATGTTGGGTTCCAAGGGCCGCCGTTCACTTGGAGTAGGGGAAGAAGTTATAGTTCCCTTAGGTGTCAGTATTACATTTCCCAAAGTACAAGTTGGACCATGTACCTTTGTTGATTCAATGTGAAAACGAAGAGAAAGGTCGCGGGAGAGAGCGTCCATTCTAGTTCTTTTTGCCATGGGTTGTCCATGAAGGGTTCCATGATTTTGTGAAAGCGACATGGAACAATAGTAGGGGATGGGAGGAGAACATGTAGGAGTTTACACATGAAGTTAGAAAGTGGAATCAAGAGGTTTTCAGGGATGTGAATAAGAGGAAAGTGGAGCTACTGCAAGGGATGGATATTTTGAATAAATGAATAGCTAGAGAAAGGTCCTCCAAAGTTCTTGAGGAGAGAAGAGATCACCTTTGGCTGCAGCTTGAAGAAATTTTGGTACAGGAAGAAATTATGTGGCTTCAACAGTTGACGTGCAATTGGTATACGGTCGGGGACAAGATTACCCATTTTTTTCACTCGATGACCAATAGTAGGAGGAGAAGAAATAGAATTCTTCCATTAAAAGGGATGATGGGAGTGGTTGTACAAAGATGAGGCAATTATGTAGGTTGGTATAAATTTTTTTTTAAAAAATTTGTTTACAGATGATGGGATAGAAGCAACGAATATTACATTTAGAAGTAGCTTTCCTGATGTCAACCCCGAGATGGTGGTGTATTTTTGAAAGGGAATTGCAGGCGAGGAGGTTAAATAAGCATTTTTTGCCATGGGGCTGTTGAAAGCACCGGGGTTGGATGATCCTTTATTCTTTTAGAGCTAATAGGAGGTAAAAGGGCAGTCTATGGTAGATATGGTTAAGGCTATGTTTGCAAATCCTATGGAGATATTATGGATAAATGGCACGGACATTGTGCTTATTCTTAAGGGGAACAAACTAGAGACTATTAGGGACTTCCGCCCTATTAGCCTTTGTAATGTCATATATAAGATTCTCACTAAAATTATCTCTACTAGATTGAAGCGGCTTATGGCGCTGGTGGTGTCTCCAAACCAATGTAGCTTTGCTCCCGGAAGGCAAGGGGTAGATAACATTGCCCTTGCGCAAGAGATCATTCATTCTATGCATACCATGAAGGGGAAGAAGAGGTTTATGGCCATCAAGATAGACCTTGAAAAAGCGTATGATAGGGTGAGATGGACTTTTGCGTTAAGATGTTTGGAGGAACTACACCTACCATTACATATATGTGAGGTAGTGCATTAATGCATTGCTTCTGCTAACTTTTCAGTTGCTATAGAATGGCCACAAAGGTATTGTTTTTAATCCCACCAGAGATATCTGTCAAGGAGACCTCGTGTCTCCATATTTGTTGGTTCTTGTAATGGAGAAGTTGGCGTATCTTATCCATAATGAAGTCAAGGGGAACTGGTTACCGTTCAGGCTTAAGAAGGAAGGCACGGTGGTATCACATCTTTTCTTTGCTGATGACCTTATTCTTTTTACGGAAGCAAGTTTAGAGCAAGCAGGTTTTTTAAAGGCATGCCTTGATGATTTTTGAATGGCATCTGGTGAGAAGGTTAGTAATGAAAAATCTCGCATATTTTTCTCTAACAGTGTGAATCATAATAGAAGAATGGAGATCAGTAAATTTCTTGGCTTTAAGCCAATGTCTAATATAGGAAAATATTTGGGGGTTCCTCTCCATCATGAAAGGGTGTCAAAGGATACTTATAAATACATATTGGACAAAATGGATTGTCGGTTAACAAGTTGGAAAGCGAAGACCTTGTTGCTAGCAGCTAGACATACTTTAGTGTCATCCTTGTTTATGCGACTAAGAAGAAGATGCACCCCGTCTCTTGGAATGATGTATGTAAGAGGACGGATGTAAGAGGGTTGGGTCTCCATCACGTGCATACACAAAATAATGCCTTCATGATGAAATTAGGATGGGGTCTTGTAAAGAAGAGAGATGCTTTATGGGTGAGATTTTTGAGAGAAAAATATAAATGTGGGAATGATATTATTCCTAACATTGACAATAGGCAAAATGGGTCCAAGGTTTAGCAAAGCATCAAGAGTCAATAATATTGTACATAGCACTGCATGGAGGGTGGGTAGTGGACACAAGATGAGGTTCTGGAAGGATAGTTGGGTTCGCATCAAGAACCCTTGATTGAGTAAGTGATGTCTCAGGTTTTAGAGGAGGATTTGGGGCTGTTTGTTAAAGATTTCATTATGGACTCAAGTGGTTGGAAATGGGAAAGATTTGCACAAGTGCCCCTGGAATCCATGCTTCGCGAGATTACTAGGGTTGAGGGGCATAGTGGCAATTAATGTGGACGTGCCTATATGGATGTGCACTAGCATAGGGGTTTTCTCCACCAAATTGACCTACACAAGTCTGTGCCCAAATGGTAACGGAAGATGACAGGGGTTGTGGCAATATATTTGGAGGCTCAAGGTTCCTCAACATTGTAGGGTCTTCTTATGGCTCTATGCTCGAGGTAGGATTCTCACAAACGAAGCTTGAGTTCGACGCAGTCTTGTAATGTTGGACTATTGCTCGATGTGTGATGGCGTTATGGAGTCATTGCTGCATGCTATAAGAGATAGTAAAGTGGCAAGGGGGTTTGGCAACGACTACTACCTGTGAAACTGAGGCACGTGTTCTTTTCCAGGAATGAGCATGAATGTTGGTTTTTTTGGAACCTTCGGAAGAGGGAGATGATGAATGGAGTGAGATGGGATACATGGTTTACTATTGCTTACTAACAAATCTAGTTGACTAGGAACTGTCGCGTGTTTGAGGGTACTGAGGCTAGACCCAATGATGTTATCGCGAAAGTAAGGGCAGTAGTTCGATGGTCGGGTGTCTCGTTACAGTCAACAGGACATGTGGGGGTGGATGAGGAAGGTTGGAGAACCCCTCCCAATGGGGTTATCAAGTTCAACGTCAACGGTGCTTACAACGACCGTAGTTCACGTGCAACATATGGAGGGATTGCAAGAAATCATATGGGAGAGGTGTTAGGAGGTTTTATGTTTAATATTGCGGAGGGTAGCAGCTTCCAAGCTAAGCTTTGGGGAGCGATTTGGAGCTTGAAGATAGCATGGGACATGAAGTGGAGTGAGGTTATTATTGAGACAAATTGCACGGAGTTGGTGGAGGCCGACAAGAGGGGTATTATGGAGGAGAGTCAAGATGCAAAGCTGTTGCAAGAAGATCGAGAATTGTTGGATCATGAATGGAACGCAAGCCTTACTTGGAGTCCCCATGAGAAAAATGGGGTAGCTAACTTGCTTGCAAAAGAGGCTCTTAGTTGTTTGTTGGGAATTACTTGATTTCTTACGCCCCTTGTTTTTATTTTAAATGCTCTTAGTATGGACTCGGGTCATTGTATTGGGACTACTAGCTAAGTAGTTTGTGCGTCCTTTCTTATAAAAAACAAAGAATATTATTAAATGGTATTAATTTGGAGCGTATGTTTTGAAAATAGAGGGGGATCTCTATAACTTCAGTAATACTGAAGGAAGGTCTTTATAACTTCAATAATACTAAGGGGAGGTTAATATATTTTATTCTTTTTAATATATAGCTCAATTTCAATTCATTGTTAGATTATGAACTTCAAATAAGAAAAATTTATATATATATATATAATTATATTAATCATATGACCTTAAACCTTTAGTGACTCTACTACAATCCCTATGGATTATGAAAACATTGTTTAATACTTATATTTTCCAAAATTATGATAAGTGATCCTCAAAACTTTTGCATTGTTGTTGCATCTGGACAAATGTAACAAAAGTAAAAAGAGACAGGAGTGAGACAAATCGGGTTTCCTGATGGAAATCGACTTGTGAGAAGTAACTACCAAAATTTTGAGGAAAAATCTTGGTAAACTGAATTAAGGTGGAAAAGAATAGTTTGCGTAATCAGAGTTGGATTCAAGAGTCGATTGTGCGTGGGAAAGTTATTAGGCACCTCACGACACCCGTTCCTAGGGACGGTTACCTTACATTGATTGTGCAAATTAATATGGCTTTAAAAGTATTTTGATTTTCCTTTTATTATTCATATGTGAGAATAAAGGTAGAATAAAAAATTAAGAAAATTTGGGAAATTTGGAAAACAAAATAAAGAGAATAAATTAAATTAAAAATTAAGGAGATTTAAGAAAAAAAAAAGGGAAAAAAGGAATTAAGAATATTTGGGAAATATTTGTTTATTTATAAGTGTGGACTTGACCCAGAATCAGAGTTTAAGGCATACATTCCCTATAATGGGGATTAAAATTCATGTAATTAACGCTAGAAATGCGTATCAGTTGATAAACATTTTTTTAATTGTAATTTTGTATAATTTTGTAATAGGAGAAAGTTGATTGAAAATAGTTCAACTTCTTGCAAACAAAATAATTTTCTGAGATTGGATTGATGTGTTTTAATTTGTAAAAAGAAAATTTAATTCAGCTTACTTATGCTTATTTTATTTTTTTCAAAAATCTTTTTTATTTTTCTTTAGTTTTTTTAAAAATACCTTTATTTATTTTTGACTTTTGAAAAACTATCATATTTTTTATACTTTTGAAAAGTTTTCTTTAAAAAGGAAAATCAATCTATTTGTTGCAGACTCACAGTCATACCTAATAAATTGATTCCTTAATTACCTATGAAAGTTCTAAACCTCACAGTAAAAAGATTTTATTATACATTTAAAGTAAAAATTTAGAAAATACCAGTATTCTTCAATTTTCAAATGATGATTTTATTATACATTTTTAAATAAAATTGGAAAAAAACTTGTTATGTTATCATAATTTATTTTTTTATGAAATATAATCATTTTCTTAAAAGAAAGTTATTTAACTGATATATTTACGTGGATTCGCAATATCACGCGATAACTCAGTAAACTTAGATATCTACGTGGGTTTCAAAAATTCATGCGATGTAATTATTAAGTCAATTATTTGTTTTTTATGAGAAAATAAAATTTTGAAGGGAAAGATCATTAGGACCTATTATAAATATACCTTCACGATACATTTGTGCAGCTCCGTAGGCTCACACAGTATGGCTGTTTTAGAGGTTGCGAAAGCTCTAAAAACCCTCTTGACCAATTTTTTAAAAGCAAATAAAAGAACATATATTATGCCAAATGTTTAAAACATGTATGATTTTATAATGGTATGTGTTAATATGCAAAATACATTACTTCTAATATTACTACAACAATATTTATAGGAGATGAGATAAAGAAACAAACTAAATTTTCTTCTCTTTGTCCTTTGCTTTGAAGATGATAGCTTCCATTTCCCATGCTTGGCTTGATGATAATGACCTTGATTTTCTCAAACTTGGTTCATGCTCCCATAGTGCTCGAAAAAGATAAAAAAGGAATGGATTATAGTATTAACCTTAAAATTAAGCCAACGCGTCTAGAATGATATTTCTTTATAGAAGACCGAAACTATTAGCACTTAAGAAGTCCAAATCATTATTCCTCCATACAGATGTTGCCATGGATTATCCTTTTAGGTTAAAGAAAGAATCAACAACTCACAATCACAAAAATACAGGGGATTTGAGCCAAAAAAAGTGGATGAATAGACTTCTTTCATGTGAGAGCAAATCGAGCAATAGAATGCATGATTTGTGTATAAACATGGCCTAAAAGGAAACACTTCATATTCAAACCAAGAACTATACATACAACTAGATGACTGAGCCTTTTCATGGAAAACATAGTCAAATGGACATTTTAAAGGTTTAAAACCGCACTATACCCATGTAGTAATAAATCTAAAGTTTATGATAGAAACTCATGATATGTGATTGTTTCTTATTGTCAATAAAAGTATCCAAACATGCAGCAGCCAAATCAGAACTTTCTTGGTAAGAAAAATACATCCATATGCTCATTTTCCAACATTATAATGATGTATAAACATGCAGCAACCAACTTACCATTTAGGTACAGAAAATTATGATCACAATACCACTCTAAAAGCTTAAGCCCACAACTGAATGGAGATATACAGCAATAAAGTCAAGGTTTCCCTAGAAAGACTTGGTCACACGACCACTTTAGGTGTTTAAAAGCAAATGAACATTTGCAACAACCAATCACATCATATGCAAAGAGCGTGGACCTGTGGTAGTCTTTCTAGGCATAATACAGATCCATCAAGTTTGTGAGAGCAAAGACAAGCTTATAATGTCAAAGTAAGGTGTAATGGGCATGACTTGGGTCTAGAAATAAGAACATTAATATAACACTTAAAACATGCCTCCCCATGCAAAACCAAAGTTGACTGAGCATTTCATTAAACTTAAGCAAGATAAGAGAATCACCGATAGAACATCCCCAAGTTTTGCCCAAATGACCCAACGTGCGTGTATGATATTTGAGACCATTAAAATATACCAAGTAGCATAGCATCATCCCAAAAGCATTCGGATTCACAAATGGAAACAAAAAGGAAAAAAGGCTTACTAGCCTTCAAAATTAAATGAGTTTCAGTAAAGGGAAAATGGCAACTTAACTACTATGCTCTCTAACTCTCAAATTCCAATAGCATGACCACGCTGCTTTAAAGGATGTGATGAGCCTTAAGAAGAGACATGACCAAACATCACATTTCATAAAACACCACTCCTTAAACAACTGAAATCCTCATGGGCATTTTGTCAAACATTTGTCAAGCAAGCATAGAACAGGATGCTATACAATCTTTGAAGACCCAAATGCTGAAACGATTTAGGAAAAAGCTAGCATGTGTGCAAGAAGCAAAGCATAGTTTTCATACACACATATAGTGCCAACCAAGAAGTGTCATACTCATCCATTCATCTCAACATTGAAGCAAACAGTAAAGAAAAAAGAGTGCGAAGTCATTACCTATGTGAGTACCAACATTTGATCCATTCCAATCCTTGTGACATCCTCCGTTCCCTTAGTTCACGAGCTTGCGTGGCCCTTTGCTTCTCACTTTTCCCTGTCAAACCCTGGGTCCTTTTTCTTTGAGCTCCAGCTCCTTCTGCTCGCTCCTTTAGTTTCTCACACGGCTTTGCCTCTCCTTCCCACTCCATCGTGCTTTCCGTCTCCTTTCAATCAGCCATCCCTCGGCCTCTGAAATTGGGACTCTCACATTTTCAGCCCCAAACTTCCTAGGTTTTGCTTTCCTCTCACGCATCCTCCCTCTATCTCTCGTTCTCGTGCATGTCTCCCTCTGCCTTTTCCGTGCTTGTGTGCTGTTGCTCTCTCAGATTCCCTGCTCCCCTCTCAAGCTTTCTCTGCACTCTTCTCGTTCACACCCAAGCCCTCAGTAATTAGACTAGGGCAAAATTGGAAAATGAGACGCAGAGTGATGCCTGTGTTTTAATCTATTTCTTTTTTTTGTCTTTATTTTTTTATTATAAAAAAGAAAATCTTTTTTTCTGTTTTTAAATCTTAAATGAGAGAGATTGGATAAAATACAAAATAAAGGGATGAGATTTTTCTCTTGTTTTTTTCTTTTTAAAAATATAAAGATAGGGTTTCATTTTTATTTTTTTTAAAAAAGAAAATGATTTGATTGATTTTATTAAAAAAAAAAAGAGAGATAGGATTTTTGAAACTTCTCAAAGAATGAAAATTGAATTTGTAAAGTTATCTTTTTCAAATTTTAACAGAGATTTCCCATTCAGATTAAAGGAAATTCTAGAGAAAATGTATCATTTATTTATTTATTTATTTATCATTTTTTGAATTTTTTTATATTTTCTTCTAAGACTAAAAAGATTTTGATTTTAATTTTAAATTCCTTTTTTCTTTTTTTTTTCTTTATTTGAAATTTTAGATCTCAAATTCTAGAAAGAAGAAATCAGATTCAAAGAGTGATTTTTAGATTTTGGAAGATTTACATTTATCTTAAAATTAAATTATAATTATTAATTTCCCTAGGGAAATTTTGTTTTATTTCTTCTATTTTTTCAATTTTTTATTATCTTTGTTTTTTTCTGGACAAAATAAGATGTTCACAATTGTATTTGAAATCAAGTTTTCATCCACAAAAAATATTAAAAAATTATTCTATTTTTTTTAAATTATATGAATTTTCTTTTATTTTAAAACCTTTATTTTACGCGACCTAAAAATAAAAAAGTGAATTATATGTTTATATTTGTATTTTATTAAATTACATGATCTTTCCCTCGATTTTTTATGATTTATGTGATAATTTAGCATTGTCTTTTGTTTTTCCCCTTGAAGTTAGAAGTGAAATTTTATACCTAGTCATTTGTGATGACGCATATCATAGGGGTAAACAAATTAACTTGGTTTAACTAGAATTAATGCTATATAGTGTCAAAAAGTGTTAGAAAATGACCAAATTTAAAAATTACTTTTATCCAATTAAATTCAATTTGACTACATTTTTTTTATTAAAAATACTAAATATAAGAAACTCATATCCCACAAAGATGTCAGATAGGTTTGGTGAATAATTTATAACAAAAATATAAAAATTTAGTGTTATCACTTTCAGACCTTACCATAGGTCTCTACCCCAAAATCTCGAAAGCTACACAAAATTAACATAAAAATAAAATTATATTTTGTTTCAAATTTCTTAAAATTATATAAACCTTTTTCTATATTTTTAAAGGTTTGTATAAAATACAAAATTGTATAACTTTAATAAAGTTTAAGATGTTATAATTTTATATTTTTTAAACTGTATGTGGTATTTAGTTACCACTTTAGACTTTAATTAATTCATATTGAGTCAGGGTTAGAAAAATTCCCACAAAGATTTTTTACATTTACGTATTCAAACATAACATTATGTTTTAGCAATTCTTGTCCCTTCCTTAAAAATTAATGGTATTGCTTATAATTTGATATTATAATTTGATATCTTGTATTTCACAGGATGTTTGGATAAGTTGTGAAAGAGATATTTTAATAAATTTCATAAAATTTAAACAAATTAAAAGCTATTTAATAATCAATATATCAATATAACAAATAAAATTTGATATAATGCATTCAAAGAAATACAAAAATTTAGTGTTATCAATTTCAGACCTTATAGTTGGCCTTTATCCCAAAATCTCGAAAGCTAAAAAAATATAATTATATTTTGTTTTAAATTTTTTAAAATTATACAAACCTTTTTCTATATTTTTAAAGGTTTGTATAAACTACAAAATTGTATAACTTTAATAAAGTTTAAGATGCTACAATGATATGTTTTTAAAAAATGTATAATATTTAGTTGTAGCAGAGGTAGCAGAAATAAGAATGTTGTAATGAATGTATAATCATATAAGAATAGATAAGATACGAAAAGATTTTATACGAGGGAAAATTAGAGTAACATTTATCGAGGAGCAAATCATTTAAGGTGGTTTAGAAATATACAAAGAAGAAGATATGAGGAGTCAGTAGGAAGAATTGTTCTTGGAACTCTATTAAAAGTTGTAAAGTAAGATTAAGAAGAATACTAAAAGAAGTTATAAAACGTGACTTCTTGATATCTGAAAAGATGATATTTGATAAAGTCCATTGTTATCATATGATCTATATAACTGATCTTACTTAATGAAATAAGGTTAATATTATTGTTGTTGTATAATATTTAGTTGATTCTGATTAATTCAGATTGAGCCACATTAGACCAAGAAAACTCTCTCAAAGGGATTTTTTATGACATTATGTTTTAGTGATTACTGTCCCTCTCATGGAGACTAATGCTATTGCTTATAATTTGGTATCTTTTATTTCATAAGATGTTTGAATATATTGTAAAAATTGGGAGATTTTTTTTTAATATTTTTCAAAAAATTTAAACAAATTAAAAGTTATTTAATAATTAATAATTAATATATCAATATAACAAATAAAATTTGATATAATGTATTCAAAGAAGAAAAGGGCCCGCCTATAAATTTCAATTCTTGTCATTGCGAAATGAACCTTCTAGCTCCAAGGCTAGTGTGCAAAAGTATGGAAGATGAAAAGCATTGCCTTTCCACTTCCACATTGGGCCTTTCGCATTCACTTTTACGCTTAAGAGACACCACTTCTCGTCTTCACTCTGCCATTACACTCTTCATAGCAAGCCCTTTCGTATTCACTTTTATGCCCTCAAATTGCAGCTTTTTTGCTTTGTGTTCCCTCAATCAAACTTTAGAGATCGTGGACAATTCTCAAAATGACGATTCTCAAGTTTGAAACAAAAATTCAGTCTCCTTTTTTCTCTCTTTTAAATGTTACTATCCATTTCTGCCGGAGTGATATTAATTATGCGAACTGTTTTATTTTATTTTATTTTTAAAATTTCGCTTGGTTTGTACAGTAGAGTGTTATTTTGTTGGCATAATTTTTTATTAATTTTGTCTTGATACATTTTGTTGCCTTTTCTTGACTTTTAATTTTGATTTGAATGATATTAGTCCTTTATTATATCATCTTGAAAAACATTTGAGAAAATTAAGGGATTATTTTAAGATGCTAAAAAAATTTAGAATTAGCTTTAAAACAGTAAATAAGGTTAAGAGAGGAATAGATTATAGATGCAACTTCAAAGTTAAATTAAAATAATTAATTTGTAATGAAATAAAATTAAATGACCACATTGAAATCAATGAATAAGTTGAAAGACCGAAATTATATAGCTTAAGTACACCTTATTTTTTAATTAAATAGTTTTCTTTTAACTGAGGGAAGAGATAAACTATCTCTCATAGAAGCACGAGTAATAATATCCCCTTTTTATTTTTCTTTTCCAAATTTGATTGTTGAAACATTAATTTTCTTTTTGATCAAAAAACAAAAAGAACATTAATTTTCTGCTTTCCCGTATGATTTGCAGGGCAAAGGGTTTTGGAGCAAATGGAAGGTGAGTTTTCTCCCTTGTGGTCAAGCTTAAAACACTACATTTTACTGATTAGCAAGTCATTGTTAGCTGACAATAATGCAATTCATTTGATGCTGATTTAGAATTAAAAAGAAAAAAAGAAACAATGAAGGTTAAAATTGGAAAACTAAAGATATTGGCTTTGTGATCTTCATGTTACTTGTTCGGAACATAAGAAACTTATAGAAGGTGCTAATAGGAAGTGCTAATGGTGAGATAATATTTTAATAGAAGTAAATCTTAACTTTGTATGCATGCTTGTCAAAATAAAATTTATATAACTTATACATGTTAATTTATCAGATTGATTCAACTAAATGACTTTAGAGCTTGCAAAACTGGGTTTGACTACTGTCCTTGCTTTTGGATTGTTTGATGTTGTGACGTATACAACTTTCTTTATCGTGGAATTTCTTGGCTATGAAAAAAGTACAGGGAAGAATCCTTCAGCCAATCTTCAGGCTCTTTTAGGGGTAAAATTGCTTTATCATTATTTATACTTATTCTTTATAGTTAATTCATTATGACAGCATCTTGTGTGGATATGATGCTCTTCTCATGATAACAGAGTCCAGAAAACAAAGTATTTTGTGGTTCCTCAATGCTGTCATGTGTTAGTTTAAATTCTTATTAAGTCTGTCATACAACTTGT